>CM064905.1:20491394-21127929 GCA_030347415.2 Decapterus maruadsi | reverse complement strand
CTGCTGCAGAAGAAAAGAAAACCAGGCAGATACGCAGCCATCTGTGAAAAACAACACATGGGATTAACTCCAAGTCAGCTCACATGATTCCTGTTAAATGACAGTCATGGCCCGAGCATCACAAGTTTTTACATTGACCACATGCTGTTTTCCCCCCTCACACCAAGTCCCAGTGTGCAGATTAAAATTCAATGGAAAAAACGGATGAATGCATGTGTTACCGAAACACAAACTGAATGAATCTATTTCTCTGAAATAGATGCAGTTTTGGTTTTAGGAGATTATTTGTGTTAATCTGTATTTGGCTGCACCGTCACTGCTCTCTGTTGTTGTCTTCCCCCTGAACACAGAGCAAATCCAGCAAATAATGACACTTGAGGAATCTGTCCAGCACGTTGTGATGACAGCCATTCAGGAGGTGAGTGAACCTCTTGCTTATCCTTATCCTTGGTTCTCTCTACTCTGCAATAATCCCAGCTCTTAGTCATGGTGAATTCACAATCGGAGAAATCCGGATAAGCAGAAGACAGAACTGCATCCCAGAAAGCCAACTCTCAAGAATACGTTTAGCCTTGCATTGACACTCATGGGAGTGAACATAACACTGAACATGAGAAATATGTATGCCAGGTTTTATACAGTACAGTAAAAACGCTGTTTGAAAATGATTTAGTCTACAAGTCTTGATCATTTAATAAATCACTGACTTCCTACTGCTGTTTTGCCTCAGCTCCTATCAAAAGAACCTTCATCTGAACCAGGAAGCCCAGAAACCTATGGGGACTTTGACTACCAGGTGAAACCCACTCCCCTTGCTCTCTCTGAAGATCCGTTAAATCATTCCTCTGACCCCGTCACTGACATCTCTGTATCCACCTTGTGATTACAGTCCAGAAAGTATTATTTCCTGAGTGAGGAGGCAGACGAAAAGGAAGACATGAGCCAGCGCTGCCAAGACCTACAACATCAGGTTGGTTCACTAAATCGGATTTATGGCTCACACTCATTTCCTGATACCTCGAAGTTATAATCCTTAAAATGTTAGGCCTGGTTAGTTTGGAAACACCCATAGCTTTCAGGTGCAATCTTCTGCTACAGTTCCTAAAATTCTGGTGGCCACAGACAAAAACACAATCAAAGAGGAAATGATGAATATACTTTACCAGTGCAGCCAAAACCCACATTAATAAAAAGCAGGTTGTAAGCTGCAACTTCTTGTTCTGTTACTACTTGATGTGTAAAAAGTGGTCAGCTGACAAAGGGCAGATACTGTATTGGCAGTGTTGTGAAGGCCAGGCCAGGCATCTTTATTTATATAGCGCATTTCATACCAAGGCAACTCAATGTGCTTTACCTAAGGGCAAAACATTTAAAAAGAACAGCATAAAACAGTATAAAAAGAAACATTAAAAAAAGAAAAAGAAAACAAAAAAACAAACAAAACCTGGCTGAAACCAACATTTCATTTTCTGTGATTGCATTATGAAGTGTAAAATACTGGGTCAGCATTTACAGCTCAATGCAGCAGTAAAGAGACGACTAGTCTGATATCAAGACTGGATTATATCCTCAAATCAATCCCTCAAGTGTGTTATTATTTTAGTCCAGGCTGTATCCACTTCTAACAGTGAAAACTACTATCTACTATCTAATTATGAATACAATTAAATGGACTGGGTGTAGTTGAAAAAGCTGACCATAAATAGCATCAAAAACGGAGTCTCTTGAAACTCTTAAGGATTACTTTTAAGTGGGTCTCCTGGGGTTGGGTTTGTTTCATCTTCCATTTGTCAAACAGAGTTGTTGGCACGGTAAAAAGCTAACTGTCGTTGTGGTTTTTGTTATAAAACCATTTCAGTTCCACATATGCGACTCTGAGATGTTTAAGGGGCTGGTTTTGCTGTGGTGTGTCTGGATGGCTGCAGCATACTGCTGAATGTATAATGCCTGCAGCTTTTGTGCTCTGGTCCTTATTGATTATTCAGACTGAGACTTTGTGTTCCCATGGGTTGTTGTTGTACCACTGACTAAAAAAAAAAACACTAAATTAATCCTTTTTCAAAGACACACTCCAGTCAATAGTTGCATAACATCAAGATAAAACTGACACGTTGCCTTGGGATGGAGCAGTAGCCAACAATAATTTGCACTGCTCTCAGCCCACCTGTTTGTTTACTTACTTAGCCCACGCATTAGGGATTAGTCATTTGTGTTGTTTTGAAAGCTATTTACTGTTACTGGCCCTATGCTAAAGTATGCAATCTGTCCTTAAAGTTCAGTGTAGGGTTTTGCTGTTCAAGTCCAGCAGGTAAGTACAGCCCCCCCCCCTTTTTTCTTTTCAACACTGGAATGCCAGCTTGTCTAACTTAGACCTCAGCTCAGCCTGACGCCAACAAACATTTTGTTAAACTGCCGTCTCATCATCTCTCAACTCAGAGCAGCTTCATCAGCCCCGAGTTACAGCAGCTCCAACTGTAACAGTGTAATCAGTGTCACTAATGCCCCTCAATGAGCTGTACATGTTCATTTATTTCCATTTCTATCCTGAGGGTCAGGTTTTCGACCTTAAGGCCGACGCTAACAAATCCACCATTGAGAAAGTTCCATCTGCCCGAGAGCGTTGCACACCAGCTGACTAACTAGCTTTTGACCACTGAGCATGTGAAATGAGAACAAAGCATGTGATCGAGGTTCTCTGTGCACAAAAGGTGGTGAGTCTGTCGCTGTGTATCAGTCTTTTCCCTCTGTGTATCTGCCGAGTGCTACTACTGTGACTTTCACCTGTTTATTTATACTTTTGAATTGAGAAGATTTCTGTAAATCTGCCTATAGGACTATAAGCAATGGGTTTTTTTCAGGAGCAGATTCTTTTTTCACTTTGAGCATCTTCATCACTTCTTCTCACTTCATCTCTTAATGCCAATGCTTTAATGTTAATTCTGCCTGCCTTAACACCTCTTTTTGCAATGTCTGTCCTATGTTCCTCTCCCTCCCCCCGACAGTTGTCCCTGGCGCTGGAGGAGAAGTCGTCCCTTCAGGCGGAGACGCGTTCCCTGAAGGAGAAGCTGAGCCGCAGCGACTCTTTTGACGCCTCCACCACTGCCATCACTGGCAAGAAGCTGCTGCTGCTGCAGAGTCAGATGGAGCAGCTTCAGGAGGAGAATTACAGGTACAGCCTGTACACACACACATAGAATTAGATTTTCTAAGGAAAGGCGTGATTGCACAAAGAATTTAAGCATGTCTGTAATTTACCAAACTAAACTTAAAATGTTTTCTGAAAGATTTAATATTCCTGGGGTAATAATGATGTTATTGTTGACTCATCTTACCCCGTTTCATATCACACAAACCCCTGATCTTCTGTCACGTATGTTTCAGACTGGAGAACAGCAGAGATGACATGCGTGTGCGTGGAGAGATACTGGAGCGTGAGGTGGCTGAGCTGCAGCTACGTAACGAAGACCTGACCAGTCTGGCACAGGAGGCCCAGGCCCTCAAAGACGAGATGGACATCCTCAGGTGAGTCGGCCCGTCTTCTTACAGTTGTAACCAGTTATAGTTGAATTTATAGAGGAGGCCAAGCAGGAGTGGAGGTTACATGCTAACTTAGATTTATCCCCAGAAAAACTATAGATTCTATATATTCAGTGGGTGTTTGTGTCATGGAGAATGAGATTTTGTATTTTCTGTTTTATCTGTAGCTGCTTGGAGCATTTCTATTAAATTATCACCTGATTAAGAACTTCACATAATTCAGTCTTGCGTCTTACATAATTTCCTGACATTTACTGCTGAACCAGTATTTCTGAAATTGTAGTGATAGGGAAACTAAAACCTATGATGCAGTTTGATTTGAAAAACAAGTTTTTCACTGAAAGAATATTGAAGTCTTGTTTTGACTGGAAATATCTTTCGAATCTGAAAGAATTTCATCTACATTTTTGTCACTATCAACAAATGTCATGGAAAGACAAAGCGCAACAACATTTCCTGTTTGATCAGAGCTTAGTATTGTCTGTTACATTAAAGCATGTCAGTGAGCCACACCCTTGCACTTGCTGCCATGCTCATAGTTTACCGAACATGGTAGGGATATATATTGACATTTAGTTTTTAATCAATGAATATTCCCAGCTCATATTTTCATAGCCACAAATAGTGACCAACAATTCTTCCAAACCCAGTCATTTCCTGTTTTCGAATAATGTGTCTAAAAAGCTGTTTTTAGGAAGCTGAACTTGTAAAAAATAAGTAGATTTTTGAAAGATTTATGTCTTCAGTGGGAATGAATAGGCTATGAAGCCACAGACTGGGCAGGGAAGTGGAAATGTTGAGAGATGAACTGATGGGAGAGCATCAGCAGCCTTTTCTTTTACGCAGTAGTTCATCCATTATCATTTCAGACTCACAGAAACAACTCCCACACCGCCCACGCACAGACGTCCATTCAGCCCCTCTCTCTGACCTCTGTGTTTTATAAAAATGAATTTCATGCATTGTGCCGGCTCGCGTCAGACTTTGTTGGTTTTTTCACTAGTTAAGTACATATTCCACACGGATGTATCGTGTTTAACTTGAAGTGCTGTTCCTGCGCTTGGCGCTTAACACTTCTGACACTCCTCCTCCCGCCTCAGGCACTCATCGGACCGGGTGAACCAGCTTGAGGCAATGGTGGAGACGTACAAGCGGAAGCTAGAGGATCTGGGAGACCTGCGCAGACAGGTGCGCCTCCTGGAGGAGCGCAACACCGTGTACATGCAGCGCACCTGTGAACTGGAGGAGGAGCTGCGCAGGGCCAACGCCGTCCGCAACCAGCTGGACACCTACAAGAGACAGGCAAGCTGTGGGCTGACAGGAGGAGGAGGGAGAGTGTTGACATCCAAGAGACGTTAAACACATCGTCACCGGTTGTTTTACATGTGACTGGAAAACATTTGCAGTTTTTATAGAGAGCTCCTGCCAACACAGACTGTTGTGCTCTTCTTCTGACTTGCAGGCTCTCGAGCTTCACACCAAGCACTCGGCAGAGGCCATGAAAGCTGAGAAGTGGCAGTTTGAGTACAAGAACCTTAACGACAAGTATGACGCGCTGCTGAAAGAGAAAGAAGTGAGTTCACCACGGCCATCGGGAAACAAAAGCTTAAGTTGTGACAGAGAAAAAAAAATGTGCACAATGCTTTTACTGTGGTGTGTTATCAGTGTGCAGCTGATCTCCCTTATATCATGGAGACACACTAAAAACCCTGTCACCTTACAAGGTGGAGTCACGTAGTTTTTACTCTAGTGGTGGCAGTCCCTGTGTGGATCACCATTTGTTGTGATGATCGCAGGAGGCGCAGGAGGAACCCCTGCCAGGCAAATATCATACTATTCTTCAGAGGACTCCCACGTCCAGTGTCTGTTCTAGCACCTTCTGCAATGTGACAGGAGTGATTAATGTCCTTGGGTACTTGTGGCAGTAATTAAGAAATACACACTGTCCTGACATGCAGCCTACATCAGCCATTCACTTCATCTGCGTTGCACTACTCTCATTGAAACAGTGCAGGAACCCCCCCACCCACACACACACACACACACACACACCCTCCAGCTCTGAGCTCTGAGCTCTCTGGGCTGTTGTTAGCTCTAATGCAGTGGTTCTCAACCTTTTTTAGCTCGTGACCCCATTTTGACATCAAAATTTTCTGGCAACCCACTGAGATATTTTTATATGCTGCATTTAATTAGAACTCGATTTGAGAAGGTGAAATACAGTAGTTTATGATTGTGTGTGGTGTTTTTAATCACAATTTAAAAAAGAATAATAATAAGTTACATATAAATATTTATATATTAAATATTTTTATCAGTATTTTTTTTTTTATCATTTACTAGACATTTCAGGCGACCCCATGTGGGGTCCCGACCCCAAGGTTGAAAAACACTGCTCTAATGTAAAATGACTTCAGGTCTCTTCATGTGTATACTCCAGGTGGTCTAATCTAATAATAGTTTTATTTTACACTGGATACTTGTGTATGTTTAATGATTAAGTCGTTTGACACACAAGCTAAAGCAGTCCTGCATGTTGTGCTTTTGCTCCTCAGCGTCTGATCTCAGAAAGAGACACTCTGAGGGAAACCAACGATGAGCTCAGGTGTGCACAAGTGCAACAGAGGTGTCTGAGTGGAGGAGGTGAGTTATGATCCTATTCAACCAGACATAAAGAAGTTAATTAAAATTCTGGTGAAATTACCAGAAGCAACAATCCACTTGTGATAGAGCGTATTTTTTCATATTTTTTCCTTTATTATGTTGTGATCTGACATTTTCTAAATGTTGGTCAAATGTATTCATTCATTTATTGAAGTGCTTTACAAAGAAATGTAAAATACACTTACAAACCAAAAAAAATGGACAGATAATTGGAATAGATGCATCTGAATAGTCATAATAATTAATATTGTAATAAAGTATTCATCCAAAATCTAAATCCAGTAGAGCGTTAATCAAAATCATGTGGGGAAGAGAAATCTTCATCAGCTGATGAAGGTTTTTATTAAATCTGTGCTGAGTCTTAATCCCCGTCTCTCTGTCTCTCCACAGGAGGCCTGTGTGACAGTAGTGTCACAGTGGGAAACCTTGCTGCAGAGATCATGCCCACTGAGCTCAAGTACGTGCGCTATTATTAATATGTAGTGTACGTCTGTGTATAAGCTTCGGCGTGTAGGGTTTGTGAGCATAGCAGTCAAATTTTGGGGCGTAACAAATGAGATTTTCCTTCTAAACCTGTAAAGGAAAAAAAAATAAAAACACGCACTGGTGTCACTATCAGTAACCCACTCACACCCTATATCCATCCTCTACAGCCTGAGATAAACGGCTCAGACCTGCTCACACAGCCCCTAAAGTTTATTTATAGCTTGAAATGTGCAGTTGGCATCCCGAACAGCGACACATGGCAGCACTGCACATTTGGCCTGGGTGTTGTCGTAAAGAAGGCTCGGTCAACTCGGCGGAGCGGAGCTTCTGTCTGTCCCTCCACCACTCTCTGACCCACTTCATCTGTCCTCTGTTTTCCTTCCTCCCCCCTCCTCACTCCTTCCACAGGGAGACGGTGGTGCGCCTGCAGAGCGAAAACAAGATGCTGTGCGTCCAGGAGGAGAGTTACAGGCAGAGACTAGTGGAGGTGCAGGCGGAGCTGGAGGAGGCCCAGCGCAGCAAGAACACCTTGGAAACTCAGGACAGGTACAGTAGAGCGTGTGTGCACGTGTGTGTGTGAAGTCCAAATTCTTGTTCAGCAGTGTTAAATAACCATCCCCTTTCTAGGCCACCATATTGTATGTTCCTGGACGTTAATCTGCTTGTTTGGCTGATAGTAGGAGTGATATCTGCCTAAATGTCAACTCACCCTCTGGACTGTGTGCTCAACTGAGCTGTGTGGGCTGCACTGGAGGACAGACAGCAGAAAGCCAGATTGTCCCTTGACTGTGTGTGTATGTGTGTGTTTACATGCCTGTGGGCATGTGGACATGTGGGTGGACAGTTTATGTGCGTGTGGCTGTGTATGTGTCCAATGCAACACCAGGCCCAGGGTGTGGGAAGCATCCTCAGCAACAGGAGGAGAGGAGTGGAGTGAGCATGCTCAGTAGAGCAGAGCAGTGAATGGTCAGGCAGCACTTGGTGGAGCGGATGAACGCTGCCTGCAGCAGATGTACAAGGACCCACATGATACTTTGCAAACATCTCCCACCCACAGACGCAACTAAGTAACCTTGTGTTTCATCTTTTCCTCTGTTCCTTTCACGTCTCCTATCATCCTCCTCCCTCTTGTTCGTGGCTCACTCCACGGTGTTCCTCATATCTCCTAATTTTTCTCGCTTTCCTATCTTTTTCTTTCTGTCTGTGTCTGTTTCCAAGGTTGAACCAGCAGCAGATCTCAGAGCTGCGCTCTCAGATCGAGGAGCTTCAGAGAGCGCTACAGGAGCAGGACAGCAAGACGGAGGATGTGAGTGGAGAGACGGCTGCTCTGTCCTCTCTGCATACTTTAGTCACCTCACACTTAGAACCTCCCTCATCACAAATAATAGATTTCTACGTTCACACTGGTCGACAATAGACACAACATGCAACCAATCAGCTGAAAGAAATTTATAGATCAGTTCTTATTTTCTTTTTCCTTCATCAAATGACAACCCTTGTTATTTGGATCGGTATGATTATTAATCAGCGTTGAATCACACCTGTGAAACTGGAACTGGAAAGACATGACCTTCATATAATTCCTTGATGTAAAAGTATTTTTTGAGACACTGATTTTGAGCAAACATTTCCTATGTACACAAGCAGTATGTTTGCATGGCACTTTGAGTTTGAGAAAACAGTTGAACGCTCTTGCCTGTGAACTACTGCCTTGTCTGTTGTTACTTGTAATACATGTTGTGTGGGACTTTAACCCAAGTCTGCTGTGGTGATTCACTGTTAACGCCTGCCCCTCTCTGTCTGTCTCCCTCCGCCTGCCCCCATCGGTCAACTCTGCCAAAATCAGGCTATCGTAAGTACGGCCCACCCTCTGTCCAACTGGCCCATGATTTAACTCTTTGTCAGCTTGACTTTCACAGCTTACATTGTATACGTGTGTGTATGTGTGCATGTGTTTGTTTGTGTGCCATTCAGAAAACCTGAGTTTTGAGTCCTTTTTTCTTTCCCCACCTTTTTTTAGTCCTCTTTATTGAAGAAAAAGCTGGAGGAGCATTTGTAAGTATCTGCTTCTCATTTATCAACATGTACGCTAAAAACACATATAGTAAACATATACAGTATCTCATCATGTGATTATTACAGGGAGAAGCTCCATGAAGCTCACACAGATCTTAAAAAGAAGAGAGAGGTCATCGATGACCTGGAGCCCAAAGTGGACAGCAACAGTAAGTCATCACGTGTATTATCACCATCTCATCTGTCTCATGCTGCCTTCTCCTTCAAACACTGATTCTCCCTCTCCTTCTCAGTGGCAAAGAAGATAGATGAACTTCAGGAGATTCTGCGGAAGAAGGACGAGGACATGAAGCAGATGGAGGACCGATACAAACGCTATGTGGAGAAGGCGAGAACGGTCAGTCCACCTCAACAGAACATGTTCTCCTCGGCATGTGGCTCTAAATAAAATCACAAGGGGTTGTTTTTCCACTGATTTAAGGAGAGCAGTTGTTGTTGGGACGTTTAGTGCATGTGTGGGAAAAATGTTGGTGGCTTCGCAAGGGACAAAGTTTGATCAATTCTGTCAGTGGGAGAGCGTTTGAAAATGGAAAAATATTAAAGGGATAGTTCAACATTTTGGCAAATTGGCCTATTGCCATAAACCCTATATTCTTAGGAGTAGGTTCATTACCTTTTAATTGTCAGTGCAAGTTTTTTTGAGAACGGCGGAGCAGAGCCACGAGCTGCTCTGAACATGGCGAGACGGAGTTGTTTTCAAGGTAAATTCATGCAAAACCACTGATGCGCATTCCCGCCATGGGCAGTTTTTCTCTGTACTTACCTTGAAAACAACTCTGTCTCACAACGTTCCGTTATCATCTCATAGCGTGGTGAATGTGCAGGTCACAACTTGTCCACGAGAGCATTTTGGAGTTGGATTGTGTATTTGATGAGTTTGATGAGGAAGACATGGAAATCCCATGAGCCTTCATAGCGTAGCTCTGAGCAGCTCTCCACTCTGCTCTGCCGTTCTAAAAATAGCTTGCACCCACAATTAAAGATAACAAACCTACTCCTAAAACTATACGGATTATGGCAATGGGTCAATTTGCTAAAAGGTTGAACTATCTCTTTAAAGCCATGGCACGAGAGAGGTAAGCTACGTGGCTCACACCTCAAATATGATTGTGGCCAACAGCTGCGACAGGAATAACCTGCAAAAATTAGCCACAAGACCATGACCATTTTAAAGAGCTCTCCGTCATGATATTAATGTCATAGCAGCAGTATAATGTTAATTGAGTTGATTTGTCTCTGTGCAGGTGATCAAAACCCTGGATCCCAAGCAGCAGCAGCCGCCTGCAACTCCTGACATTCAGGCTCTGAAGAACCAGCTGGCAGAGAAGGAGAGGAAAATCCACCACCTCGAGGTGCGAACCTTTAATATAAAGACTCAAATGATAAATAACTCCAGTTCTCACTGCAATGCCTCATGATATTCTTTTGTACAGCACGACTATGAGAAGAGCAGAGCCAGACATGACCAAGAGGAGAAACTCATCATTTCTGCCTGGTACAACATGGTGAGCAAGTGTATTAAAACATGTCATTTCATATGAACAAACTGAACAGAAACTGGTTTCAATGATCCTTGACTCTTTCTTTGTCCTTCTCCTTCTCAGGGAATGGCATTGCATCAGAAAGTGTCTGGTGAGCGGCTGGGACCCTCCAACCAGGCCATGTCCTTCCTCGCTCAGCAGAGGCAGTCCACCAACGCCAGGAGAGGCCTGACACGACACCACCCGAGATAAAAAATACATTTTAAAGAAACGTCCAGGCAGGAGAAGAAGAAAACATGCTGGGACAAAGCATAGAGAAGATGAACTTCATCAGAACTTCCTGAACCTTTTGCCTTTATGCCTTCACTGGATCGCTGCACCTCAGAGAGTATTTTTTAATGCTGCTGCTGCCCCCTGCTGGCTCATAGTGATCCAAGAATCTTTTTTTTATTTTATTTTCTCAGTGGAGCCTCAGAGAAGAGAGGTTCCCATGTTTAACTCTGTTGTTGATGAAATTCAGAGTTGAGCCACAGAAACAGAAATGACTGGATTAAGAAGAGTTACAGGGTCTGAAAAGAGGCTGTCTCACCTTTTAAGGTGACTTTTATTTTCTCTTCAGCCTCGTATTCACTCCTGTTTCTTCAAGGTCTGTTTAATTTTTTTTTTATATATATGTACGTATTTTATGTTATACGATAGGTTGGGATGAGTTAGTTTTGTCAAGGCTAGGAATTAAATAAGGCAAATGAGGGAGGAGTTATTAGGGGTCATACATTTAGTATTGTTGATGCTTAAGAGGACAAAGCTACTGAACTCACACTCAGCCGTTAGTATCTCCTTGGTTTATTTTTGTTTGTTTTGAGTTTCCTCATAGCTTTTCTTTTTGTTTCTTAGATCATGTGTTTTGAGGTGAATTTTTGAGTTAGTTAATTTGAAGGACATTGGGGAAAAAAACCATGAGGGTTGCTTAATGGCTTTAGTCTTTTTTATTCACTTTTTCTCTCAACTTAATATTCATAAAAAGAATTTATTAGAATTTTCCTGATACACCAAAGCACTTTCTCTCTTGATAGATCAGTGGGTTTGTTCAGTGCCTCGCTAAAAACTCTAAATGTGACACTAAAGTTTGAGATATCTGAAGTGTCAACCCCGTCTTCCTGCCTCGTTTGGTTAGAAATACATTTTTACTTTTACTTTACTAAGAATAATGCAGGTTCATCTTGTCATGCCTGGTGATACTGTGACTTCAACGTACAATTTTCTCAACATTGTTCCTCTTTTGTTGTGTATGATTTTGATTTATTGCTTCTTTTTTTCCCATTCCCTTTCATCCCCTCTTCCCAAAGATTGAAACAGGGTGTAGGTTGTGGGTAGGACCTAATTGCACGCACCACTTTAGACTAATGTGAGCATAGGCATCTGAAGGCCTTAGTTTATCACAAGGACTGGAAAACACAATTATAGCCCCCATTTATAATAACACTAAGAACAATGACTCAGCTAATGGTTGTTTACTGCCACTGACCTCATTTACAGTTCAGCTGAACTGGAAGGAAATGTATTCAACAGTACACTGGAATTCTTTTGTTGTCTGTTGACAGGAAGTCAGAGGCAGATACAAAAGGTGGAGCCCAGCGCTAGATGGCTCATTTATCCACACTGCTTCTGTCGTCACTCACTACTGGTTAGTTTCCCATTTCAGCAGATGTATTAACTTCACACTGCCCCATATCAGAGCTGCTGTTTTTGTGACTTGGACTCAGTCCCTGTAAATATTTGTGCTATGATCTACACAGACCTGAATCCTGCTGTTGTGTGCACACTTTTTTTTTCACTATTGTTTCATTATTTTGAGTAGATATTTATGGTGTTGTGTTATTATCTTAACTGCACATTTTGCATGGCTTGAAGGGTTGAACTTTTAGGTTGTCAGTGTTTGTTTGTATCACATAATGGTCTAGTAGATTATAGCATATGGTACTTCACACAGGGATAGAGGCAAGTTAAAGATTTGTAGTCCTATCTGTTCTACTTTTGCACTACAAATAAACGGGATCTTAAGAACGTTTGTCTGGTGTTGTGTCGTCTTCATCAACAAGTTTGAAAATAAAGAATAACCTGCATTGACTAAACCTGAAACTAAGTGCTTCACAAGAGTATGACAAGTATGTACCATTTTATAACATTGTTGCTTTACAAATTAAATTCTGTCATCTAAAGGCCAGACTGATAAATTGGGCTGCTCACGTCCTTTTGTGCAGCTGTCAAACGGTTGAGTAAAATGGTGAAAGTATTCTTTATCTGCCACATCACTTTCAACACACACTTCTGAAAGACTTAACAATGGACACACTGAAATATGAACATACAACAATCCAGTCAGATCTTAATGAACTACAACTAGAATGTATTTCTGTGGTGGTGTTCTTGAATAAAAATAAAGTTGGGGAAAAAAAGCCAGATTGCTGTAGTTTCTTTTCCCTCCCGCCACAGCAGGGGGCGCAAGAGGCGCGACGTGACGTCATCTCAGTAAATTAAACATGGCGGACAGTGAGTGATAGATGGCGAAAGTTAGCAGTAAGCATAATTAAAGTGTAGGGCCAGCTCGGTGTTTACTGCAGGTATTAAGACTGTATCGTGTGCCGCGTATGTATTTTTTATATTTGGATGCATTTGTCACATGAACTGGAGATTTGTATCGACTTTGTTCGCCCGTAAAGGCCTGAACTCAACTGGGCTTTAGCCCGCAGTGTTAGCCACGTTAGCACCGGACCAGCGCCTGCTTTTGTTTTTGTTTCGGGGAGTGCGCTAAAGGGCTGCCACGGTAAATCCTTTACGTTACGTGTTTTTTTTCTAGTTATCTCGCCTTATCTCTTTCAAGCTGCCCCCTTTTCTAAACCCGGCTCCGCGGTTGTTTCGACGAACTCCACGTCTTTTTGTATTGTATCGCGGGTGGGGTCCAGCCCGTCTCTCAGCGTGTCGACACTGCTGCTTTCTTTTGAGCCATACTACTAAACCCACGGATAAACATACTGCTTTTTATCAGCCGGACTGTGCCTGTGTATGAACAATACGCCCAGGAGACATGGATCCAAAGCGCGCGCACGGCAAACCTCACACGCCCGCGGAAGGCAGCAGCGGCGACTCCAGCTGCGGAAGCCCCGCGTCCCCCTCCGGTAGCCCGGCACTGGCCGCCGGCGCAGCCCCGGTGGTACCCGGAGGCAACGCGTTCGCTAACGACGGCAGCTTCATGGAGATGTTCAAGAAGAAGATGGAGGAGGAGAGGAGGAAAAAGGAAACGCAGCAAACAGGTGGAGACGCGCGAGCCACCACCGAGCAAGGACAGACATCAGTGGAAAAGAAGCCCCCACCCGTGACGAGCTTTGTAAGGGGTTTGCCAGTTGTAAGATGAGATAGCAGTAGTTAAACACACACTAACACACAGTAAAGCACCATGCGCTGTTTCACAGCCTTATTGTAACTGGCTCTTGAGCTAGTACATCCTGAACCAATGGCCAGTGTTAATTGTAGTGACATGTCACACATGCCAGTGTTAGTGTTATACTTTGCATTATTTCACACTGCAATGTGTAACAAGTAGATGAGTCCAGTTAGTCTGGGGGATGCTCCTCAATGATGATGGTTTCGCTGGTGGTGCGGCAGGAAACTAAATGTAGACCTTCTGCTCTGGTGTAGTCTCCTTCATTGGCAGTCCACCTGCAAGGGCTCCTATAACGGTTTCAGTCTTCTATCCCCTAACCCAGGTGGGGAAGCGCAGAGGCGGTGTGTTCCTAAAGACCGGCATGGTTGCGAAGAAGCAGAAACAGGACTCAGAAGTAAGTGGGTTTAGTGTTGTCGGCATGATCCTGTTGTATTTTTTGAGTCCATCCAGTTGATTCACCTGTGTCTCCTCCTCATCCTCCAGGCTGAACCGGGCAAGAGCGATGCTTGGTCAAAGTACATGGCCGAGGTGAAAAAGTACAAAGCCCACCAGTGTGGTGACGATGACAAAACCAGGCCTCTGGTCAAGTAGGCTCCAAATGTGGAACGTGGAGTGACAATGTCAAGAGAGGGGGGAAAAGCATCTGGGAGAAGCTCCAGGAGGGCCGGCCAATCCTGACCTTCTCATACTGCCAGTTCAACTTTACCCTTCACATTACGTCTTTTCACAAACTGCTTAGACTGATGACCCTTCCCTCGTTTTTTTTTTTTTTGTCTTTCTTGTTATTTGTGGGACGTCAGTGACTTTGATCTGGTGTCCCAAGGTATTTCAGAAACTTGACATTCATTATACGTTGATAAATCTTTTCAAAATTTTGTCATGTCTGGTTTCATGTTGAGGTTCATTAATAAATTTGATTTGTTAATAGCCAAATCAAGGTTTCGATTGAACCTACACTGCCTATTTATGTGTGGTGTTGTGCGCCCCGGTATTGAGTGTGTTACATTTACATATACAATGTGAAGGGACTCCAGTGGAAACATGTTTTTTTTTAATGCTACTAGGATCAGCTGCATCACATCGACTTACACCAGTGTGAAGGGAAAAAATTTAATTAAAAGTTCTGTACAGAAACGAATTCATTGACGAATTCAATTACAATGAAAAAGTTTACATCTTTCATTGGAAAAAAAAAAGCTCAAATTCAACAATTTGCAGTTTACATTTCTTACAGGTATCAGTGATAATTACATTATGATAAAAACAGCACCAAATAGACACACTGACCATGCATCAGAGAGGGAGGCACACAAAGGCACACGTTCACCGCCACCAGCCACACACATTCAGACACACGCACTCACGCACACACCTAGAAAATCCATTCATTCTTTCTCCCTGTCCACAGTGATATAGGTCTATCTTGTAAACATTGACAAACAGTATTTGTCATTTCATTATCAACTCTATGAAGAATAGTATTTAAAACTTATCAAATTGTTTAAAAAAGTTATATTCAACTGTGGTATTAATGTTAACTTGAGCTGATCCTCTCAGATCAAGTATTATGTGTGTGTGTGTGTGTGTAGCCCAGTCCGTGTTCCAGACCCCTGTCTTCAGTGGTCTGTCCCATGTGTCACCCAAAGCCTTGATCCGTCCTGATTTGTCCCAACGTCCTGTCATTTCATTGGACAGCATCCACTGGGAGGAGGAGTCCGGCTGTATCATAGAGGCTTCCTCTTAGCGTCGCCTCCCTGGCTTTGACTGACATCTGGACAGGAATAGTACAGTTCTTGAAATCAGTGAAAAGCAGTGACAGACCAAAACTAAATTAAAAATACACACAGATACGTTACAGAGACAGACCGAAACGACCCCATACAAAAGGCATGCTGCCACCGACAGACGAGCAGAGAACAGAACGGGACCAGACAGAAAAGGACGAGCTGACACAGAACACCAGACACTTGGAAAGAAAACAAGAACGGCTGCAGAGGGAGTAAATGGAGCAGGCTTCGAGGGAGGAGGAGGAGGAGGGGGCAGATTTTACCTGAGAAAGCGAGCTGCAAGTGAGGAGGCAGAGCAACCTGAGACCCTGACTGGAGACTCTTATACAGATCTGAGGAGACAGGACAGGGGAGCGAGGAGGAAAAGGGAGGGAGGAACAGATGCCGACACGACAGAGGGAAGGAAGAGAAGAAGAAGGAAGAGACAGGTGGGGAAAGGAGCAAAGATGGCGTAGAGGTGAAGGACAGGTGACGACAGCCAAACAGAGGAGAAGATAAAGACAAGGAGAAGTGTGAGGCCACGTGAGGGACAAGGTGGGGGGAGAGTAACCAATAACAGGGTCGAGAGGGGGGGATGGAGCAAACAAAATGGAATAATGTCAAACAGGAGAAAAAAATCACAAGCTTACATCTGACACACAATATGATGATAAAAACAAATGATGCTCTAACATACAACACGCGACAAAGCCTGCACAGGAACAAACAGACAACAGCAGAGCAACGTACCGATACAGAGAGCCTGGCTAACGTGTGGAAAATACTAATATGAGAATATGTTTTCAAGCTATGCTATATTAAGTACCTGTCACCAGTTTTACATGTTGCATAATTTAAAGTTCATCGGTGTGGATGAGCCACGTTTCTGTCCTGTGTTTGACAACTCACTCTGCGTCAGGGTTGAGAATGATGCGTTACTACTGGCCGTGGAGCCGCCGGCCGCCGTGCTGGAGCCCGCTGTACCCAGCTGGGACAGGTTTAGCAGCGGGGGGAACTGGAAGGGCAGGGACACGGGCACCAGGCCCCCCAGCATCCCGAAGCCCAGGGGAAGAGACGGGGCTGAGCTGAGCAGACCGCCGCTACCCGTCGTGGAGACCTGAGCGCCAAACGGAAGGAAATATTACGAGTGTTTCACAAAAAATACTCCCAGTTTTCACACTTCACACATTTCATTTAAACATCCAATCTCTCTAGGAGTGGATGGAGTCCTAACTAGAGTCCTAACACATTGTAACCACACCTTAACAAAATGTACCTAAGGTAAACTCTCAGCAGATTATACACAGTTGTGTCAACTCAGCAGATTATACACAGTTCTCGGTCAACAAAATAATGCCCATCACTTCTTCCATCCCAACAGTCCAGAAACCAAACAAATTCAGCCTGCAACTGGGTCAAAGAGACAACAAGCAAACCATCACCATGGAAAAGTGGCGACTAGTGAATGTGGGGCAAAGTGCTGATTCAGCTCCTGGATCTGTGTTAAATCTGAACCCACAAAGTAACTACAGATGTCTGGGAAAGGGGGAGAGTTAGGAGGAAGTAACCCAGATTTGTTCATGAATACAGTATGAGGGCAAATACACAACTCAGCCCCACTGGGTTAGTGATGTAGGCCATGTGTGTTGTACATCGTAGATGAGTGTTGTAAATGAAGGTACAATCATATTTGAGTCAGTGGAAGGAGTTTACCTCTGACTAATTCAACAATTGTGCTAAAGGTCCCAACTTCTCTAATTACACTTAGACCTTAGTACTTATGTTGAAAAACAACACTGTTCACATCATGGTCTGTGGGTCGTCAGGAGGAGGATGTTTCTTAGAAAAATCTGCTCTGCTATTGAATTTCAAAGACTTTCAGCAGCAGAAATTGGATTTAATCACATATGTTCCAGTCTGATAGTGCTGCATGAGTCAATGGTGAACATCTAATACTTGAGCAAATAGAGGCACTCAGCTACACACACCACTTAGGGAAAGTTAAAATTGTGTGTTTGTGTGTGACCTACCACTGAGTGTGTCTTTCATTACTTTGAAATGGTACAACAATTGAATTAACACTGGAATAATACAGATTAAAATGTCTTGGACTAAACCAAAATTAAAAATGGTAATCAAAAGGGATAGTTCAACATTTTTGGCAAATTGGCCCATAATCCCTATAGTCTTAGGAGTAGGTTCGTTACCTTTAATTTTAGGTGCAAGCTATTTTTAGAACGGCGGAGCAGAGCCGCAAGCTTCTCAGCTAACGCAACACAGGCACATGGTATTTCTACATTTCTCTCATCAAACTCATCAAATACACAATCTAACAACTCCAAAACGCTCTTGTGGACAAGTTGTGACCTGCACATTCACTACTAAGCAAAACATTAAGCTTTGCTTCTTTCAGCCCCTTCTCAAACTTGCACAGTATCATTGTCTTTGTTTCTTTTTGTTGTTTGTTTGTTTTTGTTTTTTACACTGTTTGTCTATTGATGTGCTTGTTTGAGACAAATAAAAATCAAATCAAACCAAACCACGCTATGAGATAATAACGGTACGTTACGAGACAGAGTTGTTGTAGAGGTAAATACAGAGACTGCTTGTCAAAAAACTGCCCACAATGGGAAATGCGCATGAATTTACCTCTAAAACAACTCGTCTCAAAGCAGCTCGTGGCTCTGCTCCGCCATTCTCAAAAAAACTTGCACTGACAATTAAAAGGTAACAAACCTACTCCTAAGAATATAGGGATTGTGACAGTGCCAATTTGCCAAAATGTTGAACTATCCCTTTAAGCTGTTTTTCCTGAAACATTAACATTCAGTTTTTTTTTGGTATCATATGGACGAAGGTCAAACTACTAAACGACTGACACATCATGTGGGCGGGTGGGGGGGTGGGAGGAAGGCACAGACGGCTGGTCAGTGATCTCAACAAGCTGTCAGTACAAACCTGTGGCAACTGAGAAGAGACGGATGACGATGAAACAGACACGACAGATTTGGCCCCCTGAGGTGCCCCACCCCCGACCCTCTGACGCTGGCCCGGGCTGGCCGAGACCACTGTGGGGGAGGCACTGGACCCTGAATGCTTGCTTATGGATGAGGTGTTCATAAGGCTGGTGTTGGCGGTGCTGTTGTTGTTGGGGGTCTTCTGGCTGCCTGGAGGAGTGTAGCTGCCTTGCCCCGGCTTGGTGGCTCCTCCTTGGGCACCTGAGAACTGCGGGCGGAACCCTGCTGAGGTTTTGGGGGAGTACTGGTGGATGGTGGGGGTTGCCTGAGACCGGGGGGTTAGGGAGATGGAGGGCGAGGCCGAGGTGGCGGAGGTGACGGCGGGGTTGGGCGTGCGGGGGGTGAGTTTGACGATGGGCGCGATGCTGCTGTGCGTGGACTTGGTGAGGGTGGCGTGCATGGGGGTGATGAAGTTGGACTGCGGCTGGGGCTGCGACTGGACTCCGACCAGCGTCTGCGAGAGGGAGGGGGAGGATTTGCTCTGAGGGGTGTGGGGCAGGCGGGGCGTCTGGAAGGTTTTGGTGGTGAGGAGCGAGGGCGACGAGAGGGCGTGCGGCCGAGACTGAGGCGATGTGAGGATGAGAGCGTCGCCGCTGTTGGCTTTATTATTATTGCTGCCTTTGAGGAGGCCCGAGGTGGGGGTGCAGACCCCCGCCTTGGATCCTGGGGCCACGAGCGGCGAAGCGGTGGGCGGTGGACGCGGTTTAGGTGACGCCGCTGAGGCGGGCATGTTGGCCTTTGCCACACCCAAAGTTCTCTGAGCGGTCAAAACTGAGTGTCTGTGTGCCTGTGGCGTGCCCTTGACCACCCCCATCCCGTCCACCCGCACCGAGGGCAGGGGGGAGGACGTGATGGAGGAAGGCCGAGACAGAGAGGTGGAGGAAGACGAAGAGGTAGAGATGTAGTGAGGTGCGTTGGAGCTGGGAGTGCCGACGGAGTTCTTTTTCTGCTGCTGCTGGATGAGTAGCGAGGCGCTGAGGGAGGAGGAGGCGGAGGGGGCGGGGGCCGTCCGGGGCCCCTCGGGGGACGGGGGGCTTTCCCCCTGGGCCAGGCCCTTGGCCGCGTTGCCGAGGATGGCGAGGGCCTGGGAGATGGAGTCCAGGGAGGGTGCCGTCAGATCCTCATCCAGGGAGTCCACGCATATGGGCTCAGCCGGCGTCTGAGGTGGTCGCTTGGCAACCTGGGCAACGGGGGAAGGAGTGGCGCCTGCTGAGGGTGGGGCACGCTGAGTCCAAACAGCCTCCTGGATTTAAAGAGCACACAGAAATTACATTAACAAAAGAAGATTACGTAACATGGCAGCTCTCCTGCTGGATTTAAAGGAGAGGTGTCGGTCACATAATCACAGACTGTTCATTTAAAGATTATTTTTAGCTGCTCGGATCCAACCAAGTTTCTGCAGCAGAGAGGAGAGATTAAATCCACCGGTTCTGTTTAAAACTCAAACAAAGGTATTATGAGACTTAAAATGTAGTTGTAGTTTCCAGTGACAGTGTTTCCTTCCTGAGCTACAGCAGCAAAACGGTGAAACACAGAAGGAAGGAAATCTACTAGTGAGGTCTCACTCCTGGAGCTTTAGCCTGTCAGTTTGGGGCTAAACAGAGCGCCGTGGATCATGTCGCCCTTGTCCAATATGGAAAACATTATCAAAGGAACCGAGGACTCTTAAACTTACTCTTAAACATATCAGTTACTGAGTCTTTAAAGCCCAGTGTTGAGTGTTAGATTAAAGGGATATTTCAACATTTTGGCAAATTGGCCCATTGGCCTCCATAGTGTAGCTCTGAGCAGCTCACGGCTCTGCTCCACCATTCTAAAAACAGCTTGTACCAACAATTAAAGGTAACGAACCTACTATTATGGCAATGGGCCAATTTGCCAAAATGTTGAATTATCCCTTTAAGTGTCCATGATAAGGAGTCAAATAATAACACACAAACCAAAAACTAAACAAAGCGAGCACGTTTAGTGAACCACTTCTAAGGTACAACTAATTAAAAGTCTGACCTTTGGCTTGGCCTTGGGAGTAGTAACTATCTTCTTCTTCGCTCTGGAGGGGAATGAACAGACAAAATGAGTGAGTGAGAACACGATAAAATAGCAAAGTCAGTCATAAGAATTCTGGTCAACAATAGGCGGCATGACTCACGTGTAGCCGGTGAGGTGACCATGAGCCATGATGCTCTCTTTGAACAATATCCTGTAGACAGAAACAATCATGTTACAAACTAATAAACATATTCCAGAACCACAACCTGTTCCTTCTTTATGTGGATCACTATCGATCGTTTGTTCCTGCATCAATCAGTCTATATAACAAGTCCTAAAATGTTTTTGTGTATTCCTAATATGTTTTTGATGTTTTTGAGCTACCAGTTAATTTTGAATTTCCCTGTAAGGGATTAATTCTACTCTGCTACTGTCATTATATCAATTTTGCATGTTGTCTAATGTCTGGTCTGGTCTAGGATATTTAATTGGTTTCTTTAACATTATGGGATTAACATTTAGTCATATTGTGTCATTTAAAACAAGCATGGTGTCAGTGAAAAAATTCCATGACTATATTGGAAGTTCCCATCATCCCTGTGTTTAAAAAGTTAAGTTAAATGAGACCATAATAATCCATGAGCTTTGGTGCTATGTTGCACCTCAACTCTGTGCAAACACGGTGTTCTTGTGATAAGCAGGTAAGCACACACACACCTGGCCTGCATCCAGCCCTTAGGCCAGAGAGGCTTCACTTCCGTCTCCATGAAGGCTTTGAGGTAGTCCTCCAGGGACAGCGAGTTCTTGCCCTCCAGCTCGTAGCAGCCCAGCTTCACCCGCACCAGGTTACACAGCAGCGTCCTGGAAAACATACAGAAATATAAACTACTAATCAACACAGAGGGAAAGAGACTGTGACAGTTTTGATCGTTCGTGAGCGTCCTCTGCGACACCGACCTGAGCTTGTCGTCCCAGACAAACTTCTTTCGAGGCCCCATCACCCTCTTCCCTGGTTTCTCGTCGTCGTCGTCCTCTGATCCGTTCTTCTCTCCCTCCTCGGACTGCTGCCTGCGAGCACACGGAGAAAACATCACGCCTCGATTTAAACAATGTGGAGGACAATATGTTTGAAGGCGGAGGGAGGGATACGGTGGAGATTCAAAACTAAGAGCTACAAGACGTGTCCTCACTTTGCCACTTTAGCTATACAGTCCATGTTGTACCGAGCAATCTGCTCCGGCATCACGCTGCACACTGCCAGCTTCAGCTTCAGCAGGGGCGTTCGGAGACGGTCATCCTGGGAGACAGGGATAAGCACAGTCAGAAATCGCACACTCGCAGACACACACACAGGCCAGCACAGTCACGCTAAATATAGAAGCAGATAACGGGCATGCGGCCAGCAGACATAACAGCTATGATAACAACACTTTGAGCTCTCACATTTTTACATTTAGACACACCTGCCAGCTCGCAGCCTCTCCGCTGACAAAATGAAACCTCCTCTGCCATTTTACCGTGACGACTCTAGCCTAACAAACCCCACACAGGACGGTTTTTAAAGCACGTCCAAAACTGCTTAGTGATGAGCAAACAGCAGCAAACGACAGTCTGAAACGAGGCGGCACTGGCTCTTTTCTCTTGTACTCCCACTCACCTGTATGTTGAGACTGAGCTTCTTAAGGCGTTTGAGCAGAGCTTCTTTATTGCAGGGCACAAAGGCCTCCAGGTGGGAGTAGACGGCTGAACGCACCTCTGTCGGCTGCTCCTGAACCTGCAGCTCAATACTGAAACACACACAGAGGGAGATGTACACAGGTTCATATTTGTTGTTTTACTTCCGGTCTGAAACGGCGGACATATGAACGTCACTCACTCCAGCAGGATGTTGTTCATGTCCAACGTGAAGAACTTCTTCCGGCCCTCTTCGTCAAACAGCCGGGACGCCTGTGACAAGAGACAAGTGTTATCATCTGGAGTCTGTTAATCCTGCTCTGACAGGAGTCTTGCGCCTCAGCTTACACGGACATAATAAGAGGGAGAATAGATTCAAATCCGTGACCCAAGCTGAACACTGGCGCACTTATCTGTAAAGTCACACCTGGGTTAACAGCCGCATTATCTATGGAAATGTATTCAGCTAAAATGTGTGAGCGGTGACGCTGACGTTCACTAGATTCATTTTAACAGCCCCTGGAGTCTGCACTCCACTTGCTAATGCAGATTTTATGCATTTTATGTTTCCTCTGCCTGGACACTTTAATCTAAAATTACACAGAAATGTGTCTCAAATTTACTGCTTCAGAAAGCGGACGCTGCTCGCTCTTCTGATGTGTTGGAAAATTACGAGATGTTAGTGTTGTTATACATTGTTCATCCCTGTTCTAATTGCATTTCTGTTTAAGTCTAATTTTGTGCATTTTTGTCTCATCTGATCCGACACGGTGTAGAAACATTTCATCGGAAAAAAGAAAAGAAAAAGTTCAAAGGGACAGTTCAACATTTTGGCAAATTGGCCCATTGCTACAATATAGTTTTAGTTAAGTTTTTTACCTTTAATTGTCGGTGCAAGCTATTTTTAGAATGACGGAGCAGAGCCGTAAGTTGCTCAGAGCTACGATACAGAGGCTAATGGGATTTCTTGGTTTCCCTCATCAAACTCATCAAATACACAATCCAAAAACTCTCTAGTGGACAAGTTGTGACCTGCACATTCACCACGCTGTGAGATAATAATGGAACATTACGAGACAGAGTTGTGCAGAGACTGCTTGACGAAAAACTGCCCCTGACGGGAACGAGCATCAGCGGTTTTGCATGAATTTACCTCTAAAACAACTCTGTCTCCTAACGTTTCGTTATTATCTCATAGTGAATGTGCAGGTCACGACTTGTCCACCAGAGCATTTTGGAGTTGTTGGATTGTGTATTTGACGAGGGAAACCAAGAAATCCCATTACCCTCCGTAGCATAGCTCTGAGCAGCTTACGGCTCTGCTCTGCCGTTCTAAAAATAGCTTGCACCAACAATTAAAGGTAACGAACCTACTCCAAAAAATATAGAGATTATGGCAATGGGCCAGTTTGCCAAAATGTTGGATTATCCCTTTAACTAAGATCAAAGCAGCTCCTGTTTGTGCCAAACACTAAATTGTAGATAACATGTGATCCAAGGAGGTCCGTACCGCTCTCAGGTCTTCGATGCGCTTGGTGAGCGGGCCTGGGAGTCCAGTTGGCAGAGGGGGAGGGGTCATCATGCTGCCCTGTGCCACTCTGCTGCCGCCCGCTTTGTGTCCCATCCCGAAGGAGCCGTTCTCTCCCTGCGTGGGACTGGAGGGCTGAGGGGAGTCCAGCATCCCAAAGTCCAGGTCGCCCATCATGTCCTGCAGTATGTCGTTATTGGCCGCGCCGAGCAGCGACATCACCGCCGGGTCGGCGCTCAGGTCGGCTATGCCACAGTCGTTGCCGCCAGCGGCTTTGGGGTGGGCGTTGAGGAGCGCGCTGTTGGCGTTGGGCACTTTGGCGGCGGGCCGCGGTAGACCGGCAGTGGCCATATTCTTCTTGCGCATCTCCTCCTTCTCCCTGGTGAAGCGGCGCAGCATGTTGGCCAGGTGGAGAGAGTCCTTCATCAGCTTCTTCCTCTTCTTCTTTTCTGGTCGATGAACATTCAGGGCTGAAACTCTGCCAGAGCAGAGGAGGCGAGAAGAAGAGAAATATTTTATCACCCAGCACAGGAAGTCATCTGTCACGAATTTCCTCCTTTTGTGACAAACAAGAGCGGGTGAGGTTGCAGATGGGAAATCATGACATATCTGACTGACTTCCAATTACAGAAGCATGGAATCATACCTTTAACCGAGTTACCACACAGACTTTAGAAAAGAGGAAATTACTTTTTTGTAATTTATACCTTATAATATTGGAAAGATTTGTCTCTGATTCAACACTGAAAACATATTATAACCTCACCCCGACTTTGGTACTTTATTCTTCTTCGGTTTCTTCTCCTCCAGAACTCCGTCTTGCTTTTTCCGCCGCTTTTTAATCACACGCTCTTCACCATCTTTCATCTTCTACAAATGGGTGCAAAAATGAAGGTGATTAATGCAGTGTACAAACAGCAGTTTTCATTAAAAGAGACACTTTAAACACTGAAGCACTTGAATATGTATGAATTAAGTGATTTTATTCCCGATAAGTGCAGAGCAGCGAGAACCTACTTTGAAGTGATTATCCTCGGTGCCTGCGTTCTCTCCCTCAGAGTCAGACGCCGCCCTGAACTGCAGAGTGCCTGTGTTGATGTAGAAGCCTCCATGTTTTGTGGTGAGAGAGGCCGGTACCAGTTCATCATACTGACGCCAGGAGAGAAGTATGATTACTGTTAGTTTTCTTTTATGAGCTGAGAAACAGTTTGTTCAACAGGATAAACAGCATGTGGACAAAGTAAATAATGGATTTTTACCAAAAGAATAAAACTGTTTGAAAAGGCATAAATGTTTTGAAATAATTTTACATTTTAATAAAGGGGGCTGATCCTTAACTATTACATTTACATGTGTGTCTGTGTGCTTGAAAAAAGAGAACTCACAGCCTCTGAATTGTCGATGAAGGGGTCAGTCTCATCGTAGCCGTATCCGATATCAATGAGATCCTGCATCCTGTCCTTTTTCTTCTTCTTCGAGCCGCCGCCGCCGCCACCACCACCGCCGCCCTGCAACAGCAAGAAAAACACAGAGATCAAAAACCGTGAAAACAAATATATATCTGGCGGGCGTGATATCCAGACAGTTGCAGCTGTAACAATACGTTCAGAAACAACACTTACATATTTGCTCTCAAACTTCTTTGCCAGCTCTTCCACCTCCCGTCTCTCCCTCTCATCATCCGCAAAGGGGTCGCTGGGGTCCAGGGGAGGAGCGAGTCCTTTGGGGACTGTGGAACCTGCATGCTTTACCTGACGTAAACAAGAAAAGTGGATCAGAGGTGAAACAGAAACAAGAGGACGTTTTTTCCTTCGCCGAGGAAATGTCTTTCTTACAAAGAGCTACAAAACTCATCAGTCAGGTTTTCTCAGACTGAGAAAACAGTTGTAAAATGTCTCCGGTGGGTCTGAGCGGAGCGATTCGACATGTGAGAAAAAATTCCCTAGTGTTGTCGTTGAGGGTTAATGAAACAGGAAATTTAGAAAAGGAAACATCTGCATTGCAAACTAACGAAGTAGGGCTTGACAGGCGTGTGCATTATTTTTGCATTAAAGTCAGACTGGAATAAATAGTAAAAACAAGATTGTAATTTGTCCAAAGTTTTCCCATCAACATTTAAGTTACACTTACAACTACAAGACATTTAACTTAAGTGCCTTAAAATCAAACAACACAACATCAGCTCCAGTCCTTCATGCAGGGCGATTAAACCTGCACTGAACTGACACAGTCTCCTACTGTCAGTATGTCTAAGCCTATAACCCCCTACTCAACCAGCTCAGCTGATGCTGCAAGTTGTAAACATGGATATCATTAGGGCACCGGCCATCGCCAGGGCACTCGACCCAACAGCTATGAAATAGCTGTAGGGACGAGTGCCCGGCGAAGCCGGGCACTATTGTTATTCTGTGGATTTTTTCCTAGTTAGTGTGAATGCTGAAAGCATTCACACTATTGTTCTTCGGGTCGGCCATTTTGTTTCTTTATACTTATTATTCTTACTTCTTCCGCGCACCTAACTACTCCTTCATACTTTGTGCTATTTCAACAATTCATACATCAAAATGTGCAGCTTCTTGAACACTTTTGTGCTATTACTTTTCTCTTTCATACAATTTATACTTTTTACAATATTTAACTTTTTCTGCAATTTTTTTCCCCATAGGAATGCATTGAAAACGACTTCAAACTTTTAAAATCGTTGTACTACTTTGAACGTCTAAAGCTCCAGCATACTTTCTCCCTCAGACTCCATTTTTCTTTTAAACTGTAGACAAACCTTTTAACTATTCAGCTCTAGCTCATCTTATTGATATCTTCAACAGTTTCAGCTGTGTGGCAGTTTTTAAATCATTAAGATTTCTGCCAAAATGCAGCTTTATAATGGTTGTGTATTGCGTCTAACGAGCAGAGCTTAGAGTGGGTGACATCATCACCAGAGTGAGAGGGAGCGAAAATCAGTCTGGATTTTTTCTGGATAAATTGTCCTAGATGGCCAGAAATTACACTCAGACACTTGATTCCAGGGTTGTAGCCACACTTGTCGTGTCTCTGATGATGTGATCAAAACAGCAGACAGATTTACAGAATTGTCTGCATGAGCCTCTTTGTGCAGCTAGACCTGCTCCACTGGCTCATTGACTCCAATACAAAACTAGGAGCTGATTTTTTCAGAAAAGGAGAGAGGACCCTCTTTTCTAAACTGCCACAGTGAGAAAAGTATTTGTCTCACAAACATGTAAGTCACACAGCCAGCTGAGGAGGGTCTCCTTGCTGATTAATCATAACCACACTCTGATAAGAGGTACGGTTCTCTGTTTATAGGCTGTTTTGCGGAGGCTGCACTGAGCTGAAATCCCACTCTGCTCTGCTCTGCTCTCCTCTGTGTAGTGCATGTCACCAGCTGTTGGAGGAGGCTCGTTAAGACAGCCTCACACAGACACATGATAAAAAAGACTGACAGGATGTCTCTAGTAAATTAATTGAACTCTGACGTGTACATCATGTCAATCATGCACAAACACTCTCCTCTCCTTCTCTCCCTCCCTCCTTCCCTCTATCTCCCTCTCTTATCTCTCCCTCACTCTCTATGTCTCCCTCTCACTTGCTTCTCTATGCTCACTGTGTGTGGAGAGTGTTGGTGGCTCAGTGGTTCAACCACTGGACTCTAGATCTGAAGGTTGCTGGTTCAAATCTTGCCTCACCAACATTAATAGTGATTTATTTTCTCAGTCATCCTCGTTTGACTTCTGATAATTTGTTTCATGTTCAAACTGCTGCTCTCAGCCTGATATTCATTTTATTACAAGTCTTTTATGACTTCTGCTGGACTTGAAGCTTTCTTGGTGTTGACTGTGTTTCCGACAGGTGCAGCTTTGAGCTCGTTAACTTCAGAGTGACACAGAGGGCAGCTCATTAACAGACAACAGTCTTTGCAACTGTGGCATTTTGGCATTATACTTTGTTTAAATTCACATAAAATAGTCAGGCCTGGCACAAAAGCCCTCAATTTGCACTTGTAACTGTTCGTTCTACTATTCTGCATTCAGTTATCATTGAATAATGACAACAGGGGCAGTATTGCTGTGTTCTCTGTGGTGCAGTGGTAGATTATATGGTTGGAGATCATGAGGTTGTGGGTTCGATACTGGCCTCTGTCATGTTGTTTCAGACTTTCTTGCATTCTTTGTTTCTCTCTTTCTTTCAACAATTTCTTCAGCTCATTCAGCATTGCTTCAGCAATAACATTCAGCTGCTTTCAGCATTCACACGCATTTCTGCAAGAAATGCTTTCTTTTTCTAGTTTTTTTTCATCTTCCGGACGATTTTCTGTCGACTACTAGTCCTGCAACTCGAAGAGTTGCAGGACATATTATATATCAAAACGTGCGTCCTGATCGGGATCGCGTTGCTATTACTTTTCTCAACAGTCTACGAATTTTTCGCGACGTAAGTCGCGAAAAACTGCGAAAAATTTCCCATAGAGAATGCATGGGAGAAGGTCAAAAAACGAACAAATCATCGGATTTTTCATACTGCCAACTGTTGTCTACTGCTCAGGCATACTTTCCCCTAGAGACTCCGTTTAAACTTTAAATAGTAGACACAAGTCTTGTGTATTGGTGTATTACTCCTCGTTTTGATAGGTTGTATAGTTTTTGATCAATCCCTGATCAATGAACATGATCATTTTTGGAGAAATTATGAGATTATAATGGGTGTGTATTGCACGGAATGTTCGTGCTAGAGTGCGTGATGTCATCAGCTAGAGTGGGGAGAGAGCCCAGAAAAACTCCTGATTCTTTCTCTTTCCACACTCCTCTTGGACACAATTTACACTGTAGACACATATTTTTTCACAGTTTTGTAGACAAACTTGTTGTGTCTCCCACAGTGTGTTCAAAATATCAGAGAGACTTACAGAATTTGAATTAGCAGCCTCCGAGTGCGTCCATGTCTGTCTCTTTGCCTCATTGACTCCAATACAAAAACTTTCTGAGAGGAGCAGAACGGACCGATGTTTTAAAACTGCCCGTGTCGCCAAAATATTTACTGTAGAAACACCAAATCGTACCAAAATTTTCAGGAAGGCCTTAGGGCGCCGTTGATCCATGTCTTGTTCTGATAGGAGCTACCGTTTTGTCAGAATAAGCCTAAATGTGAGACCAGTGCAGAGGCAGAAAATCAGTCTTTTTCTCTACGTTTCTGTCTGCTTCAGCCTGAGGAGCCCCTATCGTCATTGGCAACCAGCTCAAGTTGTCATGGTAACCTCTGATCCTCAGGCCAGGGTCGTTAACTCCATAAACAATCCACCTGGAGCTCGTTAAGATGTTTGTAAACACAGACACACAGCTAAATCAGACTGATACAGGATGCAGCTCAGTCACACACACAGACTCTAGAACCAGCTTCATGTCATTACAGTTATAGACACAGACACACACACACACACACACACACACACACACACACACACACACACACACACACACACACACATTAAAAACACACAGGTAACATACAAATGCGCGCGCCAGCGCGCACTCATCTCTCTCACTCTAACACAGGTAACTTCATGTGATTACAGCTCCTCCATATCAGTGCTCATAGAAAGATGATCATGTGTCTGATCAGCTCTGTCTTGACCTTAAGATCGTGGGTTTGATTCCCATGTTGACAGAGATGGTTAGAACGGCAGTAGCTCCCGGTGCCCTTTCAAAATTTCCCGAGAGGAAATTTTCTAGTTATCTCTACCGTCCAGCAACGCGGTGTTATACAGGAAGACGAGGTGGAGGAACATCTAGTGTTCCTGTAGTTTCACTCTCACTAGCGACTACAATGCAGGTTATCACCGGATCTGCTACAACCATTGTCTGTCACACACGCCTCCAGTCTGACGGAAATGCAATGAGTAACTTTTCACCTCCAACGCGAATCCTTGCATGTCTTACTGTATCCCAAGGTTATCATACATAAAACCTAGTCGCAATAGTTGTATGCTTAACGCCAAGTGCCCTATTAGCACAGTTGACTCTGCTGCCGGCTGAGTAACAACACAAGCCAGTGTGACACCACTAAACAGTGTCGCCTCCCCTGAGCCGGTGCCAGGTTAGGCCCCTCCGGCTCTTATCATGGTGCCCGCTGTGTCTCCTCTCTCCTAACCTGAGTAGTAAGAGTTGAGTTGACCAGCTCGCCGTAGTTGAACTCGGCGGACCCTCGTTCATTGGGCTCGGTCAGCGGGAGGTTGAGGCGGACGGTGGGCTTCGTCTCCCCGGTCTCGGCGTCGCCTCCTTTCGCGTTACCGAACAGACCTCCTCCTCCTCCGCCACCACCTCCTGACCCCACCGCGGCGGCGGCGGCACTACTTCCACCTCCATCTTTCCCAAAAGTGATGTCGACGACGGCCTCATCTTCGCGACGGCGCTTCTTGCTGGACTCCGGCGTCGGCGGCGAGGTGTTGAAGGATGAGATGGTGACGAACGGCACTTTCCTGGGCTCTGCCATTTGACGACGCTCTCCGTCCGTCCACCGGGCACGCAAAAACGGGCAGCGCCACGCTCCTCCGCCGCTGACTGGGGAGCTAAACCTGGAGATGGTCGACAAGTACAGCTAGCTGGTAGCTCCGCTCGCTAGCTTCCTTTAGACCGAGTGCTGCTGCAGACAACACGGACACTTTTATCTCCTCTCCGCCCGTTTCAATCCATATAGTACGATCCGTGGCGCGGCCCCGTCACCTACGAGGGACTTAAACTGTGAGAAATCGCAGTTTTGAGAGCTTCCATGAAATTGGTGGTTAGCTACCGCAAGGAGTATTCTGTAGTAGCCATCTTGATCATTATTATCATTATTCAGTGGCTGGGCGTGCGTATGAAAAGAAAGCGGAAGCCGGGGAGGAAGGGGAACAGCGTCCGACCAATGGGAGCGCCGGAACACGCCCACCTGACTGACGAGCGCGAATATGGAGGAGATGATTGTTCTGCACAGGCGGGATGCGGCTCCACTGTTTACAACACACACGGAGACAGACACAGCATACTGTTCGTGATGGCTCATAAAATCTATATGACCCCGACACATTTTATTCCGCATCCGCCCTAAAGCACAGCAGGTGCACATAAGTCTATTATTAAAGACGTGGACGCCTCTGGTGGGGTGTGTTTTGTTTTGTTTTCACTGTACATCGGGTCACGAGACACGTGTATAGGTGGATCCATATTTTTCATAAACGCATTGTAGATAATAATATAAATACACGGCTCACGTCCATCCCGTTAAAAATACTGCATTTTAACACTTACCCATGATAAAGTATATCAAATATATATTCATCAACCAAAAACGGACATATTGACCTTTTGTTCCCATATGTTAACTCACCCATGAATGAAGAAAGCCAAAATTACGTGTGAATAACCCGTTGATCAGATTTACATAGCTTGTTTTCACCAGATGTGTACACTTAAGGGGGAAATGATAAAGACACATAAAGAAAGGAGTCCTTTCTACCACACCTATGAGTGAATCTGTCCCTGCCCAATGCTAGAAAAGAGGCCCATGTTTGAAAATCACTGACCCCAGCCACAGATCCTTTGTTCTTTTATTGTGCTTCTCCCCTGTGTTTTTGCTCACACTGTGATGTATTTTGCATTTGTCACATTTTATTTATTAATGAATGCAGTTGGTGCAGAGTGCTTCTTGACAGATTAAGAAAATGAAGAGCATGCATTTCATGTCATGATATTTGTAACTATCATATAATATGATGTTGTTCAACACATGGTTTGATTTATTGGATTTCCTAAAAAAAAAAAAGAGAGACTTGATTGCTGTTTAATAGTGTATCTCTATTTCAGTATGTCCTTTACAGTTTCTGGCGGAGTTGAAGACCTCACTGCATTGTCTTGTTGTTTAGTTAATAAAAGGTCAGTTTATTACACCGACCACAGTTGCAGGAAATACATTTCACACTCTCTTCCTGAGTTAGGGCACTGAAAATATCTCAGAACATAACGATGCCAACATGGATGCCATGGTGAAGCTGACCTTTGACCCTCTGGCTACAAAACTGTGATTATTTTACACTGTCAGACATTGATGTGAAATAAGTACATGAATGGGGTTTGTAATGTCTTTTGTGAGGTCACTGTGACCTTGACCTTTTGGTCACCTAATTCTTATCAGTTCATTGTGGCTTATCAGTTAGTTGTATGTGCCAGGTGTAATGAAACTCCCTCTGGCTGCTCCTTAGTATATCACGGTCACATGTAAGGTCACCTTGAGCTTGAACCAAAATCTCATTATCTCTGAGTCCAGATGAACATCACATTCACTCTGTCACTTTGACTACTGATATCTCACCACCAAATCCTTCCAAAACTCCATCCCTGTTATTAACTTAATATCCAAGCATCTACTAAAGCACAACAACTAAATACATATGAGAAATTGAAGATGATTTAAATATTGCATGACACTGTCCAGCCATTTTCACCACTTCTCATAAAACCAGAGTGCCACTTTCAGTTTTGTATCTGAAAATAATGGTGACAATTTTAGTTTACAGTTAAAATCCTTCCCACTGTCTGTGCAATAGATGTTTTGAATTTACTTTCTACAAAGGAAAAAAAAACTTTGTTATAAAAGAAACAACGTTTCAGTCCACAGGACCTTTTTCAAGCAGAGATTTCTCTGCAACTCTGAAAACAAGTTACACTCAAGATCTCGGGTCGAATGTGATTTATTTTATTCTTTACGACATGAATAGATTTAGTCTGTGGCTCAGGTCACTATCAAACCCCAGTCATGGGACAGCCGTCCTCATGGTGTTAGCGAAAACCCGGCCCAATTTCTCTTGCACACTTCCGACACCTGAACACCGACATCAGTGCCCGGCTTTAACAGAGTGCATTATCATCTTTATGAACCTGATCCACTCGTAAGCAGCATCTGGTTCAGACAAGAGTGTTTTTACTGTGTAACATTACCTGTCTCCAGCTGTCCAATAGTTAAAAATAATCCATACATCTCACACCGGATTAGATTTTCTTTGTAGTGCAAGGCGCAACAATCACTCTGCATCGTTTACTGGTCTCTAGTATTGCCACTGTAACATACACATTACCCTCGGTTTTGAACAATACAACTCCCTACCATCACTTAGGCCATTTATTGATGTGCAAACCGTGCTAGGATTACATGTACCTGAACTGCAATTTTAGAGGCCTACAATAATGTTTGAGCTCAGATCACATGACATTAGTCATGAGGTCATACCTCTGTACTGTTCAGTATGGAATATCAGCCCGCTTACCTGTGCCAACTTGTGATATCCACTATATTCAGTTAGTATTCAATATTGTCAGATGCTGCACTGGCTATCACACACGCTGCATTTGATGTCAAGTTAAGAGGAAGCAACGGGGACCAAATAAAGAAAATTAAGCAACTCATTAACAGTCGAAGTGTAAAAAAACACTTTATTGTTGCCAGACTTGATTTAAGACCAGTCAGAAGTGGTGCCACCCCAGTCAGAGGCCTGAGCAGTTGGGGCAGTGGACCAGTCCTCGGTGGCGGGCTGAGTGCTCCAGTCCTCTGTAGGGGAAAAGATTAAGTAATGAGCAGTGCAATAAATACAGCCGTCACATTTCATATACATTCACTAGAATATACTACTCACCCGTCTTGACAGGTGCTGCTGCAGCGGCTATAACAAAAAAAAAAAGGAGAGAGAGAAGTAGAGTTAACAGTAGTTCAGTATTGCACAACAGAAACAAACCAAATGCTGTGATAAATTTTAGGGGAATCAAGAAAAACTAGTGTTCCTACCAGCTGGGAACTGCTGGATGGGCACGGAGGGCACAGCGACGCCCTCGGACCAGTCAGCGACCTCAGGCTGAGTGAACTCGGCTGCGGGGGCGCTCCATTCACCCTGGAACTCCTCCTTTCCAACAGCCTTCTCAGCAGCGGCCTGCTCCTCCTTCTCAATCTGTAGTGAAAACATGAGCATTAAATACATAAGCCCCTCAACCAATATATACACACACGCACGTGAGACAATGCACGCGTCAGTGGTCTTACCTCCTCAGGGTCCCTGTAGAAGTACAGATCGGGCATGACCTCCCATGGGTGCTCCCTGGAGATGGTTCCCCTCATCCTGAGAACCTCCCTGGCCAGCATCCACCACATCAGACCCACAGAGTGGTGACCCTGCAAAACACATACAGATCAGAAACTGAGTTGACAGCCCACCAGATGTCACTGTATTACAATCTATTATTTCACATTCACAAAGGCATAACTATTAAAAATGAACTGCTGTAGCAGGACTTCTACCTGCTCCCCCTGTGTGGTTCAGAGAGAGATGGTGAGAGGCCTTGCATACCATCTAGCACACGTCCTACACCCCGCACAGCACAGACAGGACCGCGCCGGGCTCTAACGGTGTGCAAACTAACTAAGAGGGGAACGTAGATCAGTCGATGTATAATATTTTCTTTGGTCGGTCCCCACCTTGTTGTTGCAGGGGATGGCGATGTCCACGTATCTCAGTGGGGAGTCGGTGTTGCACAGGGCAATGGTGGGGATGTTGACGTAGGAAGCCTCAGTCAGTGGCTGATGGTCAGCGCGAGGGTCTGTCACAATCAGGAGACGGGGCTCCCTGAAAGCTGCCTGGATCTGATTGGTGAATGTACCAGGGGTGAAACGACCGTGGAAGGTGGTGGCACCGGTGGCAGAGGCGAACTTCAGCACAGCTCTCTGGAGCAGACGGAGAGGAAACAAGTTAAACTCAAGAGCTCAGGTCGATTGTGATAATTTGATTCTTTACAACATAAATAGATTTAGTCTGTGGCTCAGGTCACTATCAAACCCCAGTCATGGGACAGCCGTCCTCATGGTGTTAGCGAAAACCCGGCCCAATTTCTCTTGCACACTTCCGACACCTGAACACCGACATCAGTGCCCGGCTTTAACAGAGTGCATTATCTTTATGAACCAAGACTCACTGCACAAGCAGCATCTGGTTCAAGACTGTTTTTACGTGTGTGTAACATTACCTGTCCAGTGTTCCTGGAGGAGATGACACAGACATCAGCTGGGTTCTCAATGGCAACAATGGCCCTGGCTGCGAGCAGGAGCTTTTCCCAGGTCTTCTTCAGGTTAATGATGTACACACCTGGGGATTTATGGAAGAGCCGACAGCACAGAAATTGAGTTTCGGTTTATGATTACTTCGGTTCAATTTATGAGAGATCGCACCAACTGTCAGAAGACTCACCGTCGCTTTTTCTCTTGTAGACGTACTGCTCCATCTGGAAGTCCAAGTTGGTACCTCCCAGATGGGTTCCTGCCGCCAGGAACTTCAGCACATCCTCCTCCTTCATTTGAAGGACATCCAGACCTCCGGACATCGTGACCGCTTTCCCTGCGTTACGAGTAGATGGGAGAGCTGGAGAAAAGATGACAAGCAGCGGTCAGTACCTCAGGTTAATTTCACTGAGATTCCATTCATTTGGGACTCTACATATTCATGAACATAAAATAATTTGTTATAAATAAGGCGATTTAGCGCAGGAGCCAATTTACATCTGTAGTCCCATGGCCCATGAATAAAATTACAGTAAGACAAAAAAACATCAAGCATAATACCAATACAACACACACAATGGTTGCATCAGAGAGAACAAGTGGTGAAATGTGTAAGTGCATTTATCAGACAGTAAAGTGTTATTAAAGATTCACTTGGCATGCAACTATGCATTGCTTTACTAGCTAATTACTGGGTCGATTTTTCCATTGTAACATTTCTATCCAGATGGCAATAAAGAGCGTTAGTCAGTGAGGCTTCAGTGTCTGACTACAGGACACTGCACTATAATCGCCGGCATTAACTAAAACCGTCCGGGGTTTCAAACGGCATTTAAATGCATACAGCACATACAGACCACTTCATCTTGTATTATCATTTTAGTGAAATCTGTAATTGTATTTCTTTTTGAAAGGTTACACCTGCAAAATCTGATCGCTATTTGCAGTTGGTCGCGAGGGGGAACCGCGAGATGAACGCGTGTCAGCAGCTAACAGGTTAGCTCTGAGCGTTAGCCTCGACTATACTGTGGTAAATACAGACGAAAAAGACACTAAAAGCTGGATTTGATGGCTCACACTGTGTGTTAATACATCAATGTATCGTTACTTTGTGCCCAAGGCGTCATTTTGGGGGTTATTGCTCAAATATAATAGATTAAAACTCACCACGAAACAACGCCGTATGGAAATCTGACCACACGGTGAAAAAGAGGGCGCAGGGAGGAAGTGACGTAGTATTTATTCAGGATTTCCAATCGTGTGATTGGTTGGTTAATGTGACGCGGGGCTGGGTGCAGTTCTGTAGTGGGACCACTAGGTGGGGCTATATCCTATGCCTTTCAATGGCAGGAGCAGCGGTAACCAGTGGCCAGACGCCGGTCGGATGGGTATCCCATATTAAGACAATGGAGATGGAAAGACCATATTAAGACAATGCTGAGACGCTGACTTCTCAGTGAAAGACTGACCTGTGTTGCAACTACCCTGTATTTGCTAGAGATAAAGAGTTCCAGGCAAAGGGATCACGATATGTACACAATGACACAACAAGTTTAGAAATGATTTCAAAAAACTTGTTTTATGACAAAAAGTTGTTTGATAGTTTCATTCTGTAAGGACATGACAGGACTTGAAAATGTCTGATGGTTGCAGGAGACTGGGCAGGCACAGGCAGATAAGTGGGTCAACTGGTAATGATGATGAATGTGATCCAGAAATTGGGCTTGGATGAAAGTCAAGGACATTAGAGGCAATGGATCTTACAAATATGGCTGTAAAGAAGGAGTGGGCCGATGGGTGGCATGAGGGAATGGCATGATTCAGGGTTGTTTTTGCTAAAGGAAAAGGGTAAAGAACCCTACACACAGTAAATAACAAAAAACAGTTTTGAGTAAACTCTTTTCAGACTTTGTTTGGTTGGTCACCTTAAATACTCTATGGGTGATCTATTAGTTCTTCACTAAGACACGTGGGCATTCTGTGTTTTGTACTCAGCCTCTTGGACTAGGCTGTAAAACACTGTCAAATCTGATCTTAGATGATTGATTCCTCAGTCAGCATTGGATGTACCAGTGTTTGACAGTGTGTTTTGTTTATAACACAGCACAGACAGATGTCCACTGTCATATGAGGTTAAAAAACCATTCTTGTTCCAGAGCTTCATAATATGCACAGTTAAACCAATAATGAGGTCTAGACTGTGTATTGTGTATATTCTTACCATGGTACAGGTTTATATACAAGGAGACTAATAAAAAGAGAGGAAGAGGAAGAAGCCTTTATAAAGTTTAGTAAGCACATTTTCTCCAAGTAACTGATCTTTGATAAATAATTAACTGCCCCGTTTCAGTTGGATCAACCAGAAACTGCTTCATTCCTTCCCCTGACAGGCCTACACTCCTTGTCCTTATTTCCTATTTGATGTTATGTCACCACCCCCCTCCTTCTGCTTATCTGTCCTGCAGCTCTGTGCTGAGTCTTTGGCCTTTATGTGCGTGCGGTCTGCTGGAATATGCTGAGCAATATGTCTTTCTTATCTCTTGGAAGTGCTTCTGATCGCAGCTGCACAGTAAGACACCCTACTGGCATAGTCCACTGGAGCTTTTTTTTTTTCCTTTTTAAATTTTCATACCATATCTGCATGGAAGTCTTTCAGAGATCAACCAGGAAGCAGGCTCTAATCGAAGGCAGGCAGCTTTCTGTTGAATCATTTACAGTAGATTAAGAAATGGCTGCACAGAAGAATAACTTCAAAATTCTGTAAATACTGTAGTGTTTCATTTTATTAAACATCCTTTAAAAAGGTAAAATACTTCACAGTGGTTAATACATTTGCATGAACATACACTTCAAAAAAATCTTCAAAAATATCAGAATCATTGCGTTTTAAGGCAGATAAATGTACCGAGTATTTTTACAAAAAATAGAAAAATATCATCATATAAATAACAATGTTATTGGAGAAGCATTTCACAGCCTGTCCAGGTTTCAATCTGTGCTATGACAGGGTCTGAGCTGTATCTGGGACTCTGTCCTGATGACTGCCGTCTTTCGGAGATAACACAGGCACCGGAATTCCCATCACATTCACAAAAACGAGGAAAATCTCAGTCCAAACACTCATTATGATCAAAAATAACTTGTAGTGCAATATAGAACATCACAGCGTTGCAGCATTGTTTTAAGATACTGTCTTCAAAGATACACAGACAGACAGAGAAAGTTGGATTTCTGAACTTCAGCCAGAACCCAGTAAAACATTTCACTGAGAAAACTCTCCACATCTCCTGTGAAATGTGTGCCAGTCATTTACGCTCTCGTTGCTCCCCACTCAGTGTCAGCGACAGGTCATTAAAACGTCATTAAACCCTCAACACTTTCACGAGCACTTCCCCACTGAAGCACTTCATTCACCTTCACACGTCTTCACCCAGTGACTTGACTTTAATTTCTTCCTTCTCTCACAACTCCGCGCATCAACGATCCCTTCAGGACTTGAGTCCAATGTGGGCCATCATCTGCTCGTACACTGTCCACGCCATTGCGGCCATCATGGTCCTCCTAAGAGACCGAGGAACGGCCCCGCTGAAGAAACCCTGGAGGCCGTGTTCCTGAGAGAGAGAGAGGACAGTGACAGGAGTCAGAAGAAGTCATTAAATGGATCAAACAGCTGTGACTGATAAAAACAGTCTGTTCAACAGGTGAATGTTTAAAGTGATAGTTCAACATTTTGGCAAATTGGTCCATTGCCATAATCCCTATAGTTCTAGGAGAAGGTCCGTTACCTTTATTTGTCGATGCAAGCTATTTTTAGAACGGCGGAGCAGAGCCACGAGCTGCTCAGAGCTACGCTAAGGGAGGCTAATGGAATTTCTTGGTTTCTCTCATCAAACTCATCACCATGCTGTGAGATAATAACGGAACGTCACGGGACAGAGTTGTTTTTCAAGGCAAATGCAAATATGCATCAGCAGTTTTGCATGAATTTACCTCTAAAACAACTCTGTCTTGTTATGTTCCGTTATTATCTCATAGCGTGGTGAATGTGCAGGTCACAACTTGTCCACCAGAGCATTTTGGAGTTGTTGGATTGTGTATTTGATGAGTTTGATGAGGGAAACAAAGAAATCCCATTAGCCTCCGTAGTGTAGCTCTGAGCAGCTCACGGCTCTGCTCCGCCATTCTAAAAATAGCTTGCACCGACAATTAAAGGTAAAAAAAACCCTACTCCTAAGACTAATGACAATGGGCCAATTTGTCAAAATGTTGAACTATCCCTTTAAAACTACGTGACAACATGAGCATCAAACAGTTCTGACCTGATAAACTAAGTAAAAGAAGAGTGAGGTTTTTACCATATAGATGTATCTGATGGCCTCTGCTGTCCTCAGCTGTGGATTCACTTGGACATGTGTTTTGACCACATCAGCAGGCTGAGTGACCACGGAGGCCAACACACCTGCCAGGATCCCACAGCCGAAGTTAGCCAGCGGGGCGGAGGGAGACGTGCTGATTTCTTAAAAGAAAGACAGAATTTAATTCAAATGGATGTAAAGACAATAACCTGTTTAGCTTGTGTTAGAATGTCAAATGTAAATGTTTGCAAAGCCACTGTGTGTCTCTCTCTGGACCCACGGTTACCTTTTGGCAGCGAGGCCTTGGTCTGGCTGTAGAACATGACGTAGATGCCGGAGAAGGGGACGTCTCGGAGGAGAGTGGCCATGAGGCCGGAGAACAGAGCAGCAGGACCCTCAGTCTGACACACACTACGCAGAGCCCCCATCACACTCCTGTAACTGTACCTGCCGCACTGACACACAGAGACACACACATTTAAATTAGTCCAGCTTAGTTTAACGGTTTTTGTTCATATTTTAACTGTGGCTAAAGAGGGAAAACTATTCAAATAACATGGAATATGATTTAACTGCAAACAGTCGCTCTATGGTCTGGTTTTTTCCACTAACCCCATTATGAGAAAATCAGCATTACGAAACTACTAAATTATAAAAGATAACCACATAGTCAATCAGTAATAATAGAGATGTCTAAACAGTTATCTAGAGGTAACGTAGGTTTGCCTCATAGTGTTCAGCATTCAGGGTAAAATACCACACGTCTGCCTGTGCTTACTTCAAAGCGCGTCTTAATGACAGTGACTGGCAGCATAAAAATCCCCGCCACTGTCCGGGCCCCTCCTCCCAGCAGCACGGCCCCCAGGGCCCCGGGGCTGCCGTCCTGGAAGAAGTGTTGCTTCAGAGAGTAGTAGGTGCTGAAGTAGAGGCCCACGCCTGGGATGGTCCGAACAAAGGACTGGAAGAACAGACGATGAGGAGAACAGAGTCAGAGAGAGAAGAGGAAATCTGAATCCTTCATTTTGATTGTTTATCTCTTTGTGTAATTTCCCTAAGATAATTTTTGCTTTTATGATTATCATTTATACATATATTTGATTGCTCATTTGTATGTTCTGTTTTCTTTTTTGTATGACATTATATTTCATTGTTAACTATTAGGTGGAGGCATCTAATAAGCTTTGAGTTTTCGCCTCTTCCAGCACTGTAAATGATCACTTATTACTTTCACTGTGTGTTTGTGTATAAATCTAAATCTAAAAATCCTCTCAGACATACAGATGATTTTAATAAGACAAGAGGACAGAGAAAATGTTTGGCTGTGTGTTAGAAGACAAGAGAATGGGTTTCTAACCGGTGAGACTCCTTTCCACAGTCCCAGCAGCTTCTCCGTCCGCACCACGCTCAGGAGCACCGTCACCATCCCCACTCTGGCCGAACTGAAAGAAGAAGATTCAGATAAGATGTCAGGACGGTGATCAATGATGAACGATGAGCAGCGAGCCTTCATGTGGGACCCATGTGATCGCAGAGTTTAGCTGAGGCAAAACTCTGTCAATAAATCAGTTTTCGGATGCCGCAAAACATGTGGTATCAGCTGGCGATTGTGAGTGACAACTATGTGCATGTGTTGAAGTGTTGACTCACCCGGGCTGCACGCCGCTCTGCAGCGTCTGCAGGCGAGTCTTGACCAGGTCGAGAGGCTGGAACAGCAGCGTGGAGCAGGTCCCACTGAGGGAGCCACACATGAAGGCTTTGATAGCAGGATGAGCCTGAGGGGGGGGGGGGGTTACAAACAGACACAGGAAAGCTTTCACTATGGGTCGATGATGTTATGCAACCTAGTGTCAAGTGGTGTAACTGGTATTTTTTCATAAAAATAAATCTAGTGTAGAATAAATGTAATTCACTTTAGCAATGCAACACTATGTTTTTTGATAAAATGTTTCATAAATTGTCACATAATTTAGGAAAAAAAAGCTGTGTTTTTAGGATATGTCCTGCCCAGTATTACCAAAATGTGTTAAAATTGAAAAATAAACACAGCTAAAAATCAATTTCAACAAAAGTATATTTTTTTAGTAGTAAGTACACTTAGGATAAAATATCATTCCTTTGTGGTTACACCACTGGGCATTTTCAGGGGCATTCAGTCTTACTTTTGTTAAAAAGAAAAGGTTCAAATGACATAAAACCAACATGAATTCAAAATGTACATTTTAACAAATCCGATGCATGCTTTTAAAACAATGTTTATTTAAGATATTTCTGAATTGCTCATCTTGCCAACCCTTATTTGCCACTGACACTAATATATGTCAGGTCAGAGGAGTGGGCTGATAAAGACGTTATCAGCCCGTCTGACTGATGTCGCCAGGATGCCCTGACCTCAAGTTAAGTAAGAAAAATTGCAACAAAGATGTTTGTTCTACTCAAGCCAAAAAAGGAGGAAAAGAAAACATCAGCACTAATGAGAAAAATGAAAAAACTCACCAGTGACAGCTCCATAGCTCTGCAGGATCTCACTCTTCGTGTCACTATTTCCTTCTGCTGCTGTGCACTCTGAAATGTTGCAAAAGCAAATAGAGAAATGAGAGGTGACACACTGGCCTGTCGGTGTTCAGTATTTCTTACAGCTGACAGAGGATGTGCACAGTTCTGCTGCTGACTGCACTCACTCACACACACAGCAGGCTTTATACACACATCACCTGAAGGACACCGTGCTGCCTATTTGCAACCACTCGACAAAACACACAGCTATTCATTAACTAACCAGAGATCACACTGCTACATATTAGGATGGATCTTGTGTTTGTCATCTCGCTGCCTGTGTCTCACGTGAGCATAAATGTGAACACATGATGGACTAGTGCATTTTGTGTGTGTGTGAGTGTGCATGCATGTAGTGGAGTGCATGCATCATGCATGTAAAGACTGCTTTAACTCAGGAGTTTCTGAATAACTTGCAGATGTGGGTTTGAGTCCAACATCTGTATTGTAGTTGATGTAATATTACATCATTAAGAGATTTTTTAGACAGCTAGCAAACACACAGTTACACATGTTTCTTAGGTCTAAAACCGTCAGCAGACCTATATTAGCCTACCTCCAATAAGCAATAAACCTAATATGACGTGCCAATTCAGAGAGACACAATAAAGATAAAGTGTACCCTGTTATCTTGACCTGCTCTTACAGGGTTTACTTGAATGTTGCACCAAACTGGCAACCGGTTCAGTATGGACAACTAATGTGTGTTTCTTGGTATCTTACCCCGTCCTGCCTCCTGTATTATTCTGCAGTGTGTGAAGACTGATTATCACCAGTCTGAAGTCTTCACATGAACACACGGCGCCAGGAAACACAGGGATGCTTCACGACCTCTCTCTTCTTCGTCCTGCGCACGAGACTATTTTATGTCTTTTCTCTCGAGGGAGCGTAAACCGGTGAAACGTCTCCGTCACCAGACCCAAGCCTCTCCGGTAACCACAGCCCGGTACAGCAGCACCATAAAGACTGACCGCACTTTCTCTTCTGATAACTTAAACCGGCCGGTTCCTGTTCAACGACTGGGGCCTGTCGTAAACTGCAATGAAACCCCGCCCATCAAAGAGACGCGTGTTCCTATTGGCTACGCAGCGTTCTGACCGTGACGCAACGATGGGACGGGCCCTATTTAAGCGAGTACGTGACAGGTGAAGTACAGCGAGGACACACACACCTCCCTAGAAATCACTGCGCACTCAAAAACTGAACATAAAATAAATACTTAACAATACACAAAACATAAACCACAAACGGAAAGTATAGTCAGTGTGACCCCCTTTCACCGTTGGGTCGAGTGCCAACGGCGAAGTATTTTATTTTTTTTTTCTTCTTATTATTCCGTTTTCCTCTTCCGGATTTTCTCTAACTCGAAGGTCATTTTTCAAAACGTGTTGATCGGGATCGGTGTGCTATTACTTTTCTCAATAGTCTACGAATTTTTCACGACATAAGTCGCGAAAAACTGGGCAAAATTTTGCATTGAAGTCTATGGGACAAGCAAAAAAAAAAGAGCAAAAAAGACCAAACATTGGAGTTTAACAAACGTCTACTGCTCAGGCATACTTTCACCTAGAGACTCCGTTTAAACTTTAAATAGTAGACACAAGTCTTGTGTATTGGTGTATTACTCCACGTTTTGATAGGTTGTATAGTTTTTGATCAATCCCTGATCAATGACCATGATCATTTTTGGAGAAATTATGAGATTATAATGGGTGTGTATTGCACGGAATGTTCGTGCTAGAGTGCGTGATGTCATCAGCTAGAGTGGGGAGAGAGCCCAGAAAAACTCCTGATTCTTTCTCTTTCCACACTCCTCTTGGACACAATTTACATTGTACACACATAATTTTTTCACAGTTTTGTAGACAAACTTGTTGTGTCTCTCACAGTGTGTTCAAAATATCAGAGAGACTTACAGAATTTGAATTAGCAGCCTCTGAGTGCGGCCAAATCATTGACTCCAATACAAAAACTTTCTGAGAGGAGCAGAACGGACCCATGTTTTAAAACTGCTGTGTCGCCAAAATATTCACAGTAGAAACACCAAATTTTTCAGGAAGGCCTTATTGATCCATGTTTTGTTCTGATCGGAGCCACAGTTCTGTCAGAATAAGTCTAAATGTGAGACCAGTGCAGAGACAGAAAATCACTCTTTTTCAGCCTGATTTCAAACCAGCTCAAGTTGTCATGGTAACCTCTGGTCCTCAGGCCAGGTAACTCCATAAACAATTCACCTGGAGCTAAGATGTTTGTAAACACAGACACACAGCTAAATCAGACTGATACAGGATGCAGCTCACTCACACACACAGACTCTAGAACCAGCTTCATGTCATTACAGTTATAGACACACACACACACACACATTAAAAACACACAGGTAACATTTTAGCGCACTCCTCTCCCACACTCTAACACACACAGGTAACTTCCTGTGATTACAGTTAAAGACACACAAACACATCAAATGCGCGCGTAAGCGCTCATCTCTCTCACTCTAACACAGGTAACTTCATGTGATTACAGCTCCTCCATATCAGTGCTTATAGAAAGATGATCAGGTGTCTGATCAGCTCTGTCTTGACATTAAGATCGTGGGTTTGATTCCCATGTTGACAGAGATGGTTAGAACTTTTTCCCGAAGGAAATTTTCCAATATACTTATTCTCTAACCGAAGGTCATTTTTCAATGTAGGCCTACCGTGTTGATTAAACTGTAATACCATCAATAGGCCTATTGCTCACGCATTTACTTAAATAACAGAGAGAATTACACGAAAAGTACCTAAAGTAAGAAAGAAGACAGAGATTACCATATCCTTAAATCATATCTGTGACTGTAAGTGGTGTGCAAATAGAATTTTACATTTTTAAGATAGTTTTTGTTTGTAAAATATTACCAGTATTTCAATTGCAGCTATAGTAGTCAAATAATGAGTTCATTGTGCAAGAGTCTTCTATTTTAAATAAATTTGAAGAAATTGGAAATATTCAAGTACCTGTAGTTACTGACTTTTAACCACTGACTGCATTAGAATACTATTTTAAAATCACAACTATTCATCTATTGACAAAGAAAAAAATACTTCTTACAGTTTGTGTTCTTGCTTCTGTCAAAAGTCATATATAGGCTACATTTCATCCTGCACTAGAACAGAAACATAACAAAAGGCAAAATAACACCAAAGAGTTCTCACCCAGATTTTCCCACTCTTGTTTACTATACTTTACTCTATGGTTAAACCGGTTCTGACCTGATTCTGGTCATCTGGCCCCTTATGGTAAACCCTGACTGCCCTCTGCTGGTGACAACAACAAAATGGACCCTTGAAGAGTTAGATTCTTTCTTTAAAAACTGACATTACTCCCCCCTCAACTACTCATCTGGGGTTAAACCTCTTTAGATAAACATCAGTATGAAATAAAGGCACAGGTAGTCGACATGTAGCAGTTTAGAAAGCCTCTTTAATTGCAATAATACCAACATTTCACAATGAGAATCAGAGGTGCAGACAGACAAACATTACAAATGAATTGAGGAGATGCAGTTTTTTTTTCCATGTTTTTTTTTTGGATTTCCTTTGTTTTTTCTTTTAAGTGCGAAAGATGTGATCCTTTTAACTGTGAACCGTTACTCTTTACGTAACTCCTTCCTCTCACTTCCCAGCAGTGTGAGCCAAAAGCCGCCCCTGAGCACAGCCTGTGAGGGGTTTGTATGTCAATACAACTTCGTCTGATACGTCTACTCGGCGCGTGGCCACATATGAAGCCCTACAGGCCAGTCAGAGTATAGTGTACATAGGGTAGACTAACAAAGTACGCTCCTGCCTCCTGAATCCGCCTTTGGTTTATGACACCTCAGCTACTCCTCCCTCGACAAGCTGTGCCCTGAGAATACAGTGTGTGCTGTAAGTATTAAACTACCCCACCACCCCATTTCAACTTTACCCTGAACATTAACAAAAACACTGATAGTGATAAAAAAAAAAAAAATCGATGCATGTCCAGAAAAAAAAAAAAAGCCAACATCCCCGCCCAGAAGAATTCAGCTGCATTTAAGGCCTTAGTGTGTGTGTTGGCAGTCTGTGCGTCTGCTAATCGAGCATGTACACAATCTATTACTTCCAAGCGTCTTTGTCACCGCTTCCATTAAAACACACAAATGCAGTGGTTTATGGTGTCTAGGCTAAAGTGTTTTTTTTCCTTGTCAGTGCAAAATTAAGATATTTCAGCACAGTCACAATCAAATGCCTTCAGTATGCATCAACGGGTTTCCAATTGTTACTTCAAATCTGCCTCAAAATTTACTTTCCACATGAAATGTGTGCATCGAATCATTAAGCCCAAAAGCGTAGTCACAAGTGCTAACTGCAGCTAAACTGATAGAATACATTTCAGCATAATAAACCTTCAATATAAACGGAGGCGAGAGCATGAGCAGAATAAACATGAAGCACTTCCTTTCTTAACCATTATAAAAACTTTTGCATAAAATACAATTCTATAGATTGAGATATTACTTTGGTCCCCTTCCAGTAATCGGTCTTCATTTACGTATACTTCTTTCTTTGATTTCTCTTTCTTCAATTAGAAAAATAGATCCTAAATCAGGACTATCAGAGCTGGAATGTTTCCTTATAAAAATATCATTTTCTTTTTTTTATTTTTCCCAGAGAAAAAAAAAAAATGAAGCAAAAGAAAATTTTGGCCCAAAAAATAAGGTGTGTGTTTGTCAGCATGGTGATTGTCCCAGTTTACTGGCTTCTGTATGTGTGAAAGTGTGTTAAGAATGCATAGATTGTCAATGTTAAAGAGATCAGACTGTCGAGATTTTGTGTTCCTCTCTGTTCAGCAGGTACAGTAATGTGTGCTCATGTGTATTTGGGTTTGTCTATTTCTGATGCAGTTCTAAGGAGTCGAGTGGCACGGTGGCTGTTCATTCAGGCTTGGGCTCGGGGGTCTCGCTCTTGGGCTCACTCTCCTCGTCGCTCTCCAGGCCGGCGCGAGGAATGGTGCGGCGCACGGTGAAGGGGAGGTCGCCACGCCTAAAACGGAGAAGATTAAAAAACAGTAAGTGAGCATCTCTCGTACTTTCAGAGATCTGCGTAAACTGGAGCAATAATAAAACCTGCTGTGTCTTTACAGCCCTTTCACCCACCTGAGCTTGTTCTTGAGGGTGGTGACTTCACGGTTCATGGCGTCAGCCGACTCTGTGGCGTCCTCCAGCTCCCTCTGCAGTTTCCTTCGGTTGGCGTTGGCTCTCTGAGCCTCCTCCTCAGACTCCTCCAGCTGACGCTTCAGCTGCTTCATGCGGGAGTTCAACTTGTCCACCTGGGAACACAGATAATGTACAATGATGCAAAGCTGATCTTGATAATACATGATAATCTGTGTGCTCCAAAACAGAAATCTGGCATTTGTGGCACACAGACAGTTTTCTGTCTTTTGGAAAAGTCCTGATGTTCACAAACATTAAAATGGACAGAAACACATGTAGAGATCATGGTGTTCAGGAAAACCTCTGACCTGGTCCTTGTACTGCTCTGTGTTGCGTCTCTCGTCATCCACCTGCAGGATGACCTCCTTCAGTTTCTTCTCCGTGCGTCTCACGAGCTTGGTGGCACCCTGCCTCTCCCTGAGGCGAGAGAACAACACTGATCAGGCTACAGAAACTACACAATATGACACATTGTAGGACAGTGGCACAGGTACTGGTAAAGTAAGCAACACTGCAAGACAAAATACTCCTAACACTGAAAATATTAAGTATTAGGGGCAATATGTACCTGTAGGTGACTAAACAATGAGAACTCTCCAAACACTCCTTAAACACCATATCTGATACTCCCTCACTTAAGTTTGTAAAATATAAAGTAAATGTGTTCTTTAGGGCCTTCACCTGGTCTCCATGTCCAGCTGTTCCTCCAGCTGAGCAATCTTTGCCTCCAGGGCGGCCATGTTGGCCTTGTACTTGGACTTGACCGTTCCCTCCAGCTCCTGCAGCTTCAGCTTCAGCTCCTTGTTCTGACGCTCCATCTGGGAGCGAGCTCCCTCCAGACGCTGAGAGGCGCTGCGCTCTGCCGCCAGCTCCACGTTCATCTGGTCAGTCTGAAAGTGCAGGACACGGTTAGTGTGGGGTTAAAACTTCCAGCTATCTTTATGCCACACATAACTTAAAACATAACTGGATAATAGGAACTTGCGATTTTATTAAATGATCATATATGATTTAGCTTTTCTTTCCATTGACCATAGATATAGGATAGGGTACACCCTTCTCAAATGCATTGCACTTGACTTGGTCTTTTTAAATGTGGAAACTGTGGTTTTGTATTGTCTCTGTGCTGTCTAATGTCTAATTGTGTCATTCTGGTTCAGACTTTGCCTTGTATAGTAGTTTGTGGTCTTCTGTGTATTTCTATATTTTATATGTTGGAATTACAGATGGAAATTAGCTGTGAGCTAATGTCATTGCACACTGTCCCTTAATAAACTAAATTAGAAAAATAAAAAACAGTGAGGAATCAGTTCACGTTAACATAACATCACTGGATGTTGAAGAAGCCTTGAATCATATGTTCAGAGCTCAGTGTGATGAAATGTAGAACATGAGCGTAACAAACCTGCAGCATGGCCTTCTTCAGCCTGTCGTTGGTCAGCTCAGTGTTGCACTGCTCCTCCTCCAGCTCCTCCTCCAGCTGAGCAATACGAGCCTCCAGCCGTCTCCTCTCCTCTGCAGCCTGAGCGCTGAGAGACAGAAGAGATGACAAGACACAGTCAGGTGCTTTACTTGTTTTTCACATCCCTGACAACTGACATGTTTGTAACTTTACTAAAGGTTGTGGGATGTCTTACTTCTTGGTAGCCTGGTTGTTAATCTCATCCTGCAGCTCGTCTCTCTCCTGCTGGGCCTGTCTCTTCACTCTCTCTGCAGCTGCCAGCTCCTGCACAGGGACGAATCAGTAAAGGCGGGTTGATGGAAGCGTGCAACTCGGTTCATGTCTCATATTCAATCGTTTAAAGGGTAAAGATATTTGTTTAAAAGAGAGGGAGGGGGAGCATGCTGACCTCCTGCATCTGGATCATGTCAGCCTCCATGCCCTTCAGCTTCTTCTCGGTCTCCTTGCTCTGGGCCAGGATCTCCTCTCTGGACATGCGAGTGTCCTCCAGCTCCCGGATAAGATCCTTCATCTGGGCCTGAGGAGGAGAAAAAAAAAGCAAAGCTCAGTAAGAGGAAAACTGAGAACAAAGTAATATGTATATTGTATATGGGCAGGAGATGATTTGTTATATTGAAGATCTTTCAACAACCAACTCACTTGGAGTTTCTTCAGCTGTTTCAGGGCCTCGTCACGGCTCTTGTTGGCCATGTCGATGCCGGCCTCCAGCTCCTTCAGGTCCAGCTCCAGCTTCTTGCGTGAAGCCACGGCAGCAGAGCGCTGCTTCCTCTCGTCCTCGAGCTCCATCTCCATCTCCCGCACCTGAAGGATGCACCATGGATTTAAAACACGCACTCGTACAAGCAAGTCTGTCTGTCTGTCTAGTTCAGTCTGGAAGCAGTCGGTACCTGTTTGACAAGCGCCCTCTTCTTCTCCTCGCCCATCTCGTCGCGTCCTGCCAGGTCTCTCTCATACTGGGCCTTCATGGCCTGCATGTTGACTTCCAGACGGAGCTTGGCGTCCTCGGTGGCCTGCAGCTCGTCCTCCAGCTCCTCCAGCTGAGTCTTCATCTCCTCAAGCTGCTGCTCCATCGCACGTTTGCCCTTCTCCAGCTCGTGGACCTGCATGACACCGAGGAGGATTTGTGATGAGGACGACTGCATGAGCCAACAACACACACACTGCCGTACGCACACACATCCTCCAGACTTACGCTCTTGCCGACATCATCCTTAGAGGATACCAGGTCCTCCATTTCGGCCCGCAGAAGTTTGTTGTTGCGGTCCAGTTCCTCCTTAATGTCCATCAGAGACTCCAGCTCGCGGGTCAGAGCCAGCGCTCGGGTCTCCTTTTCACGGGCCTCGGCTTCAGCTCGGTCACGCTCCTCTGCAAAGCGGGAGGAGATGTTCTTCTCCTCTGCCAGCATCTGGAGAAAGTTAGGACAAAAAAGTGTTTAATGTTAGTGAAGCTCAAATCCTCATAAAATGCATTGAGCATCAAAAATGTATTCCAAAAGCTAGCGTGTCTGACCTGGTCAAACTTCTTCTGTTTCTTCTCCAGGTTGGAGACGATCTGTCGGAGGTGGTCCTGGTCCACCAGCAGGTCATCCAGCTCCTGCTGGAGACGCGTCTTGGTTTTGTCCAACTTGTCGAAGGCGGAACATTTCTCCTCCAGACGCTGGTTGACTCCCTCCAGGTCCCTCTGAAGCCTCTTCTTCCCCTCCTCGGCGCTCTCCAGGCAGCCGGCGTCCTGCTCCACCCTCTTCCTCATGTCAGCCAGCTGTACGGAAACAGGTGGTGTCACTCTGAGGTAGATGTTTGACTATTTTAACTATATCAAGGTTATTTTATGAAAAAAAAAGTTTTTACAGAAGCCAGTGCAAGTTATCAAAGTGTTGTTCGCAGCATGTCTGAGGGACATGATCAGGTGTTTTACCTGAGCCTGCACAGTCTGCAGCTGCTTCTCCACATTCTTCTTTGCCGATTCTTCCTCCTCCAGCTGCTCCCTCAGGTTGTTCTGGTCATCCTCCAGCTGGCGCAGACGAGTGCCCAGAGACAGTTTCTGGCGTGTCTCCTCCTGGAGTAGCTCCTGTTATGACCATGGACATGTAAAGAAGAATTAGATGACGAAGACCCACTGGATGATGTTTGCAATGAAGTTTGGTAATGGTCAACGGTGGAGGAACAGAAAAGGAAACTGCATCGGCGTACCTGGACATCCTGCAGCTGGGACTCCACAGCAGAGCAGTCTTTGGCTGCCTTGATGGATTTGCCCTCCACGTCGCTCAGGACGCAGTTGACATTATCCAGCTCAGCCTGTGGACAGAGGACGACAAATAAACCACAGAAGAAAAAAACCCCAGTTAAAACAACTTTGATTTAGCATTTAACATAGAAGTACATTAAAGAGGAAGAGGAAGAGTCCTGCAAAGTCACATCAGACAAATCCTCTCCAGCAGATGTACCTGGACTTTCTGGAGTTTCTCTGCCAGCTCGATCCTCTGCCGCTCGCTCTCCGAGTGTTTGAGCTGCAGCTCCTGGACCTGGCCCTCGGCCTTCTTCCTGCGATGCTCAGAGTCTCCTTTGCCCTGCATCAGCGTCTGCATCTCGATGGCCAGCTCGTTCCTCTCTGACTCCAGGGCCTGCTTGGCCTTCTCCATTGACACTTTGTTCTGCAGGGAAGGACACAAACTTTAATGGTTTCTGCAGCTGAAAAACATGTGCGTTTAAAAGGAGACTAAAAATAATTCAGGTCTCTATAAAAAAAGAAGAAGAGATTTTAATTACCCTCTTTGCCTGCTCCAGCTGCTCATTGAGCTCATCAAAGGCCTGACCATGTTTCTGTCTCATCTCAACCAGCTGCTGCTCGTGGACTTTGGCCTCTTCGTCCAGAGTCTTTTTGAGATGCGCCACCTCGGTCTCACGCTTGGACCTGAGGAGGAGGAACAGATGTTAACCTACTTCTGTCAGGAAGTACAATGAACCCAAACACCACCGCTGTCTGACTTGGCCATCCCAAAACCATCATCTCTACCTGAGTTCTTGCTGGGCGGCGGTGGAGTCCAGAGTGTCCTCCAGTTCGGTCTTGAGGGCCTCCAGCTCTTCTCCCAGATCCCTGCGGTGTTTCTCGGCCTTGGTGCGGGCCTGCCTCTCCAGCTCCAAATCCTCCTGCAGTTCAGAGAGCTGAGCCTCCATCTCACGGATCTTTTTCTGGGCCAAGTTCTTCTGCGCCGCCTCCTCCTCGATCCTTCAGGGACAGACGAGTTAATGAAAAATTGGTAAGTGGAGCAGGAGCCGAGGAGTCTTTAAAATTGTTAAAATTACCATCCGTTTGAATAAGATAACAAAAACTACCGTAGAATAAACAGAGTATCGTGCAACAAAGCCAAACAACAACGTGCTGTGAAGTCCATACAGACCTGGCCAGAGCTGCCTGGAGCTCTTCCTCCTTCTTGGCCAGCTGGGCGCGGAGCTCAGCGATCTGGGCCTGCAGCTCAGCAATCTGGTCGTGTATCTCAGTGAAGTCACCCTCAAGTTTGCGTCGGTTCTTTTCCAGCTCCTGACGCCCCTTCTCCTCTCTGCGCAGGCGATCTGACAGAGAGAATGAATAAATGTCAAATTATAGGCAGGAAAAGAAAAGATGGAATCTGATTGATTGATGTTTTTTTTTTGATGATCATGAATGTTTCTGTCTCCATGGTCTTTCTCCTCTTACCCTCCAGGTCAGTGATCATGGCCTCATGTTTGGTCTTGAGTTTCTGCAGGCTCTTGGACTTCTCCTCCTCCTCTGCCAGATTGGTGGTGAACTCGGAGATCCTCTCCTCCAGCAGCTTCTTCTCCTGTTTTCACAAACATTGTCAACAATTGGTTGAGTGATCACAGAGTTGTTTTTAGCAACAAATCAACAGAAAGAATCAAATTAAGCGCTATAGTGGTCTGCTGATCAGACCGTACGTCCTTTAATCCTTCTCACCTTGTTTAGTTTGTTGTTCTGGTCGTCCAGAACCATGACATCATCTTCGATCTTCTTCATCTTGGCCTCCAAGGTGACCTTCTCCAACTGGAGCTTCTGCCTGGCCGCCTCCTCCTCATCCAGCTGCTGCTCCAGGTCCTGAGCACAGATGAAAAGTGAAAAAAGTTAAGTACACTGTAAATATTTGCACAGCACGTGACAGTGAATCAGCTGTGGAGAGTGGGTGAGTGTTCTCTACTTACTGATATATTCTGCTGCATCTTCTTTTTCTCGCCGGTCAGTTGAGATGCACGCTCCTCCTCCTCCTCCACGCGGGCCTCCAGGTCGTGGAGGATCTCCTCCAGCTCCTGCTTCCTGGCGGCCAGACGGGCTCTCATCTCCTCGGCCTCGGCGCAGAGCTCCGTCTCTGCTTGAAGCTGCTCCTGCAGGGCCATCTTCTCTGCGCTCAGCTGCACACAGAGTAAACAGATGACTTTGTGATATTGTGCAGTGGTTAAACAACACTCAGAGGAGCCGTCTTCATCTGTTGATATCGTTATCGGATTATCTGAATATCAGATTAAGTGGCGATTAGATTATTCAACATTTCATGTTACCTGCTGTTGTTTCTCCTCCATCTCTTGGAGCTGCTGCTCGGCATACAGATGCTTCTCCTTCACTTTAACCAGCTCTTCATCCTTGGCCTGCATCTCTTCCTCCTGCCTGCTGACCTGCAGCAGAGGCTTCACCTGAGGACAAAGTGGTGGGAATAGTGGTGTTAGAAAGTGTTGTGAAAAATACATCAAGCAACTTGTCGTAGGAGACCGAGGTTCACCTTGGTGAAGAGTCTCCACCACTGCCAGTTCCTGAGTTTCAGATAAGCGGCACAGTTCCTCTGGATCACCTTCATTGCAGTCAGCTGCTGCTGTCTCTTGGCAAAAGCCCTGCGGAGAAAAGATTTAAACAGTCAATCATTTTACTTGATTCAGCTAGACATAAACAAGTTCAGGAGAGTAGATGGAAATGACTCGGCATTAAAGGTCATGGTTTTTGTCAGCAGCTTCTGAATAAAGGATCCTGACGCCAGTGCGGTCAAAGAACATATTGATTGCCTCTTTTCTTACTTGCGGGCCACGTAGCCTCTGCACCAGGCCTGGAAGCTGATGATGATGTCTGTGATCTTCATGTCCCTCTCCTCCTCCAGGTGAGCGAGGACACCTGCTCTGAAGAAAACTTTACTCTGGCCGATGCGGTACAGGTTTGGATCCAGCTCCAGGCTTTTGATCTGACACAAAGAAACGATACTGATCACTCACACTGTAGAGCGATTTGTTTATAGTTTATAGGACTAGATTTGTGGAGGTTAAGTAAAATGTTTAGGACTCATTACCATGAGCACACAGGCCTGCTTTCCATCCATGAAGCCCTTGGGGATGGCGTTGGGAGTGAGGATTTCATACCTGGGGGAGGGGCAGATGATAGGATTTAGTGTTTTTTGCATAATACTACATAAGAAGAAGATTCAATGGGAACAGTGTTACTCTAATTCTGTTACCTCTGTCTGAATTCCTGGAAGACGATGCGGTTGGGGAAACCCTGTCTGCAGATACGGATCCCCTCCAGCACACCATTGCACCTCAGCTGATCCAGAACCAGGTGGGGGTCCAGTTTACCAGCCTGAGGAGGAAGAGGAACATTTCTGGTCAGGAATTTGTCAAACAGAGAAACAAAGAGTTGTACTCACCACAGAGGCGTGTGGTGTGAGAGTGTAAGGAACTACGAAACCAGAGGAACTAAACTCAGGGACATGAAGTCTCTTTTCCACTTTTCTGTTTGTGTTCCCACCACCTCTTTACATGTGTGAAGATCTAGAAAATATAGTGAATGAATGATGATGTTTTTTACTGCTGTGTGACTGATATTTGAGTTTGATGTAAATAATGAATGGAAGGGAGAAATGCAGAAGTACAAAGAGAAACTGAGAACTGTGGGTGTTTGATAGTAACCTAGTTTCTTGTTTTGTGAATTTGTGAATGATGCCGTTCTCACGGTGTCTCCCACAGCAGGGCCTATTGTGTTGGTTTGTTTGGAAAGCAAGTTTTAGTTCCTGAGTTGCTACAAAACACAGTTCTTGTGTTGGAAATGCCTGAACACACACCTTTTTCTCGTGGTTGGGGATGATGCAGCGGACAAAGTTGGGGTTTGTGTTCCTCAGAGTGGCCATGAGCTTGGACAGCTGCTCCTTGTAGAGCTGGCCCACTGTGCGGAACATGCCCTTACGGGTCTTAAAGGCACCGGGCATCTCAGACATGCCGGAGACCTTATCCAGACCCACAATGCGATCCACTGAAAAAGGAGGGAAAAGGAGGGAAACAGGGGGAAATGACATTTTATATATAAAAAAAAGTCTGTGGGGTTTAATTCAATAATTTAAATATTCAACCAGGCAAACTCAAACCAAATGCATGTCACAAGGAAGAATGAATATGACCATTGTCTCCCCGCTTCCTCATGGTAAACACGCACCAGGGGAGAGGAGAGATGGGACCAGTGATACACCACACAAACAGTGAATGTGGAGGGAAGCAGAAATCGGGGGGAGGAGGAGGTCGACAGAGGGGAGTCACAAAAAGCCAGTGAAGTGTGGAAAGATTTCACACCATTACCAAAAATTATTCAGTGCAATGAGTGACTGAGGGTTTTTGTCGCCTGTTTGTGGTTCTCTGAGTGAAAACTAAGTGTGATGGTTCACTTCAATATTATGTATGTGTGGTGGTGACAAACTTATGTTCTTGCAGTGGGCATGTATCTTTGTGGTGACAAAAAATAACAACCAAACCAAACCCATGCAGTATATACCCATTGCTGCTGTACCCATGACCAACACCAGGAGTCCCCAAACAACACTATTACACAAGAGGGAGAGAAGGAGAGTTCAATGACAGAGCAACAAGTCCTCAGATGACCAGAAGATTTTGTTTCTGAACACAGAGCTGATTAAAGACAATGAAGCGGACTGACAAAATTTACTGGCATCTTTGGAAAAGATCATTTTAGAAGAAGAGGACGGCTCACAGTGGAAATAAGCACGTTCAAACAGACACCAGGAGAAAGAGGAGAGAGACCACGTAAATGAAAAGAGAAACCTCATCACCTGAGTCTGAGTGGAGAATAGGAAAACGCTGATAAAAATAGGCTCTCTGACAATTCTGTACCTCTGAGACCCAGTAAAAGAAAAAGATGACAGACAAAACGGGGCCGCACAGAGGAAGAAATGGACCGAAACAACAAGTGGGATTTGAGAAGGTTAAAAACAAAGGTGCACACACCAGACAGTAAAAGAGAAAGAAAGTACGATGAAACGCAAAAAACAGGAACATTGAAGCCAACATGAAAATATATTCCGGCTTTGAGCGCTTCCTTTAGAAAAGCTGTGATCCCTGGATTAGTGCAACGAGCTATCATCGGTCTGAACTCACCGTCCTTCCAGAGCTCAGAGACAAACTTGTCAGTGGACTGGTTGAGCAGTGAAGCCACGTTGTCGTTCAAGGGGTCCATGTTCTTCATCAGCCACTCGTCTGCCTTGTAGTCCACCTGAGAGTCAGACAGGAGTCAAGATGCCTTCTTTTAGATTTGTTTGGTAACTGGACATGAATTTAGAAGTGACATTAATGTTATTACAAATTAGGCCTAGTGACAATGCATCATAAAGGACTCTGCATGTTTACCTTGCCGGCATAATGGATGATGCAGAAGTCGGCCTCATCCTTCAGTTTCTTGGGTTTAAGGAACTTGGGGTGTGTGCCTTGCTCCTGCAGCACCTTCTCCACAAAGCTCTTGTCTGTGGCCTTGGGGAACCAGCACTCCTCATCCAACAGAGCCAGAATACCAGGGGGGCTGGCCTGGAAACAAAGCAACAGAACAGAGCTTAATGCATGAACCTTGAAAAACAACTTTTCAAATACAAAAACAGCAGGCTCTGATTAGATATATACTTGTCCTAATATTCTGTCAAATAAAAAAATAAAGGCTTGTCAGGTGAGTGAAATGAAACTCACAGGTTTCTCAATGAGGTCGATGCAGGGCTGCAGGTCGAGGCCAAAGTCGATGAAGCTCCACTCGATGCCCTCTCTCTGATACTCCTCCTGCTCCAGGATGAACATGGTGTGGTTGAAGAGCTGCTGCAGCTTCTCGTTGGTGTAGTTGATGCAAAGCTGCTCGAACGAGTTCAGCTGCAGGGACAATAAAAAGAAGAAAATTAGGAATGATTTCACATACATGTTTGTACAAACAGACTTATTGTTCCATGGACTACACTGTGCTGCAGAGTTTATTTACCTCGAAGATCTCAAAGCCAGCGATGTCCAAGATGCCGATGAAGGAGGCTCCCTGTCTCTTGGTCTTGTCCAGGGCTTTGTTGATCCTCATGACCAGCCAGCGGAACATCCTCTCATATGTGGCCTTGGCCAAGGCCTCCACGGCGAACTCTGCCTGCTCCTGGGTCTGGGCCTTCTGGACGTAGTCTCTGCCCACCTTGATCCTGGGAGACAGGATGGCTCTGGTGAAGTCTGTGACGTTCATGCCCATGAGGTGGGACACCTTCTGGGCAGCTGTAGCGCGGGATTAAGAGGAACAGCAGAGAAATGAAAAGGAGGAGAAGAGGGAAGATGGTGAGTTTTAAAACATGCAACAACAGGATCATCATATATGTGAAGGTGAAGAGGCTTCAACTTGCCTGTGTTGTCGGGCATGGAGGCCTGGTCCGTGTGCCGCTCCTTCTTGAAGCTCATGTTCCCCAGCTGCAGCACAGAGGCCACCACCTTCAGCATTCCTGCACAGGAGGCAAACAAACACGGTTTCATGTTGCACTTATATGCACAGACAGCAAACATCCACCAAAGTAAACGAAGATGTTTCAAAAGTAATCCATGGCCTGCCTTACCAACTTGCTCGTCCTCTGGGATACCCATGATCTTCATGGCCTCCAGGGTCTCTGTGAACAGATCCTTGTCCTGCTGCCCAGGAATCGTGACGTTCCCGTTGGAGAGGAAACGGTAGTTGTTGTAATTTTCAAGGAGGAGTTCATCTAAGAGAAGATGTTAAAATTAATTTAAAATCCTTTCACAACAAGGATCACTGCAAGCTTTGAGAAGAGAGTAAATAATCAACACTACAAATCCTTTTGAAATCTTCACTCTGTCTTTACAGTACACAGCCGTTATGTAACATGTTGCTTACTGCGCAGTTTGTCTCCAGCCCCTGTGAGCAGGTAGTAGAAGATATGAAAGGTCCTCTCGTCTTTGGCCTGGCGGATGGCACGGGACTTCTCCAACAGGTCTAGTGGTCAATCGGTTAAGGAAAGGTTTTCTGATATTACAGTGCTATGATGACCTCTCAGACGTGTTTGGTTTGTAGCAGTGAGACAGTTCAAATTCCTACGATGGACTAAAAAAGCTAAAACAAGCCCCTTCTTGTTACAACCAGATAGTTCAAAGGATACAAGTTTCAATATTGGCACCAACGATGTATCCATTGACATCGAAGTTGATCCTGATGAATTTTCCCTGAAGGAGGAAACAGAAGCACTTAGGAAACGACTCTAAACAGACACTTCATGTGAAGAAGACGCAGCTTCAGGTCTTACAAATCTGGATGAGTTGTCGTTTTTGACTGTTTTGGCGTTTCCAAAGGCCTCTAGGATGGGATTAGCTTGCAGCAGCTGCTTCTCCAGCTCCCCCTGGTGGAAATTAAGAGAAAAGCAAAGCACAGTATAAAGTACACGTTCTCTTTGCATTATCATTGAACCTGGATAACACACTCAGCCATGGATTCAGATCGAACAAGACAGATAAATCACTGTGATGTATCATAATACGAAACTGAAATTAACATCTGCTATTCATTTACCAGAATGCGTTGTCATCGTTAGAAACTGATTAGGTTGCCTCTTTTTTACATAAATATGCTGACAGAGATATTTGGTAATTTATCCATGATGTACTTACGTAGAGATCACAGAGTGTAAAAAAATACATTTAAAAGTGACAACAAGGGGGATACCATATACACACACCACAGCAATGCACACAAAACACACACATTGCACCCAAGCATGTCACCCCACACACATAACATCAGGTTAGTTCCCAAATCTGCAAACACCCAGAGACCCTGTGACCCATCACCCGTTACCCAGAGCAGAATAATCCAGTGAACCCCCCACACACAAAACACAGTCCTTTCAGCTTCAGTATAAAATATAACATTTAACCTCTTCCCTCGAGCTATACTGGCTACTCATACACAGTGCACCATTGTGTGCAATACAGCATCACATCACTGGGAAGTTATTTCTAAGTATTGAAAACTACACATGCATAAAGACACAAGTTTGCTGAGCTGTGATAGCACTGTTACTTTGTGCTGCACAGTTTGTATTCTGTTTTTCTGATGGTGTTCGTTATTCCTGTTGAGCACATTCAGTGTGTGCGATACAAATGAATTTGCATTGCCCTGCTACCAGGGGCCGGTTTCACCTGTTTGCCTGATGATCTGTCACAACCATGCAGCAGTAAAATGGACTGATGTTATTTAAAATCCAGAAGCTGCCACTGCAGGCATTTATAAGTGAGACCGTCATCACATGTTAAGAATGATTAAAGGCTCAACAATTCAAAGTGATGGCACTCTACTGTAAAAATGTTTGTCAAAGGTCTGTATCAGGACTTCTGATGTAGAGTCGTAGTGCAGGATCAATGACTGACTGGATTATCAAAGTCATTTCAAAATACACAACAAATCTAATCTACTGTTCCTTCACTGAGGATCTTGATTTAAATAAAATTAAAAAAAACTTAAAATAACTCAGGTATATGCCAAGGACACAACAATGGATCAACATATGATACGTATTGTTTATAATAATATGAGGATTTCTGTTGGGGCCAGACATTGTTTGAACACACATACACCGACCAAGCAAAAACAAATTATGCAAAAAAGAGAAAAGCAACTTTGGACTCGGGTGCACGCACAAAGTAGCAAATACAAGTTGTGAAAAATTCAACCAGACAAATATATGATCAGATTAATGAGAGCAAAGTATGCTGGGTTTCTTTTTGGTTTTCAGCAAACACCCCTCCCCACTTTATCCTACTATTGTCAGGCTGAATTTTTCACAGGAACACATACGGCTGCCACTGATCTGCAAACAAACTTCCTCCCTGCTTCCTATTGGCTGGCATGACGTGTCACCTCTGCCCTTAGTACAAAGTGACTCCCACAACGGTGCACTCCAGCGAAGAGAAAAGAGGAGGAGGAGGGAGGGAGGGAGGAGGAAGGGTGAGGGTGGGGGGAGGGGAAGGAGGAGGAGGAGGAAGGTGATGACAGAAGCAGGTGGGGAGGAAGGGTGAATGGAGGGAGAGGGTTAACTCACATGTGACAGGACCAAGCTGTTCTGTTGATGGGAAGAGAGAAATACAACAACCTCAAAAAAAGGGATGATAGATGTGGTTTTTTCATCAAACCCCCAACCATGTCGCTTTCAGCAGCATCTGTCTAAAAGGCTGGCAGGTCAGATAACAGGAGAGCAGGGCAACTTTTATTTCAGATGAGAAGGTGCAGTAATATCAGCACACAGGAAACATTACTGGTGATGTAAAGGCCTCTGGTCTGTCTAAAATGTCAAGTGGCTGCCAGGGGCCTTTAAATATGCACTGCTGCTTTCCTGTGCCTGCAGGCCTGTTATCTTAACTGCCACCCCTTTTCCTGTGATGGCAGCTGTGCCACATCAGAATGTGTCCAGTGCTGAACACAGCAATGTGACGATGGATTAACAATCATGTACACAATCATGTGCACACAGACAATAGAAAGAAAAAAAAGTGGCTGATCAATTGTGCAGAGAGGAACAGGAAAATGTTGATCCTGTAAAATAAAAAGCACTGGAGGGATTAGGGAGAGTGTCTCATCTCAGAATGATGATTTGAATAAGAAAGTTAAAGAGAATGGAGAGAAATGAGATATGAGGAGAGTGAGATAGATGAAAGAATAAAAGGGTATCAGCAGAGGATGTAAAACAGTAACAGGAGGAAAGTTTGAGGAGTAAACTGTGTCGATGAGAGGCAGGACTGACCTGATCTTTTTTGGTCTTGTGAGAGGAGGCTACATGAGCCAGATACTGGATGACCTTCTTGGTGTTCTCTGTCTTTCCAGCACCAGACTCTCCTCTGTACGAGACAAACAAAGAGTCAGAGGGTTGTAAGGGAGGGATGGTTTAGAAGACTGTTTCTCATCCAGAAGGAATGGTGATGTCTGTCCCGTGTGCATTTGTAACTCACGTGCAAAGAATGGACTGGTCTTCACGATCTGCAAAAAATAAAATGTACAAAAAGGCGATTAATCAGAGCAACATTACTGTATACTCTAAGTGAACCTTTGTTATCGCCACCTCACATACAGCTTCTTCGTCTGTACAACAGGATGTACATCACCACAGACAGGAAATTGGTATCCGGCTTCCTGTGACTGGAAAGAGGTGCTGCCGGGTTTCTAACCAACCAGTTAATTGCCCATCATCTCTAACAATGTGGTCTGAGCACTTTTGGAGCCAAATATGGGAAAAGAAGAAGAAACGGGACAGAGTGGGAGTAGTTTAGGTGTTATGTATGTCATATGACAGAGCTAAAAAAAGGAGCTGTTGTCAAGCTTAGAAAACACATACAGGAGGTGGACTCCTGCACACACTGCACAATGCAGTAGTCCCACAGGAAATACCAATTAGATTCTCATAATGTTACATTTTGGTTGCAACTGTAGAGACAGTGTAATTACATAATGAGGGAAGAGTTAGTGTCTTAAAAAAACATGCAAATACCAAAGACGGGAAACTTCCATTAAGAAAAGTAATACAAGCACTTAAGAGGATGTTGTTATAGCATAATCAATGTCAAGTGTATCTTAAGAACTTCAAATAGAGCGTCACAAGTCTAAATCAATAAATAAGATAAATGAGTACTTTTTTGTAGATTTGAAATTTATATCCCATTTAGAGCTTAGCCACTTAAGTTAGAGTTAAGAGAGTCTGACATCTTTCCGAGGCCAGCGGGGTGAGTAAAACATGTCAAACACAAAAACAAGGAACAAGAAACAACTCCACAGCTCTTGGTCCCTAGTGATCTTGGCTCTATTTTAAGGCCCAAATTCAATAAACAAACTACTCTCATGCACTGCATCTGATTTTTAAGAGCGGGCACTGGTGCAAATGATCTGCATGCATGTGTTAAAACGTGTACTCTTGGGAGCCTCACGGTTTATAGCTCAGTGTGGGGCTGGTCTGAACACAGTGGCTCCACTGACATTGTAGTCTTAAAATTCTCAGTCTCAAAAATTACAAGCCGTGGGATGTTAAGATACATTTGGGAAAACTTTGTGTAAAGAATAAGATGTACATTATGTAAGCCAGCTTATCCCTCTTAATGCCGTCGTACAATACTACTGTCTTAGGGTGGTGACTTACCCTGCATCATGCTTCTGTAAGCTGTGTCAGTGATGGCGTAAATGTGAGGTGGCATTTCATGCCTCTTCTTGCCCTTGTACATATCGACAATCTCCTCTGAGTAGATGGGCAGGTTCTTGTAGGGGTTTATGACGACACAGAAGAGACCAGAGTATGTCTGCAGAACAAAGAGAGGTGGCACTTTAGAAAATGTTCACTTTAATGTGGAATAAGCAAACAAAGTAAAAGGTCCTAGTGAAATTGCAACGTTTAAATGTTGTTTGGCCAACAGACCGGACATGTAAATACCACAAATCAGAGTCTTAAAGACTGTGTGCAGATAAGCATCATGAAGTGGTTATGTCATACACTAATGTATGCTGAGGTATAAGTGCTTCCCCATAGCCTCCTCATAAAAAGGAGAAGTAGTACTTGATTCAATAACAGGGCCTCCCTGCCCCCATCAAAACCCAGCTGAACGTTTCCCATGTACTGATTTGTTACCCTCCTATATTATGTAATCACAACCCCACCCTGCTGCAAGTTTAAACTGATGGGTGACCTTGGCTTTGTCAAACTGCAGCGACTGTGAGCGAGTCATATCTCAGATCTGCTCAGAGGCCAATTTTAAAACCCTCCCTTTCTGTAAACTCCTGTAAATCTCTCTACATTTCTCCTCCTGTTACAACTTCAGACCCCCCCCCTCCTCTCTCTCCCTCTCTCTCTCTCTCTCTGCATTGCATTCCTGTGCTGCCCTTCCAACATCTCCGTACCAGGCATCTCTGCCTCTATTGTACACCCGCTTCCCCCTGGGAGCGGGTCAGTCTAAAAACTACAGAGGAGCCTGGAGCCTCTCAAGCCGACTGTAGCCGTGGATCTCTGGAGGGAAACAGGGAGGGGACAAAAGGCTGTGTTGATATGACCGGGTCACATCTCAGCGCCAAAGGGGCCAAATCACTCCCAGGCCAGGGCACGGGGGATAAATAGCATTAATTATAGGGGCAGTAATAGCAGTTACAACACATTTTGCATTCCACGTCCATCTGTGCAACAAATGCCCCCTCCCTCCTCCCAGAACGCCGTTCTTCACATCTCTAATGCTCTGGGCTGCATTGTTCCCTTCAACTTCCTGTTTACGAGATATCTCCAAACAGAGAGAGAGAAAAAAAAGAAAGCAAACAAGAGAGAGACAGATGAAGACGGCGAAGGGAAAACCCTCGCAGAGTGAGGACTAAGTTTGTTTGCGGTGGTAACTTACAGTACACACAATAGATTGTCCTAAACAATGGTGCTTAATGAGAATTAGGAGGTTTGACAGGGAGATAAATTGGTTTGGAGACTGTCCATGGAAAATTCTTTTCTGCAAGACAATGGGGACTTAAAGGGGAAGCCAATGGGCACAAATGGAACTCAATATTGATAATTAGCTTAAAACGAGCCCTGCATGAGGAGGTGGTCTTCTGTCACGGCCCACCACGCTGCACCGCCATGTTTCTACAGTAGCCCAGAACGGACAAACGAAACACTGGCTCTAGAGAGGGCCTTTCACATTTTTACATCACCTATAGGCCACTGTAGGTTCTCATATACTATGCTTTGATTGAGAGCAGTTGCAATCTGCATCTTGACTAAAAGATGCTACTAAATCTTACACACTGGTCCTTTAAAACATTGAAGGGGAAGATGCTTTAAAAGCACATCAGTGGGACCACGTTTCTCTGATCATCGTCTTGTTGAGTAGATGTTATGAAAACAGTAGCAACACAAAGCTGAGGTGAAATATGAAAGTTATATTAAGCTGCATTCTTGTCTAAAATACGCAACACTCGCCTAACAATTAAAATTTAAATCAAATTAAGCGCACCTAAGCAAAAGCGTTGGTCCCAAGAGACACATTTCAGCAAACACAGCTGCTCCATACTCACGTAGATGAGACCAGAGTAGTATCTCTCCTTCAGGTTGTGCAGCACGGATGCCTCGTTCAGGCAGGTGAGCTCGGCCATGTCCTCCACCTTGCTGAACTTGGGCGGGTTCATCTTCTGGATGTCGTCCTTGTTCACCCTGACCTTCTTGCCGGAGTCTGCCAGCTCCACCACGCACTCGTCGCCGCGCTCTTCCTTCACGGAGCCGGCCTCGAAGCCCAGGCGCTCTGAGGGGACCCATACCAGCTTCTTGGAGGCCCAGTCAGCCTGCGCCAGGGGGTTGTTGACCAGATTGCGGTCCACGTACAGGAACTTGTCCGCGTCTGACATGGTGGCTGTTTCAGAGAAGAAGAAAGCATGTTTGTGGTTACTGCAGGGAAATTTAAAAAAAATCATTGACAGAGGTAAGAAACCACAAAATATACTAACTGATTTTTTCTGACTGTCGTTAAAATGTGGATCACTCCATTGCACTGAGTCTATAATCCGTCAGACAGGAACCTGGGTAGTTATGTAAAAATGGCCTGGTTTATAGGAGCAGACCTTTGCTATCTTCTTTCCATCTTCGCATGCGATCTCTGAGGAATGCAAAGGTCACCACCGTAGTGATGTACAACAGGAAAAGTCTGCTGAAGTCGGGTCGCCTCGACACAAAACACACAACCGTGTCAAACCGGGCCCCATGTTGCTCTCTAGCCGACTGCTGCGAGTACTTGATCAGATTTCCAGCTGCTGGGCCATCGGGAGTGACAGGAGAAACATTTGCCCGGGATCACGGAGATCCAACTTCATCTCCCAGCAGAGGCGCCTCCGCTGTGGCCCAACCGCTCCAACAAACATAACCGTGAGCGTGTCTTTATCGATGTGCCTTCTGCTTGGTGGGACTGCTTGTTCAGGTTCAGCCAGGGGGGAGAGAGGGGAGGGGGGGTTGAGGCGACTGTGGGTGGTTTTGATGAAAGACTGTTGACCTTAGAGTTAAATTAAAAAGTAAAGCAAGCTCTAGTCTTGTATTCAAGTCAGAGACGGAGAATTACAAAGTACTCTGGTTTTTAATGGAGAGATGATCCATCTCTTGGTTATTTTTCTAATTTAGTACATAACCACATTAAAAATAATCGGTAAATAAATTCAGGTTTTGCTTGGCTGGGGTCACTCGTTCCTTTCGTGGCCCATCATTTTTTAAATGTTCCCTTTTTTTTTCTAGTAATGGTATTGGCTGAGCATGTTTATTTTTGGTGTCAATGACATTAGAGCTAATTCTCTTCTCCAGCCCCAGTGGACCAGTCAGATCGTTCATTGCTCTGTTCCACAAAAAAAAAAGATATATTCCTGCATTAGAAACTATGTTTAGATGATGACAGGAGAAAAAAAATATTTGGAGTCAGATTATTGCTGAACCTTTGCACCTCATGTCCTAGAAAGTCTGGCAGAGAAAATGGGGCGTCGGTGAAACCTCGGGCAGTCGAATGAAAAGAAGCATCTGCTGCGTTAAATACACAATTTGATTACATCTGATTGGAGTCAGAAGATAACTGTCAGACCAGATAAAAATTTCCCACCATAATTTTTAATGGATCAACACAAACTCTTGATATTTGGATGGTGAGGTTTCTTCTGAAATATGACCACATTGATGAGAGTCATCAACAACCTCTTGTCTGGGCCTATAACCCTGCGCAAGCTGCTCCACCCCTGAAAGTTCATAAATAACACGCTGTTGACAGGGAGTGTTGCAGTTTAACTCTCATACGTAGAAAGTGACTGGACGGGTTTAGCCGGTACGCAGGAAAAATAAGAGCGTGCTTGAACCGAGGCGCCCTCACTTCAAGGAGAGCAGAGTGACCCGGGGCAGTTATCTGAACCAGTGTCTGCTCTCGCTGACACTGGTGCTCCAGACTTTACCATCTCAATTACCATTCCAACGCAGCAGGGGCATGACAACGCTTTTCCCCCAGCAGAGCCCAGGGTCGTTAGCCCTCCGCAGTGTTCCCGCAATACTTAGCGTATGCTGTGTGGCCCCACAAGCAAACATCCAGTGAGAGAGAGCAAAAATATAAAAATCACTGTAAAGGTCACGTTCAGCTCATACACTTCATCATCATGCCTGGAGGACTATTAGCTAAATTGTTTTCTATGTCCATGTGAGTAATTTCACATTGCACCGTGGCCCAGTGGGAGATCCTGGAGCCAAATTCTCATGCTCAACATAAGACACTGTTTGTACTTAACAGAACAGAAATACACTGATCTTATGAACACATTTCCCTAGCTTTATAACTTTATTAACTTTGAACTGATTTCACATTCCCTAAGAAACAGTGAATCAACTTTTGATGCAACGAAAGTTAGTCACGCATCCCAAAATTTATTTAAAAAGGTCCAGTGTGTAAAATGAATTGTAGTGTTCAGATTCTATGATCTATAATTATTTATTATACTTATTTATTTATAATTCTATAGCTTATTTATGAACGTGAAACAGTTGAAACGTGCTCTCTGGTTGGTTGGATTTTTCATTCCGTACAAACATGGTGGCACAAGATGGTGATACCCTCCAAGCAAGATCCCTGCTATATGTAGCCTATTAAGAAGAATTGTAAAATGTGAAAAGATATGAAAATCAAATCAAATTTTATAGTGATTAAATATATTTATTGGTAGTATAATCAGATTTTGCCAATAAACCTTGATAAATATTACACACTGGACCTTTAAAAAAATCTGCAATTTTGAATTTTACAACCTATTTCCTAATGGGTTCTTCTTGCATCTAATAAACTACAGCTATGACTGTGCTCCAGACACAATGTAAACACTGAAACATTCCTAAACCATAGTAAGAAGGTGACAGCCTCTTGGGAAAAGTGGAAGTTGTTGCATTTAACAGGCTTGTGTCTGTTCCAGCACATTAACCCTGATCTGTGAGAAAGAACGTGGGGGGAGAGCCATTCTTCTCATGACCCCTCCATCCTTCCATCCTCCATCAACGCCGTCAGCCGCCCCCATAGCTGCTCACCCCCCCCCTGCCTCCCGCCTCCCGCCTCCCGCCTCTGGTGTACCGACCCCATCCTGCAGCAGAACGTGGAGCAAATTAGTCCTGCTACACCTCTCAGCTGGCTCCTCACTCCCTCCGCTGCCTTCAGTCGCCCTGCTCCCCCCACCCACCCCCCTCCTTCTGTTTTTCCAGTCTTTTCAGGGTCGCATTCCTCCCATACTCACCCTTTATCGGGGAGAGACAGCGAGCGAGAGGCATTCCACAAATTTCTGTCCTCTATCCTCCGTGCCCTTACATCTTTCTCAGACTTATTCTCTGGCTTTCCTTCCTGTTTTTCCCCCTCCTACCCTTATTCCCACCACACCAGCGGGTCATGTGTGCCCTGAGGTGTTTCATCACTCAAGGGAGATCAGCATCACCTCGATCTGGCTGCACTAACCCGGCTGCACACATGCAACAGAAGTGCACGCTCCTGCTCACCGTGCATGTGTCTCAACCATGTTCCCATGCTCCTTTAAAATTCGCTTGACCATTACTCGCTCCAGTACTTTTGGACCAGTTGGCCCCATGCAGGGTTGAATGCAAGCCATGGCTGATTATAATCCCTGTAGCATTGTTGTTTTGGCAAAAACAAGAGGTGAAATAAAACAAGCTGAACACACCCAGAGCCTTGCTGCTGCTGATTAAGATCACGATAAGGCTGGAAGAAGTTGTGCGATTTCTGCCAAACAAGCAAGTTCCCTCACACCTACACAATGTGATTTGAACCGTCAGGCCATCGCTGTACAACCACAATGCTTCATTTATGGCATGTTGTAACACATTTTACGCTTTATCAAGAAAAAGCTGCTGCTCCTGTGATTTGAATTATGCATTTGGCCACATTAGCAGCTCGACAGTGTCATGATCAGTGGTTCAGCCCATGTTTCAGGGAGGTGTGGGGACATGAGGCCAAAACGAGAAGAGCATCTCAGACACTCCTTCAAAAACAGACCCTGTTGCTGCGCTCAAATGTTTATGCGATGTGTTACTTGGAGGGAGGGTCATTAATACTAAAGACTATTTACATGAAAATGGTCAGTCATGGTCAATCGTAAGTCTGGTACTAGCAAATATTTTTTATTTTTAGTAATATGTGAGTTATTTTGACCATAAATACAACTTTCAAATTCCAAAAAGTAGTGAAAATAGCAGTGATCATCAAATGTCTTATTCTGACCTACTAACTGCCCAAAACAAACATTTCAATTCACCATCGCATGAGGCAAAGGGAATGTTTGGTATTATTGCTTGGGTAACACTTTATAATAAGTACACACTATTAAGCATTAGAATTCAGTGTTAATTAATGCTTAATAGTGTGTACTTATAAAAGTGTTTACCATTGCATGTAAAATGGCTGTAATAGCATGTTAATGATTGTCAAATCAACTATTGTTTCAGCTTCAGACGCAAAGACACCAGAGAGCCTCAAGTCCGCTGATATGCTGACACACATGCTTGACACAGATAACTCGGTGACACACTTCAAACTGCGTCCCTAGACAGTAGCACCAGGACTAAAAATGACTCCGACAGCTATTCTAGTTTGACGAGCGTTGATCCATATTGAAAGTAGAAAGAAGAGGAGGGATAAAGAACTCCCACCAGACGGTTTTAGACCTCGGCCTTCCTTCACAGTTACGGTAAGTTTAGGGATATTGACTTGACTTTGAGATGAAACAATGTGCATTAACACTAATCGCCCCCACCCAACCTGAGGCTCATGGCTCAGGTTCTTGCAGCCTTCCTGCCAAGTCCGCTCTAATCCTGTAACAATCAAGGTTTCCTTGATTCCGTGTTACTGCTCAGAAGTGAAAGCATCCACTACCTATTGTCTTTATTTATGATGACATTAGCTATTCATAACAAGGATTACTCATTAATTGAATACATGGACGCACACGGTCAACCCGCAACAACCTCTGGCAAAAATCACTTAACTTTATGGAACCTGACTGCGATACCATTAAAGGATTATCTTCTAAAAATTCCCAAATGACAACAGAGGTAGCAGTATCCTGTCGAAGCAGCAGCAGCAGCAGCAGCAGCTTGAGAGAGGAAGAGGCAGCATAGAAGAAATAACACTAGGAAGGGAACAGGGGCCAGTTTTAGAAAGCGGCTTCTTCATAGAGACCAGAATGTGGTTACAAACAGAGGAAGCAGCGCCGGAGCCAGGACTTTGAGAAAGATGTGGAGGGGGGAACGAGGAGCGAAATGGAAAAGGGAAGAGCCTTTTTCGATCCCATTTGTGCCGTTTAGAAAGCAGGTCAACCTTAGTCTTTATATTAAAAAAAAAAACTTCCAGTCCATCCCTCCATCCATCAGTCAGACTCCCTCTCATTCCTTTCCACCTCACTGGCTCTCCCTCAGTTACTGTAAAAGCCAGGAGTCGTGACAGCCGCTACCACAGCACTACCATGTACAGTCAAACCCTTAATGCTCCGGCTGAAGGGAACCCATAAAGCAGCTGTGCCGTGTTGACTGCCCATTGACAGGAATAATAATAGAACAGCAGCAAAGTCAATAACACTGTATTTCTACCAACTGCCTCTCATCTCAACATCCCAGCCGTACGCTCGCCCTCAGCTGTCCTCCTCACACTGAGGATGTTGTTTTACACTGCGGTTAGTCACTAATTTGTTTGTCTGTTTACATTTCCCCTTATAACAAATGATCACATCTGCATTTCCGGGACGATGGTTCTCGCCAGAGTCTTGGCCTCACCGCTTCATCCCCCCATTTCTCTGAGAGTTCACTCTCATGAAAGACAGACTGGGTGCCAGACAGGGAAAGGTACTGAGTCAGTCAAAATTCATTATAGGCTCACACGTCGACTCTCTCCCCCCTCGCCCCCCTCTCTCGCCCTCCTTCTCTGAAAAGTGGGAAGGGTGGGGCAAGGAGAGGAGAAGGGAGGAAAGAGGAAATGACAAACTGAGAAAACTATTTTGCCATTTGTGGAACTTGTTGTGTGTGAGTCTTTTTTTTTTCGAGGAGAAGGAGGAGGAGGTACGGTGGCGTTTTTTCTTGAGCACATGCAGAGCGGCTCCGAGGAGTGAGAAGTAAATTAAGCCCTTGCTGGAAAATAACCGCACTGCATGACAGATCTACATCACTTTCCACATTACTTTTCACATTCCTGCAGCAACCAGGATCCAATTTCACTTTGAACTGCGAGCTGCCCAGTGCCATCTACCGTTTACAACTAAAGAGGCCTCTGCTCGGTCTCATAGCCCTCGGCACATCACCTACACCAACCGCTCCCCACCTTTTTGTCTGATGTAGGCTACTATAGTCCCACACAGCTGTCGGATCGACCAGGATCCCCTCGTCGTCACCGCCGCTCATCGTCCAACTGAATTGATTTGAAACTGAACGTTATTTAACACCATTATATAACAGGGATGCTACAATGATCTTCTGTGTGACTGAGGGAGGAAGGTTTGGTTTACTTTGCATTTCAAACTATTATAACCACTGCGAGAGGCAGAGCTGGACTGGACTCAAACGGTTCATTCATTACTTTAAAGGGATAGTTCAACATTTTGGCATAGCAGTAGGTTTGTTACCTTAAACTGAGGTAAATTCATGCAAAACCGCGAATAAGCGGAGTGCAGTTTTTCGACAAGCAGTCTCTGCATTGCCTCAAAAACAACTCATCTCGTAATGTTCCGTTATTATCTCATAGCGTGGTGAATGTGCAGGTCACAACTTGTCCACCAGAGTGTTTTGGAGTTGTTGGATTGTGTATTTGATGAGTTGGATTTGATGAGGGACACCAAGAAATCCCATTAGCCTCCGTAGCGTAGCTCTGAGCAGCTTGCGGCTCTGCTCTGCCGTTCCAAAAACAGCTTGCACCGACAATTAAAGGTAACGAACCTACTCCTAAAACTATAGGGATTATGGCAATGGACCAATTTGCCAAAATGCTGAACAATCCCTTTTAAGATATCTGAACCACTTGCCATTTTCCATTTACCCTTCTCTGCTCACTTGCCAACCAGTTTTTTCACAGTTTTCTCTAATCAAAACATGTATAAATCTGTTATTCTATTTTTAGGAAGCTATTTCAACTATTCATCTTTGACTTTTAGGTTCACTGACCTATATAACCGTTTCTGCTCCATTTCATCCAGTGGGATTCAGGACAGAAACCTTATAGAAACCTGAGTCAAATCACGGGGACGATAGATAAATTGGAAACGGGGCGTTGGTTCTGATAAGCTCGTCATTTTCAGGGACACAGAACAAATTCCACGTCTATCTTTCAGACAGCGATTACACCATTGAATGCACAATTGACTGGTGTTAAAAATGGGGGTAGATACTGAGCAGCAGCAGTTTGCTCTTTTACTAAAACACTCGAGCAGTATTGACCGCTAGATAAATAGATGGATGGTTACGTAAGCCGCTAACAGACAGTGAAAGAATGCGGAGGGGAGTTAAGATACACATTTCTGTTTGTCAGCAGTCGTTTTTCTTCGGAGGAATGCTGCACTGGCACAACTGGGCTTTTCATTTCTGGCAGAGACCGCCTAAGAAAATCTGACGCTACTGTCTCACCTCTGCTCTGGCACCCTTAAAATATTCATCCTTTTTCCCCCCTCACACTATTCTTCCTATCCCCACTGACAGCTCCCGCCAACCACGTCACCCTCCGGGATTATTATGTGACTCTTTTCAGCTGTATCACCTGCTGTTATCTCGACCTGGGGCACTCCCTGTCACTAACTCAGACCATACAAAGCTATCTCGTTTTAACAATCATCTACTCACACAATGTGTTCACAGACCCAAAGACAGAGAGAGAATGGTGGATTGAGACCTGGACCCCTGTTGTGCAGGACTGTTTGGACGGACGCTGGTAAAGCATGTCCGACAGGAGACAGAACCACCAGAGCACATCGTCAAAGAGTCCACACTGGAGTTATTGCGCAATTTCAATCGTATGTATGTATCTTCTTTGCACAGGTCCACGTCAGATGTGCAGCACACACACACACACCCATCTGTGGACAAAGTCTACTTTCTGTCATGTACAGTAAGAGACCACAGTCACCACTGATTAGATCCATTTTCTGTTTTAGGCTTATCACAGATCATCTCTCAGCCTCTGTTAAAAAACAAACCAAAAAACAACATGGCCTCACTACACTTGTTTCACCCTGGAGTTACTTATCTCGAATTACTTCCATCCAAGCCAAATACATAACAGTAGCAAACCTCTGAAAATATTTCTGACAGGATTGGCAAACTAGAATAACGTCACAGACACAGACACACCCTCCATAAGGAAGTTACATCTAGGTGTTCACTGATCCTTCAACTTCACCCAACAGGAAGATGGATCAATAAAAAAAAGGGCTTGTATGAAGCCTGGGCTGTAGGTCAGCAACCTATGATCATTACCTCATCATTTATTCGACAAAACAGAAAGCAGTTTTATCTACTGCACCACAATCATCACAAACGGCGTGGTCAAGGTCCGTCCTTCCAGACCAGGAATTTTGAACAAGTTCCTTTTCTATGTGTAGCCCAAGCCACTTCCTTGTATTGTTCAGTTGTATTGAGAAACTTACAGGTGCATGCTCTGAGGAGGAGGGCCGGGGGAAGGATAGGGAGATGGCAAAGAAAACACAAGCAGAGGAAAGGCAGAGGAGGAGGAAATGAGGTACGGAGGCAGATGGGAAAAGAGATCGATGAGAAAGGTCTGATGAGGAGACGGAGGCACCAAGGAAATGTAAGAAATAAAAATGCAGCGAGAGGAAATAGGAAACCCACAACAGACACGAGTGCAGATTCATCCTGAGCCCAGACAGTCAGACTCAGGCAACTTAATTATGCTGCGCATTCGGCCAGAAGAAATGTGTTTTGGGCACAACCAAAATAGATGAGATACTCAAGAAAACATAGCCATTTTGAGTGACCTCAATAAAAGGCCAGGATTAATGACACACGCCACAACGTTAAGTCAGCACATTCGACATGTGTGCATGTGTTTGATACCGCCTGTCTGAGATAAACAGACATTATGTCTTTTTCTGGACATGGTAATTCTCCCATGTGTTGACTCTGTGAGTGACGCTGTGACTATCCAGGCTGAGAGACGGCGTGATCGGCTCGGCCAAGGTTAATGGAGAATCTTAACAATCTCCGAGTCCACTCCAACTGGAATGTTTGCCCTGCATGAATGAATCTCAGCTGACTATGGAGGAAACTGGGATATGCATGACACTTGACTTTGCTGCCCCATCAATCATCGACAGGCCACAGCACCAAGTATTACTAGAAAACAAATGAGTGGAACGCATTAGGAAAACAAAACTGGCGGCCTCCTCTTCAAGCTCTTGTTAACATATGACTTACACAACAATGAGTTAGCTCAGACCACACAATTGTTTTTTTTATTGATCACTCTGCCAATTCCTCTCTTGATTTGGAAGCAGTGATTTATTTCAATCCATTTTCTTTTGATTGATTAATCAACTAGACATTGCAGCTCTCATTGTTCTTTTCCAGCCTGAGCATTTTTCTTAATATGGCCTGACAATGTGAGGGGATGATTAGGCAGCAGTTCGAGGGCCACACGCACACATACACACGCAGATAAAAGATTAGAAACACCTCACATTTGTTAAAAAGAACCTTGGGACTTTCGTAACAGAAGACAGCTGTGGATTGTAGTGTGCCAAACCGTGTCACACTGCCCTCTCTATGCTCCACTCTCGTTTGTAACAAAAGGCAAAAAAAAATGGCCTGCAAGTAATCTGGCTGGGTCCAGGACAACTGTCTGTTCAATGAAATCTAAACATCCAACAATGGCCTTGCGCACCAGCTCCCTTCCTCACTTTTAAAATGTCTGCATTTAATCTTGTCTGGCCTACAGTACATAGCTCTCTCCGGGGGCCTGGAGTACGGACATTTGCTGACACACGAATGCTGGAATGTAACGATCTCCGTGGGGGGGTGGGCTTCATAACTGCACTGAAACTGGCAATAAATGAGAGGAACTGGCCTCCAGAAGCTGTTGCACAATGTATCGCCAGGACTTTATTCAACCAAATGACTCATGTGCAAATAACAGGATATGACATACCACATGTCACCCTCCCGTTCAGGTTGAGATATTTACAGATGTTGGTTTGTCACATGCTTGCTTTAGGAAGGGGGTGTAGTTCGCGCATCATCCGCAAAAACACCACAGCGACAAATGACAGTTCAATGAAGGAGATGCACACCTGCTTTATGAGACTAGAAATGCACACACACATCAGTGAGTGTTAAGTGCATTTCAGCATGAACTATCATTTGCGCAATCATTTGTATGCCTGAGTATGAAAAAAAGGAATTAATGTGGTAAAGCTCACACTGTGGTTTAATGGCTTCTTGGCTGAGAGCATCAGCGCACTGTAAGTGTGCGGTTCTGATTATTAAAAGTTAGTGCGAGGAAGGTGCTGCTCTCTCTGAGGCCGCTAACACTGTGTACAATGAGAAGCAGGTTTGGCTGGAGAAACGCCAAAGTTGCGAGCGCTGCAGTGCCCAGTCTGATTCAAGTTTTTTGCAAATATTGAAATCACACAACCTGCCATTCCTAAACTGGGAAGGGCGTGTGAACATTACAGAGCCTGTTTGCTTCCTTATGTACAAACACAATGATGTGCCAAAACAGCGAACATATAAACTGTATTGACAAAAGCACAGCACTTGTGTAAATGCAACATGACATAACTTGGTTAGGGCCTCACAAGAATGACTTAAGTCAGATTGTAATAAAACACTGTCTGAGATTAGCCAGCACTTTAAGTGTGTCGCTGTGATTGCATTTGTATTAGTCAGAATGAATGTGATGATTCATGGGCGAGTGCAGAGTGAACAAAATTTCATCAGATGGGAAAAGATTTTTACAGAAATCAGAGGACACACATCTGTGGGGGGACAGTGCAAAGTCTTCTCTGATCCACATTTTTCCACTCCGCTTTTACACATTGAAAATCTTAACTTAGCCGCAATGTGTCCTTAATTTTCATGGCTCCAAGATTAGAGGGAGCCTTACGATTTAGAGTTTATGAAAATCTCTGAGAAAGATTTGTGGCATTGGCCTGAAGAAATAAAAATGTACTTCACTTGGATACTGATATACCCCATAAAATCTCTTAAGCCATGGAAAAATCACGTTGCCCAGCTCCTAGAAACTAAACCCGGTCATTTTCAGCTGTCAGCCCAGTGTATTTCAATAACCATTCTGGATCAAATCAGCCTAACTCACACAACCAATGCTTATCTACCTTGGCAAATGATAGTTATGAGACCAGATCCACTATATGAATAATCTCTGGAGTCCTGACAGTCTGCTCTGAGATTGCTAAAACTGCATTTCCATACTATGCACCCTGGACTTAGAGTAAAACTTAATTTGCCTTCATATCAGACATCTGAATGCAACACAAAAACATGCTTTAGGAGGAATGCAACTGGCTTAAACTGAAAATGTTGTGTCTGATTCATCTAATGCTGTCATGGGTCCATTCTAAAAAGAAAATTTGATAGGCCATGGTTTGATAAAAGATAAATAGTATAATAAATTAATGTTTTAGTGCCAGCCACAGAAAGGAGAGTAACCCATTGAGATCATGACGCATACTACCAGTTAGTGACCTAAATCACAGTCAAATGTTCTCCATCTTTAACCGGGGGCCAGCTGAAACCTCCTGAGGGGCCTCAGCACACCAGCAGGAGAACGGGGACATGAAACAGCAGAAAGTGTACACACATACACACACAGAGAGACTACATATGACGTGTTTCAGCGAGGACGAGCTGCACGGCGTCGTTATTTTTTATTTTGTTTAAATTTTTTGTCGGTTTACCGGTGAACTGGTGACGTCATGCCGCGAGCCAGACACACTGCTGGCCACACACGTCGTCCGACTTTGACCGCCACAAACCGAAAAGTTCAACCACAAAGTAATGATACACTCCCCGCCGGTGAAACCCCTCGCCCCCTATCCCACCCCAACCCCGACCGAACCGGGGCTGGTATCGCGTGAACCCGCCGTTTCCTCCTCTCCACCCCGCGTGAGCTCAAACTCCTCACCGGCCTTTTTCTGCAACTCATGCAGGCGACTCACTTCCTGCCTCCACAGTTATGGCTTTTAGCTCCTCGCCAGCTGCCACAATGATGCTGTTGGATTTGACGGCCTCCTGCTCGCACACTGTTTACGAGCCAGGGTATTAGTTTTTATTTTATTTTATTATTATTATAATAAATCTATCCAAACGCTGTGAAGTGACGGAGACCCGGGGTTAAATCTGTAAGGGAGGTCCCACTCCACCCTGAAGTTGCAGCCGTGAACCAGCCGCCGTGCTTCCTGGTTCACTGCACTTGCTGGAGTGACGGGCAGACTGAATGAAAGAGTTCACCGAGCGAGAGAGCATGGCAGACAAAAAGTGGTCAAAGTGAGGGTATTACCTGCTTTTGGGGTGCAGGGCGCCTTTCAGAGGGGTGGCTAACAACAACCGAGGGGCTCAGTCAGCGTCGCCGAAAGTCAAACTTGTTTTCCAGTCGACAGCAGCTCCGCAGAGTTCAGGCTAAACTACAGCGCTTGTTTCCTCCCTCTTTCTTTCTCTACTTCAGTCACTCTTTCTATCTTTTTTTCTTTTACCCTCTTCCTTCTGCCCTCCCTCTTCCACTGGCTGCTCACTGGGTCGCGTAATTTCACTCGGTACGTAGACAGCAGGCGCCGGGGTGCGGTCCAGGACGAGGCGGGGCCGGGCCCTCATGTATCCGCCCCTGTGGCCAATGCGTGCCGCGCTTTTACAGTCCGCACACTTTGGACCAATCGCGTTGCCTGAAGGCGTGCATAAATTGAATGCTGAGGGGCATAGCTGAAGTTGAAAGAGTTAAGAGCACGGAGGGAGGACAGATAAAGCTGTGTTTAATGAGAGAGGTATGTGCATACTAAGGATTTTTATGACCATATATGTACCAGTCACTCTCGGGATGGACTGGATCATCCAGGGTCTCCCTGATGTGTCAACAGTGTCCAGTCTGACCGCTGTCTACACACTGCAAACAAGTAGCAGTGATGGATCCAACTGTTTGATACTATTCCTGCTGTGAGGCTGCCAAATAGCTATCAGAGAAATCCCACACATGCAGGTCTGGGCTCTTTATACAGGTAGCCTACTGCTGCCTTTGATTGTATCACTTTCACTACAAAGACACACAAAAAACCTGTACACTTGCCTCTGGCCAACACTGGAAGATATATTATTCATAGATTTTATAATAATATAATAGCACCTTCTCTATATGCTGCCTCCCCCTCCTCCAAAAAGAGGTCAGAGGTCAACAGCAGAATTGGACCAATGCAGCTGTTAAAGATTTAGTGGGACACCTTGGCAGTGGACACTGACCTGTATGGTCTATGGTACTGTTGAATGATTTAAAACATGTCACTGTTAAAAAAAAAGAAAGAAAAATGCTTCAGCCTAGGCCTGTTTCAAACCATTGGATTTAAATATTCAATTGTCCCTTTATAATACATGTATAACAATGACGCAGAATTAAATATGAATGCCAATTTGATCATCACCGATTTTCCATACTCCACACAGCATTGTGTGGTTTATCGCAAAACAGAAGAAAAAGTGTGATTTTTTTTTTCATGTCTACGTTTTTAGTTTAAAATCTATTAATAGGATTTCCAGCGTCCCATCAATGCTCTATGACTGTTTTGTTGTTGTAAATAATCCAGAACCAGTACACCTGTCAGACCTAAGATCAAATCAAGGAAACTAACACAATGTGCGATAAAGTACAGATCATTTGTTTGATTTAATCTCATAGATTCCCATCATTCAGTGTGGTAAGACCAGGTTCATGACCAGGCACGTTAACACTACCTGGGAACCGCTTTGGGCAATCACATAATTAATGTGAGGTAGGCTAGATAAATAATCAGCGAGACTATGATTAATGTTGACATATTTAGTCTCTTTAACCAGTCAGTCATAAAAGTCGGCAGTGAAGAAGATAGAGAGATCTCTGCAGAGCACACGTTTATATGGGTGAAGTTTAATACAAAGCAACAGGTATCTGTGAAAAGAGTGTCAGTGGGAGAAAATGCTGAATGGGTGGTGCGCCAGTGTAAGAAAACTGGATAAAAAGAGATGTGTGAAGTGAAGGCTGTGGAGATTTAAAAAAAAAAAAAAAAGCTTTGCAGTGCGGTGCCACTGCCAAAATCTACACGCAGGAGTGGAACGGTACAATGTGAACCTGTTTACTTCAAACGCTCCTCTAGGATTCAAATTGGGTGATTTGAGCACAGTTTGTAGTGTGGAACTGGAGGCACAGGGCCAATGCATGCCACAACCAGCAGGGAAGCATTAGCAATGGAAACTAGATATATTTCATTTTTTTCAGTGGGAAACAATGATTTAAAAAAATCAGCAGCTTTGATCAGCAAGAGCTGAGCCTGAAATATAATTTAAAGCAGCGATTCCCAGCGAGGGGTACTTGTGCTGCATGGGGTAACCACAGTTGGCAAGGGGAAAGATTGTGGTTCGGAGTTACTAATTTGGGAAAATATTGGGTATGACTTGATTAAAAATAAATAAACACACATTGAGTCTGCTGTAACAAGCTAGTGAGAAGAAAGGTTTATCAAAGTAGATAAATGGTCATGGATAAGTTGTTGAAATAGCTGAAACTGATCATATAGTTAAAAGTAATTGATCCTACAGCTGAAACAGCTGGCTATTAGCTTAATGTAACAAATGAACCTGTTAAGTAGTCAGCATCAATAGACAAAATGTTGATATGGCTTAAAGTAGTGGATGAGACAGTTGGGGTGACTTGTATCAGTAAACAGTTGAAAAGTTATTAGAAGTAGTGGATAAAACAGCTGAAATAGTTCGTTAAAAGAAACAGAAACAGTTGAAATAATTAACTAAAACAGCCAAAATAGTAACACACAACCATTTGAAGGAGCTAAAAGAAATGAATGAATGTTTGAAAAGTCGAGTCTCTGCCATCAATGTAGCAAATGCAAACCTCAGCAAAATGACAGCTCAATTATACAGCAAAAATAATTTCATCTTTTCAAAGACATTACATAATCCTCGCTTCAAAACCAGGTCAGATGACGACATTTGACTTCAGATGGATGTTGTTGATGTAGTGGTCCTCTGATAGGGCTGTGAAAATCTGTGAACAGAATGGTTTAGGGGAAGGAAGTGCAAACATCATTCTTCTCAGACAAGCTATATCTTGACCTCTCACGGTTTTATCTCCCATTCTTCACTCAGGATGTGAAGTCTGATAAAAGGCAGGAATATGAACCAGATGATGCTGCTCTACCGTGGGATGACTTTCTCTCGATCTCTACCTCTATAGGTGACAACACCCGTACACTCAGCATACCACACAAAGCACACTTTTATCGCCAAGGAGTCACACTATAAAGGGCCCTCGGGCAGGGCTGCCGTCCGTTCATACACAGGAAAATCACATTTTCTGTAGAACGTGTGATTTATGTTCGCTGTGTGTCATTATGAGAGGAATGTGTCTGTGTGTTTTCCTATACGTTTAGCAGCTGGACATCACATGTATGTAGAGCAAAACATTGAACATTCAAGCAAGGGCTGCCTGGAAAAATCAATAAATCTCACACACTCTCTCTCTGTCCTGGATGGATGGGAAATATCCCAAATTTCAGCTACGAGGTCAAAGGTCACCTTGTCACCCATTAGTTGAGCAGGACCAGATGCCGAGAGAGGAGAGAGGGCCAAGAGGAGGAGAATAAGGGAGAGCAAGACAGAGAGAGAAACGGCTTGCTTGGAAAATAATACAAATAAACAAATGTAAATTCAAAGCAAATTTAGCAAAGTAGGAAAAAAATCACATCTCCAAATAACCTTCTGTCTAAAAAGTGAACAGTAGTCACACGGTAAATGGCATAAGACTCAAAACAAAGAGAACTGGGCAAAGAAAGACATGTAGGAATAAAATGCAGGCATAAATGTCCAAATATGGACACTTCTGACCTCACTATCTCCCTCCCTCCCCGTCTCCCTCTCTCTCTACCTCCCGCTCTCCCTTTCCCTGTGACCTACTCTCTCTCTCTCTCTTTCTCCTTCCTTCAGTTGGTTGTAATAGCAACAGGGTGTGTCTGTAATTCAGGGTGTGCAAAGCCATTATATCATCCAGTGAGAAAGAAAGAGAGCCATTCAGTGACAGCATGTTAAAAGAGTGGCATGTTAACTCACTGACCATGCCGGCTGTGTAATTACTTGTGTGAATTCATGTGTGTGGGCATTCACGCTTGAGTGTCACGGTGAGAATGTGTGCGTCTGTGCCCTCATGCATGAACACAATATGGACATACAGGAGACCGTGGCTCAGACCTGTGTCCAATATGCTAAAAAAAAGAAAAAGGAAGAAAAAGGGTATCTAATGCTGCTGTCTGACCCAGATCTGGCCGTATATCCCTCCTCTTACCTGACATACATTGAGAGACCAGTCAACACGCACACGCTCTAAAGTGATCCCTGAGCAAACACACTAGCATTTTAGTTCGACATCCTTCCCCAGCCACGTACAACACCCTGCCAAAATCATTCACCGCACTCAGTTGCCTCAGTTCACACAGTCTCCCGGCCCCCAGATAAAGCAAAGTGTTTGTTTGTGTGTATGTAAAAAGCCAGAACCACAGAGAATAATTAATAGCAGCTCCAGCTTTTAAGATAATGCAATAATGAGAGTGAGTGGCTGTTTATTCTGTCTTCTTGCTCTTTGGTCTCGCCATGCTCCCTGTGCTTCCATCCTCCTCCTTTTCCGTAGTAATCAGTACACAGGAAGGAGTGATAAGACACATGTTGACTCACAAAAACGTTGGAATGTGGAGTAGACGGGGGGGAAAAAACACAGAAAGCTTCCCCCTCTTTTGTTAAGATGTCTCTTTGCTCGTTCATCACCGGTGCTGATGTGACAGCAGCTCTTATTGCACGCTAAGCCGACATACTGTCGTATGCCATGTGCGTGTTGCATGAGAGAAAAGACAGAGGGGTGTAAACAGCAGAGGCTGCTTTGTCTGTCTCGGGATGGTATTTGCCTGGAACAGCATGAAGACCTAACAAGGTGGAGGGCAGCATGTGTTTCAAATACAAATACAGCTATGTATTTACTATAAACACTGAAGGCTCTCAGGCTGTGCCAGATCTGGCTGTTGTTATAGAGTTGCTCCCTCTCCCTCTCTCTTTCTCTCTCACCCACACACACTCAGAAGTTTCAACACAATCATGCATCTTGTACAAACACACACTCACAGAGCAAAAAGCATCTGGCCCGGCGACAGGCACTTTAGTTTCAAACAAACACACGGCAAACATGAACAGTTTGAGAGGCTCTGAGAAAGGCGGCGGTGGAGTCGGCGCAGACAGAGTCACTGGAAGAATTCTGCAACTCTGCCTCTCGGAGCGTTTGTTCAGCAGCAGCAGCTGCTGGCTGCCCCTGTCTTTTTTTGCCTTATATGGTCACAAGAGTGGTTGAGTAAGAGAGAGAGACAGCGGGAGCGAGGGTGGAGGTGTGGTCTATTGTTTTTGGCGGAAGAGGTGTAGGGTTACGTGTGCTGCTCTTGAACCTTTGGAGCTTGTCGTCATTTCTTCAGTCACCTCTTTCCTCTCGTCTGAGAGGCAGACAAAGAGGATGAGTAGACAACATGGGGGGGTGGAGGAAGGGGGGTTGGAGAAGGAGGGGGGTGGTTCACAGATTTATTCAGGGGTGTGAATCCTGAGGCCTCAAGACCAGTCAGTGGTTGCGGAGACAGAGCCTGGCTGGTTAAAATGGCTGATTATTAATGAAGATGCTGTGGCAACAGACCTAGACGTTCCTAAACTATGCAGGAATGTCTTTCATCCAGAACACAACAACTGTGTTTGTGCATCTGGATCACTTGCCTCATTCACACCTGCTTATGTAATGCCTGTGGAATTCCCTCTATTGAAAGAAGAAGAAGGAAAAAAAAAAGCCCCTCCAGGGTCTCAGCCCCTGGTTGCTACTGAGCACTCTGCCCGATTATATTATATATCCCCCCTCCGGGTTCATCTGCGATGATGTAATCCGAGCCAGGGACCACTAATAGTGCAGATGGAACATGTCAAATGATGATGTGCACTTAATAAGCAGTCTGAGGGCCCGTGTCATGACTCCGTCAGCCCTGGTCTCTGTTATGGCATGCCAGGATGGGAAGGAAAGACTAGGACCTTAATGTTTTTTTCGGTTAGCAAGTCGTGAGAGAAGAGGGGATGATGACAAGATGACTGGAGGGAGTCTCTGACTGCAGGTGCTCTCCTGTCTTCCTCAGCCCCATTTGACCTCATTTACTCAAGTGAGTGTCTCTTGCGGGCAATGACACAGAAACGCCTTAATCCTACTGTCCACACACACACACACAGCTTCAGCTGCTAAGACACAGCTAAAACACTTGAAAAGTATTTTACTTCTCTTATGTAAAACACCTAATTTCCTTGTATTGGTGTGCGTTGCAAACTTGCCTTGCCCTACTATTCCACTGTTAAACATTTACAACGTCCAGTGATAACAGCTCTTTATTACTCTTGGTTTAATAAGTTGGAACCATGGAAACTTCTCAACAAGCAGACGGCCCCAAAAAGTCTTATTGTGTCGTAGTTGTTGTTGCGTGGCGTTTGGCGGAGACGCAGGCAGGTGAGAGTGAAATTGAAAGGTCAACTGGGGGCAGTTAAGCGCGTGCTGGAAGGTCACAGCGCGCCATCCCTCAGGGCGAGTGGTTTCGGAGGAGGATCTTAGCTCAGGTGTGCGAGGCTCAACTTTATGGAGATTAGAGAGACGAACGAGAGAGCAAACACAGCTGATTTACAGGGGTGGCGGCAGGGAGGTCATTTACAGGGAGGCAATAAGTGGAGGGTGGCGTGGAGGCGTTTCTGTTCTGATGATAGGGTTGTGACTACATGAGTAACGGCTACACAGCCAGACAGAAGGCTGGGAGATATGGAGGAGAACATAAGACACTGACTGTGCTGAACGGAGACATAATAAAACAGGGAATGATTGAGAGCTCACTTCTTCTTCTGTGATTCCTACAGACACGGAGAAAATCACACCATGTAAACTCACCCTGCTGTTTAAACAGACGAGGCCGGGAAAGTCCATGGATTCCGCAGAAACACTGCACCAGGGTCATTAGGGACAGTAAAACTCCAGCCCTTTTGTTTTTTTTTCATAACCACAGCTCAAAACACAAATCGACCACAGAACATCACATCACTCCTTTATTACGTCACTTGATCGTGTTTGTGGTACATTGAGTTCATTTGAGTAATGAACTAAATCAAACTCATTATATTTGCAATTCCTGCTCGACTTCAGTTTCACAGTCAGGACCCAAAGACGGACAAACACAAACACACAGTCACACTCACATACATACACACATACACGCTAACATGTCTTCCTCTCTCACATTATTAGGCATACTGGTGTAAAATGACCATGTGTGGCTTAGCGATGTCAGAGAAATGCCACACTCTTGTGGACTAAAGCAGGAACTACGGGTTACACTGTCAAACCTCATTCATCTGATTTTAAATTAAATCCTCTTTACCATTAAAACTATAAATGTTCATCCCTCATGTCGTACAGTATAAGTGCATTACAGCGGCGTATGTTTCCTTTCTACAGACTTTTACAGCAAACTGTTACACACCAGCTCTGCGGCTCTTCGTGGTAGGAGCAGAGCTGCGGAGCTGTCACATTACTTGAGAGAAATGAAACTGCTGCAAAATGGAGCACAGCGTGAACTAAAAAGGTTAAATGGAGGCACACACCCAGCACTAGACAAAAGAAACAAAGAGGGAGACAGAGAGACAGACAGACGCGGTAATGCACAGCTGAAGCGGTGTGTGTCTAGGGATGGGTGTGAGCACTTGAGAGTTTGCCAGCTGGGGACTGTGGCAAGATTCGACTTATTTGTTGGCGGTTGCTAAACAGGCTCGAGATGGTGGCGGAGGGCTGCCGACAATGCCGGGATCATACAAAACTGCACCGGTACGGTGATGAATGGCAGGGCGGGTACAGTTGGTCTATTGTCCAATGACTTTGCTGACAAATGAGTCCAGCTCATCATCATCTTTGATCCCCACAAACTGGTCGACGACGTCGCCTCCGCGCATGGCGATTACTGTCGGAACGGCAGACACCTGGAGGGCAAACAGACATATGTATTATGTGACTATTGATCATATCAAGACCTGGCGATTGTTACGCAACAGCAACACAAGTAAGCACAATGACATGTATTGTCCTCCTCTGACTGCATATGTTCCTGCAGCTAAATTTGTTTTAAATTTAATTCATGACAACTAACAATGGACACTCTATTCACTCTGCAAGTTAAGATGCTAAACTACAACAAAAAAAAAATCTCAGTAATGCCACAAAAATAGCTCATCTCACCCCATATTCAATTGCCAGGTCTGTGTGGTCGTCTATGTCAACCTTTGCCATGGCAACGCGGCCTTTCTGTTTCGCAACAGCCTTCTCCAGCCTTGGCCCGAGGATCTTACAGGGACCACACCACCTAAAAAAACCCAACACAAACACAACCAGAGTCAAAGGGTCTGTTTCTGTACAACATGACATATGAGCAGCATGTGACTACAAGCTGTTGGAGGGTTTTCAACATGGAGCAAATGGGTTCAAGTGCTGGTCACATTCATTCATCTTTAAAGCATTATTCAACATATGATTATGATGTATGTTTTTTGTTTGGGCCTTTCTTCTAACAGTTACAAAATGCTGAGCAACAGGTGTAAAAACAAAGGGGAGCTGAACAATATAAAGCAGAAGGCCTCTTTCACAACATTCGAGTGTCCCAGTAAGCCGGGGACAGCGACCGTGATCCAGCACAGCGCCGACGCTTCTTTCTAATTATGCTCCTTGGTCCTCCAGCCTGTGACCCAGAAACTAATCAAGGATGTTCCCGCCCCTGAATGCGTATTGGAGGAAGCGAGGAGCAAGGAGGGGCTGATTAATGTGCTGTAGACGCGGTCAATTCAGCCTCTAATGTGATTCATTTTTATTCATAAAATAAAATGTATTAAATTTGATTACAGTCTGATTCATGAACGAACCTTTCTTCTGCACTCAAGAAGTTTAACTTGAGATTTCTCTTTTATTTAAACTTCAAAACACATCTTGACTCATTCAGAAAAACTGATGTCCATAGATATCTGGTGTGCAGCTGTGCAGCAACAGACTCAGTGTAGCTACACCACAGATATTGATGTCATGTCTGTATTTGACTGTGATGTAGTTTTGCTCATTTCATTGCTCTGCCATGTTGCAGTAAATTTTACCATCATTTGCATGACTCACATATTTGGTAAACACAGCTTCCCTGCGCTGCTGTGACAGGTCAACTGCCTCCTGTGAAAAAGGCCAGTAGCAAAAATAACAAAGGTTCAGATGATGAAGAGGGTTTTTATTGCTGGAGGGTCTCTACTCTATTAGGTTTCTATTCTCTTTCAAGTATTTAGCTTTTTTCTGTATTTTGTCCCTGTACCATTCAAACGAATGGGCATGATCTTCAAATCCTTCAAAACCTCAGCCTCGTTGAGCTTCAGCTACTTCACCATGCTTTCATCTACAGACTTCATTTGACATTTTGGTTTTGTTGTAAAAACTTTGCAACTTTGTTTAGAGAAATGCTATATAAATGATTTATTGTTATAATTCACTGGAACATCCAATAAGCAGTCCCACCACTGCTGCAGCATGAAGGGAGGCACTGGTGTAGGAAATGTTGCTGATTATCATTTTATATTCATCACACAGACACATCCCAGTGCAAGCTATTTTTAGACTCTGCTCTGCTGTTCTAAAAATAGCTTGCAACAACAATTAAAAGGTAATAAGCCTACTCCTAAAACTACAGGGATTATGGCAATGGGCCAATTTGCCAAAAAATGTTGAACTATCCCTTTAATATCCATTTATTCATTTATGCATTTCCACATTTCTGCCTCTGGATGTGGAAATATAAATGCATCCTACATCTCTGATGTATTAAATTCCCAGAGACGCACCTCACTACTTCCAGCAGGAACCACCTGACATTATGGGTTCTACTCTGGGTACCAGACGTTGTCAGGGCAACAGATTTCTTACCGTATTTGTTATTTTAACTAAAATGTTTTCTTGTACATTCACCAACTCTGTTTCTGATGGAGCGATGGTCTGGGTGCGTTGTCACTGTTTCCTACTGCACCGCTCTCTCTCTGACCCAGTGTGTCAGAGGCGAGGCAGCGCTCTCACACACCTGTCAGCATCATGCAGCTCTGACACCAACACACACACACTGACAGCTCCTTAACGTCGGTGCTCAGGGCTCTGTCTACAGAGAGTTAAGGCTGTGGGTTTGACTCACATGTTGACAGAGACCCTGTAGCTTTGATGGAGCCACAGATTGGAGCCTTGTTTTTTTTTGCTTTCGACTACATGATCTGTTCTTGTGAATATTAATCGGCCCTTCGAAGATTTCAGAAGTTTGAGGGGAATTGTTAAACATCTGCAACACTGTCTTTTTGTTCAATACATTTCAATTTGTTCACATGAAGATTTCAGGATTTTGAGCTTCTTCATGTCCTTGTTCATGCTTTTCCAGCGTTGCTTCAGGAAATGCACTTTCTAGTTTTATTTTTGGAATACTGAATAATGAATTTCAGGTGATACGTTCTCTTGAAAGTGAGGAACAACAGGTTGTGTAAAAATGGTTTTGGCCCTGGGGGTTTTTACCTTTAATGGCTATTCCCTCTCAATGGACACATGAGGTCAACGTCCTTTATAGTCAGTGCTTTTTTTTGTGATGTGCTTCATCTTCCAGTTCCTTCTCCTGGATAAAAATACCTTGAATACCACCAAGTTACCCACTGTGTGCCTTCAGTCTGACATCTAAAATAAAAATCTGGCTGTGCTCATTTTAGTGAATTTCAAATTATTCGCATAACATCTCCTCGTGCAAACACATTGCATAAGATGTAACCTCCCTGGTACTTTATGCCAAAAAATATTTACAGTCAAACTTTGTGCACATCTGAATAACATACATTGAGGTTGGCAACTAACATGAGAATTAATCTGGAGCAGGATTACCATTAAATAATCAGGATTTAGGATACTACAGAGATGAAGACCCATATACAGGACTCAGTATATCCACTGGCGAACCTAAAGTATGTGTTGCATAACCGTGCATGCCTTCAGAGTGGAATCTCCATAGCAGGATGTGTACATGTGTGCATGTGTGCAAGATACACACACACAGTGTGTATATGAGATGTAGACATTTAAAGAGACAGGACAGTTGGAAAAACAAGGTCTTTTCCAAGGGCAGGGCGTGAATAGCTGAACTACAGTCACACTGCAGCGTCCACGGCCACGCTGACATTTTAATCATGTCTTGGACTAATGCTGATTAGCTTGAACATAATTACTTGTTTGTGAGCCAAACTGCTCCCACACGGCAGCTTCAACACCAAGATGACCACTGTGAAAACTAAAAGAGTTGGGATTAAAGCGAACAGGGTGGAAGACAAATGCCTATTTAAACATTTTAACAAAAAGGCTAACTCTACTTAGGCTTTTATTTTGGCATAATTAGTTGGCCCTCAACTTCTGCATTATTCTATCCTATCTAGGGGCGTGTTGTAGTCAGTTGGCCAGTTAAAAAATGATTCAATCGACAGGTTGTCTGTAGTCTGATCGCAGTAAGTGCTTTGATCATTTTGATTTAAGTGACCAGTGCTAATTGTTCTATGTTCCTAATGCAAAAAGAGTTTTTATGTTTATTATCTATACACTTTAGAGGCAAAAACAATCAAAACCTCCCAGGACTGGAGTACTCACTGTGCGTGGAAGTCAATTAGCACGGGGAGTTCGCTGTTGATGACCCTCTCTGTGAAGTCCTCGTGGTCCTGGACATTGAAGGAGACGGCCCGGCTGGAGGTGTGAGGGAGGGAGCGAGGAAGAGTGCGTGAGGGAGAGAGGAAGGAGACCCGGGCTGTGGCCGACTGCAGGGAGGTTGAGAAGGAAGAGGAAGCGATGGTGGCAGTGGATGCTGGGGGACATCGGATCTCTTTCACAGACAGCGTCCAAATTCTACGTACTAGCAGCCTGTGAGCCATCTGTAACACACATGAGACAAAATAGGAGTTAATTTATGGTGATTTCAGGATCATTAACACTGGTCGAGGTGAAAGCAGGACTGCACAATGCTTTTACTGTACCACTTAAGAGGACACTTATGTAAGGTGTGTTTACAGCCATTTTCTCTACAATGGGTGTGTGTGTGATTTCCTGTATGATTTATATTTGTTTATCTGAAGCACAAACATTTTTTTTTAACAAGATTCTTATGGTTGCCAACATTATGCAAGTTTACATAGCACTGACAGATCCATCAACAGCCGCGACAAGACTTATCGACATTAGCAATCCAAGGACACTTTAAACCCTGCACGTATAAAAACCTGAAGTTACTTGCCAGGACTAACATTAGAGCTGAACACCTATTCAACAATCAATCAATAGACCATTCATCAAACAGAAATATGAGCAAAGTACTGTTTTCCGTTTGGGTGTTACCATTTCCTGCTTCACGTTGACATATCACTGAGGTATTTTATCATAGATGGTTTAATATCGTAGAGATTTACGGGCTTTACAGACTTATTGCATCAGTTTTCATCATTTTTGTGTCTTTACAGTTAAATTAATAAATTGATACACTAATCCGAATCACATTTGTGCAGATAAATTAATTGATCACAGTTAGGGCAGCAACTAACAGTCATGTCATTATCAAATGATCTCTATTATTTTCTCAATTGATGAACTGTTTGACCAACAAAATGTCAGAGACTATCTTGTACTATTAAAACAGATTGTATGGTTTAAACCTACCATACAAAACCTCAATAAATATAGACTATGATAAATAAAAGCAAAGTAGAAATATTAGTAACTGACAAACTGAGTCCAATGATTCAAAAATAGAAGGAAAAACAACTTTAACACAGTCCCTGCAGATAATAATACAACTGCCTGGTGGTTGAAATCATTAAGCAGTCATTAATGGGATCAGCAGTTCCCCTCCCAGAGCTGTCTGACACAAAAACATAATAATAAAACATAATTTCATCAGATCTGCCACCCTGTATTTTTTTCCTTACACTTAAACAATAGTTACACAATGCTGATTTTTAGAAACCAGTGTGGCCTGTTGTGGTATAATTTAATCTATCAATCACTTTGTCAACACAACAACTATCGTTAAACCCTAGTGTTTCACTAATAAGTCACAGGAGTGAGGCTATCTCCTTTAACAGTGAGTGTCTCTGTGAACACATGTACAGCCATGTTGCCCTGCTGTTACAACACACGCACACCCCACTGATGAGGAGACAACCGAGCTGACACAACCCGACACTTTCCTAACTCAACCAACATGTCATTCTTCTCATGGACTAATCACTTTCCCCGACTTGTTCGGAGGGTTTTCTCTGTCTTCTGAGTCTGCTGCTGATCTACCGGCTGCTCCTTTACTCCATTAATCTCCGTTACGTATGACTTTGCCCTCCTCGTCCTCCTCCTCCTCCTCTTCCTCCGCCTCCTCCTCCGTGTCTCACCCTCCGCCGCTTCCTCGGTTTAACCCACAAACACACACGCACTCGCCGGACCGCGTCACCAACACCTCCACCGAACAACACAGATAAAATAAACTGATGCCGACTACTTTCCGTGTTTACCTTGCTGTTGCGCTAGCGTTGATCTTGACCTCCCTCGACGAGTGAAGTACTTCCGGTTTGGTGCCGCAGATTAAAAAGGGACCGAGCGGCTTTTTATCGCCTTGTCCCGGGGGCAGCACCGTGAGCAGCGCCCCCTGCCGGTCAGCTCAAGAAACACAGTCCGTCCACCAGAAGGCCACCAGAAATGAGTGAGAATCAATTTACTATTTACTACTAGTTCTTACTTCTTACTACTTCAGCTGTTTTTATTGTTGTTGTGGAAGCTGCCTGGGGTGTTTGAACTACTTGGTAGCTTTATTAGCCTACACTTTATGATATCAGAAATGTAGATAATGTCACAAAATATTAAGTCATTATGAGATGGTGACATGGTGTGGAAAAATACAACAGGCCTTCACTATGGGAGAAGATATTGCTTATTAGCCCAAGTTCCCAGCGTAGGTTCATTCATGAAATACTTAAATGGTCCATTTAGACAACAAATGGGCACATTTATGATAGTGCTAGTTAGCTTAGCTTAACACAGTAATAAAGCACAGCTAGCCTGGCTTTGCTTGAAAGTAACAAAATCTGCCAACGAACTCATTATTTAACATGTTTTGTTTTTGTTCAATGTATTCAAATACGGGTCAATAGTTTGGTACATAACACCAATGGGACCAGAGCACTCACATGTGTGTTTTTGCCTGAATTAAGCAAATGAGCCTCAATGCAGTTTTATGCTAAGCTAGGCTAACTGGCCAGTGGTTTTAGCTTAGTATTTAGAGTTTCATGGATTGCCAAGAAAGTAAATAAACTGCATGTACAACATTTTTTCTGTTGTTGTGTATTTAAACAATACACAAGTCATAACTTTTGTGTGCCTCCAGTTTACCTCAGTATATTTATCTCCTACTAGAGCTGGAACAGCACAGTGGATGGACCGGGCCTTTGATGTCCAGAGGGCAACAGCATGAAAGAGAGAGAAGGTGAGTGGGTTGTCTGGAATAGAGGTGGGTGGGTGTCATCTGAGGCTTAGTGAAAACAGCTGGACTCAAATAGACTGAACAAGCCACTGGACAGAGAGGAAGACACAGACAAACTATTACGGTAGTTTATAGAATTAGTGGATGAAAAAGGATTAAAAGTCAGCGTGGTGAACCGTTTTATAGGACCGGATGAGGAATGGCAGAGGACAGATCTTGGTTCTTCAAATCACTTGTGATGACAACCACTCGGACATGTGACGTGAAGATGTACAGAAGATATCTTTTCTAACATAAATGTAGGAATTTTTTGATCAACTATGGATCACTCTGATTTTGGACTGTCTTAGATTAGTATTACTAGATTATTTGTGAAGCAACTCCCAAAATATTAGGATGGATAAAAGCCTTCAGGGGAAAGTTGGAGTTTCACGACCTTCTTCCACTCTTCGACCGCCTTCGCTGTTTCGCAGCATAGGATTGTCTGGGCTCTCGGCCAGCATGCCCCCACACCGACGACTCCGCTCTATATTCTGCAGGTCTAGGGCTGTGCTGCCTGCAAACTCGCATAACATCAAAACCTCAGACATACACACTTTTACAGACATATTGACCAGCAGCCATGCTCGCACAATTATATGCCCACTTGGGTGCAGTGATGCACTTTCAGAGGAGATTCGGCCCAGCACCATGTTGAATGTACTTAAGCCTGAAGTGGACTCAGATCTACACACAAGAGCTGTGTTCAGATCAGGGGATTTTGCAGATACATGGTCAGCAAATCCTCAGGCCCAGAGTGGGCAGCAAAACAGACATTTGTTTTCTCACCTCTGTGCAACTCCGAGAGCCAGTGTCAGAAACACAGGTAGACAGGGCAGATTGGTGACTCCTACTCAGACATCAGAGGATCCTGTGATCAAAGAAAAGCAGCAGCAAAAGAGGAAGAGGAGCTGCAAAGCGGACTGTACAGGGAGACAGAAATATGTAGTGCCATCACTCACTGAGGAAGAAGAGGATGCCAGGCTCTGTGAATGGTTACGAAGTCTGGGCATTGCAGATGGCAACAGGAAGAACAACATCACCACCAACAACAACCAGCAACGACTATTTGTATCCAGATGCAGGGGCGTCATGAGCCACAGAGAGCCAGACACAGCGGCAAGCCACAGGAGAGACAGACGCCCCCATTTCCTACCTCCCATCTGTCAGACGGACGCCCTCCTGCATGTGCCCCTGCTGCTCCCTGAAAACTCACCCCCGCCCACACCCTGCACCTACCCAGACGCCCCCATCCATTCCCTACCTGTATGGCCACTGCAGACACTCTCATCGAGGAGGAAGTGAGAGGCAGTTGTTCAGTCAAAGAGGGGCGACCACTGACTTCCTCAGGTCTTACAGCTCTGGTTGTAAACCGATCAACGTTTCTGTTTTATATCTAAACATAGGTGTAGATTTTTCTTATACATTAAGTAATTACCATCTTCATTATTTCCATTTCCATGTTTTTTAATTATTCATTCATTCATTTCTATACCGCTTATCCTGCACTAGGGTCACGGATGAGCTGGAGCCTCTCTCAGCTGACTTCGGGCAAGAGGCGGGGTACACTCTGGACAGGTTGCCAGTCTATCGCCCTGTTTTTTAATTAGATTAACCAAAGGGATACAATAACATGAAGACATAGTCTACTCCATGATGATGTGAAGAAGAACTGAACTGAACTGAACTGAACTGAACTGAACTGAACTGAACTGAACTGAACTGAACTGAACTGAACTGAACTTAACTTAACTTAACTTGTTAGAAATAGTTATGTAAAAATGGCTAATGGATTAATGGCTGAAAATACAAGTATAAACTACTTTAAAGACAATGCATAAAAGGCTGAAGGTTATCAATATATGGCTAACCATGTGGCTAAAAAAACAGTTGAAATTGTTAGCTAGCTACCAACTCAGTCAACTCAGACTTGCTGACAGATTGTATACAGGAGGTGGTATTGGTGTTATAGCTGCTAACCTGAGTAACTCAGTCTGAGCAAACAAACATGTTAACAATATTCACTTTTACATAGAGTCAAATAACATCCAGTTTAAGAAATCTGCCTATGAACACATTTGTGAAATGTTTGGTGGTGTCAATGAAGGGGTACTTGTATTCTGATTTGTTTATGGCGGGTTTGGAAATACTGTTCCAGTGTTGTTTGTGATATTGCTTCCTGCACTATTTATTATTATTATGGTGCTTGAAATTACCTAAATTATTTCAGTGTTGAGAGAGATGTTTATTTCAGGGTCTTGGTTTGTTTGTTCTTACCTGTTTTTTCATGTCATGCGCTCAGTTTTCCAGTAGAGGGCGATGTGCAATGAACAGACAGGAGAGGAGGGGTAGTGGAGGGTGGTAGTGGTGGTGGTGGTGGGGTGTTTATTAGACTGTGGCCGTTGGGGCCCGAACAGAGCTGTGCTCTGTGTCCCTGCTGAGGTGGGATCTGTGTGTCAGGACCAGAACACACGAGCCTCAGTCCTTCTTACCGCTCGCCTCACATACCCATTCCTGCACATGTTTACCCTCAAACGCAGCCCAAACTGTTTGTGAGTGAGGCTCTTTTTTCAAGGCAGCTCGCCCCCCAGCCCTCTTTCCACCAAATAAACATTGCACCGGAAATTGCAGGGATATCTGGGATTTTTGAGGGTCCCGGTGGAAAGGAGGAGAGCGGTAGAACAAGGGTGCTCTCTGTGACACCTCGGAGGTGAAGGGAGGGCGAAGACGCAAGGAGGGAGAGGGGATCCAGAAGGAAGGGCGTGACCTTGCCTTGGGTGGTTGGTGGGCACCAACAGTAAGATACATATTCACTGATGAACAGGTACAGGTGACCCAGTTTCCTTTGACCCCATCAGCGGCGCGCAGGGTGCGTGCTAAGGCTGACCTCTCTCGTCACCCAAAGGCGCTGACCCGGGCTAAAGGTCAAGAGGAAGTGATACTCTGTGACGCAGAGCAAACTGTACTGCATGCCTGCTGACAGATAACGACTCCTTGGGATGGTTGTAACTGCTGCACCTGATCGCTCCCTCCTCTTGGCTCTTTATTCCCGATCCAAACTAGTTTCCTGGCTGCACAAGCCCGCAGTCGGGAATACAACAGCCATTGATGAAGCTGAGGTTTCATAACAGCCTCTGACAAAGCACGCATGAATGGCAGGGTGTGTGTTCTTTGCGTACACAGAACGCTCCCTCCCGCCTTTGTGTGAGAGATTTTTGTCCCAACTCACTCCCCATAAACCCAGATGTCTTTATTTGTTAATAACAGCCTGGTGGCATACCCAGTGGAAAAGCACACAGTATAAAGCTTGTTGTTGAACAGATTGTGCCAAGAGGATGATTACAGTAGATGACCTTGTAGTTATTTCAATTAGTGTGAAACTGTATCCTCAGTCATCTTTGAATCTGGTCTGTCATCCTTTTTTTTTTTTCTTTTTTAAAATGTTGTGACGCTCTTTCTGTCTACGTTTACCATGGGCCTGTAATTGGCAGATTCTGTCTGCCTGTTCCCTTGTGTGCACCACGTCTTGATTATAGTCAGTCAGACCAAATGCTGTATATATATATATATATATATATGTATATATATATATGGAATTGTACAAATAGAAGTTTAAATGACTGCCTTTCTCGTTTTTTATTGAAGGTTTGAGCATCTTAAAACACAGAGCTGTGCACTGTGAACGATACGATGAATATGCAGCCACACGTCCTGGTAAGTGTGATAGGAATGTGTTTGGAGGGATACGTGTGTACGGAGACACGTGTATGGGATGGGACACCTGACATCTGTATGTGTGTGTATGTATGTGTGGATGTGTGTGCGTGCGTACCCTCCCTGTCTCCTTTTCCCAGCTCTGCTCTTATACCGATCTATGTTTCAGTGTTTGGGAAGTCAACAGTAGAGTTCCTGTTCTTGGTTTAAAAATAACTTTAGGACTAAAATTCCTTGCCCCCCTCCTCTCATCCTTTCTTACTGGCGCTCTCCTAACCTCTCTCTTAGCTTGTTTTTCTTTCCCCTTTCTTCTGTTTTGGAACAGGCTGTGCACTCAAGTCTTTTTCTCAGTCTGTCTTTGTCCTTACTGCACACGCACATACGTACATACAAAAACACAACATAACAAATGTAATAACACCTACAACTTAACCTTGCTCAACTGCTTTTTCACATGTAATGTAATGTTGCAACAATCCAGCGGAGTTCCCCTTTATCAGGCAAAGAAAAACAGAGGTGAGTGTTAATAGTAGTGATGAAAGACGCCAGGAAGAAAAAAACAAAACAATACTATAGTCTAAACATGCAGGCAGCTGCGCTACTTAGCGTGTAGGTCACGGCTGTGGCATTGCCCCTGGTGTGAAGCAGGTGTAATGCTCATCATTCTCACCATCTTAGTGTAGTATGTTAGCATGCTGACATTTGATCACTAGCATTAAACACAGAGTTCAGCGGAGGCTGATGAGACTGTCATTAGTGTCGCTGGTATGTTGTTAGAGGAATTGAACAATAACAAATATTTTGGCTCGATGATTGCGTTAACAGAGCACCGTGACCTAAACTACAGTCAAAATATCGTACAAAACACAAGAGTTCAAAGTTAATTATTGTTCTCTGCTGTTTTTACATAATTTTGCTTTTTGGGAGCAAAATTATGGGAGATTAGTTAAAAACATTTACATCCTGAGGTCATCAATTCATCAGAGGACACTTCAAAAGACAGGGGCAAACCTTTGAGGAACCTTTTGGCCAGTGATTAGGCAACCTCTGCTAAAGCTGTTATACAATAAACATTTAATGCATGTGTCTGAAATGTTTGGAGTCTGGACCAATGGGCAAGCATCCAGACCTGCAGGGTTTTGTTTGAGGACATGTTTAATTATATTAAGGAAAAAAACTAGATAAAAATAAAGTATAATAAACTATATCCATCTTCCAGAAAAGTCAAACTGTTCTAAAAATGACATTACCTTGGCCTTTTTTTATCAGCCCTTAGTGGTTTTATTACAGTCCCTTACAAAGTGTTTATATAACACACACCTGTTCCTCTCCATCGAAGACTTTCTCTGGTCAACAGAGGAGGATCCAGGCTGTTGTTTTGCTTTGATTTAATAAAATGTTCAGTTAAAGATGATATGTTGGAATTCAACATGCAACTTTTATCTCCTCAAAAGACATAAATGTACAATAATATAGGTTATTTTTTTCTTGAGTTCAGACAGAGAGTAAACAGTGTTACCTGTATAACTATAACTGTATAACATAAAATTCTGACACCTTTGCAGACAGACTGTTAAAGAAGAAGTAAGTGGTCCGGTCGTTTTCGCTAATGCTGCGTTCCAGGCAGGCTTTTGAAATCGTAAATTACAGCTTCAAGTCACAACTTACGACTTTGTAGCGTTCCAGGTAACCCACTCGTGTTTTTCCGACCTGTTTTACCGGTGAAAGTCACTATAACAGCCACTCGTAACTTCCGACCGGTGAACTCGTACCAGATCGAACTGGTACCACTTCACGGTCGGAAAAATACGAGTTTCCTTGAACGCACCATAACAGTCCTCGTCCCTACGTCGCCACATTCACGGCGTTCCTTGGCTGCACACACAGCCCTGCATGCCGTTCTCTCTCCTCATTGGATAAAAACTGTAGGATACGATAAATGTTTTCTCCTCGGCTCAGAGCAGAGCAGAGTGACTGACAGACCCGTGTTTTGGTCCAAACACTCTATGTAAGTGATTGCTGTCGGAAGATATAACTATTTAAGACTTATATTAACACAAATATATCACTTACTTCTGCTTTAAATATTGGCTGAAAAAGTGACAATGTCATATTTCTGTGAGTGTTTACTTGTATCTTTGCGGGCTGCAGCGCACAAAGAGCTGACATACTGGCAGCAGGTGTGGCAGAAGCTCTGCTAAACAAACACCCCACACCTGTCCTCCTCTCCCTCCTCCCTTCCTCGTCCGTTCCCCTTGTGTATAAACACACTCTCCTTCACACAGACACACAAAGCCCTTCTTACGGTAAAAACACCACTCTTCTGCTCGACTCAGTGTTGTGCTCTTTGTGGCACAGAATCGCTAATGAAAAGTGAGCTGTGTTTGTTCCACTGACCTCACACTGCTATCCTGTTGTATCTGCTTCCTTCTTTTCTCACTGCCCTAATATTACCTTGGCTCCGTACATGCGTCTTACACCTCTCGCTGCCCCAGTCTTTTATTTCCACTGACTTGTTTTTGAAGGTTTGATCTATTTCTCACCTGCCTTCGCTCGCCTCTTTTCCCTCCGTTTCCCTCCTCTCCCTCCTCCCGCACTTCCAGCCATTCCTTTGACTTTTTAATAGTAGTGACAAGGAGGTTTTCCAGTGAACTCCTAAAGCAGACTTGTGTCACTTTAACCATTACGAGTTGACGTTCGCTGTCAGCTCAGAATGTAAAGGTCACCGCACAGGGTAAGTTCCCAGTGGCAGTGTCTAGTGTCCCTGAGCTAATGAATGCCTCTCCTTTGGTGTGTTGGAAATTGTGCATGTTTGTTTATTATGTCTAGGATGGAAGCCACCGAGACCAAAGTGGAAAAGACGCATTCTTTGATGAGCCAATGGAACTTCCAATATGAAAACAACAAAAACATATTTCTCCCTCTGTGTGTGTGTGTGTGTGTCGTCAGGGTGGTCACACACACTCGGGCTTCAGCAAATCCAGTGTTTTTTTTTCTCCCTCCACTTTCTCTGGCCGTGTTGGGCTTGTTTACATGGGCTTGTTACATCACCTCCGTGCACTGACAGAGAGAGATGGATTGTGTGGGAAGAGGATGGAGGTTTGGTAAATACATAATTTTGCTCTCTGTGTAGGCCACTGTGTGTGTGCGTGTGTGAGGACGAACCGTGCATGTGTATGTTGGCGTGTACGGTCTCTGCCGTGTTTATTAAGTGCTTGTGAAATCAGCTTCTGATATGCAAATGTGAGCATGCTCGCAACGGGGGGTGTGCAGGTGTACACACAGTGGTAGAAAATAACTAAGTACATATTTCCATTTTATGCTACATTATAAAACACTGACATGTTGTATTTTTTTTACAATACAACAGGGCATTTGCTGCTACAGCCTTATTTATAGTCTGATATAACCTTTACAATTCTTCAGTTTGCAAACTTTATAACTTTTGTCACATTTTGACATTCAACATTTTACTATCACTGGGACGGCTGTTAAACAGAAGTTACATAATCCCAATATAAATACATTTTGCTAGTAAAAACTGTGGCTCTTCCTCTTGAGAGTAATTTTGAAGGAATAACATTTACTTATAAGTGACTGTTTGTTGTGATGCACTTTTACTTCACCTTTTGCTCAAATATCATATTATTTTAAGCCGCTACTGTATATACTAACAGACTAATATTGCCTTATTAATTATATACATATTATAATTCTGTAGTAGAAGAGAGTATCAGATCGCTCTTAGACACGGTATCCTATACTATACTGAACTGACTGTGCTGCTACTCTGCACATCAGTCACTTCATTTGACATACGTGTGTACATATTTACATAATATGTAGGTTACATAATATTTACCTTTTACTTTCTCTATCTATACTCACATAATATTTACCTTTTACTTGCTCTATCTATACTCGTTTCTGTCCTGTACTGCAGCAACCATTAATTTTTCCCTCAGGGGATCCATGCAGACTTAGACTGTCTTTACTTAGGTTAAGGATGTAAGTACATGTGAATGTGTATTTCTGTGCAGTACATGTCCACTGAGCACTCACGACTATTTGGTTGAGTGCAAAGGAGTGATTTATAGAGGATGAAGAGGATGCTATCTTCCTTGTTGGCACAAATGACTGCAGGCATTCCTCTACTTAATGATACATGTTGAAGAAACTCTAAAGGAAAACAACAATTTAACCACCCACAATCCATCTCACCAGATTTCAGCAGGCAGCCCACTGTATGTTTGTGTGTTTAATGTAACGTTTGAGTGTGCATATATGGAATATGTATTTAACCCTCTCATATACAGTATGAATGTGCATCTGTGTGTGCGTGTGTATGTGTATGTTTTTAGCCACCAGCTCAGGTACCGAGATGGTTGGTTTCCTGTGTGCATGTCTGCACAGATGACAAGAAGATTATCCAGGCGGCTCTCACCTCCGCTCTCCTCTCTTCAATGAAAACCTTAAACTGAAAAATAAATTCTTGCATGTTTACATGTCGTTTGTGCGTGTGTGTGTGTGTGTGTGGAAAATGGTGCCCTGGGAACTTCTAAGTAGGTAAAAGGGATGTGGGGGCTAAAGACAGGATATGGAAGGAGGAAAAGAGGGTGATGAATTGCACGGGAGATTATGATAATCATTTTCAACACCACTATCACTCAATCATGTAGTTATAACCAACTCTGCTCTCCTTGTATATGTACTTTATCTGTCCAGCTCTTGTTTAAAATTATTTTTATAAAGTGGGGGAAGGAAATTCCTAGCTGTTTTCCATGGCTGCCCCAAGTATTAATGTAGCACAGACTAGCAGCTGAGTATATTTATTTTACTTTTCACAAAGCAGCAGCCGGACAGAGGTATGCGTGTGAAAAGAACTTTAAAGCATCAAAAATATTATTTTCGCTCAAACATAAATAAATAAACACCCAAAAGCCAGGTCCTCTTTGGAATGTAGTAATTCTGAATTTTTATGAATGAGTGCATTCATGCTTGGCCACGCCCCCACCCCCGAACCTCAGCCATCCGTGTTGGAGCCGTAAGCCCCGCCCCTCTCTGTCGCTGTTGAGACACCTTGGCCGCGCGCCTGCGTCCTAATTGGTTAAGGGAGGTCTGGAGTGGGCGTGGCTGCCATAAAAAGCACGAGGCTGATATAAAAACATGGCTCAAACTTTGATCGATGGGAATTTACAAATGATGGAGGACATTTGAGGATCGTCGTGGAAGTCGGATTTAACCTTTGTGGACAAAAGCTATTGTTTCTGAGCCGGTGGTGGATTTATGTCTCTGTGATTTATAGTGCTTTTGTTTTTTGTTTTTTTAAGGATTTTTTTTTTCTTTTTTTAACATGGGGATACTGCTGTTATTTGCTGTCCTGCAAGTGGTGACAGTCGGCTGGGTAAGTGAATGGAGTTTACTCCGTGTCACTGTTGTTGCTGCACGTAAACACTGAGGAATAAAGACTCACGTGCCTGTACTGTGAGAGCAGCTCCGGCGGATTTGAGTCGCAGTCGTCTGGTTACATTTCCATAAAACCTAATCTTAGTGAGTAAAGCCTGTCAAAATAATGGTCAAAGTCATGAAACCCTACTCGCTGTCCCTGTCCTCACCGGTTATTTATAATGTCGCATCTATCCACCTTCTCCCTCCATGTGCGGAACCGCCTGGTGTCCAGAGCAGCTCTGTAATATCAGGATAATTTAACCTCACACTTATCTATTCGCATAGGTGGAGGAAGTATTCATGTACTTTTAAGATGTAATGCTGCAATATAAACAGGCGCTATCACACTATTATGATAATTAATAAAACATCAGTAACAAAAAAGTTCTTCAAATATAACAAGTAAAATATTCCATTGCAGAGAAATCACTTCAATATCTAATTTCTCATTAATAAATAGACAATGTACTACTGTCAACCATTGTAAATACTGATGATTGTTTCTATATATATAACACCACTTATTATTTTGCAATATAATGGAATAAAAACAATAAAATCTGAAATGTAGTAGGGTAAAACAAATGAAGAGACCCTGAGACTTGTACCTCTGTTCAGTACCTAAGGGTAAATTTATTTACAGAGATTTCACCGCTGTTTATTTTTATTTTTATCTCAGCATCACAATTTTAGACATTTGTCAAATCTGAATAATCTGATAAATAATGCCAGCCACATGTCAGAAATGTGTGTTTTTGCAAAGGTCTTTGTGAGAAGTTATTGGGTCAAGAATTACACTACACTTACTTAACATTTGTATCAATGAAGATAAAAATACATTAATATCAATATGAGACCTCTGCATTCTAGAGATGCCCACAGGGATAGTGTATCAGTGCCAGGTTATACATATGCAGAGCTAAAAATGGAAAGTTATTGTGTGATGTCATATCCAACCTTTATCCCCACTCACGACCCTCAACAGTTGGTGACACCGCCACGGCTCCGAGACCTGGCTGGTGGGGGGTTTAGAGAGTGGACAGTCGGGAAGGGACCCCTGATCTGAGCATGGACAGTCAGACTGGCAGCTCCCTGTGATCTCAGTACCTGATGGGAGTGACTCTGATGTGTGTGTGTGGAGAGAGAGTGTGAGAAACAAAAGATGCAGGAGCAGGGAGGTGGGGAGTTTTCAGGTCAGAGAAGGTCCCTTTCATCCTGGCTCGCGCGGCGAATGCCAAGCGGAAGGCGACAGTGGGTTACAGATATCCCTGTGGGGCTCGGGACAGTGCTGGGTATTCAGCTAATGTTTAAGCCACACACACACTTTGAGGAATTTCTGTGATCTGTGTAACATGAGTCAAACTATTGTCCTGCCTGGTTCCAGTGTGACTCCTCCTCACAGAGGAACTTCACTGTCATGATGTTGTTGTGTTTGTTTTCAAGGTTAATAACAGTGCGTACTGTACCGTCCTCCTCCTGTAGGTGACCGCAGGCTGCCCGGCGGTCTGTGAGTGTCCGGCGGGGCCCCCGTCATGTCCCCCAGGGGTCAGCTCGGTCCCCGACGGCTGTGGCTGCTGCAAGGTGTGCGCCGCCCAGCTCAACCAGGACTGCCACGAAGGCCATCCCTGCGACCACCACAAAGGCCTGGAGTGCAACTACGGCAACGACGTGGGCCGTACCCATGGCATCTGCAGGGGTACGTATTACAGCAGAGGTGGTGGGAGTCACAGACGAGGGAAGGTTAATGAGTTTCTGGGTGTAGATTGAGCACAGATTCTGGGGTGTAAGCTCAGGGTTGAGTGAGGGAATGTGTAACTTCAGGGTGGGGAATCTGGCTTCCGAGCCAAGCGGCTGGAGTTTCTCTTTGATAGGGGCTTGAGGTTTGAAGCCCGTGCCACGTTTCGAAAACAGAGCACCTTCATGAGCTGCGACTGAAACCCGGCCAAGTCTGGGATTTATATAAGTAGTTCAATGTGTACACAAACAGCCCCGTGAAATGCACAAACACATACACACAGTGGTATTTTTATATGTGTTTATTTGGGGGGTGTTTCTATATAAAGGGGGGGGTATCCGGGGTGTTGTATGGGGAGTTCCACTGGGGCAGCACAGGGGAAGGACATTGTAAACAAGTCAAAATTCCTCCGGTCTAAGAATAGAGCTTGCTGCATAAATCTGAAGATAGTGTGTCTCTGCCTCCCTCCTCTTATCTACCTTGTGTTCTCATTAAAGATGTATTTACAGATGAGTCTCTTCCTGTGGGTGCTTTGTGTCTCTTAAAGGGATAGTTCAACATTTGGCAAATTGGCCCATTGCCATAATCCCAATAGTCATAGCAGTAGGTTCGTCACCTTTAATTGTTGGTGCAAGCTGTTTTTACAACGGCGGAGCAGAGCCGAGAGCTGCTCAGAGCTACGCTACGGAGGCTAATGGGATTTCTTGGATTCCCTCATCAAACTCATCAAATACACAATCCAACAACTCCAAAACGCTCTGGTGGACAAGTTGTGACCTGCACATTGACCACGCTATGAGATAATAACGGAACGTTACGAGACAGAGTTGTTTTCGAGGCAAATGCGGAGACTGCTTGCCGAAAATCTGCCACTGACGGGAATGCGCTTCAGTGGTTCTGCATGAATTTACCTAGAAAACAACACCTACAGGGATTATGGCAATGTGCCAATTTGCTAAAAATGTTGAACTATCCCTTTAAGTTTCCAGAGTTTTCCTCTGATCAACAATGTTTGATTTCTGCTGACAAATGAAGAATTCTGACCATCCTGTCTGTTCTCCTCTCCCCCCCCCCTCAGCTAAGGCAGAGGGCCGCTCCTGCGAATACAACGGGCGGATTTATCAAAATGGCGAGAATTTCCGCGCTGGTTGCAAACACCAGTGCACCTGCATCGACGGAGCGGTGGGCTGCGTGCCCCTTTGCCCCAGCCACCTTCCCCTGGCTTCCCCTTCCTGTCCCTCCCCACAGCTGGTCAAGGTGCCAGGCCAGTGCTGCCTCAGCATCGACTGCCACAAGGGGACCACCGTCATGCCCCCGGCCCACCGGCGGCCTCAGCCCCCGGCTTACCCGCCCTACCCCTTCATTCCCTACCCGGCCTACCCTTACCCCAAGCCTTATCCCAAACCTTTCCGGAAGCTGTACCCCTACAAGCCCAAGAAGGAGAAGGACACCATGGGCAACGAGCTGGTGGAGGTGGGGCGCAAGTGGGACAACAAGCCACGTGGAAACAAGCACCTGGCGGGTAAGGGAGGGTGCCGCCATGTCGCCTCAGAGCGCCGTCTGTTTCCTCTACGCAGTAAAGCATCATGTTTATGTTTTAACCATTTTAGCCTCTTGACGCACAAACGGCCTCACTGTGAGCCTCTCCCTCTGCATCTGTGTGTGTGTGTGTGTGTGTGTGTGTGTCAGCATTTATGTGAGGCTTGTTTTCCACTGGCTCCTTGCACACCAGAGGTGCTCTCTCTCTCTCTCTGCTCTCACACAGCACATACCTCTGTCACCCAGCTTTCCCCTCTCTGTAATCACCCTCTCTATGCGTCAGTGTTGCCTGTTCAGTGAATGAGGCTAGTGTGCTTTGCATCTCTCCTTCTCCCTCTCTCTCCTAACCCCCCCCCCCCCACCTCCCCCCCAACTAGTTTGACTTTTACTGATGTCGCTGCTCTTTCTCTGACTCCACATTTTTGCATCCCTTTGTTGTTGTCCTCCCTCACACGTCCTTCCTCTTTCATCTCTGCCAGCCTGGAGGCAGGTGGGAGATCAGTGCGTGGTCCAGACTACTTCCTGGTCTCAGTGCTCTCGGAGCTGCGGGATGGGCGTGTCCTCTCGCGTTACCAACGACAATGCCCGCTGTAAGCTGACAAAGGAGACGCGCCTGTGCAACATTCGGCCCTGCAGCTCCATGTCCGTCCCCGTCAAGGTGAGGAATGAGTGTGATGCTTTTAAAATTCCTATTAAGAGACACATTAGTGAGTTTCCTCTAATGGGCCACAACTATGCCGCCCGGCCGCCATGCTAAATGGATTCAGGAAAGGATGTCTCTCAAGGGGTCAGATTGGTATTAATATCATGGCATGTATACAGCCCCCCCACCCTCCTCCATCCTTGAATCCCTCTGTAGCTGGAGCCTTTTCTGGTTCATTCAGTCTATTCGTGGGTCTGTTGCTGTGTGTCCAGATGAGGATGGGGCTGATTTAGACCTGGTTTCCCCTCTGCAGCTTCACCCGCTGTAAAGCGATGAGTTCAGAAGTTTGATACCACGTTTGTGTCGGTCTTAAATATCAACGTACAACCAGACATTTGGCAGACAGTTGACATTTCTACATTTTACGTGTTTATGTGCCGAACCTGTCTTGGCTCCGAGCAGAAGCTTCTTGAAGCCTCTGGTCTCTGGTTGTTGCCTGCATCCAAGAAGTGGTCAAGTAGTCTGATACCACCAAACCATGTACAGATTTTTATTCTTTTGTTTGTTTGTTTTTTCTTCAAGAATGTCTGCAACACAAAAAAGATGAATATTTCATTGTCTAATTCTTTCCCAGTTTTCGTTCCAAACAGCTGAAAATCATTGCAGCTCAGTTTTGTAAATAACATGACGAAAAAGAAAATGTTTTCAGAGACAAAAGAGAAACGCTGCTGTGTTGTCTGTGGGGGTTTGGGTTCAGAGCTCCCCCACACTGAACCTGCAACACTGTGGCTGTCGGCAGCACTCGGTGGCTCTGCGCTGTGTGATTTAAAGAGCACTCGATTCGCCCACTCACATCTCACGCACAACACCCTTTAGGAACATTATGCGTCCTGCCACCAGCCACTCGTGAAGCTGATGGGTTGTTATGCACCTGTTTCACCACGCTCTCCGGTGTTTGCAGAGCTGCTGTGGGTGTTAATGTGCATCAGTGTCAATCCTTAGCTATCGCTGGCATGCTCCTCTCTCTGGCACTCATCTGTTGTTCTGACCTTTAGTTTGTTTTCCAGTCGCTGTGCTTAGCTGCATTAACTTTTTATTTTCATGTCTCAGATTTGAATAATGAGTTATGTCATGTTGCTGTGGCGCGCGGCAGTTCTGATCCTGAGCTAATGGTGATGTGATCCCAAAAAGCTTTCAGTGGTAAACGGTGCCCAACCCGCTCAGCATTTTTGTCGTCCGTAGCGTCACAGCTGCGCCAAAGGAAAGATCTTCAGACATGCAGCCACCATACTTCCAGAGATGACACATTGGTCGCGACTGAAACATCTTAACCACAAATGAATGGGCTGCCATGAAATCTTGTATTAACATCCATGGTTCTTTATTGAGTCTGACATTTGATGAGATGTCTTGACAGACATTAGATGAGTGCCGTCAGATTTAGTACTGATATTCATGTCTAGATATGTAATACCTCGACTTTAAAGGGAGAGTTCAACATTTTGAGAAATTTGCCTATTGCCATAATCCTTATAGTCATAGCAGTAGGTTCAATACCTTTAATTATCGGTGCATATTGTTTTGAGATCTGTGGGACAGAGACGCAAGCTGCTCAGCGAACACAATGGAGGTGAATGGTACAGGTCCACTGTCCCTCAAAACTCATCAAATACAACAACAACTCCAATACTCTCTTGTGTACAAATTGTGACCTGCACATTCACCACGCTATGAAATAATCATGTAACCTTGCAAGACAGAGATGTTTTTGAGGCAAACGTGTAGCTGGAACTACATTGAGTGATTTCAAAAGCGCAGTAGTTCTGAGTGTTTGCTTCATGTGTTGTAATGTTACATAATTATACATGATTATTTCATGTATAATTTCATTATTTGATGAGTCTGATTAGGGACAGTTCACCTTCATTGTGTTAAATTAGCATCTTGTGTCTCTGCCCCGCGGATCTCCAAACAACATGCACTGATAATTAAAGGTGCTATGACTTAGGGATTATAGCAATAGGCGAATTTCCCAGAATGTTGAACTATCTCTTTAAATGGGGCTGACATTTGATGAGATGTCTTAACAAACATTGGATGGAGTGCCATCAGATTTGGTATAGATATTCATGTCTGTATGTATTATGCCTCGACTTGAGTATGTTAGCAAACTGACGTTAGCATTTATCTCTGGTTTCTATTTCCCCCCCACAGAAAGGAAGGAAGTGCTCTCGTACCCACAAGGCGCCTGAGCCTCACCGTCTGTCCTACGCCGGCTGCAGGAGCACTCGTCTGTACAGGCCCAACTACTGCGGCGTGTGCAGGGACGGCCGCTGCTGCTCGCCCCGCCGCACGCGCACCGCCAGCGTGACCTTCGCCTGCCCCGACGGCGAACGCTTCAACAGATCCGTGATGTTCATCCAGTCCTGCAAGTGCAGCGACGAGTGCAACCATCTCAATGAGGCCGCCATGCCCCCGCAGCGATGGCTCTACGGAGACACACATAAGTTCATCGACTAGTGGCACCACCCCCTCCCCTCCCAACCTACATTCCTTCTTAAAAACAAAAACTTTAACTCCCCCCCCCCCCATAGAATAGATTAGCTGTCCTTAGTGTATCTTTGAGTAGACCCAAGAAAGGTGCACGCGTCAAAACATCTTTTCTGGAAAATTATTTGGGGAGGAATGGGGAGCAGAATGAATCGGTTGGGTGCATCTTCAACTTGGAAACAGCAAAGTGACCCAGCCCCGCTTTAGTGTAGATAAAAAGTAGATCCGTTCTACTTCAGACTTTGACTAAATCTTTGTGGAAACATGGACGCCATGTTCCTACAATGTTGCTGCTGTGCACCAAAGGTCCTCTGAACTTTGAGACTTTTGTTGGGGACAATGGAGCGACAGCTGACACGTACAAATGTTGACGGTGTGGATTCACATCTCAGACACTCAGAAACAGTTTGAGACGAGCTGGTCTGTCAGGCTGGTGCTTTGGAGCCAAATATGAAACCAGCTGTGTGACGATAAACCAAATGAAGACTCGCAGAGAAGACTGGGACAGAAAGAGATGGAGGAGCATCTCAGATGTTCTGACAGAAGCGTGGCTTGAGTGTTAATATGGTATTTATTCATTGGTATTTATTGTTGGGACAGACACAGCGGCCTGCCACCAGGGAAGGCGGCGCTGCTATGTTTGGAGCATCAGTGTGGCTGAACGGGGATCTGAGAGGGACAAAACAGCTGAGAGCTGTCACCCAGGAGAGGGAGAGGGGGACTCCCACAGATCCGCGGCTTGACCCTGGGGGTTGCGTCAGAGGTCGCGGTGGTCAGAGAGCCGTATCTAATGATGGATGATGAAGGCTACAGGAGGAGAAGGAGGTATGTACTGGAAAAAGACAGAGTTGAACCTGATGGGTCAAGGCTTTGCACGCATTAGCGGGGAATATGTCAAAGGTTGTTTACACAGCTGGACTCATCCCCTGCCTTGCCTCCACAAGAAACTGAGACATTTAGCAAGCACCAGAAGAACAAGCCTAGGATTCTGGCGTCAAGAAGTCGACCGCTTAATTCTGCGCAAATTACAATCTTGACTCTGAGGGGCAGTGGGAGAAAATCAGCCACTCTCTGGTTTTGCTATAAAAATAAAAACTGAAAACTGCGTGTACTGAAGTAAACATGTAATTTGTGACCGGCGGGCGGAACCGCTCTGGTGCCCGATCTGGCCTGTAATAGAGCAAACAAGCCGGCTCGTTGAAACGAAACAATAACTCATGCGCCCTCGTGTTTAAGTTGTGTCTATTTCTGAGAAACACTGTTAAAAGGGCCGACGTCACTGTCGGAGCTCCACGGCCAATGGAGAGGACGGGGGCCTGAGCTGTCAGACGTCAACAAGAGCCCGTTTCCAAGGACACATGTAGACACAACCGAAAGGGAGGAATTCTGTATTATTCTCTTTATTTGACCGAGACCCTTTCTAATGACTGAAGAACCCAAGCATCCTCCTTTACTGGTAGTTGGGTTAAAGTTCACGCACCTTACAACAGCCTCAGTTCACAACCTGGCCCTGTAGACTCTTCAATCCTCTCATCCTCCGAATGTCATGCAGAGGGATTGGGATTTTCATTTCTGAATCATACATACATACATACATACATACATACAATCATATTCTGAAGTGGTGATTCTGAATCATTAGAAGCACTGTCTCATTATTGCAAAGATTTTTTGTGTGTGCCATAGACATTTTTGCAGTTGAAACTGGAAGATATTTGCATTTTCTATCATCTTGTGGCTACAGTAGGCTTTCATAGTTAAGAGACTGTTGCCTCTCTAATACTTACAACTTTGTAAAGGAGTTTTTTTTTTTTTAACATTACAGGTGATTTAAATGTGTTTGCCATTGCTATTTGCCTTTGTAGATGCTGTGGTTTTGGTACTGTATGTCTAGACTTGTTAAAGGACACTATAGAGCAGCTATGTACAGATGCATTGTTACCTTCTTTGTAGTTGTATCGTCTGTATAAGGGCCAATCCTTTCAGAGTTATACTGAAGTAGTCCATGTATAGTTTAGCCCTGAATAAAGCAGAGTTCAGATCCTTTATGAGCATTAAGTGCCAATTTAAAAGCATGATGATTGTATGTCTACTAGTGAACATTAATACCATCTGTAATAATGAACCCATGCTTTAAGATGATGTATTAAAAAAGAAAGACAAACAGAGGCAAAACACAACTCACGATGTTCCTCACAAATTCTCCTCTGGTGGCTTTACACACATTTGAACGTTCATCGTTTTGCATTTTTTGGAATAAAGAAATTTTCATTCAACCTTTGTATTGGAGACTTAATATGATAATTAACATGATGTCACAATCGTTTCCATTTTAGTTCAGCCTGTCAGCATGCTAACATTTGCAGATTAGCCTGATTGTAGTTACAGGTTAGAGGTTATCTGAATTCCCACAAAGAGCCATACTATCGAGGTACTTCAATTCAGATCAAAGTGACCAATGGGTAGCAAGTAGGGCTGCACCATACTCTAATATACTCAGGTTGATTGTATGAGTCACAATTTCAGTTCTTACAGTGATTTTTGCATTTAATTTTCACTGTAAACAAACCAACACTAATTTTGTGTTGGGGCTCTTAAAAATCACCCATGCCCCTTTACATCTGGAGAATTGGTTTGTAGGCCAGAACGTCTGTGTAGCACCACAACGCTTCCGTTATTGACAATTCACATGAAATTTCCAGCTTCTGTGATTTGGATGTTGCACTTGCCCACCTTGTGATTTTTGATAAATTGTGCAGCCTTACTAGTATAGTGAATAATTATTAGGACTCTAGCAAGACGGTCACTGATATTTAAGACTCAGGGTTTTTGCTTCTTCAAAATGAATGAATACAATAATATTTTGTCGTTGAATCTTTGTGTGTGAAGTATTTTTAATACCTAAAAACAACATCTCAACAGGTACAAGTATAACATCAATCATTTCATTATACAGTGTGCTAATGACATAGTCGTATTAAAATTTGCAAATTCACCGCCATTACTCCACATGGTGACTTCCGTTGACTGGAGGCATTCAAATTGGAAATTCAAAGAAAGCTGCCATATGAGCCGAAATCGTGTCTTTGTCAACTGTTACTACATGACTACTTGATTATAAAGATCAACTGTCGCAGTGGGGGGAAAGAAAAACAAAAATACTTCCTATACACACTAATTAATAAAAAGGGGGCTAAAAATTGCTTTTACTCTCAGGAGGACTACTTCGCTGACCGTATTCTCTGCTCGACACTGAAACAAATGAAAATGTGGTAGAGCCGGGAAAGTCCCCTCAAGAGACCACAATAGTAAAAATGGAATTTTATAAAAAGTTTTAATTTCATTGAGCAAAAAGAAAAGAAAAAACAAAAACAGTAAAAGACAAATTTAAAATCGACCATACCCCCGTCCCCCAACAACTGGCAATAAAAATAAATGTTTGGTGAACATAGGGAACACGCAGAGCTTTCAGATCAACAGTGAAGTACGTCTACTTCCAAATACAAGACACAAGATCCATGGAGAGGAGACTTCTGCTCGGCTGGAGGACTCATCTGGACTGCTCGACTAGAGAGGGGCAGAGGAGGAGAGACACGGGTTGAGCATGTTAGAGATCAGAGCGACGAGCAACAGCTGAGCATACCGGCTTTTCACCAACAGGTTAAACATGTAAGGGATTTGACGAGAGCTCTGCGGTTACATGGCAGCACCAACTGCGGTCTCTAGTTGCCAAAGCAATTCTGAGGGTTTATTCCATCAGCTGATTATGTGTAGGGCAATCGTAAGTGCCCGTTTAATCCACAAATTACAATCATTCCAACGGGTCTGGCCGACAGGGCAACTTCAATAAGGACGTCAACTATTGCGGCATTTCGGCGGCCGTTCAGACATGGAAAGACTTACTGTAAGAGGAGATGTCAATCTCATCTGGCAGCTCGGCCACGTTGACCTCAAAGCGGTCCTGCACGTCGTTCAGAGTCTTGGCATCGGTCTCGTCAGACACAAAGGTTATAGCCAGACCTTTGGTCCCAAACCTACCAGCACGGGCAACCTGCCGGGTGCAGAGAGAAGAGTGAGTGACAGTGACACCTCATACATTACACAATGAAGATGAGAACTATGCAGACGTTATGGCATTTAGAAACTGGAAAATAAACATATGCACTGGTGGATGCTATGGAAGCAAATGTATGAGGGACAAAAACATGCAGTTATTTCTCCTCTGCAGTTCTCACCCTGTGCAAGTAGGTGTCGGAATCTTCTGGCATGTCGTAGTTGAAGACGATATTGACTCGCTCGATATCCATCCCTCGGCCAAAGAGGTTGGTCGCCACCAAGATCCGCCTTTGGAAGTCCTTGAATTGCTGATAGCGAGACAGCCTGGTGGGGGGGACGGGACAGAGCCAGAGAGAGACTTATCAACACAGCTGCTGGAGGCATTACTGGACAGCATCCCCTTTGAAGGCAGTGATGTGTTGAGTTAACTGATGAGGCCCTGTGCTCCATAAACATAGCTAGCGATCAGACTGCAATAGGGAATGTGTTTATGAGAGCATGTGTGTAGGTGTGTGTGTCTTACCTCTCCTCCTGAGCCATCCCCCTGTGGATGGCGATGGCAGGGAAATTCTGTTCCACCAGAAGCTGGGACAGAGCGATGCAGCGCTGCACTGACTTGACAAAGATCACCACCTAGAGGCGAAGCAGACACATTAAAACACAGCTGCTGCAGCAACTGGACTTTTGTCACATTATGAATTTGGAATTGTGGAATTTAACTGGAGCAACTGAAAAATCTTAATTACACTAATTTGACATTATTGGCACTAGCTTTACTTTGGCATTAAATGAAATAAGTAATTCCCCTCAATATCAACTTGCAGCCATGTGCGGACTTTGGATTAACCTAATTAATAAATATAGAACAATCTGCTGATCAGTTCAATTACTAATACATTCCTATTATTTATCTAATCTACACAAAAACCTGTGTCTAAAATTAGGTTATATGCCACTTTATCTCTCAGACAGGAGTAGGGAACTGCTGCAAGCCAAGAGCAAACTTAATTGACAGTTTTAAATGAAAGCAACTTTCTCAAGTTCTATGATCACAAAATACACCAACTATGAAACCCATGTGAATATAACCTGAGGTTAAACTTGGTACAACCAAGTTTTTAAATAGTTCCATTCTCGGGTTTTTAAAACTAGCAAAAAACTAAATAAATAACACAAGTCAACAGTGACAGTCGTGCACCGGCTCCACTTTACCTGGTTGAACTCCAGCACATCCAGGAGGTCAAAGAGCTTGCGGTTCTTCTCGCTGTCCTTCAGCTTGCAGTAGTACTGTTGCAGGCCGTGGAGTGTAAGTTTGGTCTCGTCGTCCACAAATACTTCCATGGGCTGCACAGGAAACGGCAGTGCGTTAGTCCATTTGTTACAATAGTTTAAGTTTGAAAGTTTTGCACGAGTTTGTTATTTTCTGTGTTTGAGAATTTATAGTAAAAAAACAACCCTTCTTTGTTTACTTACATCCTGCATGAATTTGCGGCAGACTGGTCGGATCTCCTTGCTCAGAGTAGCGCTGAACATCATGACCTGCTTCTCGTGGGGTGTGATCCTGAAGATGTCCTGTACGTCGCGCCTCATGTCTGCCACACAATAACGAGGTTAGTTGAGGAGTCTGACTGGACCATGTTGACAGTTATATCTAAGCAAAACAAATGGAAACCAGAGAACACACCTAGCTGCTCCAACATCTTGTCACACTCATCCAGGACAAAATGCTTCACGTTCTTCAGACTGAGAGTCTTGTTGCGGATGAGAGCGAGGATGCGGCCTGGTGTTCCGACCACGATGTGAGGGCAGTTCTTCTTCAGGACCTCCTCGTCCTTCTTGATGGCCAGGCCACCAAAGAATACTGCGGCTTTTACCGTGGGCATGTACTTGGAGAAACGCTCGTACTCTTTACTGATCTGGAAAGCCAGCTCTCGTGTGTGGCACATGACTAATACAGACACCTAGAGGGACAGAAAGAAGTCGTTACAACAAATCAGAGAATATCATTGTGTGTAATCGCAATTGAAAAATTGTGTTGTCTTAATGTTTTTATCTGTACAACAAATAGGTTTAGAAAACAAAGAGACAAGACATGATGGTGCAAACGGTTTCTCTTTCATTGAGGACAATCTATGACAGTAACCTTTACACACACAGATCTTGTATTGATCACACACTAACCTGTCCATCGACGGGTTCAATCTGTTGCAGCGTGGCCAGCACAAACACAGCTGTTTTGCCCATACCAGATTTGGCTTGACACAGGATGTCCATACCCAGGATAGCTTGAGGGATGCACTCGTGTTGGACTGTATGAAAAAAACAAACAAAATTTAGGCCCAAGGAACTGAAATGTTTACAAATCATTCCACAGCATAACATGCAACAACAAGCCTTTGTGTAACTGTACATTCATTGGAAACACAACATGTCCTAGTGTGGCAAACAAAGCAAAACAACCAAATGCTTCTCACCTTCAGACGGATGCTCAAAACCACAGTCGATGATGGCACGGAGCAGCTCTGGTTTGAGCAGGAAATCCCTGAACCCGGAGCTGTGGATGGATACGTAGGAACCCTTCACCTCCTTCTTGCCTGCTGGGGCGGCACTCTCTGGGGCTCCTTGTGGCTCCTCATCTTCTTCATAGTCGAGCAGCTCGTTATCAACGTCATTCTCAGCCATTGTGTCTCTGTACAAATCACAACAAAACAGTGTGTTACTAAGAATCAGTCTTGATCATCAGTTACCATAGCCGAAACTCCCCCTTTACCGGGGTCACAACGGGGGGCAACCATAGGCCCACCTGGTGTTGCCATTCTTTGTGCCAGGTTACAACACACGCTTTGAGTGTATTTACCAAAGCTGCTTTACAGTTGGTGAAAAGAGAATAAATCTCCAATGTTATGAAAGGATGGGTTTGGTATCGTCCAGCTAGTGGTTCAAGTTTAACCAGTGCCCGACGCCAAATACCAATGTTGTGTGTACTACCGCACCCCCATAACTGAATGTGCGGCAATAAGAAATGCAGGCTAATTTCACTTTTAGGTTTAGAGGTAACAAGTAAAAAGACTGTGTTACAATGGAGTTGATTCTCTGCATGTAAACAAATAATCATATGCAACACACAGTGTTATACAGACAAATCTGGTCAGACGACACTTTCGGATTACCGGTTAGCTCTTCAGCCGCGTACAACACTGAAACGCTATTGTGTTGCATAACGATTGCTATCGTGGCAAATCTAAAGAAGCACAAATATCAGCTACCTGCCCAGATGGGGGGCACGTATAATTTCGCGGGCGGTATCAAGACAATGTTAGCAACACACTGGGGAGATTATAAACGTTTAAATGTTAGGGATTTCTCGCATGAAGAACATTTGTTGGTTAGCTAGGCCATCTGATGCTAGGCTACAAAACGCTAGCTAGCTGAGTAGCGGCTTCAAGCAAACAATGAAGGAAGCCGCTCGGTTGCCGGGTAGCTACGTTATGTCTGTGGCTAAATAAATCCCACATTATCCGTCCCTTCACATCCTGGACAACAATCGCGGTTTTACAAACTCTCTAACTGGTAGAATAAATTCGTATTGCGTCCTTACCGTTTCTTGTCGTCGTTAGCTACCCGTCCACCTACAGATCAACACCGCATGGGGAGGCCTCAGTTGGTTTATACGAGTAACCGGAAGTTCCGCCTCTGCTCCGGTGCCCTGACATGATTGGTCAATTTTGACGATCGCTGACGAACGCGCCCAGCGATTGGACGAAAAGTGTGCCGCAGTCCACCGCAGTTTAAAAAAGCGGGATACCAGCGGGGATACAGCAGCCGTGGACTCTGTGTACGGGAGCTCGAGAGGGACATAGGAAATAAATAAATATTTGACAAATAAGCGAGCACAATGGGAAAAAAGTATATTCGCTCAAAAAAGGAATAAATAATTGAGATATTGTGCCCCTAAAAGGCAAACGAAACGTGTAGCTTCCTCGAGAGATGAAAGCAGTAGGCTATTCTTTCAGCAAATGGCAATGTAGGCCTAGTTTATTTTTCATGGCCTGGGACTCTTGTTCAAGTTGGACTGCTTGGGCAAAGACACCGACAAAGACTGATTTCTAGGGTACCGGTAGGCTATCTTTCCCGTAAAATAAGTATTAGTTTTATGAAGAAATTATGTATCTTACAGATACAATTCCATTAAGCATGAGCAGCTAAGTGTGAAATTAGTCTAATTTAATTGTTAACCATGAAAGGCGTTCAAACCTCCCTCTGTATAATTTCTTAGTCCTCTAATTCATTTTTTTTTTTCATTATAACTAATGTACTTGTCCCTTTAAGGAAGGATTTTTTTTGTCAATGCATCTTTTTTCCCTTTGTATTGTGTTGTGTCTGCCTTGATAGTGATGTTGACCTCTATGTATTCAGAAATCCGGATGTTTACTGCCCTCCATTGCTCACAGAGAGGAACTGCCACACAAAATTCATTTTGTAGCTGAAGCAAAACCACAACTACTAAATACAACACAACATTATAGTCATTATAATCAATAATCAATAACAGAATTGCTAGAACTATTATAAATAAATATTAAAGTAAATCAAGATGTATTTTTTCAGCCTTTTGGTGGATCCTGCTGGAAATGGTCACAACAGCATCAGGTTAATAATAACCTGTGGCAGGTTTGTTGTTCATGATACAGTGACCAACTGGAGGCAATCAGAAACAAGAAATAACCATATTTATTGTGCAGAGTGTGCACTACAAATGCTAAACAGTAACTTATTAGGCCTAACAATACTGTTGTGTTTAGGTTATGCATTAGCAAAAGCATTACAAAAGCAAATCCCATTATAAAATACAATATACATTGGTACACAAAGATGCTTGGCAGAATACTCTCAGTGTTAGGTTCCTGTTAGCAATCAGTCATTAGTCCTATATCTGTGATTCCAGGGCAGAAGAGAAGCTCCACTGTGTCGGAGAGAAGTATGGGAAACTGTCAGACTCGGGCCGGGAATGACCCTCTGAGTACGCACCAGGGCTGGAGCACGAACGGCTCAGGAAGTCCCTGACATGGGGAGGCAAAGAGAGAAACAGCCAGTCTTCCACCAGGAGACCACCACCACCCAGCCCCGTACAGCAGCCCAGTTCAAGAGGCAGCTCCTCCAGACTGTTACTGCGCAAGTCCAACCTGCACAACTGGTTCAAAGCTGCAACCCCCCTGGGTAATGAGGTGAGAGAGTTGTGAGCCACATTTAAGATGCGCAGCTCCAAACAACCACTGAATAGCTGAGGGGGCAGGCTCTCAAACCTGTTCCCACTGAGGTCCAGCTCAGAGAGCAGTTGAAGTGACTTTATCTCCGTTGGCAGCACCTCAAGCAGATTTCCAGCCAGGAGGAGCCTTCGGAGGCGGAGCAGAGTGAAGAGCGCCGGGGGAAGGCTCTGGAGGTGGTTGTGGGACAGATCCAGGAGCTCTAGGCCTCGGAGCACACCAACACTGGCCGGCAGTGCTAAAACACGATTGTAGGCAAGTCTGAGGCAAGAGAGGCGTCGCAGATGAGCCAGACTGAGCAGCTCCTCTAGAGTTCTCAGGTTGTTATGCTGCAGGTCAAGTGTCCTCAGCTTGGTCAGAGCCAGCAGTGCAGAGGGCAAACGCTCCAGCTGACAGTCCTGCAGCAGCAGCTCCGTCAGGTCCACCATGCGCTTCAGCCCCGTGAGTACGAGCAGCCTGGTGCCCTCGTTGTAGATCTCCAGCCTCACCAAGCTGCCCGTCACCTCACACAACTCCCCGGGGATCCGCTGTAACATGCCTCGAATCACCAGAACGCGCAGGTGACGCAACTGGCGGAGGCTGCCCAGCGCCCAGCTGCGGCCCACCCCGCCCTCACTGCTCAAGCGGCCGGAGAGGTGAAGCTCGTGCAAGCTGCGGAGGGAGAGCACCCAGCTGGGGATCTCTGATACCTGAGTAAAGGTAAGGTGGAGGATCTCCAGACGTTCCTGGAGGAATCCAAGCGCACTGGGCTCCACAGCAGCTGTGCAGTGGTAGAGGTGGATCTCTCTGTTGTAAGAGTATCCAATAAAACAGAAGATTAATTATGCATTCTTTCTTTATGGATCTCATTAGCACTCACATACAATAGGCACAATAGTTCACCCACAAAGTATATACAGACATTATTTGGTCATACACAAACTGATCACCTCTGAGGTATGTTATTTCAAAGTAAGTAAAGTAATTGGAAATAACTTGTTTACAATGTGTGAAGCATGAGTACATTTCTGTAGGACTCACCTGAGAGAGGTCATGTTGGCGACCTGTGCAGTAAACCTAGCATCCGTGATGAGCTCCAGCTTGAGGACCTGAAGCTGGCTGAGGGTGAAGAGGGCCGGGGGGAGGCGAGGTAGCGCCACCAGCTGCAGTCTGGAGCAGCCGTCTGCATCCACACTAGTCATGGCACGCAGCTTCTCCTCCCCCCAGCGCCTCTCCAAGCTCTCCTCCATCAGTCTGCTCTCACTGACCGGGGACAAAAACACTGAGAGACGCTGGGCCAACAGAGGGTCGTACTGGTCTAGCATGTGTAGAAGAAAGGCCAGGTCATTTTTCAGGTCTGGAACATCTCTCAGCGAGCACAGCTCCTTCAGCGAGTGAAAGGAGTACTGTCGTAAGGCGCTACACAGGGCACAAACCACAGACACAAAAAATAGAAATATATCACACATACCATACCATTGCCCAAAACACAGCATTAAACTCTAATCCTATTATCGGTCCTCTGGTAATGCTTAGCCTCATTGTTCTCTTTAATGTCCCTTTGAACGAACACAGCCTGTAGTTAAAATTACTGTTAAAATTGTTCATTCACCATTTTCAGTTAGATACTGAAAAAAAGTCTGAAGTGGTGTTTAATTCATTCAGGTTATTAATTATTGTTTAATCTAATCATAAAGGTGTAGAGCAGTATTAGCAGATTATTCAGAGTCACTTTTGTAGCCAATGTAAGAATAATATAGTCCCTCCTCAAAACTTTATTTTGGTCTCCACCAGCTCCCTCAGGAAAATATTAGATTATAGCATCCAAATGCTTCACTGTGTTCACCAGCAATTGCTGCCTTTGTCTGCTGCGCACAAGGGAAGTATTGTGGGTATATCAGATTATCATACTCTAGTGTAGTACAGTTTCTTGCTGCTGGTGATAAATTTGACATGAGCAGTGCGAGTGAATGCAATAGTATAAAATAACTGAAATATATAAATATATGGTACTGTACACACCTGTGTAAAATCCAACCAAGGGTGTAAAAGTTGAGCAGGCCGTACAGCCCCAGCAGGGCCAGGTAGGCCACCAGCAGCTTGCGAAGAAGTGAAGAGAGCACGTGGATACATTCAAAGGTAGCATAGCCGACGAGGGCCTGCTCCTCGGGGTGACAGGTGTGGGTGAAGGATAACTTGTTGAGAAGTGGGATTGTGTAGCTCACAATCAGTGTCACCATCAGCATTTTGAATATTGTCTGAGCCAAGTAGACCTAAAGGGATTAAATTGAGAGTATTAAGGTAAAGTAGCCACAAACACAAAGCCCCATAACAACACGAAGGAGGGGATGTAATAGATCTAGACTAGAGGGTCTCTCACCTTATAGATCACATCTGAGCTTTCACAGTGGGACCGAAATTTCCTGACTCTTTCGAACAGCGCCCTGGCCTGTTCCCCATCACTCTTATCCAGCCTGATTACCTGCCTAGGGCTGTCAATCATGACTGATGGCTTGGAGTCAGTAAAGTGCACCGGGGGGCTGAGAGATTCAGACGAGTTACAGGAGAGCGTGGAGGGGCACGGGGAGGGAGGTATGGCAGAGGACACACTGTCTGACCTCTTTAAGAGTGGGCTGTCTGTGCCAGAGTCTATGCTTGAACCTCTTGCGCGGTTCGCTGGCGGTGAAGATGAAGTAGGACAGGGTTGGTGCTGTCGCCTCTCCACCTCCTTCTCTTGGATGTTTTCCTGCTGGGCAGCAAGGGACAGGGCTTGAGACGTCCAGGGTGACTCGCAGCACTTGGCTAAGATGGTCAGGAAGTGCTCTATGCGAGCAGAGGTGTGGGGGAAGTGGAGCCAGAAGGAGCCACTGGCCACCAGCACTAGAGACTGCAGTAAGGCCATGTAGGGAAAGAAACGGGAGCACAAAGGCAAAGCCTCATGGTAGCACACCTAGACAGACAGACAGACAGACAGACAGACAGACAGACAGACAGACAGACAGACAGACAGACAGACAGACAGATGTTTCAATGAGCAGTAATTCATGTGTTGGCCACTTGGGAGCAGCAGAAACAAAAATTATCAAACACAGCAGTGGGATTTTGTCGCCCTTTAACATTTCACATCCGGAATGTATGTAGCAACATTAGCATTCATGTGGATTTATGTTTGTGTTGACACAGTACATGAAAGTCCAATATTTACATCTTCTTTTTTAGCTCTATTTTTGAGCTTTAAATGGGACATATTATGGAAATCTCACTTTTTGAAGGCTCTTCAACATATATTTGGGTGTCATTGTCTTCCAGTGATGTAACTAGGATTCAAATTTGCATAATAAAACCCCTACCTGGGACCGGTAGAAGGAGTGGGGTGGGGCAAGCAGTGGCTTATTTGCATTTAAAGGGACAGGCAGCCGTTCTGAACAGGGCTGTGATGTTTAATCCTTGGGGTATTTTGACCAAAGCATGTCACAGCTATGTCTATAAGACACCTGGGAACTATTTTAATTTGTGGAAAGGGGGCATAATATGTCTCCTTTAATGACATCTGAGATAATTATTTGGCCCCTCAGCTGTTAAACTCTACTAACTGACTGGGAACTTTAACTGTTTAACGCAGGACAGGTACAGTAGGATTTTTCCTCTGCATTTGCACTCTACATTATGTGAGTGAACCTAATAATTAAAAATGTGGTGAAAAGGCTCTTTAGAGCAGAGGTAAACTGTAGGATCAGTTCATAATAGTGTGCAGTTTCACCTCTACACAGTCATACAATGTATTGACAACATAACTTTAAAGTGACTTTACCAACCATGTTTTTGTTGCTTTCACTGCCTGTGTCGCATCACTTTACATCGCAAAGGAGGGTCATGTAAGTGTTATGGTACCTGACTGATGTAAATGTACTGCTGGTAGACCAGGTGAGTACGCCGACCCCGGGGTGCAGAGTAAAGATCTGGGCTGATGTTGTGTGAACCGTGTGTCGGTGGTTTCGATGATGGAGCCAGTCCTACGTTGCTGTTAGCTGACAAACTGTGATTGCTTCTGTTGGCAGTGAGTGGATCCAAGGGAATGCACACCACTCTGTCCCGGGACAGCTGCTCAGTGCAAGCCAAAACAGATGTCATCAGCATCAGGACCACCAGGTAGTCCATGAAGACCTCCCACCATGGTTTCAACAACTTGGACCTGTTCTGATGCTGGTTCAGAGGCGCCAACTCTGACAGGGAAAACATGGCGACCTCTGTGGTCTACGAGGACGACAACTGTAAGAGAAGGTAAGGAATAGTCTGAGCTCAAGCACATAAACTAATGTAGTGATGAACAAAGATGAGTCAGATATCGGGGGACAGTGTTATGGCTCCACAGGCAGCGCTGCACGGATCAAAGAGTCAACATGATAAACAGGCAACCTATCTGTGGAGTCACCAGTTCTGGTAATAGCAACTCAACTACAGCATGTGACCACGGTCTGATCCAGGAAAATCCTAATCAGGTCACAGAATACAATATAACCAGAAAGATCCAGCTTCTTACTACTAACAATGTGGTCTTACATTAAGACAAAACATTTTAACAGGGTTAGACAAATGTGTTTTTAGTTCACATGAGATTTCTGTTAGCGTTTTTGTTCTTTCCTTTATAGAAAATGATGTCATGTGTTTTTCTCTGCATCAATCAGGATTTAGAACGAAAATGTAGCTGTGGGCTTGTTTGCACCCACACAGTCCTGGTGACAGGATCAGCTCAGTTTTGATTGTTAAAACTCTTAAAAAATGAAACTGGAGAATTTATATTCTCCATTAGGCTACATAAACTTTGTCTTTGAGCAATAATATTCAACGTTCCAAAGAAGTGCTTCAGATTTCAAAAACAAGTTTTCCGGGGCTTTAAACAAGATTTTGAAATGGATATATTACAAGGAAAGCTTTTTACTTTAAAACTTTTTGATTTGTGTTTACACTTCAAGAGTAAGCTCATTCTTCTACATCTTGCACTGAACAATTCATGTTACAGTAAAAGCCCAGATTAACCTACCAGGGGGAAACAGCTTGCTCTCCGACTTCTTCTGATCAGCTCACAGCAGCCTCCTCACACAAACTTCATTCCGGCGCTGTCCGGTTCTGCCGTGAAAAACTCCTGAAACTTACAACAAACCCCTCCTCAGCTGGCCGTCACACAGCTTTTCATGGGTTGCCATAGTAGCGAAGGATGTGTGGTTGAAAAATCTAATTCAGCACTAGAGGAGCGTTTAAGACCCACCGGGGGCATGCCCGCACCCTTTAACTCCTTCACAACTGGGTCACACTGAGAAAAACATCACAACATCATTAGGTTAAAGTAACAGTCACAGGAAAAAATGCTCATTTCAGTTTATGTACAAACATTTCTCAGAATTTCAGTGATGAGGCTAATTTCATCACATGTATTAATATACCTAGGCTACTTACTTTCCACCACTCCTACGCTTGCTGTAAGTTAAATATAAATGTCTGTCAAAGAAATATTTAATCACATTAATATATATAAGAAAATAATTTAGACCTGTCACTTTCACTTATTTTACTTGCATTATTGCCCCTAGAAATGAAATAACTTTATATCCAGCAGGGGCTGCTGCTGTTTACGTAATACAGTAGGTACACATAAGTGAAAAGGAGCAGCGTTTGACTCCACAGGTGTAATTCACATGATGCTGCAGCTCCACAGTTTTTACTGTTTACGCACAAATTATCCGACAGTGTGGCTTTTTTTTGTATTTCTGTTTCAAGTCACGCTACATCTTTATGGATGGATTTGTGCATTTGCAGAGAAACCAGGTTAGTATCCCTAAAGGTTACAGAAAGTACAGACTAATGACTGAGCAATGTGTGAGAGAGGGTCATATCAGTGTGTTGTTTCTCTTGTATCTGGGCTATGAAGAATCTGGAGCAAAGACTCAAACTGACAGTGAACCACAATGCGATAGATCTACTCTCCACAGCTGTTGTGTGTAGTTACTGTAGGCCTACACGCTGCGCTCAGTGTGCATGTATGTGATGAGTGTAGCTATGTGTGTGCAGAGTGTGGTAGTTGCAGCGGTGGTGGCAAACGGTAGGCTACGTGTGAGTGAGACTGGTGGCATAGTGTTGGCACAGTGAAAAATCTCAAAATAAAGCGTGAAGGTGTAAGAAGGACAGTTCCTTAGGTAATGTGCCATCATCTGCTGCTGCACGCATAGTCAAGCCCACAACGTACTACACTTGAATAAATGTGTTTTTGAAACTTGTTAAATCTAAAATCAGTAGCAGAGGAGGACATCTGAGTGCAATCCTAAACAGCATGAAGAATCACAGTGCAGGGTTGCATCATGGTGGTAGGCCTAGCATCACTATATGGAAGATACTATTAGGCCTACAGATTATTAATTATCTGACATTCAATGAGATACAACATTTATCCAAGACAACTACAACAACTACAGTGTCACCTTGGATTAGCGAGGAAGATGTAAACTATTAAAATTAACTATGACTCCAAACTGTGTTAAAAATGCTAAACCTGCAATAACTCACTTTTTGTCCATCTGTTAACAAAACATTGGCAAATAATTGCTCATAAAGTTGTTATGGCTAACATGTTGACTGTTGAAGCACCAGGAGATATGAAGCTGCGACGCTTTGCTACAACTGCTACCAACAAAAATAGCTTGACGTTAAGATAAGAAAATTTACATAATGGGGATATTCCCATTTAACTCTCAGCAAGAAGGGGACTAAGTCCGTTGGCCAAAATGTATTTTATCTGATCTGGTTTTGCTCATAGCTAATGTTAGCTCTTAACTCTTAACAGTTTTACCAAGAATTTCAGCCACTACTGTATTTTGAGCAACACTTTATCTTCATGGCAGACTGGAAGCTACAGTGACTCGGTATCGGAAAGTGACCAGACAAGCTGACCAGGATGGAGCTAATGTGTTAGCCTGCAAACTTCAATAAAAGAAAAGAAGTGGTAGAAACAGAAGAAAAACAGTGCAAGACAGGTAAGTAAACAGTTGTTGTAACTAACGTAATGTAATGTAATATAATAGGCTACTAATGTAGGAGTTAAGCAGGTGATTTATTTTTCTTTTGTGAGTTAGGGTTAGAGGGTTAGTTAAAATGTTATTTCCCTTTCCAGAGCAGTAGGCCTACAGTATGTCACTCAGCTGCTGTGTCTCTGCCTCTGCTTCTCTAAACTATGTAGACTTTACACAGCCCCATATCAAATAACCCTAACTTTAAAACTTTCTTTTTATGTTTTATTTTTAGAAAAAATATGTTTTACAAATACGTTTTTACATCTTCTAAGGGTCATCTATGACACTGTAGACCTGATGATATTTTTCTCTCACTGTCAATAGTTTGTTTTTCAAGAGGGCATTAAACTCCCATGAACCCATCTGACGAGAAACTGATTGAACTGTTTGTATTCCTTTGACAGTAACATGATTTTAAAATTAGACACAGGGGCTGTGGCGTGGTAAGCACAACATTAGAAAGGGTCGATATCCTTCAACCCTTGGTTTTTAAGTTCTGCTGAGAAAAGGCCTGCGGCTTCACACCTTTTCATCTGCAATATATACACTCAGTGACACACATATTGACACACTCGCTCAACCATGCCCATAGGCAGGAACTTTTTGGGTGGGGTCGTGTGACAGGATTCACACGTCCATGCTGTGAACAAAACATCACAAGGTTGCTACAGACCTAAGCACATCAAATATCTGAGCAAACACTCAAAACATTGGTCGCACAGTCTCTCAGTTTCTAGAAGAACGATTATCGTAAAGTTAATTGTATCATTCTTTGTCTGAAGTTGTTCAGGCAACACACAGGGTCAGGCTTAAGTCCAACACATAACTCTAACAACATAACAAAATTTCTCCCTATTTTTTTTAATAGTCTGCTGGTAATAGCATAATATTTATCCTCTAGACATGGAATCTACTTTAATGTGTAATCCTGTGCAAAAACCATATTTACCATAATCAAATTATCTATGTCATTATGTCAAATTATTAACCATCAAAGTTTACAGCATTCAACGGTTGGTGAGACAAGTTTGTATAATCCTACAATCATTTCAGCACTGTGATCATGTCAAGGTAAAATGACCTGTAATGTGTTGTCAGCATGGCCAAACAGTGAGGGATGAAGGACGGTGGTGGATGAATGGACACGCGTCAGGATGAGGGGGCCACATTGTTCTAGCCGTGCAAGTTGCACAGCTTTAGGCGTGATAAAGTTGGTATTTCTGAGGTGTCACCACCACAACCACTGGATCAATTTCGATGTTCAGTTGTTTCCTTTGGGAGCATAAGGTTGACAGTTTGGGTTGTTTTGTGAAAGGTCTCAGCAACTATGGATGAAACTTATCAAGCACCATCATCATTATCATTTCACAGGTGTCCCTGGGTGATAGACATGGTAAACAGTATGCACCATGTTAGCCGTCTGTGAGCATGACACCAGTCTTCCATTAGCATTTAGCTCTGCTGTGAATATAGGCGTGTCCTCATACTGTAGATATAGTGCAATGACATAAATGTCTTAAAATCAAGGCATAAAGTCACATGTCTATTTCGATTTATTCTTACACATTCAAACCGTGTCGACTCATACCACTACCAATTTCGTGAGTGTGGGCAGTGTTCGGTCTTGGGTACCATGACTTTGTGGTGTTCTCACACCTCCTTACCTCTCTGTAACCCAGCACTGTCAGACTGGTAGAAAACCCAGAGTGTTGTGCTACCTGTGTGGGAGTGGGGGTGCTCATCTGGATTTAAGAAGCCGTCATCGTCATTTTCATTACCATCACCATCACCAGCCAATATCACCACCATCACTTTTACTGTCTTCCTTTTATGGTGTTGTAACACTCGTTGTATGTTTAGCTGGAGGACGGAAAATGTTTTCATCGACATCACTGTGGGGGCGCTTCCTCTGAATATAAAATTCGTCTTTGATGGAAAACACCACAATTAGATTTTAATCTGAATCTGCGATGTTTTCAGTCTGATAGAAATTGATTGAAGGGTGTAGGAGGATATGGTGAGAAGTAACATAGAAAGAAAAATACCTCAGCAAATACTTGTTTCCTGTTCAGTGGGAGGCACAAGCCGAGCTGCGTGTTGTGGCTTTACCTTTGTACATGACTCTGTAAAATAGTATGATATTGAGACCTGGCTCAGTCCACAGTTCCCATGGCCATAGTAAATATTCTCTACACCTTGTACTGCAAAGAAAGTCTTGTCTTCTGACTCAACACATTGAGCACAGCTGTACAATACCAACGTCATCGTCAAAACTCTTTTTCAGTGTCTTTGTTCAACAAGTGGTCTTGAACTATGTGTAAACTTTGCTCTTTTACCAACCAGAGCGAGAGAAAGTTGAGATAGATGTGAGGAAATGAGTGTCGATGGGTGGGTGGGGGTAAACTGGTGACAGAAAGAAAGAGGAGCTGCTGGCCGTGAGAAAATGGCACAGCACTTCATTTGTCAAATCCCCTAACTGAAACCTCTGTAAGCCACCAGCCACAGCAGCGCCACTGATAAGCAACAAAGAGCTGAGACTGCGGCCTGATAATGTGATGTTTCTCTTTCTGTCTGAAGTGACGCCATCTCATTTGATGCAATGATGTCATTTAATGCACTGAAAAACACCTACATAGTTGTTACACACTAGAAAGTCCATGAATGGGTTCATTTTGAGTTTTCATGTTTGCAAACACCAGCAAGTCACCGAGGTATTCTTTGCTGCCTGCCCGGCCTCAACACACAAGTTCATCTGAAGTGATTCCTGTCTGCTGTTATTTATATACATTACTGTCAGACCTGAAGTTGTCTCTTTCTAACTGATGCAAAATACAGACTTAATTACGTTTTCTCTCTGAACTGAAACTGACTTTTTATTTTGGATGATTTAACATTTGGATGACTTGTAGGCAGTGACAACAACATACACTGATGTAATGCCCTTATGCCTCCACACCAATGACATGTGGATGTAATCAGGTGTCCTCATAATACATGTTTGTGGCCCCTATGTGCTATTTCAAGACTGCTTTGATGGAGTTTCTTAAAGGAGAATTCCAGCTATTTATGACCCCTAAATTGTTGTCCTGATGGTCACCCAGTGTAATCACTCACCTCAGACAGCCTAAGGCCCAGTTCCAATCCACCCCCTAAAGACTCAAGCCCTGAACCCTCACTGACTTCAGTGACGTCAGCTCTAAGTGACAGAGTGTGAGAGTCTGTGAGGGTCCAGATGCTGTGAACACGAATGGAACAGCACTTACCCACTCTCACGACACGTTACCTTGACAACAAAACGTTGTTGACTCCGGTCTTGGACCGATAATTTACCATAGGCCTACTTATAACACGCATAAGGTGTGTGAGGGAGGTGGATTATTAAAAAAAAAAGTTCCTGGATCAGATCTGATCAAATGATCATCAATAATCAAAAACTGTAGGCTACACGTTACTGACAGTAAACATATTATTATTTATTTATTTAAAAAAAAAAATCTCAGTTTGTTGGCTCCCCTGGCCTATCTCTGGATGCAGGGGAGGATTAAGTTCAGGACAACGCCCCCCCCCCCCCCTTTTCTTTTCTTTTTTTTCTTTTTTTTCCTTCTCTCTTCCCCAATTTATCTACTTAATGAGTTAGTCATTTAGTTAATCATTTATTTCTTCCTCTTCCCGTGTGTGTGTGGTTGTATGTATGTGTTGTTTGTCCCAGTACGGTTCAGACCTGAAGTGGGTGGGTTATTGGGTGGGTGGGTGGGTGGGATTGGGTTGAGGGGTTTTGATGACAGACTCTTGTGAATTTTATTTTTATATACTGTACGATATCACTATTGTCATCCTGTTGGAAAATTTTAATAAAGAGATTTGGAAAAAAAAAAAAAAAAAAAAAAATCTCTTTCTTTCTTTTTTTGTTGTTGCTCCTGTTCATTAACAATAAAGAGACTGGCGCAGCGCTCCGTCCACGTCTGGTGATTTTTATTTTTCTTTTAACACAAGCGTTCCGACGCCACCCCTTGTATCATGGTTTTACCAAAGCGGTTCAACCGCTCCGGGTTTGACTTCACAGCGCTATGAACTGTGGGTAATTCCCTTACCCAAAGTCAGCATTGCTGACTTACGGTAAGGGGGCAAAATTCACTGACTCACTGACTTGATGATCTGACAACGGAACAGCCCTCACACACTCACGGACTTCCCGTGAACGCGCCTCTAAGTCAGTGAGTCCGTGAGGGGTCGGATTGGAACTGGGCCTAACTCTGACACATCCTGGAAAGACATTACTATCTGATTGCAGAGCGCCTGTTCTCCCCGCCACAGAAACGAGCACTCTTTCCTTGTTGTGATGATTTCTTTACAAAAATAAATGATCGGGGATATTATGGACATTACCACTGCACTGCTTGACTGTTTATTTTGCGATTGGATAGTAGTGTCTTTCCAGGATGTTTCAGAGTTAGGCTGTCTGAGGTGAGTGATAACATGCAAAAACACAAAGAATATGAGTTTAGTGCTGTCTTGTAAGGATTCAAGTCATGTACCATTTGATTGTTTTTTGAGTGGTTGAAAGAATTGCCCCGATGAGTTATTGCTGTCACTATCCTGAGCGTCGGGCAGCCATGGTGTATCTCCAGTTTGCCTGCATCAATTTTCGTCCCATTTTTTGCTCCCTTCAACACTGGGTGACCATCAGGACAATGATTTAGGGTCAAAAATGGCTGAAAGATTTGGCCCAAATGTTCACCTGGACTGGTTGAGATTTTTGTACACAAAGGTCAAACTTTAAGGTCACAGTAGCATTTTATGGTGCCATATGCTTGGCAAGACAACATGCAATATACAAATTAAACTGGCATTTCCATAAAAAACGTTGCCCCATACCACCGTGCATGGGGCATCATTGCCATTCAGGGGAGGTATGTTTGTGTCCACCTGATGTAATCAGTGTTCACTCTCTTTCTGATCAGACCAACAGCTCCTGGCGGAAATCTGGCTCCACTGATTTCATAGCCTTTATCACTCATAGCCACTGTTAAGTTACTATGCTTTTTTAGCCTTGTGTCGATATCTTCTTGCATAATTTAGCAGCTCAATGGAGAAAACAGGTACTACAGCAATTTATTATTCCACTACCATAAAGTTAGGGACTTGAAAGAGACAGGTTTCAAAAAGAATGATCATGTTAAAATAGCACAGGTCAAGATATTGTGAGTTATAATCACGGGTGTGGGCAATGCTTCAGAGAAAAAAGAAAAAAAAGGACCTATACACTTCCCTAAAATGCCTGCCTGGTAAACCCCTGCATTTACAAACTCAAAAACTTTAGTCTCACAAACACTGATGATTCAGAGAAAAGAAACCTCACACCCAACCATATTATACATTAGTTTGTAAACAGCCTTCATAAAGTTGCACAAAAATATAGAATTTATTGAAAAGTATATTTTGGATTACCAAAATATAAAATGTTGAGACAGTTGAAAGAATCAACTCATATGCAAGATTCAAGAAGTCATAGGAAGTGGAATCTGAAAGAAGAACACAATACGAAAATGAACTTTTAACTACACGCGTTGTCTCCCCCCCTCCAGCCCCTTCGAGTTTCAGGTTCCTAGAAAGGCAGTTTTTCTATCAGGGAAACAAAGAAGCCCCTGAACCCCCCAAAACAAATGAGGCACACAACCACCGAACCCACCAGCCCGTCTCAGCTCCCTGCACTTCTCTCGTCTGCTCTCCCTCACAGCCCCTGGGAAAAGGCTGCAAGCCCCCCACCACATCAACCACAGTGCTCTGACATGCCTCTCTTCGTGCACATCAAGGAGAACTTCAGCTACATTTTATGGCACTCGTACCCAGAGTTAAATGACATTATATATGTCTGCAGAAATACAGCCCCGTTCAGAGATGCTTTGGTTTCATTGCATACGAGGCCCTTGATGATCTGATTTCAATCTGAGGTCAGATTCAGACCCCAACACGCGACAGTACAACAGCTACATATTTGTAAAATGCTCTTTCATGACTAAAAACAGATTCTCTTGATTTCCATGACTCTTGTAGCAGTTCTATTAATCTCTATGGCAAAAATCCCTCCCGTCTCAGAAAGGTGTAGTTTACTCCAACAGATGAAGCTGCTTTGATTTTCATCAGCTGTGTGAAATTGAAATAAAAGTCATCTAGAGTGTGCTTGAAACACACAACAACATTTGTTCGAGCAGTTTATTACAACCCATAATGGTGTCTTGTTGTTGTAAGGGACATCTAGTGGTCGAATGAGACTGAATGAGTTTTTTAGTGTTAACATCCAAGTGACAAAGTCTTTTAGTGACCATTGTGGACACAACATTTTGTTCCCTCTTAATTATCTTTCTTTTGACCAGGACGTCCTTTCTGTACTTCTAACCAATAATGTATTACTTGTATATTACTTATATAACCTAACCAAGTCGTCACATTATGAAATCATAACAATTTATCTGCAGTGTGTCTCTTGCTGGTGAAGAAAAAATAAAGAATAAAAGTAGCCTAAAAACTAACAGTAATAATACAGTAATCCTGATTAACCACAGTAGACTTATAGGTTGTATCAAGACTAAAACAAATGACCAATGGCAGGTAGGCGTAATGCTGGAGGATTAGTTGTACTTCAGTGTTTTCCCCAGTGAAGCAGGAAATACTTTGTGTTTCATCTGCATAATATGTTGAGACCTCTTGTTCTTTTATTTAAGGTGCTTTCCTGCTTATGGATGGGTGTGACTATTTTGATGTAAAGATTACATTAATCCATCTTTTTGTGACCTTAAAAGGTTAAATTTAGAGTGATGTAAAGGTTCATTTACAACAAATAATATTCTGCTGTCACATCAACTGATCCGAAGTGGTCTGAAGAGTAGAGGTGTTGTGTTGATGTGTCTGAGGAGCTGCCCCTCTGTTGTTTTCAATTATTTTCAATTATTACGTCTGTTCTGTTTTTTTTCTTCTTCTCTCAGTTACACCCCAACTCTGATACAACTGATACTATCTACACTGACTTGTTTAGATTCCTCCATTGTTGTTCCTCCCTCTTTGATTGGTCTGAACCACTGTGGTTCAGCCACAAGCATACTCAGCCTGGTAACTTCTGTTAGTGAGAAATCTAGCTACACCATGAGTTTAATAAATTTGGGTTTAGATTAAAGATCAAAATTATTTCATGACATTTACTACGGTGTATAGATTATTAATTAAAGGTGCAGAACACCAGCTTTGTGTTGGTTTTTATTTATTTTGTGATGAAGAACCATGAAAATCACACATCTCACATTTGTAAAAGCTGCAATACACTGAAAATATGTTAAAACAGTCAACAATCAATCAGTGACAGATCATTTGTAGGTAAAAAAGGACCATGTTCATCTTATCTATCCCATATCAGTCAGTCATTGTGACCCATGTACTGTACTGTGGGTGGGAGAGTGTGAACGAGTAGCTTTAAAAAAAAGAAAAAGAAAAAAAGCAGGGGGGCCGGCTCGCTGAGGTCGCAGCAGCTGCTGGTGCTGTGTTCTGGTAAACGTGCTCGAGGGGCGGACGCCTCACATCTTGTTGGGAGGAAGGAGGAACTTTGCACATTTTATTGACAAGTCACACACAGCACGATGACTCACAATGTCTTTATCATGTTTTATTTTCATCTGGAGGAAGTTTTCTCTTGGCATGAGTGTGAAAGTTTACACACTCTTTAGAAATGATCAGACACTTATCAGCTCTTCTCTGACTATTTACACTTTTTCTTTTCTTTTTTTTAACCTATCATTGGAAGGTTATTGAGTACTATTGTTATTATTAGCCCCATACATACATGGTGACACCTATTATATAAATAGTAATATATAAAATTATATTAATTATATAATCATTGTTTAAGTGTTATCAGTTCAGTTCAACTTTATTAGTCCCTGGGGGGCAATTCAGTTCAAACAGTTCAGCATTTTTTTTTTACAAACAATTTACAATATTCGGTGTTTCAAACAAAGGTGATGAAAAAAAACCCTTCCTTTGCTTTGAGATGGAAATGTGTGGGATGGCTGGATACCACATAAAAACACACATACACCCACACACACACAAGAAGAGAGAGGTAGACATGTGCGTGACTGGCACCTCGGTGATAAAGGTCCAGATGTTCACATGAGAACACTGAGATATTCAAACTTTCCAAAGGACGCTCAGTGTGTATACGAGTCCACCCACATGAAGAGTCATTGTGCTGGTGAATCCTGCCCAAACGTATTGGTCTCAGAATAAACACAGTTTCATCTTGACATTGATATTATGATGCATCCATTCACAGAGAGCCCCACACACCAAGTGCACAGTGCTGCCGAGGTGTTGTCCTGTATTGATAGAATTTGCGTTTCAAAATAAGAGCGGCAGCAGAGGAACAAACTGCAACATGGAAGATATCTCTGATCATTTCAAATAATCCTTTTTAATCTTTAAAAAAAATTGTTATTATTATTTCAATTTAAGTGAAGTTTCAGGGGGCCTTTCCCCCCTCCCTTTCCTCTAGTCCCACAATCCTCGGCAGCTTTTCAAAATCAAATCAAATCTCTTTGTGTTATGTCATCAGTTGTTGGGTGTGAGAAAGAGAAAAGAGGACGTTGTCAGCACTGAGGACACAAGAGACAAGTATTCTCGACATTCAGCTGCACAATACAAAGGTAAGATTAACAATGCAACTGGAATCTAACTTTTAATTTTAGTAACATTGGCTTTATTGAACTTTTCTTTTATATAAATAAATATTGAAATGTTCTTATCCATGCAAGATGGCAGATTCACCCTTGTGGTGTGCTGCAACTTTCCTCTGTGCAATGTCAGGTTGAGAATTGCATCATGTTCACAAAACAGTGGATCAGAGGGTTAATGAGTGAACTATTTTTAATTATGCGTGCTCATATTAAATTTCTGTGAAAGTTTGAAACAAGTTCGGGAAACTTTGGTTATTTGTCTGCAGCAGCGTAGTTGTCGTGACTCGTCTCTTGAAGTGTGACTGTCGGGCTTTCCTCTTTCTGCTTTACCTCATCATCTCATATAATGTCACAGCCTGCTAAAACTAAGACATTTTATACACTTTTTGTGGACTATATATTTTTTTTTACATTATTGTGCTGTTTTTCCAAATTCATACTAAGCAACATTTTAATTAATATAGTGTATTCAGTTCAAGTGGAAGTCTAAAAAGCAGTTTAGAAGATGTCTGACATCCTCAGCAGGGTTTTCCTCAGTGAAAGCCCTGGAGCTGAGGTGCAGGTGTCAAAGTGTATTTGTTGAGGAAACCTCAAGCTTCGGCATTGTAACTGAACATGTAGCAGCAGGTGTGTGACATCTTGAGTGTGTGTGTGTGTGTGTGTGTGTGTGTGTGTGTGTGTGTGTGTGTGTGTGTGTGTGTGGCTCCAAAAGTGAGATGAAAAGAGCTGCTGCAGGTTGTTTCACCTCGTCTCCCATCACTCCCTCTCCAGTCACTGCTCTGCTATGCCGCGGTCGTTCCTCGTCAAGAGCAAAAGGTTTCACCTACCCGGCCCATCGAAGGACGCCTTCAGAACACGCTCCAGGTCCAGAGAAGACACTGAGCCGCCCGAGCAGCATGCGATGGGACGGGACGGGAGGCATCCCGGAGATGCTGACCCCCCTTCATTTGGGGTCAAAGACCTTCTGGCTGACGCCTGCTCACCATGGGACAGGGTGGCCGTCCAGCTGAACGGTGTCTGCAGGGATGATCCTTGGACACCAGGTACACAACACTTCTCCATCATTTCAAATGTATATTTTTATGACATAGTGAATTTGTTATAGCACTTATGCAGTCGTGTTATTTTGGTGGCATTTGAAAATGTTCAGTGATTAAATTTACTCCATCATAAAGAAGGGATCAGGATGAAGAGGAAGCATTGAGTTTACTAAATATTCAGGATTAACTGTGCGCTCTAAATCTCAGAGTCCTTCTCTAGAAACTAAAGACACCGTCCTCCTTTCATATTCTAGCAAAGGTCCCTGTGGAGAACAGGGACGCTGCTGTGCCCGTCTCACTGTGGTCGTCAGAAAGACACCAGGCGTCTGACAGAGAGAGGGAACTGGAGAGACTGGTCTTCTTACTGCTCAACCACACGACACACACTGACCTAAAATCCCCTGTGAGCCAGTGTCCACTCTGTGAAAAGGTAGGAAACGTGCGCGTTGTGAGATCTCACCCCCCGTCTTTTTGATCTCCGTCTTTATCAGCTGTTCCAGTGAAAAAGGAAACCTGTAGTAACTGTAACATGAACATGTCAGACAGAATATAAATAAGATCTAAAGTGTACATCAAAATATCTAATTGTTTATGGAGAAGAAAGTGTTATTACAGTTATTTACAGGTACATATTTACATACACATTTGTATTTTGTAACATAATGTAGGCTACAGATTTTCAGTGTAAGGAAAGTCCTGGTAAAAACTAATTCATGCTGGATTTTTTAAACCTGATATTTATATCAATATATTTATTTATTAAAGTCATACAATCAACCAAAGTCCATAATAAAAACACATTGTAATAATATGGATTGCATATAATAAAGTAATATTAATTAGGCTAATGAAAGATGAAAATAAAAATAGTTAAAAAATTCACTTAATATGAGTACGTACGTAATTCAATCACTATTTCTGAACTGCCTCAAATATGTATTGGCTGAAACTAATAAACAGCTGCAATAGGCTGCAATCAAACTCATTGATAAGAGATCAGTGAGAATAATTGATATTGGTCCTCATCCTCTTTCATGGGAATAGTAAGACATTCTGGTAAATGCAGTCATCAGATAAGAAGCTATCTATCACTTTCATATGTACAGCGAATACAATCTCACAGTGAGCTGCTTGTTACAGTATCTTAGTTTCGCACAGATAGCAGAGGCAGTGACGAAACAGCGAGCCTGGCTCTGCCCCGGTTCGAATCCCGCATCGGACGGCCCTTTCCTCCCCTGCTCTCTGCCTCCCCATTTCCTGTCTCTCTCGACTGTGCTGTCAAATAAAGGCATGAAAACCAAATAAAAACCTACTCTTTCTCACTTGCTGCCTCTGTCTGTCTTCACAGTCTCTTTCAGAAGTCCTGAGATCCAGCGGCCTCCAGGATCATGTCCTCAGCACCATGTTTGTCCCTCTGATGAGACCACCCAGAACCTCAGACTTCAGCTTCAGAGGGGTCGGCACCTACGGGCGAGCTAAGGTACTGTGGACAGTGAGAATATTTCCACAAGTAAAAGTGTCATAAATCTCAATGCAAATCACCTCTAAAAGACACACTGACCTCACGTCCATGTGTGTGTGTGTTCTTGTGTGTGCACCCAGGAGAGAAGCTTCGGCTGCAAGGTGTGCGGAAAGGTGTTCAAGCGCTCGTCCACGCTGTCCACACACCTCCTCATACACTCCGACACCAGACCCTACCCCTGCCAGTACTGCGGCAAGCGCTTCCACCAGAAGTCGGACATGAAGAAGCACACTTTCATACACACAGGTAGGTGGGTTTAACACCGCAGAAAGTAAAACAACACAGCGCGCTCTCAGAATGCTCAAACTTCTTGTTCTCAGACATTAAAAGCAACTTTGACACCTCGGTCCTCCCTCAGGTGAGAAACCACACGTGTGCAAAGTGTGCGGTAAAGGATTCAGCCAGAGCTCCAACCTCATCACCCACAGCAGAAAACACAGCAGCTATCAGCCGTTCAGCTGCCCCCTCTGTCAGCGCACCTTCCAGCGCAGGGTGGACCTACAGCACCACCAAGAGACACAGTGTGGCTATGGAAACGTCTACACTCAAAACTGAGCTCCCACGGGGCAATGGAAATGAAATGGAGTTTGTAAATAAGTTGTCATGATTGTAAAGGCCTGAAAAATATGCATAAGTGTTGACATGTACGCTGAAAATGTGAAATAAAACTGGAACGGTTTGCTTTAAAAAACAAAACAACACATTTTTATCTCTTTGTGTATTCTTGCTTTGGGATGTGACGACACATCCATCAGCAAACCAGTCACCAGAACTCATTCACCAGTGATGACTGGGTTATTTTCACAGAAGCAGAGCATCATCCAGGGTGATTTTCACAAACTACTTTCCTAAGTTGTGTGAGTGACTGATGTGTGTAGCATCCCTCATACAGTGCAGCGAGGTTCCCCACAGAGATAAATGATGATTATCCATTCACTGGGTGTGCTTTTACTGCTGCACATAACATGAAGCTTATTTTGAAATGAATTTCTAAAAATAAGATGGAGAACATGTGAACTCTATGATTCTGATGATCTGCCCAGCCAGCAACGCTACGTGGGGTCCATGTGGGCCCCATATGTGGCTTGCACCCAGGATCCATAGAGGCCCCTGCTCTGGTAGCCCATGGGCTACTAGCCCATTGCTGGCATTGCTGGCTGGGTAGTAAAGGTCAAATAGAAACAGAGATTTAAAATTGTGCCGATCAATTAAAAAACAAAAACAAAACAAAAACAACAACAACAAGGGATTAAAAAACTGTGCAAACTCTGGAGGAGGTCACACATTAGACAGTGGTTCCCAACCTGTGGGTCAGGGCCCACTAGTGGGCCGCAAGGGTATTACAAGTGGGCTGACATATTGCAAAAAAAAAAAAGAGAGAGAAAACGATGCAATTATACAAATCTAAAATAAAAAACATGACTGATGTTTAAAGAAATATCTTTGAGAATGTGTTTTCCTTGTATTAAAGTCTATCACTGTGATAAACCAGTGACAGGACCTTTTATGTTGCTGTTGGACCACATCGTACACTTGTCTGTCTCAGGTGGACAGTGCACCAAACTGGACTATTAAAAAAGACGTAAAGAGTCCACAGACAGGTGAATCTCTCAGTCATTAAATCAAATGGAGCGTCCAAAATGTTTCTCCTGCTTTCACTTCAGCTCTGAATGTCCAGTACCATTAAAATTAAAAACACTGTGAGAGCAAAAGTTTTCTTCAAAAACACCTGTGTTAATAATCTACCCTGCACAGACTGGCTACTACAACATGGCTCCATTTAAAATGTTCTGTGCTTGATGTGAGAGCAGCACATCTGAGGCTTTAAAATAATTACTCACTGCTTTAAACTAATAAATTAATAAATTTAACACACTGTTGATGTTTGACATTTTCTCCACTCCCACTTCCTTATCTTTATTTGGGTCACGTGCTCATGTAAAACATCTTGTTGCCACATAAACACATACACAGAATTCATATACAGATACATGTAGTTTTCATATTTGAGCTGATTCACAGTTACAAGACAAATAGTGACAGTGACTCTGTCGACTCTGTTCAGACAGGAACACACAGAAACCACATGGATCCTGTTTGACCCTGTGTTCTGTCTCTAAAGGCGATGATGTTGATGTGGTTTCCGTCTGACTCACTCCATCATGTTTAGATCCTCTTGCATCCAGATAAACGTCTCTCCATATGATGGGTCGCTGCCAGTTTTGAGATGACTCGATGTAGAGTGGTGTGCAGCATCAAACAGACAACGTTTCACTTTGACTCACACATCTGACTTCACAATGCAGCGATGAGTAGGTGTCACTGTATTCACAGTGTTTCAGTCCTCTTGCATTTCCTCTGCACGGCAATGAAAGAGACTCACAAGGACAACTGCGCGCGCACACGCACAGTCGCACACACACACAAACACACTCAGAGGCAGCTGTGCTCGCTCACAAAGTTGTTAGAACCTCTGTCCCAGTTCTCCTTTCTCAGATTTTCTGGAGGAAATCCTGCAACAGAGATAAAAGAATAAAACTGTTCAGACTGATCCGACGTATCAGAGTTGAAATCAGCAGGTGTTTGCCCCCAAAACTGATACATTTTCTGAAACTGTCGGTGCTTCTAACCACCAAAGTTTATTTTAATACTGTTTACTGTACAGCTTTAACATGGGGTTCACTCTGTGCCAGCTGGAGTACGCTCACTGAAAAATGATCGGGGTGGTTCGCTTGAAAAACTTGAGTTCAAATACTGAATTAAAAACATGAACTCAACTTAATCAAAAGCTTTGTTTCAGCTCATAATAAGTTGTTTAAGTTATTTAATTAATGATGATTTATTGTTTTAATTTAAGTTAAAGCAACTACCTATAAAACATGATCTGTTCAAAGTATGTTAACTGATGTTACTCAGGAAGCAAATAAACATACAAAGACACATAATCACATTCATACAGATAATTTAGAGTCACTGTATATACAGACAAACTCCAGACAGAAAGGCCCCGGGTCGGGGGTTTGAACCCTCATCGCCATTGGCACAAGGAAATGGAGAAAAAAACAAAACACAAAACAAAACAGAAGAATAAGAAGATCGAGCTTCACTAACAAATGGGTTTGTTGTTTGAGTGAAAATGTCAAACTCTGGCCGTAACATTAACTTCAACTGCAGGTCGCCAGACGGGAGAGGTCGGCCTTCAACCGGCTACGTCTTGTCCTGACACCAGTGTTTAACAACACTAAGGTCTGGCGGCGCAGTTGTTTTATTTTTCTATTTAAGGATTCAGTTACTTGTTTTTCCAAGGAATTTTGCTGAAATACCTTTGCTAATTTGTGATATTTATTTTTATTCAGGTTAAAGTTTCAAGGTTATAGTTACTAGTTTGTTTTGTTTTAGGTTGAGATTGATCTTTGAAGAGAAGACTACTTGTTGTTGTTACCTAATTTATTTCAGATGTAGCTTGTTAGAATCTTTCTAATAATCTTGCTTGTAAGAAAGATTGTCACATTCCATTTAGATTTTTTACCTATGTTTTGTACTTATTATGCACTTGATGGACAGTTATATTCAAGGAAGTAAAAAAACAAAAGGAAGTCATTAAATCCTTACAGTGCTGCAGTTTTACATTATTAGCGTATTGGGAATATGCATTATTTGAACAAAGGGACTTCACATGATGAGCTGTTGGTATTTTGTTGAGTTTTCCGTCATTGGCCAAATACTCCAATTCTGGCAGCTCATGTAACACACACTCTTTAAACAACATCAGGTCTTACCTCTACACTGAGCTGGACGACTGGTTGGACGGTGTCAGTGGATTCCAGGTGTTGTGACCTCCGTGACTCTCGTCAGTTAAATGACTTTCTCCTCCAAGTAAAGTTGGATACGACGCTTCAAAAAAGACACAAATGAATTTTCACACAAATTTGACCTCACGATGGCATTTAGATGAACATCTAAGAAATCTTCAGCTATCACAGTAGGTGCAGAATGGTGGGCAGTGGTGGGGCAACGTGTGAAAGCCAAAAAAATCCCCATTTATTCCTCAGAAGTTTCAACTGCTTTAGCTTTTATGAATCAGCAATTGTGTTAAACCACAAAATACAGATGCAAAACAGACATGTATAGATGCTGTGGGATATAATTCACACCTTCTACATCCGCTCCAGTTTTAGAAGGAGGATAAACTGATTACCTGTGTAGTTGTAGATGCACCACAGCCCGCCCATCAGGATTACACCCATCATAAAAGCAGCAAAGATGATTCCTAACACAGCTCCCGTCTGCAGCACCGAGCCTGGACACGAGGAGAGACACAGTCAGCGCAACAGTCTGATAGTAATGACCACACAGGTGATATAGTACTTACTGCTGTGGTTTGGGTCTGGACTGGCCAGTGGAGAGACGCTCAGCCTCTTGGTTCTTTGTCCAGCAGGGGGCCTCGGGCCTTTGGGTGCCAGTGAACTGATGGACTGGGTGACCACCATGGGCCTGGACAGGTTTCTGATCTCGCACTGAGATGTGAATACAAGGAGGGAGGGAGATGTTAATGAATGGTGATATCACCTTGCATGACTATAATAACAACACATAAACATGAGGGTGTTACAACGCACAGCCCGTGGTTTAAAGACGAACTGGATAAATTCAAGGTTGACGGTTACCTACACATCCTACAAATGATTTCCTACATACGATCTGATGTGAACTTACACAGACTTGATACTAACGTAGCTCAGAGGCAGGAAAGATCTCTCTGGAGTGTAATTTCTGTACCTGATGTTTGGGTGAATTAGACACGAGCGGTGGAATCCGCACTCCGCCCCGACACTTGTTCTTGACGGTTTCCTTCACGGGTTCTCCTCTGGTGGAGTCAGACCCACACATGCGGAGGCTGCAGTGGAGGAACTGCATGGAGTCGTTATGAACTGGCCGCAGGATGAAGCTGAATCTCAACGGCCGTATCTCCGCCTCTGCTCCCATGCTTGTTGTGCTGTTCTTTCCCTTCTTCCTGCTTTCTGCTGTGTGTCGGAGTGAGACGTCTCCATCCCTGTGAGAGAATCTGTCCTTCTCCGTTTCCTCCGTCTCTTCCTCGTCCTCTTCCTTTTCCTCTTCGCTGTCGCCTTCAGCCTCCTCCTCCTCTTCCTCCTCCTCCTCCTCCTTCTCCTCCTCCTCGTCCTCATCTTTTGCGTTTGCGCTGAGGGTCAATGAGGGGTCAGAGGAACAGCCGTCTCTGATGACGCTCCAGAAGGGAGACTTTTTGGGGTCTGATAGAGGAGAGACTACACAGGACTTTACCTCCAACACATCTGCGAGGGGTCCTTTGGCTGAAATCTGCAGTAAAACAGACAGTTAAACACTGATGAAGAAGAATGATAAGCTGTTCATTGGAGGTGAAAGAAGAAAAAAAAAAGACAATCTGACCTCAACATAGACCCGATGGCCGGCAGTGATGACACAGGGGCCGCTCCTCCTCTGCTCATAATTCTCAGTGACAAACAGTCTCAGAGTCAGTAGAGGCCCAGATCTGTGCCTGGGTATCGGGAGAAGGTTCAGCCCCGGACTGGGCCCTGGATCCCCCGGTACCCAGGGGGCCAGATCAGTGTGAGGAGTGTTCACCTCATCATCATTATCTGCAGTGGGACCAGAGAGGCTGGGGAGGGAAGCCAAACAGCGAAGCTGAGGGGAAAAACCAGAATGTGAGTCAGTGAATAGTATTGGTGGTTAGTAAGCAATGGCTTCCTGTATTGTGAATTTATGAGACAGACACAGATGTCTCACACGTATGCTGAGTGGACGTTTGGATTTCCTCTCTGTCTCATTGAGTGCCAGAATGGTCTGAGGTTTGTCTCTCCATAACAGCATCTGGGTAGAAAATAGACAAACACACTGTGTGGGATCATTTACAAATATGTACATACAAGTTTTCCACATGGACTCTCACCCCGATCAACAGCAGGTATTCTGACACATGAATGGTCGACAGGAGAGAAATGTTTACTCTCTACTGCCCACGTCACTTGTGCTGTGCCACAAGGCTCAGTTTTAGGCCCACTACTGTTTTTGGTTTACATGGAAATCATCTACAAATAACAATAACTTTTAATTTTTTGCACCATTGACAACAATGTGTCTGTGTCTGTCACTGCTTCACTGATCGTGGCAGTCTGTGGATAAACCTCATTAAACCTGTAGCTTGATGTCTGAAGTTCAACAAACTGTTTTTTACCACTTAGAAATTACTATTATATAATCACATGTCGTATTATCTTTATCTTTATTGCCTTTTTCTATCAACATCTTCTTCATTTTGTAATTAACTTGTTACATTCAACAAGACAGAGTAAACACACACATATTTCGCCACATTATATGTCATCACATACACCTGTTGCGTTGCGTTATCTGTGTGTTATTTATCCATTTTCACCTCACTGCGTCATTCCACCCTCCAATTTCCTGCCCGTGAGAGTCAGATTTAGGAAACAACAGTAATTTGCCTCCCATCCCATCAGCCCCCACGGAGCACTGTTCTGGTCATGATGACCTGGGTCAGGCTTATTACCAGGGACAACTTCCACTTACCACAGTTTTACACACTGATTATGTGTGTTAAATGTTGTGTTGTGTTGTGTACCACTGAGTGAAGAGACCGTATTTTGGACTCATGATGTTTTCTCCTCCATGCTCCACCGCTATAATTTTCTCTCTTTCTTTTGTGTCCGTGTTATTTAGGTCCCTAATAACAAACCTTTCAAATAAATAGAATTCAGTGTTCAGATAAAAAAGGGGGTGAATTTATAAAATCAGACATAGCAAGATAAAGACACATTTCAGAGACAAAAAAAAATTAACAGCAGTTACCCTCCTCCTTTTCTGACCAAATTTCTTATCTCACCATGTTTTTGTACTGCACCCCTCTGGGCTGTCCCTGGGGCAGACCCTCAGTCCCACAGGAAATGACTGGGAACACCAACAGGAAATGGCTCCCATTGGACTGAGCCTGGCACGTCGGGTCCTGCAGAGTCACGACAGCCACTGGGACAGACAAGCTCTGAAGCAGAGAACTAATATGAGACCAAGCAGCTTCCAATCTGAATCATTTCTCTGTATCACTGCAGTATCGTCATTAACCAACATGCATTTGCTCAATAAAGAACCGCTGGTGCTGCAGTAGCAAAGACTCAGCCGCATCAAAATAGCACATACAGGATGTCAGGTACACTAATAGTAAACTGATGTGATACCAGCTAAACTGTGTGTTTTCACACATCCAGCAAAATTAGCATTTATTCTGGGTCATATCTCTGACTGCCTGATACGTTTAAGTCAGTTGGTCACTTTCCTTTAGGGCTGTTTTCCTTGACTCAGTGTTAGGCCTGGAAATGTTTTGATGAAAGCTCTGGGCTCATATAGGACAGCTAGCTTCTTTCATTTCTAACTGTTTACATATATCACTGCATCTAATACTGAGGTATGAAGACCTGCAGGATGTGCTGGTCCACGGTCACGCTGAGGCGTCCATCCTCACACTGCACTGTTAAACTCTCTTGGCCTCCGCCGTTCAGCCACTGCCTCATCCTGCGCTCCTCGGCCCAGGAAGGCCTCACAGCCAGAGAGTTCATCACTGCGAGCGCGTCTGCTGCGGCACAGACAGAGAGGAGACACACTCATACTCACACTTACTCTTTAATGCGCTTCGTTCGACGTATGCAGCGTGCGTCGATGGAAATATTCTGCTCTCGTTTCACATTCGCCGACACACAAGGTGACAAGGTGAAATGGACTAAAGATGGTTAAAAAGATAAATCAGAAATGATCAGTTCACTCACACTGTGATGGAAACAAGAGACACACAGGGGTCCTGACCTGTCCCGCCCCCAGCCAGCTGGATCACAAAGCGATTGGCCAGGTCAGCCTCAGTGTATGAAGTCACCTTGGTGTAACCGGTTTCACCTGCCCAGGCCAGAAGGTCAGGGATGGTGGACAGGTCAGAGTTCAGTGTGTAGGACAGGGTCAGGGCAGGCTCACGAGGGTAGGGCGGGGACACACTGTTGGAGGACTATGGACAGACACAGAGGACACATAATAAGAATTATATAGAAGAATTACTGTATATATAAACAATGTGCCTCATGATATTTTTTCATGGTTTCAGTCAACAACAAATCTTATGGTACACAGGTATGAGATATATCAGGCTTTGGCCACACAGCTGTTAGACATACAGTATATAAGACAGGTGTCTGGGAGAGTGCAGAGAAGATGAGGCCCTTACATGAACGGAGACATGACCCTGGACACCTTTCGCAACAATGGCCCAGTTGACCGGCACTGAGCTGCTGAGGATCAGAACAACCGTCTGTGCCTTTGATTTGACCACCGGGGGCACAAGAGAGACGATGACCTCTACCTGCAGAGAGCTGAAGAGAAAAAAAAAACAAGATTTTACTTTGCGTGGCTGTACAACAGCCACACATGCTTCTGTCTGGAGGCTGCACGTTCCTCACCCACAGAGTCCCGATCCCGCTGAATGCAGCTTGATCACATGGACCTCGGGACTGACCCCGCCTGCTGGGGTGTGGTGGTGGACGCAGCCTTGAACTTCCTGTGGCTGCAGGTCAGAGGTCAAGTAGTTGTGAGAGAGGAACATGGACTGTAGCTGGCAGACAGCGGGCAGCGTCGGATCTGCAATTACAGAAACAGAGCAGTCAGTTTGACAGGATAGAGTTATTATTATCTGCTGAGAGCACAGAGGGGATATGAGAGATAAGAGAAGATGACCTGAATTCCAACCCACATTACGTCAGTTCAGTGCACAGATGTGTTGATTAAACATTTGCAGCCATCAGCAAAGATAATATTTCTGTTTTCATTTTTTGTTTGCACTGTGAAACCGGTCTCTAAAGACTTGAAATGACAACAAATGATGATGTGCATTTGTCCTTTTTTTGTAAAGGTTCTAGACAAAACTAACAAACAATTTAACATCAGGCTCACCCTCTCCCAGTCGGACGTACACTCGGTTGCCGTACGTCGTGTGCGTTAGAGAGGACAGGTTGCCGTAGTGTTTCAGAGCCCAGCGGTGCAGCGCGCGTGGACGGAAAGGCAGCAAATGCACCGTGTGGACGTGCAGACGCAGCGTGTGGGAGTGCACGCTGGAGTTTGAGGACACCTGGCAGATATCGGCATACAGAACATTTTCAAGGGAAAGAAGTGGAGGAGAAAGTGCCAAGTTAAAAACCTGTAGTCGGTCACATGAGAACTGATGGTGAGGGTGATGAATCATGCTCTGACCGACCTGCACCAGCACCGGGAGGTTGGGGGGCAGCCTCTCAGACTCCAGCCACCAGCTGACCGGGAGCTTGGAGCTGAGCAGCAGGTGGAGGGCTCTGAGAGGCGAAGGGGACAGGGACAACGGCTTCAGCAACACCGTCACCTACAGACAGAAGAAGAGAGGGCGAATGTGGTGAAATTGTAAAAGCAGAGCCCAGGGTCTTATTGAGTTGAAGAAATTCATCCATGTTCAAGTTGTAGCGTAATATTGCAGATGTAATTTAAGCAGTTGTTCTATTTTAGGGACACGAAATGTAAGGGTTTATCAGACAAGTCCAAAATATAACTTCATAACTGAAATAAATGAATTTCCTCACTGTACTTGGACAGATATTTAACCATTTTATCTATTAGGCTACTTGTGTGATGAAGCTGATTAACAAACAACACTGGTAGCTTCACACCATGCAGCCTATACTTCACAGCCACATCACTACCAGTCTTATCAGTTCAGACATTTAGATGAGCTAAATCTGAGTTCCATCACTCAGCTACAGTAATTAACACACCGTCAGTACGTTACAGTCACATGCTGGTTAACAGTTGTACTGCTGTTAGAAACAGCTACTAGCAAACTAACTTAATGTAAAGTTTAGTTGGTATGAGAAAGAAGACGTTCAATAAAGTGTGAGACTTGTTTCTATTGTGGTCTAGATGAAGACAAGGGATGTGTAGCTAAAATGAATGAAGATAATGTCATTAAGACAGAAGTGTGTGATGTTCGAGGTTAAATACTAACTAACTTAGCTTACAATCTAAAATGCTTAGAAGAAATAAACAAATCACAAAAATAATAGAAAAACAAAGGAGTTATAAAACAAATTTAGCTTGCTGGACTTGAATAGAAGTTTAATAGAGTTCTAATAGAGTTTAGTACATTTTATATTAATTACTTTAATGGGGTTAGAGATAAAGGACAAGTAGCTGTTATAACTTTCTGGTGTTAAAATCCACTTATATGATTAAACTCATGGTATAACCTTGTTTTCAGGGCTGTTTGTCACTCTGCCCACTGCTATGACATGAGTCTCCTTGCTCCCACGTTCTCTAGCAGCACATCCTGGGCCTGCCTCAAACGTCTCCAGCAGACCCTGGACCGGGTGTAGCGCCCCCACGGGGCCGACCATGGAGCACCACACCTCTTCACCCTGAGCTGAGGAGGAGGAGGAGGAATACATGTGTATGACTGATAAAGGCTGATAAAAACGAAACCTGAACTATCCCTGCAGAAGTCATGACCATGGGGTTCCTCTGAGTAAGACAACAAATAGCAAGAGCTGTGAGTGAGAACAGTGATGTGCTTCAACATGCAGACACAATATGGTCCAAAATCTGCAGGATTGCTGTTTTCTGAGCCAAGTGTCATAACTTTCCTTCTGTTTCCCCCCGTTATTCACTCTCCTCCTCCGTCTGATGTGTGGGTTACACAATAGACAGTCTGAGGAGAGCACGCCGAGGTTAATCCCTGCCGGAGGCCAATGGAAAATTTCCCAGAAGACTATGCAACAGTTTTTACTTTCGTTCTGACACATCAGATAAAGACCTTTAGAAGAAATGTCCCATCTGACACTTTTCTTCTCCTCACAACACAGTTATTACTTCCTATGGTCAAAGGATAAGTGGATGCAAAGCTGACAAGTGTCGCCTGTGCTCCTCCTACCTGCTGTTCTCCTCCAGAGCCAAAGGAGACACAAGACGGTCCTTGCGATTCCTGACAGTGAAGGCATCATGGGCATTTTGCCGTTCGACTGACTTAATGAAACGGCCCCTTTGCTACAACCTGTTAAACAACAACACAGTCATACAATTTATACGTTAGCTCATTTTGCTTTAATCAGGATAACCCCAGCCAAACACAACACAATGATTTCACAGAACTGAGCCATTGCAGCATGTACTGTAGTAGAGAGCTATTCACTATGCAACAAGATGCTGTGAAATTATCTGTCCATCATTTATTACTCAACCAAATGACTGATAATAAACAATAAAACCACTTCTAAAATGTGCAGCGCTGATGCCTTTGCTTGTTACTGATAAAAAGTTTTTGTCCTATTTTCATGGTCAAATGCTTTAATGAGTTCAAGAAATAAAAACAATGGCCAGCAGAGCAACTACAAACCAATCCAAGTGCAGGTTATTGTTGATAAGTGTAAAGTTGATTAAAATGTCTTAATCAAATCAATATTATGAGCTACAAAGTCAAATTTAGTTAGCCTACAGTTTTTCAAATGGCTTCCAAGAGCCTCTCAGCACTCAACAACCACTTGTAGATTTAATATACGGTCGTCTCGTGAGCTATGAATTGAAGATAAATTGAATTTATACACAGTTTAATCAGAACTGCACTCACGTTACAATATTTTTTAATATTAAAGAAACAAAACGCATTTTTCCGATCAGGACTATTCTACTATAAAGTTTGTTAATACTTTTTAATAGTAACTTAGAAGTAATAGAAGTTGGACTCACCTGCGGCGCAGAGGGACAGGCGGACTGCTGATCCAGCTGTTGTGGACTTTTGGACTTCACTGTGAGGCATTCACGACCCAACACACGCCCCCCTCATTTCCTAAACACACAACCACGCAGTCACACACACCCTCCACATCTTGAACCGGGCAAAATGCTCCACTCTCAGCTGCGTGTCGCGTCAGGCGTCTTCATCCAGCTGAGGTGCGACCTGTGGGAAATATTTCTCAGGGGAAATTCATTTTACACACCGAGTGGGACCGAAGGGGAGAGCGGTTGTAAAAGAGACAATTAAAGGGGCCATGGGAGGGACTGTGGGATGGTGTGACAGAGTGGAGAGAGAGATGGCGAGGAGAGGAATAAAAGGCTCTGAAAACGTCTCCAAACGTAGATGGCAACAGGAAGGAGGGCTGGAGGGAGAGAAGGAGGGAAGGAGGAGGGATGGAGGAGGAGAAGGGTGGGCCTCGGGAGTTTGACTGGCGGCTCAAATGTTTGGGAAGATGCAGGGAGGGGAGCGCACACACTACCAACCACACACACGTACACACTTTTTACTATTTTAAACTTTTGTTTTCCTTCTCTATGTTTTTGATTTTCCCATCCAGCTCAAAGTGAAGCTGATAACAATAAGGAAAACATTAATTAAAAAAGCAGATCATTTCCTCTAAACACATATTCATATAGCCTACTCACAAACTCACTCAGCATGTCATCATATGGTCCTCCCGAAAACTTTGTGCATGGAGTCTCTTTCCTACAGTGGCCCTGTGGGCTCAACACACTGAAACCTGCAAAAACGTGCTACAAAACTCACAACAGATGAAAGAGCTGCTTCTTGACTTTACAGATTTTGAAGTTGACAACCTTCTTGTGGTGTTTGAAGAAGGTGAGTTTGTTTGGTTTAATATAACACCAATATCACATGATTCAGATATTATTGCAGATATGTAGGCCTACTGTATTTTTATGAATTTGCATTTGTGTCTTTGCATGACGTTGCAGTGACCTCTCAGGGCCACTGTCTCTTTTATTTTGAAAGTACTGCTGTGATTTTACTTCATGTCTGTATCTCATTAGTTACAGTAATAGCTAATAGATGTGTGTATTTGTGGCCTTGTGTTGCAGCTTTTATCACCACAGCCTGTGTCCGTATGTCTGTGCAGTAAATCTCTGTATGTTCATCTTTCTTACCCCTTTTACACTAATTTCACATTGTCGTAAGAATAATGACTCAAATATTGGTTATAGCTGCTTTAATTTACAAGTGACACGTTGTTTTCTGAGGTTATTGATGAGCTGCTGATGTCACGGTTGGGAATGTAGACCTGCATGATGGGATTTGCGTATGGCAGCTGAAAAACACTGGGGTTCATCGAGTTAAACGGCTGCTGTCGTTATTTGTTTAAGTTCAGACGTCCGCCCAGTTTACCCACACTTGCAGTGGAAATGATTATGGCAGAGAGCTTCTCAGACAGTAGACTGCAGGAGTGGTCAGAACATTTGCCAGTAGAACCAAAACATTTACCATAATTAGAGTTCATTTTTGATGACAAAAGTTATTTTCAGTAATATCTACATAATACAGTTTTACAGTGCAGCTTCCCCAGTCTTTGTGTATGTGTGTGTTCTGCATGTCCACATGTCTCCTGGGTCCAGTTTCCTTCTCACTAATACAGTATTTCCAAGAATCTTTTCAGTAATAATGAGCTTTTCAGGGAATCATTAATAACACCAGCTGGGACCCGGCCTCGCTCGGCATGAGTCTTCATTCAGCAGCACTTCGCTGCATCGTCTGACCAGCTGCACAGCCAGCTCCAAGTTTTAAGCTCCAATATTACATTTTTACCTGTTTGTCTGTAAACTCCATCTGAGTGTTTGTGAGTTTGTGGAAATGATGCGTGTGTGTCAGTGTGACCCTGTCTACTGCATACTCCATTGATGCATTCAAAGAATCTTCAGAGACATCTGCGCAATCTGCTGAGTCAAAAGTTGTTTTTCTATGCTGGTAATTTCAACATTAATGAAGGATGTCTGACTAACGATGATGACTAATTATATGACATAAATAAACGAGCATGATTTTAAGTTCTGGTTGAGAAACTCAGCTGAAAAACAGCTGTCGCCAAATTCTCCTTTCAGCATCAGTATATAGAGTTACAATAATAAGCAATATTGCAATGAGACTGCAATAATATAATGAGCCTCAAACCATTCTCTTTCATCAGCTGTTCTCTGATCAGATGCTGTCCTCTCATACACAGACTCAGTCATCTTCCCCATCACTGATTTCCTCATCTCTGACAACACGGCCTCAAGAAGCTGCTAAATGGATGCAGGTATCACAAAACTCAATTTACACTTGGACTTCTTCCCATTTTCTCCAACAGAAAATCTCCACCAGACTGTAGCTGTGACATCATATCGTCCATATCCAGATGCAGGAGTGTACCTGTACATGTCAAACTATATTTCAAAATAAGAAATTTGTTAGCAAATGGAAAAACAACCAGTGATGATAAATGACCAGTTGGGTCTGTGTTGGGTTCACATCTTTACTGAGTCACAGTTCCAACACGTTTCACCAGCAAACGACAGAAGAGGAAACAAATGGGGAGAAAAAAAAAGTATAAATCACAAAAACAGAATTCGCAAAAACCTTTTTGCCATTGACAAATGATTGTAGTTGTACTGACAAACAGAGAGGACAATGAAGAGGTGTCCATGTGATATAGACAAACAAACAGCACCTGACCCCCCCCCTCTACCTCTGACTTCCTTTGACACAGTCCACAGGCAGCTCTGAAAAATAAGCAGGTTTCTCTTTCCTCTTGCTCCCTCATGTGTTCATGAACAGGCGGTGCATGATACATTCATGACCAAGACACACACGTACATACACACACACACACACACACACAGACACACACACACACACACACTTAGCAGCAACAAACAGCAGAGATAAAGGGACAAGAGATTAGCAAGTGCAGGAAGAAGAGAGACAAACAGCTTGCCCTCAAAATAATCACTTTTCACTCTCCCACTCTGATTTTGAAGCTCTTGGAGCGTTTCAGTACAATCACCGATTCATATTTTATGCTTCTCTGTGTTGCCAGGCGGGGCCAACAGCAGCATCCATCATCTCATCTTCCATTTGTTACATAATCTGGATTATCTTCCGTCATCATCACAACTTCCTCCTCCTCTAAAAGCCACTCCAGATAGTCTAGAGGTCAGCAGATCCGTGGCACTGTGGATGTGTGCGACACACGATCAGACTCGGCTGATCCCCCCCCCCGTTCACACACACACTCGGCCCAGCCAGTCCTTCATCCCGTCACAGACACAGACACACACACACAGAGACAGAGGACAGAGTGAGACAGTCCTCGCCTCCCGTCGCCATTGAGTCCAGCTCTGTCTTTTGCGGGACAGAGAGTCAGCCTGTGTTTCTTAAGTCTCCTCTCAGAGTCTGAGGCTGGCAGTGGGCAGCTAATAACCCTATGACCCCTGACCCCTGACCCTAGCAGAGGTCAGAGACATAGTCAAAATCCTTGAAGTAGTCCTGCTCCTTGCGGGACAGCGTGCGGCGCTCGCGGGGCGGCGTGAGGGCAGGAGCCTCGGTCGTGAACTCTGTGTCGAAATTGCTGACGTCTTCGTCTCCTTCAATCATCGGGACAAAGGGAGGCGGGACGTTCCTCTGAAGGAGAGCCTCCCAGTCCATTCCCTACAAGGCATATTAGGTTTTACGCTTCAACATGAAGTTCATCATCATCATTAAGATTACAAACAGGAATAGTGAGAAGAGCTTTAAAACTCTGACTCACCCTGAAGAAAGGCTGTTTCTTGACATCTTCAGCATCCTTCTCTCCAGAGCCCAGACGTCTTTCAGGGTTCCTTCTCAACAACTAGAGACAAAAAACAACAACATCACTGATATGAGTGTGGGGTCATACACAGCTTCAATTTGTAGAAAATAAAGGAACATTAGGTTTAAAGGGATAGTTCAACATTTTGGCAAATTGGCCCATTGCCATAATCCCTATAGTTTTAGGAGTAGGTTCGGCTTATACAGTAGGTGAAAACTGCTCCCATTAACCTCTGGGATTTCTTGGTTTCCCTCATCAAACTCATCAGATACACAATCCTACTACTAAGTTGTGACCTGCGCATTCACCACACTATGAACGTTTGTAACGTTCTTTTATTATCTCATAGCGTGGTGATTGTGCAGGTCACAACTTGTCCATGAGAGCATTTTGGAGTTGTTGGATTGTGTATTTGATGAGTTTGACGAGACCAAACCCAGATACCCCACTAGCCTCCGTAGCGTAGCTCTGAGCAGCTCACGGCTCTGCTCCACCGTTCTAAAAATAGCTTGCACCGACAATTAAAGGTAACAAACCTACTCCTAAGACTATAGGGATTATGGCAATGGGCCAATTTGCCAAAATGTTGAACTATCCCTTTAAGTTAGCCAGGAGCAGAAGGTGATTCTCACCCGTCTCATGATGCCGATGGCCTCGGTGGAGAGGAAGCGAGGGTAGCGCACTTCATCGTTCACAATGCTGTCGAAAACCTCCTCCTCATCATCACCAGGGAACGGAGACTGAGAGAAACAGACACACATTATTCTTCACTGCATCATATTCTTCACTGCATCATAGTCTGTCCAGACTGCATCAACTGAAACACATGTAAAATATACAACACCGTATAATAATTAGTGTCTGATTTAAGGTGAGCTCAGAGAAATTCTCCTCCTTCAGCAGACGAATGTGAAAACAGACTTCGAGTGTCAAATTCTGCACATCCATCATTCTGCACTGTGGAGCTCAAACCTCCAAGTAACAACAAGCAAAACACATTTTTGAGTGGAGTGGGGTTTTAATGATATATGTCAAATATTACAACTCTTTTTCAAATATGTGTTCCCCCCCTTTGGACACTGGTGGAGACACAGCGCTGCTTGTTACTGTCAGACACCACCTGGAGCTCAAAATGAGTCTGTGCTCGAAACGAGACCAGACCATCAAGACCAGTCCACGTCCCTCCTCGCCAGTTCAAATAACTCAAACTCTCTGAACTCTGTTCGTTGTACAATCTGGACCCAAACTTTATGTGTGTGAAAAAGAAGTTTTCTCTTCAGACTGATCACCATCAGTCTGAGAAGAACATGAACAGTGAATGACCTATGACCTGTACATGAGACTGATTAAATTATGACAGAGTGTGTCTATTTGAACCAGCGCTGACTTTCTGGTCATACACAACGGAGAGACGAGACAATAGACAACACAGGAGGAGATGTTAAACTGTTCATATGTGTTGAGGCTGTTCATTATAAATGGGTTGAGATGTGATATGGTGTGAACAAAAAAAAAGAGTCAGCACTTTTCAGGACTATTTCATTTTTATAACATTAACCACTATCATAAGATGCACGTCTATGTTATGTTATTGGACAGACTGTCTCTCACCAGTTCTATTCTTAGTGCCAATGTGTCTGTAATTAGGATTCCTATCAAGTTAGTACGGCTGTTTCCTTAAATGTAAGTGCTGATTGTATTTACTTGTTACCAGACTTCTTGGCCTTGATCTGGTTTGTTGTTTACACTCACAACTCAAGCAGTCAAGATGCATTTAATCTAATATTAACGACTGCATTTAAATTTCTACTGTATCCTCACCTCTCCAACCAACATCTCGTAGATCAGTACTCCGAGCCCCCACCAGTCGACTGCTCTGGTGTACGATGTGTCTGTCAGCACCTCTGGGGCCAGGAACTCGGGGGTCCCACAGAAGGTACTAGTCCTGTCCCCAAATCCCATGCCTTTGGGTGAGAGAGAGAGGTTTCTTAAGACATACATTATGCAAATATAAGGGTGTTTTCCTCCTCTGGTGGTGCAGAAGACCAGTTTACCTGATGAATAATGGACACTCACCTTCTTTACAGAGCCCAAAGTCTGCTATCTTCACAAAACCCTCTGTGTCCAGCAGCAGGTTGTCCAGTTTTAGATCCCTGATAAGGAACAGAGTGGGATCAACTCTAGGTATAGGGTGTTGGGATAAGTGAGGGAGTGTGTGTTGGAGACGAGGCGGCTACTCACCGATACACAATCTTCTGGTCATGAAGGAACTGCAGCCCCAGGACGACACAGGCTGAGTAGAACCTGTCAGACGCATGGCGAACGGACGAGAAGTGAACACACACACAACTTAACATTTATACCCGATGCACTGATGGACATAGACAGTAAAGCAAACACATGAACATAGCAGAACTCACACAGCGCGTGGCTCAGAGAAGACGTCAGCGTGTATGTGCATCATGAGGTCTCCTCCTGCCGTGTACTCCATGACAAAACACACATGTTCTGGTGTCTGGAAACATGCAAACAGGTTGACCAGGAAGGGGTGGTGGGAGCCGTTGACGGTCTCAAAGATCCGCTTCTCACACATCAGACTGTGGAGGGACAGAGGAGGGGGTGGGGTTTGCAAGCGAGACAGTAATTACTGAACAGTGCGAGGTGTAATTATGAGGTGGATGAACTCGTGTTGTGCGGCAGAGACTTCGGTCGAGGTCGCCGTGTTCTGTGTCGTCAAGTACAGTTACCTCTCCACTTCATCCCGCGCTACGATGTCCCCCTTCTTCAGGGCTTTGATGGCGTAAAGGCTTCCTGTACTCTTGTACTCAGACAGCAGCACCTGGAGAGTCCAGTGAAAGCTTCATTAATTACTTTGTTATTCACAGTAATAAAATACAAATGGAGTGACCGTGAATAGAGCCAATAAAAACTAACAACACATTAGTCCGTCTCTCACCTTTTAACTCTATTTAGTTCTGTTCTATAAATCAGTCATAAACGTTTGGTTTCATTATGATAATATAAAGAAGGCTCAGCAAGTTCCCCAAAAAAGCTGGGCATTGTAGTTTTTATGCGACATTACCTGAACGGGAATAAGTTAGTTAGTTTCAGTTTATTTCAGACATGTAAAAATAAGTAAAAAATCAGTAGAGTAATGGACAGACATAACATAACAAATCAAAACTTTACAAAGACAACACATGAAAAATGAAAAATTCATATCCAAAATGGAGTGGGAAGAAGTGAAACTTATTAACTCCCACTCCTTATTCATGAATTAACTATCAAGCTTCCTCGTCATTATAACCTATACAATAAGTTAATTTAGCTAACATATACATATATAAAGACATATACAAAGACAAACTGAAGGTAAAACCAACAGGTCAACAAATAATAATAAGTTAGTAAATAACCCAAATAATTAATTAAATAATAAGCACCTTGTGACTGTCAAACACCCTCATTCCTGTACATATTGAAAACCATTTCTTTGTAGGTAGTGCATTTATTGAGATTATTTTGAGAGGAGAATTCATTTGATAGTGAAGGTTTGGAAAATATGGCCACATGTAACATGGATTGTAATTATTATTATTCTGTTAGTTTTCATCTTTTTGAGAAACCTCTTGATAAACACAAATGATCAGCAGTCTCTGCTTTAAATAATAAAGAGATGGAATTACAGTAGCCTATTTCCATCTGGTTTGACGTCCAAGTTAAAGGTTACTTGTATTAAGTATTGGGGGGCAGCATACTGTACCTTTAATCAGCAACAAAGTCAATGTAATTCCAATTTTAAGTGTCCTTTTAGCTCTGTTTTTGCTACAAGATGCTAAAACCCTTGTTTTTGTGAGAATCAGGTGATATTTCTCTGTGAGCTCTTCAATTCACATTAGTCATTTAATCTCATTGCATAAAATACACAAAGGACAGTTTTATTACTTGACCCTTTAAGTTAACAACATATGGGTTTAGTCGGTCTAGTAACTACTGTAGTATGAGTACCTTTCCGAAGTGGCCCCTGCCGAGCACAGCTATCAGCTTGAAGTCCTGCAGGCAGAGGGGGCCTCTGCTGGGTCTGACATACAGATTATAGGCAGATTACAGATGATGCATGCAACATGACATATGCTCAACAACATCAGAAAAACATACATCCCATATACCAAATATCCGTAGCACGAATGCAGCATTTATTCTGTGTTTCAGCCACTGTTTCTTGACATATGCTCTAATCCACAGTGATTATGATGAGTTGGCTTCACTGTCGGGTGTTAAAAAAAGAAGTTACAACACCAGATTGTGTGTGGGGGTGTGATTCTGGTGTCAAGCTGTGTTGACCATATTGCAAAAAGATACGCTCAGGTATGGTTCCTATGTGTATATATGTGTGTGTGTGTGTGACAGGGAGAGAGAAACAGAGAAGTCTTGTGTGTTTCTGCACCTGCGTAACGAGTTCTGGGACAGCGATCTCGTTGGCTGCTCATGAACAGGGTGAACACCCGCTGTGGACGGGGGCTCGATGACCGGCGTCTGTTCCTGTGAAACGCCACAGGGACGAAGAGGAAGGAGACGGAGGAGGAAGTGGGGACACCAGTGACATAGAGGGAACACGCCAACAACAGAGCGACAGAGAAAGAGGAGAGAGACGAGGACAAAATGATTGCTAACATCTGTGACGACCTTCGGTAAAAGCAGACAAACAGACATTTATTGAAGCTCATCATGTGCGGCTGCCAGAGCCCCCGCTGGCCCACTGCCTCGCTCCTCCCCTCTTCCTGTCCTCTCCACTCCTTCCTCACTGCTAATTAGTTCTCTAAAAAACATCAGAGTAATTAATCCCATAATACTTCAACCCCGTTGAACACACCATCTGCCACGGGCCCTCTCTCTGTGCTGGTCTAATTCTGTGTCTGTCTGTGTCTCCGGTCCCTAAAATTCAAATGTACTTTATTGGCAGAACCATAAATAAACAGTGCACTGCCAAAGGATGTCGCACAAGGCGTGCCAATGTAAATATAATGATTCATAATAAGATTTTTTTCTTTGTTTTGTCAGATTTCCAGAACTTTCAACACTGTTTTGTGGTGAAAATGAAGCAACCTTTATTAATGGATGTAGAAGGAAACTAAATGGTTTATTTAATTTTAACAGACTTTCTCTCACACAGTTTGATGTCATGTTGAAATCAAATGTTTGTGAGCAATAACAGATACAAACTGATAATGCTGATAATGCTGATAATGGATAAAAAAAAACTACCAGAAGCTGTATAGAATTAAAGTTGCCGTCTTTATTTTTTGTTTTTTAAACTTAACTGGAGTTTTTAAACTATGAAAACCCACTTTTTGGAATTGCAGAGATCTGGTAGATTTCAAAAAAGCACAAATAATGTATGAGGCCAGACCACATTATGACCCTCGTGTATCAAATGTTGTTGAAAATAAAAGAGTCAGTTTAATATGAGACGAGATTTGAGAGCAGTGTGAATGTGCAACAAACAGCTGTCTCTTGATTTGCTCCTCTTTCTCAGTCTAGAGTACTTCCTCTCCTCTCTGCCATGTTATCGCCCTCTGCAGATTGTGGTCATCACACTGGGAAACTAACACGGATTTGGCCTTGATCAAATTAAAGCTGCCCTCCATCCAATTATGTCTCATTAAAGCTGTCTCCCTGAGTTTTTAGTTCTGTGTTTCTCTGACTTTCCGTCCTCTTCTTTCGCCCCCTGTCTTCGATTTCACCTCGGTGGCCTATGACTGCAGCACTGTTCCCAAGCCAAAGGCTGCAGGTAGGAACGGAGCAAAGTAGTAACATGATAGTGTAAAGATTCCCATCTTTCCCCTGTCTGAAAATCCTCTGTCTGCTTCCCTTCCTCTTTGGCCTTCGTCCCTCTCTTCCCGTCTCACTCACCAAAGGAGCGGGTGAATCCACCACATCCCTCCTGATCTCAGGCTTGGGAGGAGAGTCGCTGTCCATACTCAGCTTCTCCACTGAGATTTCTCTGCAATGTAAACGTTTATGATTTTATGTTACATAAAGCAAAGAAGAACAAAATCATTCAAAACTGTGGAGGAAAATGATCAAGTGGTGCATAAACCCACGCTATTGTGGAAAGAAAACTTACAGCAAAAAACATTTGTCAGTATAAAATGGTGCCTAAATGGATGATCTTAAAAACTGCACACTAGAATACACACAGTAGGTTACATACCCTGTGCTGTGTGTGAGTGCGTTGCTTGTGAAGCTGGGCGTATAGGCAGGTGTGTTGCTTCCACTGGGGATGGCGTTTCTCAGCAGGCGGACCCAGGTAGCGATGTCCACGTTCATCTGACGAGCGCGCAGGAAGGCCTTACCTGAGACACACAAACACACACAGTGCATAAGTTAAACACATTAAAGGTCAGACATTACAGTGACCAATCATCTCTGTCTGAGTGAATCCATTCATGCAAACAGCAGCAGCACCTAATGAAGTCCTCCTAGCTTTAATGAGGAGAGACAGCTGAACCGTTGCATGACCTGGGTTTGTTTTTGCTGTGATGTTTATAATCCCAGAAGCCATTAACACTTTATCTGAATGGAGCAGGCATTAAGCATGGCATGCAGGATGCCCGTTTGTTGTTCAAGTAAGTTAAGTGGTTTCTATTTTATCTGTATTCACAAGTATGGTCTTTCATTTTGAAAGCATTATTTCTTCACTTCACTTTCAGGTTTTGTAAAAACCCTGCTCTCTCTCTCTCTCTGCTCGAGCTAAACTCACTCAGCTGCTCGACCTGTTTGTCTGCACTCGGAACGACTGTGTTTTGTTCTGTGGTTCAGCTCATGTCCTTCCCCTCGCACTCTGGCTGCTTCTGTGCACTTCCTTTTCTGTGCTCAGATTTTTGAGAAATGACCCTGCATGGCACAAAGTCAACTATTGAAATCATCACTGCCTCATTGCCAGTCAGTTCTCTTAACAGGATCCATTACATTGTATTATTGTATTGTATTGTGTTGTATTATATTGTATAATAGTTATCGTCTTGCAAATCACTAGATTATATCATACATATTTTATTTTAACAGTGTTTTGACTGTCATCTTATTTAACTGCAGCATGTTGGTGGTGGGGGAGGTGGATTCTCAGTTCGCCAAACCCTAATTTCTCCATGAGAAGAAACCAGAGTAAAACTTATTCCAAATCAAATATGTAAATCCTCTGTGGTGATTCCTAAGAGGAGTAACTACACAACAACAACAACAACATATCTGCACCATGGGTATATACGTCCATGATGACATGCCTGGCTTTCAAGTGTTGATTACTCCTCATTATGCAAATACTAGGGAACAAACAATAAAATGGAAATTTTGTCTCACTGTTGTTTGATATGATAACAACAACTCTCTTGCCTGTTAACAGCACTATTTAACTGGTAACATGTTAATTAAGTACGAAACAAGGTCATTTCTATAATCTTAAACATTTTTTTTTACAAAAACATAACCTGTGAGGTCAGACATTTCTTTCTTTTTTTTGGCTTTTTGCTTTTATTTGATAGTATGCAGTAGAGATAGACAGGAAAGGGGGAGGCAGAGTAAGAGGGAATGACATGCAGGAAAGGGCTGCCCGACGCGGGACTTGAACTGCATTTTGGCAAATTGGCCCATTGCCATAATCTCTATAGTTTTAGGAGTAGGTTCTTTACCTTTAATTGCCGGTGCAAGCTATTTTTAGATTGGCGGAGCAGAGCCGCAAGCTGCTCAGAGCTACGCTACGGAGGCTTTCCTGGTTTCCCTCCCCCTCAAACTCGTCAAATACGATTATTCCAGCCTCAGTTAAAGCGAGGAGGGAGTGAGCTCACTGGATGCATATTTGGCTGCTCATAATTTCTCTGGATTTATTAAAAGGGTGTAGAAGAGTAGTGTGTTCAGCTACATACAGCTTCATGCCATGTACTGTATGAGTTAAGGACCTCACTGTCTGGATCTGTTGATTTTATTAGAAACCTATGTATGGTTGGATGCCTCCTACAGACCTTTGATGTCACAACGTGAAAAGATTGAAAAATTAGATGCAAGATGTGGTGAGCTCTCCTGACTCATGACCTATCGTCACTCATGAATTAATCCTGGTTGATGCACCGTCAGAGCTGAGAGAGCAGCCAGTCAATATAGCAGATGCCCTGAGTTCTGCATCCTGGTTAGCTATCAGGCTGAAAAACAAGCAATAAGTCCACAAAATAATAATAAATGTTGTGTATTACACTTTCACTTTTACTCTGCAGGGGTGAGAGCAACACACTAATAAGTGGACAGAAGAGGCTGAAACTGAACCAACAACTCTCGGATTAATGTGCCATCAACTCAATCACTTCAGCTCCATCTACTCACACATTGATCTGTTGCTCTCTCTTGACTAACTGAAGTGTTGATCCTCTCCAACAGAGCACCTACTATTGTGTGGAAGCCTTGTGATTCCCATTCTACGTTAGACTGGACTTTGGTAAAAACTAATTTGTGTCATTAATTTCATTTAAAATGACTCTAATATCTGAGGGCAGTATCATCACTTTTAGCTCTTCAGTGAAGTTCAATACCCAAGCCTTGGGCCTTTCTGTGAGGGGTTAGTATATTCCGCCTGTGCGTGCATGTGTTCTCTCCAGTGCCCTGTCCAATGCCCCCCCTGCACCCTTGCCCTGTGTCAGCTAGGATGGGCTCCAGCCACGCAAGACTGATAAGTGGAGTGTAGCTAATGAATGGATGAATGAGATCAGCAGGAAAACTGAGAGACATACCGTGTTGCTTAGAGAAGACTTTCTTCTGCCTCTGGAGTCGTCGACCTCTCTCTATCACTGGGTTAAAGAAGGTCACCTGAAACAAAAAGTACATACAGTTTACTTACAGTACATGTATATACATATACAGGCCTTCCCATCTTATACGACTGCTCCTGTCCCATGTGTGTATGGCGATTAATGTTTTGCGTGTGATTGTGACTGTACATATATGTTCATCTGTTTTATATTTTGAATATAGGAGGCTGTATTATTATAATAATGTTTGTTTTTGTGAAATGGAGCACTGTAACAAGATTACTTAAGTATGTTGATTCAGATTTTCTGTGCCTGTGTGTGTCTGGTACCTCGGCCAGCAGCAGCCCCTGTGGCTCCAGTTCCAGCTGGACTCTGTGTCTCTGGTTGTCCAGGAACTCCTCCAGCTTCAGGTACTTCAGAGCGCACAGGGATCGGTAATCTCTCCAGTACACTGCTATCTCCATCTCTCGGGACTAATCACACAAAACAGAAATGCAACATGAACACTTTTTCACTCAACCAGTAACACATTTTAGACTGGACAGACTAAATCTTGAAGTCTGTGGTTCTGCCTCTGGAATACAATTACAGAACCAGGCTCCAAGCTAAAGACACTCATCTGGCTAAAAAAAACTCTGTGTCAAGGGCTTATTGTTGCTGGCTTTTATCTTTAAATAATTATAATAATAACACGATTAACATTTGTTGTGCATTTACTTATAACTTAGTGCATAATCAGCAGCTCATTTACATTTTTTCTCAGTTTTTCCACAGTTTAAACCCTCTCTAAATGTAAAGCACTGCAGGTCTGCTGTATCTTACCCTCTCCAGTTCAACAGTGAATGTCTGATCCCAGGCCTGATCTCCACCTGTTCTCCATACCGTTTGACCCACAACTGTGTTCTCCAGCTTCAGCACAGCGCTCACCTCCGCTGTAACACATAAATGCAGGCAGAACTGTTAACAATGCACAATATAAAACATATGACAGAAAAGATATATACACTGATGACAACAAATGTTAATATTTTTGAGGGATGTTTAAAACAAGATGAGGCACACTCACTGGAGAGCTCATCAGTCTTGCCGGGGATCTTAAGGCTCATGCTGCTGGTGCTGCGGCTGTAGAGGCCACTCAGTTTGAAGGAGGAGCGTCCGTCTCCCGGAGAGTGAGAGGGAAGAACCACCGGCGTCCCCCTGCTCCGCCCTGGGATGACCTCCAGCAGCCCGACACAGCCCAAAAGACGCACCTGAAGAGTACCTGGGCAGAGGACAGGACTCATATTAAATACCTCCACATTTACAGACAAACTTACTGTGGTCAAAAATACATGTTAGTACTGTTTCTACCTGTGAGAGGTGATGGTTTGCTCAGGGTGCTGTACTGGTTGTGGACATAGGGGGTGCTGTGACGGGAGCTGAAAGCCGAGGACGACGCCAGCACCAGCTCCTCCTTGATGAGGCAGGCCTTGGGGTGATCCTCGGGGAGCTCCTGCAGCCTCTGCTCCAGAGAGCAGCGCAGCAGATCCAGACGCTGCGACGACTCGCTCAGACCACACTGAGCCTGCAGAGCACACAGAGAAGAAGATCGAGTCTTTCTTGAAAATTAATTTCATTTTTGAAAACAGTCTGAAGTGAATTATATACACACGGCAAAACTATGTGAGACAGTATAACTTAAGAGGTATGAATCAGAATCAATAATGTAAACATGTACTCATATGGACAGATATGCCAAAAAAAAGGTCCATTGATACGTATGTGGAGTACTATCTTTTTGGTGAGTGTCAACAGTGCTTTTATCAGATCACTGATGCTCCAGTGGGAAAACTGACTGAACTCAGCACAGTTTGAGACACGGATCAGTGTTAATTACTTTAACAACACAAAGAATCGCTAAGTTGACAACGAGCAGACTGTGAGAGAGGGTTGACCGAGTGGTCTTTTCTAAATGATGCCGTCTTTGCAGTGACTACAGACTGTATTACAGACTATGTGGTGGTTTGTGGTGCTCAGCCCATCCATGGGAATCCTGTATTATGTTGTAAACCGTGTTATCTCCCCTCCGTTCTCTGACCTCAGCCATGGCCTTCTTGTCTTGGACCTTTCCTGCCCCCAGCAGCCTCAGCATGTTCTTGGCTCCCTCGGCCATGGCGTGCTCCACCCGGTAGTGATGCCACAGCTCCTCCACACGTAGCTCCACCCCACACAGGTCTGGCTTACCTGGTGCACAGTGTCGACTTTAGTACATAACAACAACACAACAACAACAGTAACACACAAAGAAGATACAGTGAGGTTTGTAGCCCATTGTGTTTTCAAGTCTTATTCTTTTTTCTTTTTTTTAAACTATATTTTTGGGGCTTTTTGCCTTTAATTGACAGGATAGTTGAGAGAGACAGGAAATGGGGAGGCAGGGAGAGGGGGAATGACATGCAGCAAAGGGGCCACACACAGTTTTTGAGCTCTGTTTTGGTTTCTCCCAGCTCCTCCACAACACTGTGTTCAACAGGTACTGTCGGTTTGCAGCTGTAGTGGCTGAAAATGATGCTAATGAGAGTGAACCAAAACAATGAAGTTGTGATTTGTAGAAATGAATTACTGTACTGAACAAACAAAAGCTGTGGCATTCATGTTAATATACAGACTATAGCAGCTAGATGAAGAGGGCATGTGGAGAAAATGAAGGAGAATGGAGGGAAAACTGACTCCTGTTAGAGCCATGTGTTGAAATCAGTCAGCTTGTTATCCTTTCCTTTCCCACTGCTGCTCTTTCTGCTGCTCTGAGCTTTGTTTTCCCTCCCTGCTTATTCCGTCTTTCATCTCTGACTCCTTCCTTCCCTCCACTTCGCTCTGTCGTCATCTCTGACTCAGTCCATTCAGTCTTACTCCCTTCCTGACTCCCTGCGTGCGACCTGCCCCCTCTCTAACCTATGGTAAATGAGGCATGGCTTTTAGTTGTTGGGCAACATCAAGGGGATGCAGGAACATCAATAAAGCTCTAACCTGGGAGAGCGAGAGGAGGGTTGTAATGGTGTGTGTGTGTGAGCTGAGAGACGGTATACTGTTAAGTTCTAAAGTAAGAATTGATCCACAGGCATCATAAAATATGCAGTGAGTATAAGCTGAAAGAGTAGCAGGTGGGATGAAAGAGGAAGAGGGAAAAAAAATAGGGAACGACGGGTACTTTGGTTCTCCTCTGACTGCTCTGTGGCCTGCATGGCCTTTCGGATCTGCATGCGGATGATGTCGATCTTGGTCTTGCTGTCCTGCAGCATCTGTTGAGCTGACTGGAGAAGCTTCTTGTCCTGTGGAGGTGAAATAAAAAACAAGAAAGATCAGGGAGAGACCAAGTGTTACAGAGTCTACAGTGTAGTGAAGCCGGTGCAGTGAATAAGAGTTACAGCTGAGTTGAGTACCTTGCTGCCGCCGTTGACATAGATTGGAATCATGTTTTCTGCTCCCTGTTTGACCTTCAGCTCAATGTTTAGCTGCCTTTCCAAAGCTGCGATGCGGTGCTGATTGGCCGATGTCCGACTGACCGACCCTGGAGACTGAGGGGTATCTGGACAAGGGAAGACATGGGAGGGTAAGAAAACATTTTTCTCTCGCTCAGTAATACTTAACTATGTGTTGCCAACTTCTCCTGTATACCACTTTATGTCCTGAGTTCCCCTTGAACACAAACTCTCCCGCATCTCCATTTTGTATAAAATCATTAAATGGTTTCCAAATTTCCTCGTAAGCATCTGGTTGCATTGTAAATAAAGGAAGTGTCCATTTGTCTTTCGCACTATTGCAGATAATACTTATTGAATTAAACATAATCCACATCTTTTCCGGTAATAACAATGACTGTGCTTGAAGTACAACTCTTTTTTAACTAGGTTAAAAAGGCTAATATAAGAAAATTACTTTCTCTTTTGCTGATTCACTGAACTAGCGCCAGCATAAGGGTGCAGGGTATCACATGAAAAAACACAGGGTGGATTGCTGAGGAATTCAGTACAGTGTTTTATGCCCACATTAAACACCTGCAAAACTAAAGACAATCCTGTGAGTCTCAGCTGGACCTTGTGTATTCTGCTAATTAGAAAATGTTAGCATGCTAACAAGCTAAACCAAAATGTGACACCTGCTATATACAGTATCAGCAGCATCTTAGCATTGTTACTCACAGCGTGTTAGCAAGTGAGAATTCAGCTTAAAGACCTCAGAGATGTACGACTGTGCGTTTAGATTCTTGGTTTTTAAAGTTTGGTTTTTCATAAGACTAAACACACTATTTGTTAAGACAGTCCCTGTAAAATGCAAATGTTAGTATAGATCAACTGGAATTTATTACTCATCTAAGTTTTTTTTTTCCAGCGAACTGAAACTAACGCCTGCAGAGACGGCTGCACATAAATTAAAAACATCATACATACTCTGCAAATTGGTCATCACTAATGTTAGAAGTGCTTGTGATGTGCAGTGATGAGATAAAAAATGCAGATCGACTGGTTTGATCTTTTGGTGTAAACCATGAATAAATAATGGTGTCATAAATATGTTCTAACTGCTTCAAAGAGAGCTCGTAAACCACTTCTCCTTGGACACTCTACCTTTGTTGTCATCAGGGCCTTTGACCACAATGTGGGCGTCGAGCTCCTGCAGCTGAGCGTGGAGGGACTCCAGCTTACGCTTGGAGCTGCGGAGCTGCGAGTCCACCTGCTGGGCATTCCTCTTGTCGGTGGTAGCCCTGCGCAGATTCTCCGCTCCCTCCTTGATCTTCAGCTCCTTGCGGATCTCCCGGCGGATCCTCTCTCGGTGCTCGTCCAGGCGCTGCTGCACACTTGAGTCTGAGAAGTCAGAGTTTTGGTCCAGACCGAGCTGCTGGAGTACTGACAGCCCACCTGGGTCACTCTGAAGGAGAGAGAGAGAGTGGGGGGGGGTTAAGACCAAAGCCAAAAAAGGAGAGGGAGGTAGTGGTGGTAAATGAGAAGGTATCAAGGGAAATGTTGTAATATATGAGGAAATTAGTACAAACTATGTTTAGCCCACTGCGCATTTGGGGGATTTTCAATTTGAGCTCAAAGAGAAAGTGATTGTAAAGATGACATCTCCAGCTGACAGCTGCTGGACTGTATTACAGACAACAGACAAGGCTTGTATCAGTCATCCAGACCGAGTGAAGCACCGTGGGATGAAAGGAGGTGAAAACAGCGACTCTGTGAGTGAACTGAAAACATGTGAAACCTGCCGATCGAGCTCAGGCTGCGAGGCAGCAACCCAGCAGAGGCTGCGCTTAAGTGTGTAAAGAGCTGAGTGCTCACATCAGCTCTCCTACTGATCAACACTAATCAGATTACAGCAGATTAGAACAGCATTAATACAGACGAAAATCAATCAGGGTCTCGTCTGCCTCTGGATGGGTCACAAGAAAACGTACACACGTCGACTGTATATGTTTATGTGTCCAAAAACGTAACACAGATGAGCAAAAAATAATGACACAAAGCTGTGCAACTGGTGCTGCATGCAGCGTGATTTTTGAAGTAAAACCTGATTATTCACAATTAACTTAAAGGTCCAGTGTGTAGAATGGGTGAAATTTAACCATATCTAGCATTCAGATTCTAGTTTGCAGCGCTCGCTCACTCGCTCGCACTCACCCCTCCCGTCGGCCTCCAAGGACAAAAAAACTTGTTTACCACAACTGGGGCAACTGGGAGTATTTCAGGAGCATGGATTGATGAGGTGAAGATCTAAACCATTTTACGATATGTCTGTCTGCTGTCCTTCCACCTTCTTCTTCATTGGTTTATGCATGCATTCTCTGGCTGGCTAGATTTTCCATTAAGGATGCCGTACAAACATGACGGCGCAATATGGTGACACTCTCTAAAGGAAGACTCTTGCTATATGTATATATAAAAGAGGAATTATAAGGCTACTAAAAACCAAATGGATTTTATTTTATAGCGATTATACACTTATACAAATGTATTTATGGGTAGTCTATTCAGATTTTGCCAATAAACCTTGCCAGTTATTACACACTGGACCTTTAATGCCTCTGGTTAAAACAGAAAATAGAGCTTCCATGCTTCCATTAAAAGAAGAAGTAAAGAAAAAAAGAGAAGACACACAAGTCAGTGGCACAATATTGTGACTGCAAAACAGATAAAACAAGGCGAGAAATTAAATTTCATAAACTTATTCTTTTCTTTTTTCTTGTTATTGTGGAAGCAGCCATTTGTTGTTCCTTTCCAATGTTACCTTTGTTAGCCTGGTTAGCTGTCGTCGTTGCACCATGTGTGACTTAAGCACTACCTCGTGATTTGACACGTTACCCAATGTTGTGGTTTGAATCACATAGAAACATACAAATGGCTGAGGTCAGAGAATTACTCATGGGTTTTGATAGTCTGCTCCTTTGTCATCAACACAACTGGAGCCATAAAACTGACACAGCTAACACTAGCTAAACCCCTTTCTTTTATATGATGTGGGGGAAAAACCAACACTGACTGTGTGGAGGAGATCTATGACTCAGCAGGTGCTGATATAGCCTAGCATAAACAAAAAGTTAATCTAGTTACAATCAATGCTAACTTTAGCAAGTTTGTCTTACTAGCTTCAACTCAGTGGGTCCTTGCAAATGTTGAATGTTGTAAAACGACGGATGTCTTCAACCAAAACTTGTTAACAAAGGTGAACGGTAGCTATAAAGACCTATGACACCCTCCAGTCAGTGGTGCACCACTGAGACAGTGCAACATTCACAGTTTGAGTCCTGGCCATGGAAACTTTGTTGCATGTACCACCTTCTCTTGCTGCTTTTGTTCCTTTGCTCTTTTCTGTAAACTGTCAAATAAAGGCAAAAATTATCTTCCATTAAACATTTAAAATGAATTGCTCCATTGAAAAACTACAAAAGTTACAAAGAAATGACCCTGAATGTTCACATTGACCTTATCTCCTGAGAGCAATGAGAGTTTCCTCATGTTCCTTCTAACCCGGGTACAAGGCTCTCATGCACTGGGTGGGGGGTTACCGCAAGACTGGGGACAAAATAATGTGAACACCAGCACAACCACACTACAGGTCTTTATAGCCACCATCTTCGACACAGTGTAAACCAGGTCACCCTTGCGAGAGATCCTGATCCCAATGGGCTTTTATCTGGTTAAATAAAGGTTAAATAAAAAAAAATAAAAACTGCCTTAAACGAGTTAAGGCTTTACAACAGAACACAGAATGTGCATTTAGTAGTTGCTTATGTCAATGTCTTCAACACATGTACTTTTTTACATTACCATATTCTTCATAAACGTATAGAGCCTGGAGGTGTCACCATGCATTCATTTGATGTTGTGATATTAGATTTCCTCAGATCATATGCACACACACACACATTCGGAGGACTTGCCCCCCCCTCCCCACCCTCGAGTATAATGACGGGGTGCTCAGGGCCTTTCACTGCACCGTGCAGCCAGCCATCCAGCTTAGCAGATCTGATTACAACTTCTTAGGTCTCTGTGTCCATCCAGCTACATGCAGGCTGGGGCTACAGCTCCGCTCTCATTAAAGCCATAATCCATCTGCAGCACAATACAGTACAACAGTCAGGCAGGGCCCGAGCAGCCAACCAAACTACATGGAAACAGGCCCAGTGCTTGCAGGATTTTAACTGCTGCTTTAATGCAATGTTATGTCATTGCACAACTCTGAGGCAATCTAATTGAACATGTTTCTCAAACTGGTACTAGAACAAGGTCGTAAAGAGGAATAACACTGCAGAAATGTGTTATTGTAAAGTTTTGAGAAACTCTGACAACTTCTTTCACTTTTTGAAGGATGTGAACAGAGGTGGTAGACATCGCTAGCTGTGACATGAACATGTACACGTTTCTTGATAGGAGCTGAGAGGTTTCTCAGTGAGAGCAGCAGCGGCAGCAGCAGCAGAAGAGAGAGCAGAGGCAGCAGCACATCATGAACGACAGGAAGGGAGAGTTTGTACCGTGACGCACTCCTGCTCCACACAATACAACTTAATCCCTAGGTGTTTTACAACAAAGAACCTCTGGAGCGAGGTGTAAGACAGCTCGCACAGCGGGGCAGAATCACAACAGCACACAGGAATGAAAACTCGCAAGTGCTTTTGCTGTCAGATAGGAGATGTTTTTACAGGAAGCGAACGAGGAAGCCGACAGAAAAGAGAAGGGCCACAGTAATGGATCGAAAAAGAAACACGGCGGCCATGTTGGGGCCTGCTGACTGCAGTTGCCTACCGAAGACTCTGTGTCAGTCTGCTCAGTGGGTACCAGGGAATCAAGGGGTTGATCCCCTGGCAGGTCCTCCGGTACGTCCTCACTGGCCATGTTTGGCCTCCCTCTGGCTTCACTCCCTGGCCCCCTCCTCCCTTCTGTCCCCTGTCACACACACACACACAAGCTATCACACACACCCAGCACTGACAGCAGTGCCAATCAGGCAACACCAAGTGCTATTCCTGCCTCCTCAAAATCCAGGATGTCCTTCCCGCCAGGAATCAAAAGCCAGGCTAAATCCGGAGCGAGTGAACGAAGCGGAGGAGAGGAAGAGAGAACGGCATACTCTGAGCCCCACCTCGCTGCTTCCTGTTCTGCTCTTTGCCAGATAGAGACTGGGGCGTCATGCACTTTGTACGCACACACACACACACACACACATTCGGGTGGTTTTGTAAGTGAGAGAGCTCGCAGCCACTCTGCTTCCTGCTACTGGGTTTCCAGTGCTGAGAGACAGGCTGTTGTGATATACTGTGGTCAAATTAAAGTGAGTGTCAGACCATAAATATCACTTGGTGTATGTCCGTGGATGTACAACATGTACATATATGTGTGTGTGTGTATATATATATATATACTATATAAATACTTATGCAGTGCTATTTCTCTTTTTTTATCTGTAGGTCTGTGTTTGCTTGTAAATGAGAAGTAGTGAAAAAGTAAACCACATTGAGAGAAGAGGTCAAAGGGCACAACAATACCACTGTGAAGCACAAGATGGATCCTCTACTGGAGGGGACTCGACATCCACAGGAGTTGTATCCTAATGAGGTGACCGAGACAGAAACTCTTCACAAATAAATAACTTAATTAAAAAGGGATTAAATGATTTTTGAAAACAAAACATGCTGCATCTGTGCACTGAGTTCTGTGAAGCCCCCTGGATGTCGCACCATGCCATATGGTCGTGAACTCGCTCGCTGTGTGCGGGTCGATTGGAAGAAACAACCGCATTTTTTAACAAGCTGGCATAAAATCTAAATCTGGACAAAAAAACAGGACCGCAAGCTGAGTCGTCACCTCTGGGACACAAACCAGCACTGACTGATCCCAGACACCTCAGACTTGCTCTGGTGGCTACAGACTGTCCTCTTCCTGTCAGTGAGACCCTCACACGGCCATGGCTTTATCTGACTCTCAGCAGTGCAGGGGTCACTGACCCTCCGAGCCCTCACTGTGCGGCAGATGGCCCTCTCTGGCTCCCTATCGGTATCTGTCGTAATACACACACTTGCACAAAAGGAAACGCGCTCATAGACAGAGAAGGTGACACACACGCACATATGCGCAGACAAACAAATTTAAAAAGCCTCCAAAACATGTCTAGTTCTCCTCTACTCACACTGCTGCAGGGGAATAGGAAGTAAAATAACATGAAGTTAGGCCAATATGCAAAATACAGACAGTTGCTCTTGCTCGATATCATTTTGATAAAACACATGAATGCTCTGTGTGCCATATCTGTGGGCAGGTAATAAAATATTTCCTTACCGAGCAACTGTGACACTGAAAAGTTCCCGTGTGATGTGGGCTGGCGGCTGCAGAGCTAGCAGCCCCCATGCATCCATACTGTCTGTCACCTGCAAGGATACGGTCACGCTCTCATTTACAGCTGAAATCTTAAAACCTCAAAGTTTAACACAAGCTGCAGTGGCGCATGTAGTAGTAGCAAACTGCCTGGTTCATTGCGCCTGTGAAATAGATACAGTTACTAAAAACGGTGCTGACCACAGTATCAGGAACTAAGAACACATTGGTTTATAGATACCAGCTCTTAAAGTTACAGTCTCAACCTGTTCTCCAGGTTTAAACTACAGTAACTAACCCACTGTGTACAGCTAATATCTCCTTTTAGCCCCTTTGTTGACCTTATTCCACACTGCCCAACAGTATCATCCTTTCTGACACTCAAAGATACAGTACTATCAATAAAGGAAAATGCTAAATAAACAATAAAGAAAAACACAAGAGATACAAAATTAGACAGTGCAATTCTGAAAAAAGCAAATTAGCAAATTTAAACAGATGGGTTTTGAGTATGGGTTTAAAGAGTGGAAGTGAATTGATATTTCTGAGCTCGGGCAGTGGTGGTGAGTTTGAGAGCCGGGGAGCGGAGCGGCTGAAAGCTCTGCTCCCCATGGTGGTGAGACGGGCGGAGGGGACAGTCAAGTGGATGGAGGAGGATGATCTGCACGACAAAAACAGGTGTTCACCAACTTGGTGGACCACTTCTTTATACCACACAAAGAACAGACAAAAAAGTAAATACAAAGTACACAAACAATCCGTGGTGTTAGCTGTAGCCCTCAGGAGACAGTGATCAAGACTGTGCATAAATATTATCTAAAAAAAAATGTCTGTATAAGAATGCACATGGCATGGGCTGACATTGCATTTGTATTTTTGTCATATGAAGAAACGGGAAAAAAATGTCTGAAACTGCTGACTCTGCTGCGCAGGGTGAATATTTTAGGATGGTGGGGGAGGGTAAAAACTGAGATGAGGACCTAGAGAGATGGACAGTAGTTTTTTGAAGAGTTTAAGAGTTTGAGGTTAAAAATGAAGGTTTTGTGAGAAGAAATGAAGAAAAATTATGTTAATTCTACTCTCTTCTATGAGCCCTCACCTAAGGCAAAGCCTGCAACACAGCCATGTCTAACTGTGTAGACATTTTTTTAGGATAAAAATAAATGCATGTACATATTCAAATGTGCAACCTGCGTTTACATTTTCAGCCTCTGAAATGTTTCACAGAGCAGGATTTGTGTCGAACATGTTGATGCAGTATGTCAGTGTGAAAAAGGCAAGGCATATAGGTGATGATATGTGGTAAAAGAAGATGCCACCCACCCACCCACCCCTCTGGAAGATGGGAGACTTTCCCCTCCACCTTTGAGTCTGGATGAACAGTTCTGACAACGGGTCGTACAAACATGGTATGTTCAGTTGTGCTAAGAACATGATCATAACTATCACGGTCTTGTTCTTGCTTTTGCAATCGATTGTGTGAAAACATTCAGCCTTCCTGCCTCAAACACGGAGCTGTTGCCTGCTGTTCACAGGTCTCGAGGCTATAATCAACTATGTTTTGAAAACCTGTAGCTGAGGAAAAAAAGACAAACATAGAACAATATCTGTCTGTCAGATTGATTGATTACTGTTCTTACATCTCCTGAAATCTGCAACACCCTCCATCTCCCCCCTGCTTGTGTTTTTCTTTGTTTACACCTTCACCCTCTTTCTCTCGCTCCCGTTTTTATCCTGCATTATCCTGTCACACAGTCTGGTTAGCAGCCTTCTGCCCGGTGCTGCCGTTGGGTGACAGAGAGCCATCCCTCTGATTAAGTTTTAATGGCCCGTCAGCTCCTCTTGCCGTGCCTGTGCCTATAAATAGAGGTTAAGTCCATTTTGTTGTAGTAGAGACAGTGGGGGAACGCTCCAGTTGCCAACCTCTAACTCTGTCATATTGTTACTCATTCATTCACTTACTTACTCAAGAGCTGCAGTTCACACGAAGCAATAATAATTATGGGGCTTGTGAGTGAGCATTTAACCTAATTGTTAATATAGCATTGCCAAAACTAATCATCATTTAATAAATCTATCCTGAGCCAGATATTGCATGGAGGGGAGTTTTTTTTTTTAGGGGAACAGGAGATTGGGATTTCCAGGAAGTTACTGTTGATGAAAAATATGTTTATTAACAGGAAGATGTGGATCACTCAAGTTCATGTCCTGAGCTTTAGGGTGTGCACCCCTCCCCCTCTTTTTGGTAATATAATAATGTGTCATTTTAAAGATGCTGCGAATGTCACATATTTGCTGGAAGCTGAAGAAACAAATGTGACCCCTTGAACCAGCTGTTGAAGGAAGTGACCGCCTCAGGAGAGCAGAAAAGGGCTGTGGTTAATTAAGAGAGGCAGAGGAAAACATGACTTCAGTGGTCCAGACTGGACACTCGCCACCATGTGAGAGGAAAAGTTATGAGGTCAGAGTTCTCTAAATACTGCTATTCATTATTTTAATGGTGTGTGTGTGTGTGTGTGTGTTCAACTCAAACTGCTTATAGAGAAAGTGAGACAGAATTTGAGAGAAGAAACATGTTTGAATTCTTGAACTCTCCTGTGAGCATCCTGATGCCTGCATGCAGCCGCCTTCAGCCTGCACTGGATGGGATTTGGGTTAAGAGGGGAGTGTGGGGGTTAGGGAGGGAGGAGGGGGGGGTCCACTAATCTCTCTAAACACACATTTATACAGACCCACACTGCCCAGTACATGATATAAACTGATGGATCCCAAATAAAACATATGAATAATACCCAAAGGAAAAGCCTGAACATGCAGCCACCTGAACAGTCGAACAGTCTCCCACACACACACAGGATTTCTACACTGCTGTACTGCTCATGAAAAATAAAACAGCAGCGTAAGACAAAGTGAAGTGGATATTGTGAGTGCTAACAGGAAGAAATGTTGCTCCTCATTATGCCAACACAGCAGATCAGAGGGAAGTCTACGTACAGTCAGCGTTAACGTCAGGGCATTGTCCCGCTCAGTGAGCAGACTCTGATGTGGGTAACTGGGCCAGTCGACTGCAGACTAGAGCAGCAGGGTTAAATGAGTCTTCAGTCACAACACCATGCTGGTGATTTGTGGGTGGTTTTGTGTTTTAAACTGATTGACAAAGTCAAATGTTCCATATCTGGAGTAAATAACAGATGAGAAGATCAATAATACCACTCTCCTGTCTCTGCTGCAGCCTAAATACATGGCCAGCAGCCAGTTAGCGTTAGCGTAAAGTCTCTCAGTCTGAAAGCAACACCTACACAAAGGTACACAAAGACCAACAATGAACCTCATTATATTTCCTTAGTTTTGTCCTTAGATGGAACAAACAGTGAAATAATAATATGGTCCTCTTAAAGGGACTTTTTTTCAACCAACACACTTAAAAAAATAAAAATCCCTATGTTACCAAATCCAAATTCCCAGCTGATATCTAGTCTGGCATTACAAATTCAGTTCTGGCCCTCTATGAATGAGTTAACAGCTTACCGAATGTACCTTGGACTATGTTTGTTTCTTGTTAATCCCTAAAATCCCTCATATTCCAGGGGAAATTCTGTTGCCAAATCTCCTTTTGCTGTTTTACAGTGCATCGCGGCTGTATGTATATCCCCTGTACAACCAGAGCGCTGATGAAAGCATCACGTGCCCGAGAGCCGCCGGCGACTCTGCCGGTCTGAGTAAACAGGAGAAAGTCTGTGTTGAAGGTTAGGTGAGAAAGACTGTTCTGTGCGTGTCTGAGTGCACATCTGTCTGCATGCCTGCGTCTGAGGCGGCGTGTGCGTCTTTGTGTGTGTGTTCCAGCAGTGTCCGCTCCACAGCTGGGGAGGAGCACATCACCATGAATGGCATCTTTGTGAAAGGGTCGATCTTCTCAAGAAACTTCAGTAAATGCTTATGTGTTTGTGTTCCCAGCTTTGTCCATTGTGAACTCTGCGGCAACAAACAGTGGCTCTGTGCAGGCTCCTGAGGAATAAGGCAGCATAAACCCCCAGCGAGAACAGCTCTGTGGTCCACATACTTAATCTGCTTCTGTCATGCGTGTTAACAGAGGCTTGTGCAAACGGGACAGGTGAAGGACACTGAACAAAATGACCATAAGGCAATCTTGCAAAAATGAGCAAAACGAAAAACAATTCTGAATGACTATTTTCTCAAGCGAGCCGTGAAGCTGGTGTATTGAAAAACAAAACGAAGCTACCAGCAGTCAAGAGCAGCCGCTGACCAGGTGAGGGGTAACAGGAGTCCAGAAGACGGAGCCCCCTGTTCTCTGAATGCTCCAGTGAACGCTACCTACCTGCATGTAAAAAGGCAGCAAACAAAGTAATTGACCTACAACAGTCAACATGGATCATGGAGTGTTACTCTGGGGAAACTAATGAAGCACTTCATGGCTCTACACTCAGAGCTACTATAACCACCGTCGTGTGGATTTTAGGTTTCCAGATTGGCGAGGTGGGTGAAAGCTCAAATGCCGAAACTTTCCCAACCCAGGTGAGCTTTAAAATCCCTCCTGGATGTTCTGGGTCTACTCTACTCCATGTCACTTGAATGTGGCCAGAAAACCTCCAGAGGAACTGATCCTCGACTGACTCCTCGTAGTGAAGGAACTGTGACTCCACACTGGAGCTCCCTCTGGGTGTCTGGATGCCTCCCTGTGGAGCTAACTCATCTTGCCTACCAGCCCAGCTGCCTCTCCATCACAACAGGCCGGTACAGTCAGTGCCTGCGTTACTGCTGATGGCCGTGAACCGTGATTGTGTGGAGCTGCCACCCTGTGGGGCCCCCACCTGCAGAGACAGGCATCAGGGTTGGGTGTAACGGTCGGCCAATCCCTGGCATCATAGACTGGTTCCAGTACAAAGTGAGAGTATAAAGTCTGTATATTAAAGGGATTGTTCAACTATTGGCAAATTTGCCTATTGCTATAATACCTATAGTCATAGGAGTTAGGTTCATTATTTTTAATTATCGGTGCATGTTGTTTTGAGATCCTCAAAGAGACAGAGGCAAAGACGTGAGCTGCTCAGCGAACACAATGGAGGTGAATCGTTCAGGTCCCCTGTCCCTCATCAAACTCATCAAATACACAATCCAACAACTCCAAACGCTCTCGTGGACAAGTTGTGACCTGCACATTCACCACGCTATGAAACAATCATGTAACATTAGGAGACAGAGTTGTCTTCAAGGCAAATGCAGCCGGAACTACATTCCAGACATTTGAAATCACTCCGCCGAGAAGCCATGTCGAATTTGCTAAAATGTTAAATTATCCCTTTAAGAGTAAAGACTGATTGAAATGATTTTAAAGGGAGTATGAGGAGTTTTGGAAAGCACAGTGTTTTCACACTACATTTCCCATGAGGCTCTGTGCGCACAATGAAATTCTTGGACTCGGTGCAAGACGCACAAAAGCGAAAACATTTGCCAAGAATGTTTTCTTTTATTTAATCAAGAACAAAAGTTGGACGTTCGAAAACGATCAGTTACCGCTGTAGTTCTGACCATAAATGATGCCAACTAACGATCCAGCGATGTTATTCTCATGACCTGCCGAGCAGCGTCCGGGAAACCGAAACTTGGAAATGCTGCGCGACCACTAAATAATAACATCAGAATAACTATACAAAACAAGATATTTATCGAAAATGGACCAATTAACAAGTGTGGTGTGTAGATTCATCCACATTAACACCAGACACTTTCATAACCAAAAGGAAACTCCTCGAGGTCTCTTTAATGGCAATGATTAAAAAGACATACATCATCTTCAAGCTGTTTCGACTGGAGTCTGAACTACTCAGAATGCAATGTGTGAGCAGCATGAGAGAGGGGTGGACTGTCTGAGAAAGTCGTTAAATGTTTGATTCCCAGTGTTTTCACATTTGGTTGTTACCAGCTTAAATATGAGGAGCAGAGCACAGCGCTGTGTGACGGGGCCATGATGTCTGCTGAGAGCCCCGCTATGTAATGGAATGGCTGAGCAGGCACGATGGTAATGGACATGGAAAGCAGATTAAAAATGATTATGGCAGAAGGGCTGAGGGGGATAAGAGGTCCATTCCATAATGCAGATGATTATCCCTCTTTACTGATGCTGTTGATTACGATAGCACGGCACTCATAAACACTGGACAAGAGGAGGAAAAACACACAGGCGGCACAAATGTTTACAGATTTGTGCTACTTTAATTACAGTATAATGGCTAATGAAAACAAGACTCCATTAGTAAAGGAAATGTGCTTTAAGGTCACAGCGGTCCACGGCAGCAGCGGCTCATCCACAAATACCCAGTTGCTTACAGATTTTTGATTTATGCCCAGCACATTGCACATTTGAAGAAAGAAGGCCGTAATTATTTCTCACTGTCAACAAATCAAGTGACAGTAAAGTAACAATACATTAGGTCATCCTAGTATTCAGTCTGAATACTGTCCTATTGTCTTCCCCTGCCTATTTAGTCCTACTGAAAATATAGAGCTTCAAAAACAGGTCACAATTACAGTTAAATTTTTAAAAGGTAACTTCCTCAAAATAGCTCTGGCTTCACAGACAACTGCGCAACAACAATGAAATCACTATAAGTTTTGGTCTTTAATGGTATTTATTGTCATTTCATAAAGTGTAGAAGCCTTCTCAATGAATAAATAAAAACAGATTTGCACATTTGGGAAGCTACAGTAAAGAAGCCATGTTTCACAATGAGCTGTGTGAAGAAGAAGAAGCATAGACTGTATGGAAACTGCCACACTGCCCATGACAAATCACATGGCAGCAGCTGCAAAGATGACGTACGTCAAACTTCCAGCCGCAGCCACACATCTCGATGTGACTTTGTCCTTTTTGGTGTCTTCTGTGGACTTTCCCTATGTATATGCTGCATCCTATTCTTTATACTATTTATACTCCTCCAGTTACAACTCTCATAATCTCTCATGCATTGTTGACGGTGGGTTAAAAGAAAAAAAAAAGGCTAACTCACAATGGCACCTGGCCACTATTTGTGTCTCAGTATCTCTCAGTTCCAGCAATTCAGCCTCTGAGACTTTAATAACAACAATGGCAGCAGTTTGGGTTACACTCTGAAGGCTGGGCTTGTTGTTGCGCTGCCCTGCCACCACCACCGTCTCTCTCTTCTCCAGCAGGTAATAATAGCGGTGTTTCTCCCCTGTCTGTCTCACTTTTACGGCCTCTGGCCTGACGGAACAGACAGTCCACTGTTGAGGGCCGCATCACGGCCGAGCGCGCCTCTGCTCCCATGAAGCCCCGGGTCTGTGCTCCCCTTAAACCCAACACCATTCCCGCAGCACAACACACTAGGCTATCACATGACCCTCTGTACGGTGGCGGGATAACTCATCTCAAATGCCTCAGGTGTAACCACAATCAGGTCACACGGCACAGGTTCCTCTGGTTCTCTCTGCTTTAGTTTCTACTCACACGGCTTCAACCTATATATTCTCATTTGGACATACGCTGCACAAGATTATAATACTTGGCAACCAATATGCTAGTACCATCTCTGTGTAGCCTGGTCACAAGACAAGCTATAGTAATAGAAATGACAAATATACACATGGTGAGTTACTGCACCTGCTAAGATCACTGCTAACATGCTAACAAGAGCTCCATTAGACTCTTTCAGTTTTCTCTGTCCTGTGCCGATAAACGCCTTCTAGCATTTTCTTGACAGGCTTGTACATCATTTTGCTGAAGAGAGAGGAAAAAGCTATCCCTGCTCTCCTACTCTATTCATAGTCTGTAGCTTCAGCTCCAGTCTGATCACTGCCTACAGTGGAGCAGTTTACATATTCAGAGGAGGTTAGATAAAACTGGATGGTGACACTTCCTGGTTATGATATACTTTTTGACCTTTCCTGGTCTCTGTTATTCAAAAAGTCAACAGTATTTTATTTATACATCCATTCACTGATTAATGTTTATGGCAATGCAATTTCTTCCCTTCCAATATCAGATGGGCGGGGCTACCATATTAGCAGAATAGAAGAAAAGATGTGATAGAGACAGTTTGAGTAATAGACTTTCCACCTCTGGAGACAGCTGTCTGTGAGCACAGGAGTGAACTTTGGTGCTGAACTTGCAATGTTTCTTCTATACTAGTAAAAAGCTGTTAATGCCGACACTGACTCTGTAACAATTGTAAGTTGAGTATCCCTTACTTTTTGTTACTTACAAAAGTGAAGGGATACTCGACTTTTGGGTGAAATTTATGGAAAATGTAAAAAGTTATATCTAATAAGAAGGGCATTTTGATACAAGCATGGAATGGTTATTTCTTCATCTCAAGCAATTTCTTGAAAGAAAAGCTAAAAACACCAAAACAAAAAATGTCAATGTGCCAAAGGATTTCCACTTCTCAGCCTTTCTGTTACTCTTCCAGTCTCACTGTTGGACTGTTAGGTGTCATCTTGGTCTCATGATGTCAGAATGTGAACAGTGTTGTGAAGACGACTGTTTCAAAATAAACCAGAACATTTGTGGTCGACTCATGGATCAGACACTTTATTAGAGAACATTATGTTATGTCATATATTATAAGTACTCAAAACACTGAACAGTCAGACATGTGCATTTAAAAGTTTACAGAAGGTCAAATTAAGTTCACCTGTAAAGGTCATGACGCATTTTAAGCACATTCTGAAATTTCATCCGAAAGAGTAGTGAATATCTTATTTCCCAGGTAAACTGTGATATGACAACTCAGTTTTACCTCCTTGATATCAAAAAATAAAGCTATCATCAGGTTTTAGGTCTAAAGCTCTAAAGCAAAAATATCACTGATTTTGTTAGTATGGATCAGCTCTACTTGTGCTGCATTCTGATTCAATATACAGTTGCCTCTTGTTGGGCCCTTTTACCTCAGAGGTCTTTCAGTGACAAACCCAGGCTAAAAACCACAGCGTAAGCTATTTCACAAGCACCGCTGAGCCTCAGTGCCCAGTAGCACTACAAAACTACTTTAGCAACCAATCAATGCTCGTTTTCTCAGGCCAACACATGGCTCCTAAATGGCTCTCTTCCTCTGTGACCTTCCTATCCCGAGCCATACTGACAAAATTATCGTCTCCAGATTGAATTTACGATATGTTGCTCCTCCAATGTTACACCATTTCTCTAACTTGTCCTTCTTAGCAACACATTCTTTAATCCTGTAAGACCAACAATCCCTTAAAGCCCTAAAACACTCGCACAACCAGCCTAGAAAAAGCCAAAATGTAGTTGGACACAAATAACCAGTAGTTACATATTCTCCACCTGTTTCTCTGTTGTACTGCATCTTCTTTTATTCTTTTTTGCTGTAATACTCTAGCTTGGTGTCAATGATAACTAATCCCATGAAAGCCTGGTGGGTGATGGGCATACAGCAACAACAGCTGGTGCTCAGACTGGTCAGCTGAATGTCATAGAAACACGGGGAGTCACGGATCCTCAACCGAGTGGATACTTAACATGTTTCATCTTTTATGTTCCTGCATTGGTATTTAAGACAGCGGCTTCCCTCCCTGGCATTTACTGGGAATGTCTGGCTGCCGCCTAATGAGCGAACTTAGGGTTTGACGCACCCATCGGTTTTATTAATGAACGCCATTAAGATATTCTATCAGCGCGCTGAAGCTGTAATGCAGCAGTTATGTGTTTGTCTGCTGGTATCTGGGGGAGAGACAGATTTCTGCAGACACAGTGTAATCCTGGATTCAAGCAGGAGGGACTGGATGTTGGGGGGTTGGTGTTGGTGTGTGTATGTGTGTGTGTGTGGGTAACTGAGGGCACTAATGCTCCCCTCGTAGGAGGTCAGACACACAGTCAAGTCCACAGTCTCCTAATCCTATTATCCATAGCGGTGGCAGCTGGAGACACACATTATTATGAGTGTGATGCAAGACATCACCGTTATACATCACCGTTATCGCTGTTATGACATGCGTGAGACCATCAACGGATCTCAGCTCATAGTAGCACTTCAATACGCGCGTGTTTAAGAGTCTTCAGATGCCATTAAAGAAATGGACCAAGTTGCTTTCACTCTCTCAGATGATCAATAAAAAAGTAATCTGGAGCTGCCACAGAGGGAAGAGGCAGCAGCTCCTCTCTGACTTGCAGAACTCTTTCAGATGATACCGACAGGAAACCGGCACAAATAAAGAATTCATGAGAGGGCGGCCACGCAGCGTATAGCCATCGCAAAGTGTAGGTTATGTTATCAGCTCAGCGCAGAGCTCACCTCCTCAGCAGGAGGCTTGATTTACATTCCTTAAAGCCATCTGAAGGAGAGGAGGGGCTGACGAGTAAACAGGCTGCAAATTGATCAGTGCAGGAGTCAGCAGTGGAGGCGGCACCGAAAAGTGCAGAAACAGAGGTTAAGCTACGTTTTTTACACTGATGGCCTCGTTCAGCGCGTATACAGCAGGGATAATGAGTTTTTAACAGAGGGATGGGGGGATGGAGGAAGAGAGAAGGGAGACAGGGTCATTTCAGTTGTTTTCCTCAGCCAGTCCGGTAGTGGTAACCTCCAATGGGGAACGAGTGCCGGCAACATTACGGCCTTGATGAGGCTACTCAGGAGAAATAAAGGAAAGAGCTCAATCAGCGCACCGCTGTGCCTCGGTCCACTTTGACAGGTTCAGCCTATCATCGTTACCGACGTGGCCCCTTGATCTCAATCAGCCGTCGCTCACCGCCCGTCTGCAGGCCCACGTTAATGATGACTGAACCCTCAGCACCACCACAGAGAGAGGCCAAATTCGTCACGCGGGGCAGAAACTGCTCGAGTGGAGCTCAGACAATCATCTAGGAGTTATAAATCGAGTCATGAGGCCATAAACGCGTTTAAATGCATCACCGACAAAGAAGGGAGAGACAAATCAACAGTTAATTGTATTGTACTGTTCTGTACGCGGCTCTTGATCTGCTGTATGCATTTCAGTGTTGGTGAACAAGTCTGAGAGAATAACCTCAGGGACGGCCTCTCTACAGATCTATAATGAAAAGTCTGCATTACTATCCGGTGGAGGGGTTTTAAAAGAAGCTCCTGGAGTGTCCTATCTAATGTGCTGCTCTTATTTACAGGACGCCAACCTACTGTCGTAAAAATGTCTGAGAAGAACATTAAGGCAAAATTAATGTTACACGTTTCCTCAGGCTAAACTGAGGCAATTTGTCATCATGTGGGAGGACCTCTGTAAACATATACAACAACAAAACGCTGTTTAATGATCCACATAGACAGGCTCCGTATAATAGAAGTAGACACTATGCAACTAAGTCAAACCAGTGTCAGTATCAAATGGAAATGTTGCATCAACAGCCATGCAACACTATAATGAAATGAGTCTTTTTCTTCTGAATTCTTGTGGAAGGCACTTTTTGAAAAAGAAAAGGCAAACCGATTCTTTGACCGAGGCCCAACCTGTGTTTCTGTGACAGGCCCACTGGTGCAGAGCAGGACATGACCGTGCACTATGACATATATTAGCTGTTATTGTTGATCTCCACGCCTGCACGGACAACGTAGCTTTCCAAGAAACACTGCACTGCACCTTCTCTGTTCAGGGAAATTGCTAAATGTCAAGGAAGGAGTTTACACTCAAAACAAATGATTCGACAGCATCAGATGGTTTGTGTGTAGAGGGTGGCGTGAGAGTGGGCTGATTAATGCCAAATGAAAACATTTGGCATTGGGCTTTTTGTAAATAATATCACACTTACTGGCAGCAGGAAATATGGGTAGTGTGTGGTTCTAATTACTTGTTATATGTCAATCACAAATCTTTTCAAACTTAAAGGGATAGTTCAACATTTTGGCAAATTGGCTATAGTCATAGCAGTAGATTTGTTACCTTCAATTGTCGGTGCAGGCTATTTTTAGAACAGCGGAGCAGAGCTGCGAGCTGCTCAGAGCTACGGAGGCTCATGGGATTTTTTGGTTTCCCTCATCAAACTCATCAAATACACAATCCAACAACTCAAAACACTCTGGTGGACAAGTTGTGACCTGCACATTCACCACGCTATGAGATAATACCGGAACATTACGAGACGGAGTTGTCCTCAAGACAAACACAGAGACTGAATTTACCTCGAAAACAACTGCCAAGGGAAACCAAGAAATCCCATTAGCCTCCATAGCGTAGCTCTGAGCAGCTCGCAGCTCTGCTCCGCCTTTTCCAAAAATAGCTTGCACCAACAATTAAAGGTAACGAACATAATGCTGTGATATGGATTATGGCAATGGGCCAATTTGCCAAAATGTTGAACTATCCTTTTAATCAAGTTAGAGTGACTGAAATTAACAAAATAAATAACAAACATCCACTGCACAGAGTGATGTGTGCTGGCTCCTACCGTGAGCACTCAGCCTTTAATTTTTAACATTTTTCCTCTGTTGTGTCCTAAGCTGGACCAACACCAGAGTCACTGTAACCCAACCCCTCTAAATTAGACCTGGAGCTCTGACACCGCAACACCCTCTGTGACTCACCCATGACTACCTGAGGGCAACTGCTGTGTCACAAATGGGAAATCATTTCATGTAATCTGGGAAATGTCATCTCTACCAAGGGCACAGTGGAAAGCAGTGGCTGGAGCGGTGAGATAATATGTGAATCATACCAGCTTTAGACTCTTGTGAGATTGAAAAAAAAAAAGTCACATTAATTATGTGAATACTGTCTTCAGCCCTAAAAATACCACTGACTTTGTTTCATCCATTGTCCATTTGTTTATGCTGATCACAGACCTGAGGTCACAGTGGGGGCACGAGGCCCTCAGTGGCAAACACAGCCTAATACAGTTACATCCATTTACATTCAGCCTTTAATGTGTCACACTGTCCAACTCACTACTGGCTCTCTATTAGCTCCTAAAGTGGACACTCACTACAGTGCAACTCCACCCATTTAGAAATGAAGAGCAATTCACTCACCCTGGAGATAAAGCAAATCAGTCTCTAACTCTGGATGTGAAGATTTTGTGTTATGTATCAATGTCAATTGAATATTCTTTAACTCTCCCTTGGAAACAAAAACAAAAAACACCTTGGAGTCTAAGAACTTCTGATGGATGTTTCTCACAAATTTCCACCATTTTCACCCTGTGAAAACAGTAAAACTCTGATACAAGCTTGTGCTAAACAACCAGGTTGAAATTCAGATTTAAAAAATGTTTCCTCAAGTTTGGCGAAGTGAAGTGCCTGAAAAATCACATAAACATTTTAAACTGGCTTGAGTTATGGAAACGTGGGAGTCTCTATCGTCTGTTCCATATGAATGCAGCTTTGGACGTGACAAATGTTAACAGATCTGTGTCAAAAGATTTGGTGTGTGGTGGTGTTTCACAGACCTGGCTGCTTACCATGCATGGATGGTTTAATAAAAACATACTATGCAGTGTGTTGCATTTTTAAACCTTAGCCTATATTAGGAAGCAAAAGTCAGGATACCCCAGGCTATGCAGCTTCAGTTTGGACCATTTGTATTCTGTCTTTTGTAAACACCAACTTTTCAACAATAAATTGCAAGAGTAGGGCTTGAAGAAACAACATCCCTTGTCAGCCATCAAAAACAGAGGGTTTCTGGAACGATTTGCATCAAACATCATCCAATCACTGCAGATATCCACAAGAATCAATTGAAAATCTCAGATGCTTTACTGCCTTGCACATACTGAGCTCTAATATACACAATAACAAACCAGCTTCAACACAGTAGCAAAAAAGTTGGTAAACTCACTTGTAGCTCGTTATTAGCCATCATGTGCCTCGCTGACAGCCAATTAGATGGTGACTCCTCCAGTTGACTTCTGTTGTGTGTCTGACTTTACAGCTGAGGGATCATTGTAGACCTTTCAGTTGAAGTCCTCCACTGGCTAAACACAAGCATGGGTGTACTGGAAAAAAAGAAAGAAAAAAGGCGCAGTTTGATGCACTGAGTTGCAAAATGTCAACACCGTGACGTCTGGAGACACATCAGAAAGGAGCAGGTGAGTAGAGGAGGCAGGAGCAGACCATCACCTCCTGAAACAGGATGTCAACTCTTGGACTCTGGTCTGCATCACGCAGTGCAGTGTGTCCTGTAGTTGGGAGAGAGCGGCCGCTGCTGCAGGCTGTCTTCTCATCCTCTGAGAGGGAAACACTGCGAGGAAACCCGAAACCCGCCACGATTCACCGGCAGACTCCGTCCTGCTTATTTGGGGTAACTAAAGCCATCTTGCCTACGGCGGTGCACTCCTGCTCGGCTCTGCGGAAAGCTGAGAGCCGGTGAGTGATGCTGCCGGGGAGGGGGGAACAAGTGTTAAGTCAGCTTCAAAACAATAAAAGCGACTTCCGGTTCCACACTTCAACGTAAAAGTCACATTCATAAACGGGGACATGCGTTTTCTTCAGGGAGGCCTGCATTTAATGTATGAGTGGTTTATGTATCAGCCCCTTGGCTGCAAGATCAGTTCAAACATTTACATTTACGAAAACAGAAACTTTATGCTAATAGCTAGCTGGTCATTGGTTAGCAACTCCTTTCCGAAGCTAACATTACATGAAATGTGGTTGGTTAAGCATCAAATAACAAATAACTTAATAACAATAACATAAAGTACAAACATAGCACTCGTTTTAACCTTCAACAATAAACTTATTGTAGTGTTTTTACAGACAAAGCTACTGGTAATTACAGTTAAACTTACCACAGGCTCAGGAACGTTAACGTTAGCACATCTGGGTTGCACTACTCAAGTCTGCAGGGGCTTTGTGGACTGGTCATGCTAAACAAACTACCCCTACTCTCAATGTTTTTCTTTTTTTTTGACATAACTGTGACCAGTTCAAGTAGAACTGAAAGTCAGTGCTGCATTTTTTTTAAAAGGAATCCTACATTTGTGCATTGATTACTAACGACGCCTGTTCTTGTGTGCACAGGTGGGATATGCTTTTATTTTGATACGACCGTTCTTCTTCCTGTGGTGTCATCGCTGCTTTCTGTCGGTAGCTTGATGCAGCTGTAACTGGGCACAGATCTCTGCGGCAGCCGAGCGCCCTCCTGCTTCACCCTGAGACCTGTTGATCACATTTGTACATGGCAGCCCACTGAGAAAGCTAGCAAATATCTTAGCTTTACTGATGCTAATTATTTGGTATGACATATTGAATAGCCAATGTGTTTTCAGAATATGGTGGAAAAAAGATGACAGAAGTATAAAATAAATTATGAAGTGCGTAAATAAATGAAAAATAAATTAATTTTGCTAATGAAAAATGTCATATCTGTTTCTGCGTTTATGTATATTACTGGTTCTCCCAGCTAAACAATCTCACTGCCTACCCAATTAGCATACAGACACAGAAATAAATAAATAAATAAAAGCAGAAATCTGGAAATACATGCAGAAACACATAAATGAATACATTTATAGAAACAAGAATAGCATTTTCCATGACCAAGATGAATCCATTTTGCATTCAATTATTTATTTGTGCATTTATTTATCTATACTCATTTCATTCCTTTATATCAGAAGGCCTTAGGTTTTTGAATCACACAATTTAAGCTCAAAGCAACCATTAACCTATAACTATGTCTTTTTAATGAATATGTGGACACAAGAGAACATAACCAGATGAAGCCACACAGGGCCCCTGAGATAAAACGATCCCATCCACATAAAGTCAATGGAGTGCCCTTAAGGTTAACATAAGGTGAGGCAGCTATCAAAGAGCACTCAAGCAGGGCGAACGCTTTCTCTCTCTGGGGACTGGTGTTTCTAATGGCAGATAAACCTCTGTCATAACATTTATCAGCCTCTTGCATTTGTTCTCTTCTGCACTGTCATCTTCTGTCAGTGTATAGAAGGGAAGCCAGCCTGCTCTGCACATGAATGAATGAAAGCCTTTAGACTTGTGCAGCAACAATATGAGCACTGTATCACCAGATTCACAGATGTAAGTGAGGCATGCCCCGAAACATACATGGAGAGGAAATTTACTCACCCAGTAGCATCCATACATTACACTGTCAGTAAGGGAGGCGTAAGGATGCAACATCTTAACCCTTCAACAAAATCAATCTGATTTGTCTATGATGCTTGTTCTTCTGCTGCCGAGTGTCGTATGTTGAGCCTTTTGCAAACCAGGTTTCCTGTATCCAACAATTTTCAACTGGAGTCAGCTGAGATGTGTGGGATCCTGCATTATGTTGACCTTTGACCCCATTTGCTTCCTATTACCACGAGATGTGGTCCAAACATGTCATTTTAATTAGTTTGTGATGAGAGTCGGATGAAGTGTCAGAGGACCAGACATATAGTTCTAATCTGTTCAACTCTGCAGTATAAAGTAAAAAATAAATACAGACTAATTCAACAATCTAACAATAAAGTACTGCCTTTAAGAATAGATGAAAGCAAAATCACTCAAACACAAAAACTAGTATTGCTCATGACTGAATTATTATCATATTTTACATTATTTACTTGTCAATACTAATTCATCAGTGTTTTCACAACATTTAATTTTATAACTGCTAGAGGAGGAACTATACTTCAGTTAGTACACTATGGGAAATCTGAGGCGCAGATTGTGTTCATAATATAATATTCAGAACAATGCTCTGTTTTCTAAACAGATCCCATCTTGTGTTCTGAAAAATAACTTGAAACTGTAGCTGTCAGATAAATGTAGCCTAGTGGAGTAGAAAGAACATTTGAGATGTGTTGGAATACAGAAGTACTGTATATGAGGATGTTTTCAAGTGGAAATTAACTGTGTGTTAAGGAGTAGACAACTGTAGGTCAGAGGTGTATCAGGAGGACAGGTTATGTGTCACTGGAGTTCATACCTGTGCAGGTACTGTACTCATCCACTCTGAGAGAATCACCTGAGCCGCTCAACATCTGAGCCACATCACTGCAGGAGAGCAGTTTCTAATTACCATGAACTTTACATGTCACTCAGAGCACAGGCCATAATTCACCATCAGGGACTTTAGGAGTACAGCTCCAGTTTCCCTTCCATACGTTCAAAACAAACTCACATCATTAGTCCAACTTAACAGGAATATTTCAACCAGCAGCGAGATAACCAGTCGCCTTTATCTGAGGTAGAGCTGAGGAAACACAAGTTGTTTCTGTTGCCCCTTGGTGTTTCCTCTAATTCTTATCACTTCACTGTTACTGTCTGTTCCTCTGGCTCCTCTCCTGTGAAGCTTTGTGTTGTTGACACAGTAACATAAATAAAAACTCAAACCACACTCACCATGAAGCACACAGAGTTCTGCCCGTGTGTGCATTAAAAGTCTGACACACTATGAAGCAGATTTCCAAACAATTTTATTTGACTTTTTGCCCATTTCATACTTAGAATTATTTGGCAACTGGAGCAACAGCACAACACCAAAAGTTCCTGCAATACAAAAGAAGATAGTGGCAAACATTTACAGATATTTAAATATTCACGATGTAAACACTTATAATGTATGCTGATTGTTTTTCTATGAAAATTAAATTAAGATTACGATAAACTTTATTTTGTCCTTGACAGGAAACTTGTCTTAGGCAAATGCATAGTAACACATATCAAAGTAAAAGAAGCTTAACAGGCACTGAAGACTTTATTAAAACTATATAGGTTCACATAAAGATCCATTCATAAACGCATGCAATATTAATTTTAGTCTGTTATACTTCCCGATAAAACTAGTAGAAACTCTTCGATATGTTGATATAGCAGCATTCAACAGCAATTGCTACATTTACTGTTTTTGCACAAATATAATTTAATAATAGAACATGCACAGTGTGGCTGCAGTATAAATGTTTTATAAAACTATATTCTGTATATGCTGTGTTCAGATGTCATAAATATTCATGTGCCTCTATAAAAACGTGCATTTTGACAATAGAAGTAAAGGGAATTAGATTATTTATGGGAATATGAAACACAGATATGGTGATTTATTGTAAATGAATATGATAGTGATACTTATTGTGGAGTGAACATTAGGTTAGTGTTTCTCTCATGCAGCCAACAGGTGGCAGTGTTGTTTATTTAATGTCTATGAACTCAGACTGGCCTCACCTACCTTTTACAGACACAAAGAGAAACACACAGGTGCTTTTTCTTCAACACCAGACATTTAAAATCACAGTTACTGAAATGAGATATGCTGATTATGTTCTGATCATCTGACTTGTCCGGTTATCATTATCGAACATATTGATGATATATTGCACAAACCACAAAACACAGCAAATTATATTGACAACGTGCAGAAAAATCTCAATAAATACTAAACATAATGGAAGTAAGTGTTAACAAAGCATGTGCTCAGTTTTGGTACTTGACTTCCCCCCCTCTGCCTTCAACCTTTCCCTCCCCTCACCCCCCCCTCTCTGCCCCCTCCAGAGTGCCACATTGTCTCATCTCAGACATCCTCCTTTCTCTCCCACCAATGACATCATTGGTAACCTCGGAGACTCCCTGAATACCGGCCGACCCAGGAAATGAGGTTACAACTTTGGAATGTGAGAAGGAAGACAACAGCGACACCCCCCACCCCATCCTGCCCGGCACCCTCACCCCCCACCCAGCCCTGCACCCTGCTAGCCTCCCCTCTGTTCTCCCTCCATTTGCAGCAGAACAAGGAGGGCCTTCTTCTCCTCACACAGCCCCCCCTCCCCTCCTCTTCCTCCATGACTGACGGCTCTATTAAGTCCATAAAAACCTGGTTGTCCAGTGAAGTCACAGTAACATTTACTGACCGGAGACTGGGTGACGTGAGGGAGCGAGTGAAGAGGAGGAAGGAGGAAGGAGGGGGGGTTATATCACAGCATCATCCTCCCACAGGCTTTTATCTCACTATTCACACAATGGGTTGTTTCAAAATATTCGTTCCACACACTTCACCATGAGGATTTTGGATTCATAAGTCCACACACTCGCACACATGTAAATCTATAAACAATATTTCCACTTACCTGTATGAACACTTTGGCCCACACACAAGAAAAATGAGCCAAACAAGAAAAAACAAGTGCAATTTGTCATAGCTCAGTCCCTCCTTTGAGAGGGAGACCAACATTTGGTCTCGGTGTCTGGTTGTGTCACACACAAAAGAGACAAATAGTGGAGGGTTTCCCCACACGGCACATGACAACAGTGTTTCTAAAGCAGTTACAGTGCATTTCAGAGTAAGACAGTGGAAGAGTGCTACTAAGTGCCTCTGGTAACGGAAACATGCTCTAATAAGTGGTTCCAGTATGCATGTCTGGGTGAAAGTGATCAGTGACACGGTGCATCTACAGTGTATTTGTTCTGATAATAAAGACGATTGAGTTGATGTTGAAATCGATTGGAAGTCCAGTCTGTGTGGTCACATGATGATCTGACTTGTGACTCAATTAAACACATTATGAAGTGATCGCTATTATTTTCCTTGAAAATCCCTGTTTGGCCTCAGATATTACTGCATTGTATATGATATGTTTTATAATAGAGGTTTTTTTTTTTTTTAAATATTATTTTAAATATAGATATAAACCATTGTTTCAGTCTTTGGGTAGAATATTGATTATTTAAGAAGAAATAGTTAATCATTTTGAGGAGAATACTTTCTGGGTTTCTCGTGGAGAGTCAGGTGAGAAAAGTCTTCTTATTAGCTTAGCATAATGGCTGATAATGGGGAAACCATCTCAAATCAACACATTTTGAGCTCTGCAAGGTGATTTCTTAGCCAATAATATCATTATTGTGTTTATAGTTTAACAGACAAGAACTAATGGAGGGCTCCAGACTGACCCTAAATGGGGGCATTTTACCCTAAAATTTGAGACAGTGCAAGGAAATTTTTCATCTTGTGCATGTGCAACCAGTAAATGTTAATACTCAAAGAATCTGAAATCTGTCACTACAGTTGGCAGGCCAAGGTGTATGAGGATCATGAAATGTTGCGCTCCTAAAATTTGTGAGCAATAGAGGTGCTAGTATGAGGATTTCAATACCCTGCACTGAGCTAACCGTCTCCCCTATTCTCAGTATTTATGTTAAACTAAGCTAATGAGCTGCTAGCAGAAACTACATAGGTATTAATCCAGTCTTTTTTTTATCTCCACCAGAAAGCAAGTGAGCATATATCCCAAAATGTCAAACTATTCCTTTCAATGATTCATTGACTGGTTGATCAGTATGTGGAGTTGGTGGTCTCAGTGCTGGGTCTCCAGCTCCACCACAGTCCAGTCTCCGGGTGGGGAGCTGCCCCGGCTGTCTGGAGAGTAGCTGCTGACGGAGGTGACTGTAGCGGCGGGGGGGCTGAACTGTGGCAGCATGTTGGGCCACATGCTGCTCTCCAGGGGGCTCAGGGTGCCCCCTGTCCCAACAGGGAGGAGGAGCAGAGGTGGGCAGCCCCCGTCTCCAGACAGCATCAAGGTCTGGTTGATGAGCTGCTGCACCATGTCCACCTTCTTGTTCCACTCCAGGTCCTGTGGTGGCACCGGACGCAGCTGCCGGTGGAAGTCCTGCGTGGCCCCCTGGGAGGACGGCGCCTTCTTCCCCACCACCTGCCTGTTCCTGTTCTGCTCCCCTCTGGCCTCGTCCTCCTCGTCGCTGGTCTCCATGGCTTCGTAGATGGTGCAGAGGCCTGAGGATGGGGACACCATGACTCCGGTGGGGCTCCTCCTCAGCTGCTGCTGCTGCTGGATCTGTTTCTGCTGCATGCGGTACTGCTGCTCCAGCTCCAGCTGCCACTGCAGGACCTGCCTGCGTTGGCGGTGCTCCTGCTGCTGCTGCTGCAGCTGCAGCTGGAGGAGCTCCCTGCGCTGCTTCTCCAGCTGCTTCTGCTGCTCCAGCCTCAACCGCTCCTCCTCCAGCCACTGCTTCTTCTGCCTCTCCTGTTCCTGGCGGTGCTGCATTTCCCTCAGCTTCTGCTGGTGCTGCTCCAGGCGCCTCAACTGCTCCCCGCCGCCACGAGCGTCACTGCCGGCCTCGATCAAAGGAGGTGGAGGAGGAGGAGGAGGAGGGGGTGTTGGTGGTGCGATCTTGGCAAAATGTGCTGCAAGAGTCGGATCAATGGGTCTCCTGTTGCCTGGGACCAACGCCAGGTAGTGGCCATTGGCTATGCGAGCAGTGGTTGTGTGGTTCTGGTTCTGGTTGTCTTCCTGTGAGTGCGTTTGCAGCTTGCGGTCTCCATCCACTTGATCTCTCTTCTCGTCTCCTGTGAGACAGTCAAGGTCACTTGTTGCATCCATTAGAGATGCATGCATCAAACAGAACGGGTGGAACAACAACAGGGGCCAGGAAGAAGAGGGTTCAGGAGAAATCTGACAAGAGGGCGAAGGTGTGACGCAAAAAGAAAAGGGGTTCTCAAAATAAAGACATCCATGACAGAGGAATAGGAAACTGTATACAGCTTCAACAACAAGGAATACATCATAAGGTAGTTGGTTTTCTCTCAAAAGTTGTACTTCCTTTAATATAACCGTGTTTTACTGTGATTGGTTTAATAATGTGAACTACAGGACAAAACTTGTGTCCTCACAGAATATGTTAGTGATCGAGACAACAGCGATAATACACAGTACGATAAAGACAACAGGCATTTGAAGAGACAAATGAAGACACAGAACTGACAGAACATCACACAGAAGTGAACACACTCTGTTAATGAAAACATGATAGTGCAGTTAACATTTGATTAACTTTCCTCATGTAATTCATGGTCACCAAGCCATGAAATTGATGCAGCGTGTTCACCTAATTTTTATGTAACACTAACGCAGCTGTAAATCTGAAACAGGGCTCATGTGGTTCCAAGAATACATCAAGTATTTGGAAAACAAGTCACTAGTATGATTTTCGAAGGGAGGGGGGTCTGGGGAGTGTTTCCATGTCAACAGGAGCAGGCAGGTCAGAGGAACGACGCACGATAGGGAAAGAAGAGTTTGGTTTCCTTGGGCTACAGCATTCAGGTATACATTCTTGTGGCTTGAACGGAGAGGAGATGCTCCAGTATGTCTGAGTGCATGTTTCTATGTGATGAGAGTGGAACATTCAGTAGGATGCAGACAGTAATGAGTAGGTTTCACCTTGTTTGAGGTACTTAAGCATGTACATCCTGAAGAGGATGTGAAGTAAGGTGTGTGGTGCATTACCAGTCTGATTTTTAGGCCACTGAAAGTGCTATGGAGCATTATTTTTACTGGTATGTCCCCGTTTTGTTTGCTGCTACAGGATTCTCAATTTTAAAAGTTGGTGTGGACAACACACACCATCAAATGTTGCAATGTGCCCACATAGGCACAGAGGAACTGGTAAGTAAACAATGAAGAATTTAAAATATTCAGCTTTGCAAATGTTTTGAGAAGGGGAATAGTTAGACCTCAAGGATAAACATGTTTTGTTTGTTTGCTTGAAACTCCACAGGGCACCTTTAACTGAGTCTCACTACCAAACATGCGTTTTCAGTGTGATGTTGTCCAACTAGTGTTGACTCTGACACTGTCATGGAGGCTTTAGCATGCTGGAGAACAGGGCATCGGGACATCAGGTGGAGTACCTCATTGATTTCAACCAAAATTCCATTTCAGATACAACATTGTACAATGTTGCATCACTTCCTGTTTACCACTTATTCCCATGGCGAGACGCAGGAGAAGCCATGGGAAATTTGTTGTGCAAACACACAAATACACATCGATTCAAAAACACGAGGACGATAAGTTCAGGCATGCTGGATCCACGGGGGAAATAAGAAACAGGAACAAAATGCCTTGCAATGATGTTTTAATGGAATTTTGAAAGATAACCTAGTGTGAACCATTCATTTATGAACATGTCTAGTGTAGAATTGTTTCAAATTCAATGTAGTACACAGTCTGTTAGTTAAACATGCAATATACTGTTGAAATAGTAAACCAAACGCCCACTATGAAAACGTTTCAGTGAGTGTAAAGCTGTGGTAGCGATGGAGGACAATGCAGGGTCTCATCACAAATAATAGGCTAGTTGTTAGTCTCTTCTGGAACACAAATGATCAGCTAACTGAGGCTTGAAGCTTAGCCACTTAAAACCAAACGCCTGAAACACATACTGTACGTGACTGCACTTTATATACCTTAACGACCTATGCAAAGAGCGCAGAACCTCTTGAAGCACACATTAAAAACTTCACCAACTGCAATCTAATACTCCCAGACCTACCTCGACAAATCTGTAACAGCCTTGTTAATACCTAGCCTTTATTTTGACAGCTAAAATTCTTGAAACAAGAACACAACCTTTTAAAAAAGGAGCATGTGACTATCGCTATGGTGCTGTTGAACATGAAGCGTGTGTACACAGGGTAGGGAGGACCAGGTTTTAACAGAACAAAACAAACAAACAAAACCAAAAAAACAACCAACAAATAAGCAAATACAAAACCAAAAAAAAAGAAAGTCATTGACATTTGTTCGGTAAAAACAGTAGGATAAATACACAATGAGTCCATTTCATTCCATCTGTTGTTGTTGGGTTTTTTTTTGTCTTTTTTTCGGTTTAAAAGCTCAGTCACATTGGACCAATCAGTCAATACCCCATCAGGGGCTACAGAATATGCAGTGTTACTTAAAAAGAACATTCTACTAGAAAATGGTAGTGGCTATTGTACATAAAGGAGTTTAAGCCATACACTCATAACCATGACCATAACAGTATGAAAGAGGGAGGCTTCATTTAAAAATTGCTACAGTCTTTTTTTCCCATCTCCTTTGTTCATTTTTTAAAATCTTTTCCTACAATCTCGCTCTCCTTTTTTCTTTTTTTTTCTTCTTCTAAGCCATCTAATCCAACTGGAGAGAAAACGAACAACAGGTAAAAGGGGAGGGTTGCGGGGAAAAGGTGCATTCCGGGGGGTAATAGGAGGGACTTATACGTTACCTGCCAGAAAACTATCAGTCTTATCACAAATGGTAGAGTAGTACGGTGGCTGGCTGTCGCCGGGGTCTCCGGACTCCTCGGCCGCGAGGTGGTGGCTGGCCTCCAACGGGTCGACCTCCCCAAGGTGGTCCGCTGCGACCTTCCCCCCCAGCATGTAGTGGTGCTCGTCCAAACTGGGCTGGATGTCTCCTGGGAGGCCCAGAGGCATCAGGTCCACAGGTCTGCCCAGCAGGTTCTCTGCCTGGGCGGCGGCGGCGGCGGCTGATGGCAGGGTCAGCTCCTTGATGAGGGAGGGGTCCTTGGCCTCCTCGGGCAGCTGCTCCTCGTTCTCCAGGGAGAAGATCCCCGGGCTTTTCCCGCAGCTCTCAGCCATGGAGTGGGCGTTGGAGTTGGAGGTGGTGCAGTCGAAGCCGTAGGATGCTACAGAGTTGGCCGACTGAGGGGTGGCGCCGCCTCCGTCCTCTTCGCCTTCTCCGGCGTGGGCGTCTCCTGCCTCCTCATCTTCCTCTAGAGCGGGCAGGTTACAGGTGGGAGTGGGGCTCTCGAAGCCGGCGCTCTCGTCCATCATCATCGGCGCATCGGGATCGTTTATCTGCATCTCTCCCTCTGTGTCGCTGGCCTCGTCCCCGGAGGTGGAGGGGGAGGACGGGGCGGACGCTGGAGCGGTCGGGGGTCCGGTTCCCAGGACCTCGTCGGCGGGGAGCGTCTCGGCCTCCTCTTCTTCTCCGTCACCTTTCTCCAGGTGGATCCCCAGGTCCTGCTCCATGTCGGGCTGGACTGATGCAGGCACGGGGGTCTGCTGCTTGTCTGAGCGGGACTCGACCCCGGAGCTGCTGTCGTAGTCGCGGAGCTCCTCGGGTGTGCTCGTCTCACTGCTGCTGTGGGCCGCCAGACCGGCGCCGCTCAGGGTGCTGGACTGAGACATGGCCACGGCAGGGGCGGCCAGCAGGACGTGAGTGTCCTCGGCGTCCGGACCCTTCATCTCCTCGTGCTCTTCTTCCTCTTGCTCTGACCCAGGAGCGAAGGACGGGGCGCTACTGTCCAAACACGCCTGGGCAGGAGACAGGGTTGGTGTCTCAGATTCGGCCGCACCATGGTCGGACAGAGGGCTGGGGGAGGACATGGCGAGCAGCGAGGATGGCTGACCCCAGGTATCGGTGAAGGGGTTGGTCTGACCCCAGGAGGAGGCTGGGGGCATGCAGGGCGGAGGGACGGAGCGGTTCAGGTTGTCTAAACGCTCCTCCTCGTTGAAGTCATCTTCATCTGCGTTCCCACAGCTCTCCGTCACGCCTTCGCTGTGCATCTCTACGTCTTCGTCGTCCTCCTCGTCCTGCTCCCGCTGCTGGAACGCCTTGTGGTGCTCCTCCACTCTCTCCGAACTGAGGTCCATGTCGTCAACCCGCTCGTCCTCTTCGTCCTCGTCCTCGTTGGCCAGGGTTTCCACGTTGGGGGAGCCCATGAGGTTCCCGTCTCCCTCGGAGCCGCGGAGGCTTGAATCGACCAGCGCGTCTGAGCTCTGGGTGCCCTCCAGGATGGCGGTGTGCTGGGTGCTGCTGAGGTCGGAGACGCCCTGCTGCCGGCTGCTGGTGCAGCTGCTCACGTCCTCAGAGTCCATCCCGGACAGCAGGTCGTCGCCGTGCCAACCCGCCGACCCGCCGAAGGCCGAGGACCGAACCTGGAAGTCGTCGGAGTGCTGAGACATGCTCATTTCAGTGATCAAGGATGAAGGCTGGTGGCCCAGTCTCCTCTGCTCCTCGTCTTCATCCTCCTCCTCCTCGTCATTGTCCTCGTTGATCTCCTCATCGGCCTTTTCCACAGCCTCCTCCTTCTCATGAGGGGACATCAAGCCCCTGGGTGCGAAGTCTTCCATGGGCGAGTGAGGCTGAGCCATCATACTAAAGGCCACTGGGGGTGGAGCCATGGAGTTCTCCTTCTCTTCCTCCTCCTCTTCCTCATCCCTCATCTGCTGTGCCTTGAAATGTTCTTTGTTCTCCTTCTCCTCTTCTGTGTGGAAGTCCATCATACTCACTGCGCCCTGGTAAGGACTTTCATATGAGGCCAGAGGCTGGTTCCTGTCCCAGGGATCAGACTGGACATGCATGTCCAGCAGAGGGGAGGTGTCCTGTGTCTCTCTGACAGGAGAGATGGCGCCTGGCGGGGAGCAGGGAGGGGACATGACGGTGGTTCCCAGGGAGGTGACTGAGTCGTTAGCAGGCTCCTCTAATTGGAAAAGGTCGGACTGGGCTGAAGGAAGAAGACTGGAAGCCGCTTCTAGTTCTGGTTCGGGAGATGTTGCTTGTACTAGGTCTGGACTTGGTTCCCGTATGGGTTCTGGTGTGGGTTCCCGTATGGGTTCTGGTGTGGGTTCCCGCATGGGTTCTGGTGTGGGTTCACGTAGGGGTTCGGGTGTGGGTTCCCGCACGGGTTCTGGTGTGGGTTCACGTGGGGGTTCTGGTGTGGGTTCCCGAATAGGTTCTGGTGTGGGTTCCCGAATAGGTTCTGGTGTTGGTTCACGAACAGGTTCTGGGGTTGGTTCACGTAGGGGTTCCGGTGTGGGTTCACGTAGGGGTTCTGGTGTGGGTTCCCGAACAGGTTCTGGTGTGGGTTCCCTCAGTGACACTGGAGCTGGTTCTGGTGTGGGCTCTGAGGGTTTCTCCGGTACTGCTTCAAGAGCTGCAGCAGGCGTCTCCACAGCAACTTCTGCGGGAGGTTCTGCTTCCCCTGGTCTGGCGATGGCAGCTGCTGCCGTGGCGATAGCGGCCGCAGCAGCTACGGCTGCAGCGATTTCTTTTTCAGGTTCAGCAGCTGTTGTAGCTTTGGGGCCACGTTTCACTGGGGTTGGGGTGCTGCTGCCCACAGTCTTCTTGGGGCTTGTGGTCTTAGCCGTTTTGGACGGGGTTGCTTTAGAAGGAGTGGGCTTGCTCTCTTTGGAGCTTTTAGGTGCCTTTGTCTCTGCAGCCTTAGTAGCAGTGGGCTTTTTGGCAGTGACATCTTTTGCGGCTGATTTGGGGGTCTCAGGTTTTGCTGACTTTGTTGTAGGTGATGGGCGGGAGAGCGGAGAGTCTGTCGACTTTTTGGCTGCTGCGGTGGATGGTTTGGTAACATCTATGGGGAAAACAGCACAAAGAATGGTTAAATAATCTAATAGTTGAACTAAAACATTGATTATTACATTAATGATGAAAAAAAGTTGTATAATCCATAATGCAGTCTTGCACATGTTATTTTTCTTTTTCTTTTCTTTCTTCTTTTTTTTATTTTTATTTTTACCTTTTTTCACAGGGGTTGAGGTCCTGGAGGTTTGTGATGCTGGGGGTTTGCCACCAGAGGGGGTAGTGGAGGTTGGTTTGGAGGCAGCAGGCCTGGCAGCAGTGGAGGGGGTTTTTGGGGTGGCAGGTTTGGCTGCAGCGGGGGAGCTCTTGGCCGTGCTGCCAGTGGGAGGCCTGGTTGAGCCTGTGGCTGGGCGAGATGCCGTCGTGCCAGCTGTGGGCCTTAAGAAACAACACGGAGAACAAGGTTAAGAGACCATGGCATCAAAATCTGGGGCAGAGAAACACAGCTAACAAAGTGTGCATATGTTCATTTTAACTCAAGATTCTCTCTCAGCTGGTCCACTTTAGGTTAACCTACATATTCTCTCAGATAAAATACCTGTGAGATTGACATGTTAAAGGGATAGTTCAACATTTTGGCAAATTGGTCCATTGCCATAATCCCTATAGTCTTAGGAGTAGCTTTGTTACCTTTAATCGTCAGTGCAAGATATTTTTAGAACGGCAGAGCCTAATAATTGGCTAATGGGATTTCTTGGTTTCCCTCATCAAACTCATCAAATAAACAATCCAACGACTCCAAAATGCTCTTGTGGACAAGTTGTGACCTGCACATTCACCACGCTATGAGATAATAATGGAACTTTAGGAGACAGAGTTGTTTTCGAGGGAAATGCAGAGACTGCTTGCGGAAAAACTGCCCGTAACGGTAACGCGCATCAGCGGTTTTGCATGAATTTACCTCGAAAACAACTCTCATGGAGTTGTTGGATTGTGTTTTGATGAAGGAAACCAATAAATCCCATTAGTCTCTGTAGTGTAACTCTGAGCAGCTCTGCTCCGCCATTCTAAAAATAGCTTGCACCAACAATTAAAGGTAACAAACCTACTCCAAGGACTATAGGGATTATGGAAATGGGCCAATTTGTCAAAAATGTTGAACTATCCCTTTAAGGTGAGCTCAATAATGAGATGGTGATTTTCCTATTTACAAAGTGTAAAGAAAGAAGATTTATTGAAGGTGACTCGAGTGTTTGAGCTGTCAAACCACTCATGGCTAGGGGGACACATCAGGTCTCACCCAACCATGTGCTGGTCAACCCTGTGCAACCCCTGTGTGCAAGTGCCTCCGAGTGAATGTGACAGGGAGCAGGACTGTGACTTCTCACCCGTTAGTCATTGCCAGGAGAAACAACACAAACACCAGTCGGCTTGTTTGTAAAGCTCACACGACTAAGACAATACAAGGACATCTAGGCTTTTTCTCCTCAAGAGGGGAGAACAGATCACCATTAATGGCCCTGACCTAGATAACCTTTCACAGATGTGGCATCAGCCCTCTCGAAGATAGGAGAACAGACGCACAAGCACAGCCCTCATTACGATGCACTGTTAACAAATAGCGTTTCATGATATGCACCGTTACTCCCATATTTAAACAATTACTGCATCTTGGCTCACTTTATGAGCTGTTGAGAACAGCTTTAAACACTCCTGCTTTCAGATCCAGTTGGACAACATGTTGTCCCGTGTAGCTCTCTTCTAGCCTCTTCTTAGCATAGCAGCATTTGAAAACACTAGTAACAACAGGCCCGGACCCAGCTCACTCACTCTTCCACCACCCCATGACAAACTCCCTTGAGGGTCTATGAAGCCATGCAGGTGAGTCACAACAGACCCCAGAGAGGCGTCTCAACCCCAGGTAACCCCGTCCCCGATCTCGTCTGCTGCGCCCCCACAAGAGAACCGCACTCAGGGCAAGATGCATCAGCTCGCCCTGCTCTGGCGGCCTGCCTGGCCTGCCCCCCCCAAACGAAAAGCTGGCTTCTATGTCACGTCTGAGCGAAGTAACCTACATCTAGTAGTCCTGACAAGGCTGTGGTGTGTGCACTCTCCTGAGCCCACGCTACACTAACTGCCTGTTTCTAAATAAAGAATTGAGTTAGTACTGGCAGAAAGAGAACAGGCAATGGGAGGAAGGTAAGGGGAGAGTGAAGATGGCTGGGACCATGTTAATCTTTAATGCTGAGAGGAGAACAAAAATAACTTCTCCAAATCCCCCGGTTGGAACCGCAGGCTGTGTCAGAAGCAGAGCCATTGTGTAAGGGCAGTGAAGGAGCGCCTGACGGCAGCCTGGCAAGTGTAACTGAATACGGTTTGGTAACATGAAATAGGATTAAAGCCAACGTGTGGCAACACAATAGGAGTGTGGTCGTGTCAAAAGTTCACACCAGATTTTTTTGCGACTGAACCGCATCATTCATAATTGGCTTTTGGGAAGTTAAAGGTGTGTTGATGAAAGTGAGATTTGCTGTGTCACGTCCGTGTTATGTGAAACCCTTCTGGCTAAACAAAAACCACATAGACTCATCTGTCATGCGTTGACTGGCTGCATTTGGAGAAGATTATGTTTACTGGAAAATGCTGACGAGGAAATTTGCAAGTTAATGCGCTGGTGTTCTCGCGGCAAAACAAGGCCCTCTCATGATTTTGTTAGAAGAGACACAAGGAAAGACACAGAGATGAAAATGATTATCAACTGGCAGAGTGATAAAAATGTGAGACAATGTTGCAGCGAGTCCTTGCCTGAACTGCAGAGCGGGCCGAGGATAGTTTAGTCTAGTCTGAGCAAAAAAAAAAAAAAATCCACCTAAAATTTCTTCTGTGTGACACCGCTCTAACCACAAAGCTCCATCTACTCATCTAAAATTGGGAAACGGCGAGTGAGATCTTCAGATCTTAAGTCTTAAATTGTGAACAAGAAGTTAAAAGGTGAAATGAGAATAAGTTCAGTGGTGCCTGAATTAGAGAGGAAAAGATAAGAATAGCATTACAGAGAGGAGAATGAGCAGCATTAAAGGATACAGAGACTGGCAGTGGAGATGAAGCACGCTGAAGGGATATTCAGACACAGTATTCACAATAATCTGTCTGATAAAAGGAATATGGATAATCCAAAAAGGCAGGAGGACTTTAGAGAGCAATGGAAAATAACCAGGCCACTGAGAGAGAACGAGTCAGGAGGGAAGATAGAGGCTGTGAGAGATGGGAGAGAGGAGGCAGATAATATTCATCCGATTACACATTATCTTACATCGGTGTGTTATCGAAGAAGCCAGTGTGTGCACGGCTTAAAAACTATTAAGGTGTTTAAAACAACAGGAAACAGCAAAATGAGGTCTTGTGTGTTCAGAGATCAGATTTTTGTAGTTTGACATGCTGACAGTGTCTGAAAACAATGATGCACTGATGAATTATTTAAAGCTCCTATTCATTGTGTAATCAAGCTCCCTGTCGGCTGAATGACAGACCAGAAGACTGAAAGTGTCACGGCCAATCTTTAAATGAAGCCACTTTCTGCCACATTTAACTCGATGAGCAGCTCGTAATGAAGGAAAAAAATAGAACACGCTCATTGTTCGTGTTTCACCACCGGCCTCGCTGAGAGAAAACAACACTACCAATTGGGGTTAAAGCAAATGTTAACCAGAACGCCCAGAAATGCACTGGAGCTGAACAATCGGATGACTGACGGTTAGTTGCTGCAGGCGCACGAACGAATGCACACGGCAGAATACTTAAAAGTTCACCTTTAGGTTTCAAAGCAGCCACACATCTCTTCAATCGTCGCGGCAGAAAGAGAGGATTAATATGTGTAAAAGTGCTGTTTGGCTGCTGGTGCTGCTTTGTTAAGATACAGCAAGAGTCGAGCCGTGATTTAAATAATCAGATGCACCACGGAAGGGGGCAAATGAGTAAGCAGGAGCTAAGCGGGCATGCAGGCAGGCAGGCAGACATGTTGCCTGCAGCAAAGATGGTGGAAGGAGGACCTCCCCCTCTTCTCAAGATGAGCAGCAAATTAAAGATGATGCTGTGTTAATTAAGCAGCAGAAACGTGGAGGCGGGATCTTTATCCCGGTTAAAGTGTCCTGGGCCACTTCAGGGGAGGATGCAGTCATGTGACCGAGGGCTCAGTGGGAAATTTTACTATAAAATGAACCTCTGGTCAGAGGAGCTGTCCTCTGGAGCTGCTGTAATCACTGCTGCTGTTCTGCCTTTCCCAAGGTATCTTTATGGAGACCAGCTGGGACTCGGTGCAGTAGCCTCGAGTCATTGGTGGTATCTGCCTGCTCGTTGCACAGCAGCAAAGCAGGAAGTCTGGACCCTGGGGCTCTGTGTTTGACATGCAGATAAAAATTCAAACAACTATAGGAGTGGCAACTGGAGCGTCTTCCATATCCAGTTTTTGTTTTGTTGGTAATTGTTGGTATCATCTCTCGCCATTCCTCTGCTAAAAGAAAAACTACATTTCATAACCTCACAGATTCTGGTTTTAATAGAAATCTTAAACACCCGCAGATTTTATTAGTCACATTCTTTCAACTGTTTCTGTGAGACAGCACAAAAACAGAGAATACAGATTGAACCGCAGAGCCATCTCTGTAGTCTGTGTATAAAGCACTGAGGACATAATGATGATGACAATCAGATAACTAACCCTATTAAATTTACATCAGCCGTAGAGGAAGGAACTGAATTAGTTAGGAAAAAGAGGAGACATTCAAAAACTGGATTTTAATTCTGAATATTAGCAGAATAAATATTTTCGATGTTCATCATTAGGTTTGAAAACGAGCAGTTAATGTAATGTGTGGTTATGAAAAGCACTCTTTTTACACAAAAGCTTTCCGCCAATATCCACTATATCACATCTGCCTCATGTCTGCAGCAGGAGAGAGCACACCCACAAACACACCCTTTACACACTCAAACCTTTGTCTTACGCTCAGACACATACGCCTCCCTCTGTCCTTCCCTCCTTTCCCTCCCTCAGACTCATTCCCACTAAATCCATTTGGTAATTGGCTCGCTGGCTTCGCCCGTATGAAAACACGGCGGCAGCAGCAGCAGCAGCAGAAGACTGCATCACCATCGTCGGCGTCGGCCACACCCATGGCACAACACAAGATTTACAGCCTGCGCAACACGTCGTCTGCTTCGTGATGCTGGACCAGCTGAGCGGTATCCGGGGCGAGGACCCTGGCTACTGCTGCTCGCCACACACACACACACACAGTGCTGGACCATTACATCAGCAGTAATTTGTTAGATCATGAAGAGGGTTGCATTCAATCTACCGCAGTAAAAATTTATCATCCCTGAGGGGCCATCAATGAGGAAAACAGCATGACTAATGTGGGAACATGAGAGGCTGAGTGGATGGCAGGAGAAACAGAAAACCACCTGATCAGTGGACAGTGAGCTCGTCTCATTTTCTCTTGTAAATTGGCAGAATAAGGACTCAATACCCTTGCTCTGTCCTCTGATCTACAGAAGTGCAATATTTCCCTCTGTTTCATGTGGAGATACCCTCTGGATCTCTGCCTCTCTCACACACACACACACCTACAGTACATGCGCTCAGCGTGCAGACAACTCACACTCTCTTCGAGCACAGCCCTCACACTGTATGTATCTCTGGCAGCAGTGATGGGAGCTCAGCGGGGACGCATGACTTATTCAGCCATGTAGCTTCCATACTCCACTGCCACCATTTTTTTTGGCTTTACTTAAACCCCGCTGCATCGGTGGATGGCGGGGTCGGCGGGGAGGAAGCGGCTCAGCGGCGGCACGTGCACACGGACCACGTGTCCGGCGTGTATGCATCTACGTCTTCCCTTCCCCCCTTTTTGTGTCCACATCATGCCGAGTGATATAGGAGCAAATGAACCCATGATCTGCATTCTAATTACAAGCTGCTCCTACTATGCAGGGAAAGCACATGCAGCGCGATGCATACGGCGAAGCACGTATATAACATATGCACCATTTTTCTGTATAGTCCTGTTGGGCAGGCAGCACACCTCATGCATATTATTGATGCAAAACTGGACATGAATCATCTTTTTTTGCTGCCACTCGAGAAAGCTGGTACATATTAATGCACAGAAACGGACACAGCGACTGTTATCGTTACGCTGCACGCGAGATGTTCAAACAACCCATAATGATTTTCTGCTTTCTCCATTTGCACACTTATCAGGCTCAAATGTTTCCTGTCGCAGGCGGCATGCTGCGGGCAATCAGCTTCCAACAGCAGGTGCGCGCACACACACAAACACACTTCGTAAAAGAACGCAGGAGTGCCACTGCAAGCAAAAAAACAAACACAAAAACACAACACGACCCTGAAAAAAAAAGCACATTTAAAGCACAAACAGTACACAAGACTGTGGTGTATAGATAGGTGCAATTCAGATTTTACAAACTCAATGACCCATTGAAGAGAGACAGACTCCCAGGTGGGGAAAAGCTATCACGATCAGATCGTCTACACAAGAAGATACTTCTCTTTCAACTTGAAATATATCTAAAGAGTTATTTATGTATATGAGCCTTCAGACGAGTCAAGAAAGTCTGATTTCAAAAAAAGGTTGGCTGAGCAGACTGTAGCAGAATGAGAATGAGCTGTAGCCGAGGCAAGAGCTAAAGAAGCTTATTTAATTTAGCTGAAACATCTGGGTGAACAGGGGAACAAAACTGTTGTGAGTGGCCCTAAATTAAATTGATGTCACTTAGTGAACCTGCATTCGCTTGGCGCCTTTATTTGTCTGAGAAGTGGAACCTGCTGCAGATGGAATTAAATCAATTGAGCCACAGAGAAACACTGAGTAGATTGATAGACCCACTGAGGGTGTGTGTGTGTGTGTGACAACAACAGGGAAAGCAGGGGGGGCGTCTAGTGTTGCAATAAGCCTGTCGAGCTCACCGCCACTCTGCTGATAGCGGGCCTGAATTAAGGATTGAGTGAGGTAGGAAAAGGGCAAAATCTAATTAAAGTAGAAATTTATGGCCTTGTCAAAGCGCATTGCATATACAGACACTGATGCGCACGCACACACTTAACAAAGTGTGCCTACGAGGGTACAAGGTGCTGTCAGATGAGCCTATCGTCAGTAATGGTGGTACCTCTCTCGTGGGGATTCGTATGTAGGTCTGCTGCAGCAAAACCTTTCTCTGGGTTACACATCCGCTGATGGTAACACATTTTACTGACTCACACACTCACAAAGATTAGACTCATACACTGCCACTCTGATCTCAACCTGATTACAACAATAACTTAGCTAATCATTCAGCCTTGCTGCTCAGAACTGGTGCTTCGTAAACAAATACTGTAGGTGGTTCAGAAAATGTCATTGATGTTAAAGCACAGACAATAAATGTGTCTCCATCCATTTGTCTGTGTTTATATTTTGCTTTTCATGCTTGAGCTGAGTTGGAAAAGTCAGTGATCATCAACATCAACTAAATGTGGCAAATTGCCTATTTAAGGGATAGTTCTATATTTTGGCAAATTGGCCCATTGCCACTTTTATTTGTCGGTGCAAGCTATTTTTAGAACGGTGGAGCAGAGCCGTGAATTGCTCAGAGCTACGGAGGCTAATAGGATTTCTTGGTTTCCCTCATCAAACTCATCAAATGCACAATCCAACAACTCTAAAACACTCTTGTGGACAAGTTGTGACCTGCACATTCACCACACTATGAGATAATAACAGAACGTTACAAGGCGGAGTTGTTTTCGAGGCATTTCTATCATTTGAAGTCTGACTGCTGCTCTTCATCAGTAAGTGCATCATCTAATGCAGATTTTATCTCCCAGTGACCACTGAGAGTTATTGCTTCCTCTGCGTCCGTTTTAATAGGGGCCTGGTCTTGGTAGCTCAATATATTACTGCCTCAGGCTGTTGCCAAGATGGCTGCTCAGACACCTTAGAGTTTGAGTTTAATTTAGATTATTAGTTTTTGCTGCAGGGTATCTTCTGAGCAGAGCTATAGGGAGGGAACTGATGATCCACAGAATGAGAGGTGTAGACGCTCTCAATGCCTGTGAATGAAATCACCATGAGAGTTCATAAAGGTCACACAATGAGTGTTCTGTTCTGCGCTGGTGATTAACAGCCTGCCCATGTGTAATACTTTTTAATAAGATGTTTGCACATTAACCATTGTATAAAGCTGTAATCTGGGTGTAATCTCTATAGCCCAACTGCTACCAGTGGCACGTGGAGGGGGGTGGGGTCTGAAACACCTTGCTCTCAGGTGGAACAAAGACACTTGTTACTTCAATGTTAGTCCATTGGTTATAACAGAATACAGTAAAATATACAATAATATAATTAACCTGCTCTGCTCTGCTCCTGTGGACAGAGACCAAACAGTACTGGGCTTCTGAGGCCAAAACAGACTTTGATGTGAAAAGAATCTGGTGACACCGTATCAGCATCATTTGGTTTTGGTTTTATCAGAGCTCTAAGTAGTAGATGAAACACATTTTTGAAGTGACACGGGTTTATCTGCCGTAAGCTGACAAACCTCAGCCTGGCTCTGCTGCGAACAGAATGGTGCGTTCTGTTTTCCCTCGCATTGTAGATCTAATCAAAACAGCAGAGCCTCTCCAACAACTGTTTGAGCACTGGGTGTTTCCCCTGCTCTGTAGAGAGTACTTGAATGAGAGTTCATCATTACCGTAAATATGAAATTTGCAAAAGATACTGAAATCTTCAATTTGATTGTACTACAACATGTTATAGATCCTTCTAGAGATTAAGTTTGACATTTTAGAAAATATACTTTCCTGCTGAGAGTGGATGGTAATACTGATACACCTCTAATGTAAATGGAGCTAATATCAATGACCGTTAATGTGGTTTAGCATTAACTGTAAACAGTGGGAAATGGCTCATCTGCAGGTGTCTGAAGGAAATAAGATCTTCCGGCAAATCTGAAGCTCACTAAGCTCTGTATCCTGTTTGAATTCTCCTTTTAATTTAATTTTTCATATTGGATTAAACAAACAACACATGGCGAGTTATTCCCTGAGCTTTAGAAGTGCTGGTGGATGGATTCTGTTACCCTCTGCACAGAGCTAGGCTCACTTTCCGCCCCTGTTTTCCATTTCCTGATTTTCCTGAGATGTGCTTTAAAGCATCTTTCTGTAGTTTGCTACAAATGGCCCAATTTGTTTGACGCATGCCAACATGGTGACATAACATATCATACCGTACACATGGTAGCAAAACAGTTCGAAAGAAAGAGGCTATTGCTAAAAGATGAAGAAAGGGAAAATCAGATGGATAAGATTTTACTGAAAGAGCCGTCAGACCGCCAAAGGCTCTATCTGATCATCATCCTCGCTGCCGCAGACAAAGGCCTCGTTCAGCCTCCTCCCCCTGTATATCACCCAGTCACCTAAGGACCCAACAACATGCATCCAGTGTGACTCAGGTGAGGAGCACATGCTCTGATTGCACACAAAAACTCTGGTGTACAGAAATTAAGGCAAGCTCTCACTCAAACAAAGCGCTGAGATCATACTCCCGTTCTCGTTGAATTCTTTCCCACCGCCCTTCCACCTCTTCGCTACCCCCCTCCTCCTTCCTAAAACTTGTTTTATTAATAATGCTGTATAATGCTCGGCCTGGTGAAACCCTACGAGGCATTGCTCTGAGCCTTGTTCTGACATTGGCTGGTTGCTGGCCTACTTAAGCCCGGCCCCGTCGAGCCTCTATGTGGGGGATCATTGTCCCTCATTCCTCAAGGGTGTTTTTTTCTTAAACAGGGTCTTCTTTGAACCTGTAGCCAAGTGAAGCCTTTTGAACCAACTGCTTCTCACTTGGCGCTGAGACCATTTATAACGCTTAACTCATTCCCGGCAATTCCTATCTATTTGGTAAGTCATTTGGACTCAGCGCAGCAAATGTGCTGATTTGCTGGCAAATCACTGAGAAGGATTTCAATAAAAGGAGGCTGGTTACAATGTTATTGCTTGGAGGATGGATGAGAAGAGGAGCGCTTATGGACAGCTGCCTGCGCTATCTACAGAGGCACAGAAAAACTCTTTCAGACTCCAGACAGCACAGGCCGGGCCTCGGCTCTACAGAAATGTCACACCTACCTGGTTGTCTTGGAAACAGGGGGCTTAGGTGAGGCAGTAGAGCTGGGCTTGGTGGGAGTTGCAGAGGCAGGTTTGGAAGCTGGAGGAGAGGAGAGGAGAGGAGAGGAGAGGAGAGGAGAGGAGAGGAGAGGAGAGGAGAGGAGAGGAGAGGAGAGGAGAGGAGAGGAGAGGAGAAGGAGGAGGAGAGGACAAAGAAAAGTTTATCAATATGTGTTCTGTAACATAGTATTATCTATTATAGTACTAGAGAATAATAACATGTACTATACCACAGAAAAAGGTCAGACAAAGTGTGTCACAAGGATCTAGGGCAAATGTATTTCTAGATCAGCAGCACTCGCTGTGGCATGTCTAATATGTGTGCTGAATCCATCCTCTATGTACATCTGACTACGTCATCGCAATTTTCCCCATCAGAGTTAGAGAATAACACATTTTCATGCTAGACTTACTACAGATTAATGTTGTTGTCACAGTCTGTCTACACTCTGAATCACATTCACGCACCGATCTGAACTTTGTTTTTTATCTTGTGTTGACATTTTCACCAACCTGGGGGCTTTTTCGCAGCAGCTGCAGTGGTGCTGGTTTTGACACCATTAGCGGTTGCGGATGGCGTCTTCTTAGCTGCTGTTGGTCCAGGCTTTGACTTGGCACCGTTGGTGGCGGGGGAAGCCTCCGTGGCCTTCTTCTCGCCCACTTTGCTCTTGGAGGCCGCGGCTCCGGCCGTGCCTGTCGGCTTTTTGGAAAGAGCTGATGTCGGGGTGCTCTTTTTGTCCGGAGCGGCGGTGGTGGATTTCTTCGCCACCCCGTTGGTCTGAGGCTTAGACACGCCGTTTGAGAGGCGGCTCTGGGATGTGTTGGGCCTTGAGCCAGTTGTGGTCTTGGTTGGATTAGTGGTGGTAGGTTTCGTCTTGGCTGTGGCCTTGTTGGTTGTCTTGGATTTGGAGTCTCCTGTGGTCTTGTTGCCGGTCTTGGCGGCCGGGGTTTCCTTGGCCTGTTCTGGTTGGGGCTCCACCTGACCCGTCTCGCCTACGGGCTGCTGCGGCATCTCCTCTCCTACTGGACTGGCCGCCTGGTTAGGGTCCTGTCCCGCGGCCGGTGCTGCCTCGTTCTCTGGATTGGATTCCAACGCTTCCATTGGCTCCAGCGCTGCCGTGGCAACCCCATCCGGCTTCATCTCCGCTGGAATGGTAGTGGTCCGTCTCTGCGGGGCAGGGCTGAGTGACTTCAATCTCACGGGAGGGCCACAGGTCTATGGGCTTTCCGGAGACAGCGCGGTGCGTTCTGGAGAGAGACGGCATAATATACAGTACAACACAGTTAGTCAGCGCAAGACCAGACATGAAAAGCAGTTTGCCGACTTTGCTATCAGCAGACAGAGCAGCAGGAATGTTCGCCGTAGGAATCAGATAAACCTGAGGCTTCTTTCTCCTTCAAGCTTCAGCATCGCACACATAAACATGGAACATTTTTCTACAAGCATCCAAGAGGTAGCCGGCACACTGATTGTGTGCAGATATATGACAGGATGTGCCATAACACGGTATAGGAGACTGAGCTGCAGCATAAACCCAGGGGGGGGACTCAGGCGTATATAGGACAGAATAACACATACAGCAGAGACAGACATACTACAGGCGCCTATAAAAAGAAAATGGATCACAGATTCATAAGTCACGCTTGGAGAGAGAAAAACCTCAGGATAAACAATTAGACCAACACATTTTATGACCAGTTGGCTGTATGTGAGGGCTCAGGGGCTGTGAGAGGTGGAGCAGTGCAGGACAACTTGTCTAATGGAGGAACAACATATTCTCCAAATAGCCTTCATTAATTTCAATGCCAACTGCAGTGTAGTGGCAAACGGTCCCCTCACACTACAAAGCTCAGTGACACACTTGGCCACTGGAACGGCTACGGGTCGGCTTCTGTTGTTTTTTTTTTTCACTTGGTGCAAAATGGAATCCGAGTCACCAGTGTGGAAGACTAGGTTTCTGTGAAAACAACACTTAAGGGAGTGCAAAAAGCTTTAGCACGCAAAACTGTACGCATATGCACAACACACAGGACTGGATTGTAGCCTATACATCACCGGTAATAATGTTAACACACGCAACTTCCAGCTATTAGACCTTAAACGGATATAAAAAGAAAAGTAAGGTGAGGTGCAAAACAGGCTGGGATGTGTTTGCCAAGTGGGTCAAAGCTGAAGGGAACGAGTAAAGCCCAAAGACAGAAAGACAGTTTGACTCACGGGTCATAAGCAGAGCAGTCAGAGGCGTGAGTAACTGAGGACAAGGAAAAGGGGACGTGAAGCATATGAAGCTGAGGGGATGAGGGGCAACCGTCTGTAATAGGCTGTCATACATTATCGGCATCAATATCTGGAAACTAACTGTCCCCTTTTTCTAATCCTCCAGGGACTTTCAAAATAAAGGTTGTGATATTGTGGATATTTTTCCCCCCGAATTTGAGAGAAGTAGGGAGGGAAGTGAGTGGGTGAGGAAGGGGTGGGGGCGGAGGTGGGGGGGGGGTTAGCAGGAAACTGCCCTGTCAGAGTTTACAAACAGGGCTAGGAGCCGGCTGCGCAGGAGGCTTAGTGGTAAGACAAACTCTGAGGCAAAGGCCGGCTGCGGCCCAGAGGAAGAGGCTTGGCCTGTGGAGCATGGGAACAGAAAGGAGAGGTGGGGGTGAAAGAGAGAGAGGGAAAAACAAGACATAAAATGAGCTCACTACTGGCTGATGATTGCTGGTCGAACTGTAAAATCCAGACATCGCTAGTCATCCCAGTTTCCACTGACCTAAACTTGCAAGAACACACTCGCTGCCCTATTTCTAGAGGAGGACAGACATCATCTTTATGCCGCTGGCTTCCTGGAAACAATTCCCGCACACTCTTCCTTGTCTTTCCCTTCCCTCTCCCGGTCATGCTTTACTCATCCTCTATACTAAATCTAACGCGTCAAAAAAGCCCTTCTTTCTTTTTCCACTGATCCTCCCTTTCTTCTCGACCATTTTCCTCTCCTCGATTTTTCTTTTCTCCCCCCCGCCCCCCCACAGCTCCCCGCTCTCCTTCTCCCTCTGTTCTCTGTTTGCCTTTGCACAGATGGCTGGAGCAGCTGAGCAGGGCCAGAGGGAGAGAGAAAGAGAGAGCGAGAGAGACTGAGGGGAGAAAAATAAAAAAAAATAGCCATACATCCCAAACTACTACATAAGAACAGATAGGCACAACCAGTGCAACAGGCAGCCACCCAGAATGACCCGAGTGGCTGAGGGGAAGGCGACGGGTGGCCTGCGCCGCACCCGTTGGTCACAGGAGGTTTTTTTAAATGCCAGTGAGGCTGTAAAAATGTGGACAGTTGGTTTGAATATGTTAGCCTTTTAAAAGAACAGGGTGATGGGCACTGGTGGGCGTGAGTTTTCACTTTTGTATCTGGGTATCAACCTCCTCGTCCATTGTTACCCAAAATATCCAGCTTTTGACTTCCAGTTTCCACAAGAGACAGAAACCACAGAGAAATTAGTCACTTTTTCCCCTTCAGTATTCCTGCAGCCTTAACCAGGTCAAACGGTGGTTGTTGGGTTGCATCGCAGACGCAGTACACAGTAGACTGCTTCGTAGCACCAGATGTTCTCTCTGTGACAAATGAAGAAAGGTTTCCAAGTTTTTTTTTTGTGCATCAAACTCCGCCCACTTGATCGTTCAAAAGTGTCTAATAAAAGCACACCGCTGTCTGCGTATAGACCTGTTATAGCTATCAACGCCGTGACCTCACTCGACCACGCGGTGAACCAGGAAATGAGACTGTGTCCAATCGCCATTCCCTCCTTTATCTTTTTTCAGACTCTTGGTGTTGTTCAGCTTCCCACAGTAGACTAAAGCATCTGGCTTGGCTGCTCATTTCACTGCTCCTCTTCAGTAGTATCCTACATTTGTGTGTGTGTGTGTGATAAATCCTGATTGCACGCCCACTGCCAGAGGAACATTTCTGTCTCTCTCTCTCCATTGCAAGTCTCCAGACAGCTGTGAGATTGCATTTCTCTATCTGGCTGTATTGCTCATTCAGCCGCCCTGCGTCACTAGACCCATCAGTCAGCGGTGAGCATAAACAGACTCTAAACCAGGGCAGGAACGCACTGTTTCATCTGCTCTTCACAGAAACTGAAGGTGAGATGGCTCCGAGCTCTAAGCTGCATCCAGACACTTTCACTACTTGTGCAGACAAAATGATTCAGAGACCCTGTTCTTAAATTTTTCCGTCTTTCCCTCGCCAACCTCCGACTGCACTGTTTCTGTCCACTACAAAGAAATCTGAACTCATTTATAAACTCGCAATATCTATGTTCCCACATGACCAGGCTTTGGAGTGACATAAAACGCTCTCTTTATTGCACCGTAATCTTCAATGCGGCTCTATGTTATCTTGAATTTCATCCCTAATTACAGCGGCACACCCAATTGAAACATCACCCCCGCTAATGCTATTACAGGTTTTTTATTAAACCTAATTAGATTGAGGATAGTTATTCACTTCCAAACCGCCTGACTGGGCTGTTGTTACAAGGGCACACTTTTTGTGAGACTTATAAATAAGCCTATTTTCAGGCAGTGAAATTGATTGCTTGATGTGTTAGTGTTAATAAACACTGTGAAAGCTCAACCCTGATTTCAAAGAACTGGCTACACGACTAAAATTAACCAGTTTAATTCCTCAATAATCATTTCTTTGTAGCCATCTGTCTGAATCTGATTATTAAGCAGGAACAAATATATTTCCCCTGCTTCACATTCACGCAATTACACACATTTGGACCACAGAGCTTTGACGAACATCTAAACATAATTTTGTGGCAAGTTTTCAAATTAACGCCTGAGCGGCGTCACTAAAGCGACCGAGGAGAAGATGTTTTGCCGGCTCAACAGTAGCTGCTGCAGGTGGTTTTACATTTCTCAATAGAGATTACATTACGTTGGGTTTACATTACCAAAGCACTCTCTCCAATCATGTATTTTCTTGTGAACCGGCGGCAGGAAACAATACAGTCCATCAACCATGAATAAACCTAAAATACACAAGGAATGAAAAACAAACAGAGGCATTAAGCTCATTATTCCCTTAGTAAAAAAAAAATTCACCGTGCCACCCAACTGTCTTAACACTTGGGCTCACCTCCATAACCCAGGGTAAACCCAGGGTGGCTCTGAGAAATCCGCTCTAACACCATCTTTTGTCCTGCCAAGGCTGCAGCCCAGGCTGCTGTACACACACACACACACACAGGCATTTTCATCCCATAAGAGATAAAATCAACTCAATGACCTGGGACATAATGGTCTGTGTGAGTTGGAGCATATTTCCAGCAGAGGATTCAAAACAGATGGTTGTGTCGGTACATTAGGCTCATTTCAAAACATGTTTAATTTTAGGCACCCTGCGCCGTGTGAAATGTTTAGAGCATAAAAGGGTCTGGTCAGGTAAGCTCAGACCAAACAGCTGGACACTGTCCATCAGCTGTCCTGACCTCCTGTAGCCCGGGTAACACACACATGAGCACAAAGGATCTGAAGCTACCTCAGGCTGGGCTGGTTATCCTCAGTATTGGGCAAAAAACAACAGCTGGAGATTGCTTTTTAATTATTTTTTACCCTATATGTTTGTTTTTTTAGATTATTGGGTGTCTTGGCTTATTTTATATTGTAAATAAGTCTGCAAGATCTGTTTTTTTATGTTCTGTTGTTTTATCTCTATCTATGTATCTATCTAGAACAGCGGTTCCCAAACTTTTGGTACCGCGCACCCCCTTCAAAGTTCTGACACAGCTGACGCACCCCCCAATGCCCCCCCCCCGCCGACCCGATGCGCCCCGACTTACGAGCGCTATTCTCGTAAATTAATAATTAAAAGAAGCCCATTCACAGGTGAGGCGCGACAAACTGGTCACAATGAGTTCTTGGGCAGCCTAATAACTCATTGTGACCACAACAACCATGTTTGTAGGCCTATTCTTCCTCACTAGTTTTTATTTTTCATATGCGGATCAATAGTGAGCGAGTGATGTGAGAGAGAAATAGGTGCGCAGCAGATTTCACGGTTGCCGACTGACAACGGCAAAGACTGAAAGCAGTTGAAGAGAGGAAAAACAGAATAGAGGTTTATGCAACGACCACAGATCATATTTCTCTTAGTTTGATAACCTGGGCCACTTCAGGAGACTTTTGGTTAAGTAACCGCACGGACGGCTCCTACACAGGATCGTTCTGCTGTCTCGTCGTCTGTGTCGCCGCCGTCATCGCCGTTACCCCCCCTCCTCCTCGCACCCCGTGACCAGCGGACGGCCGCGGGGAGGAGGGGGAGTTTAAATGCACGTTACGGCGCAGTAGAGGCTATGTCCTGTTAAACTTACTGTATGCGCTACAATAACATCATTAAAAGCCCAACGGACTGACACACACTTTTTTGTTTTTTTTTCTTTTCCACCAGCACTGAGCGCGACGTCCGACACGAGAATCAAACCCGCTAATTTTAAAAACACACCGGCAACAGCGACCACTGATCTGTCCTGAGTCTTTTGTCATTCTGTCACCTGAGATTATGCGGAAAAACACGCTGTGGTCTGTCATCGAGGTGCAGAGGGGGTGCAAAGAGTAGATACTGAGCAAGATAGTTATCTGTAGTTTACCTTAGTAGCTACTCGCGAGGTGCAGCAGGACTCTGCTGTGAAGGTGGAGGCATGTGGCGGTGGTGGATTAGCGACAATTAAAAAAAAGAAAGAAATTTGAAGGAGCGGCGGCGAGGATTTAGGTGTGGCGGTGCGCCACTGCTAAATGAATGTAGCGGAAACACGTTTGTGCGCACTAAAAACAATACATTTGAATGCCTATCTATGCACGCACACACACACACACACACGTTTTAACCATTTAAGGCAGCGACAAAATCACTCAGGTGGCCGCCTTTGCCTTGAATAGACAGGGGAAAAGATATCTGTAAAACATAACACCATATCATTTTTACCCTTTTCATGTCGCGCACCCCCTAGCAGTGGCTCGCGCACCACAGGGGGTGCGCGCACCACACTTTGGGAATCCCTGATCTAGAACATAGTTGTGTTGAGGCAGTGTGGGGGGTTGGTGCTGGCATCCTCCAGGTCTGGCAGTTTTTTGTCACTGTAAACTTCTAAAATGTAGTTGACTTTGCAAAAATGTGTTTATTGCCCTTCGCAGCGCGTCCAAGTCATGTGGTCGGAGCTTCCAAGCAGCGTCCCACTCCAGATTCCCTGCAAGCCTCAGTGATGAGCTACACAGTGACCGAGAACAAAAGAAACCCACTCCGACACCGAGTCACACGAAAACCAGAGGCAGCGGTCAGAGTGCAGTATCATCGTCGACCGCACACACACACATGCACGAGCACGCACACACACACATTTTCACATTCTTTGGGCAACAATTCATCAGTCGTATGCATCATCAGATCATGTTCAAACCACAGCTACATGTGGTTTATTCTTTCAGAGGCACTTTTATAGAGTAGCCTTTGTTTCCAGTCTTCATTCTCATACTCTGTGTGTTATCTGTGTAGGTGCTGTTAACTTTGTTGTCTTCATACTGTTTTCTATCATTATAAGTACTCTATATGTCATACAGTTTACTTCGAGGCAGATGCTGCGTAGTTCAGTCCTGTTGCCATTAGTCTTGCACTTAATAGGCCTCGAGCGGTGAACTAATGATGGACAAGCCAGCTCTGCAAGGTGAGATCATCCTCCAAGGCATCATCCCGTCTTAATACCCACACTGGGATATAAACAAAAATGTGTGTGCGGCTGTGCTGCTCAATTGACGGTGTGTATTCCAGGCACAGTACGGTGTTTAGGCCAATACTGTCAATAACTGGAAGGCATCCAGCTCCACTGGGGGATCTGAGCCTTTCTGACTGTCTAGACACAAACATGCTGTTCTTGAATAATCAGGTCATCAGCATATTTAAACAGAAAACTCATACTTTGACCCCGTTTGTGCATCAAGTACAATCTACCACTGTGTGCGTGAGTGTTTTTAGGGGGGTGAACTGACTAACTAACCATGCCTGTGTTTGAATAAAGCAGGTTAGGCTACTTTAAAGAAGTGCTCACGGCAAATATCTGAATCATTAAATATAAAAAAACATGCACATGGTGGCTGTGATTCATTATGCAAATTCAAATTAAGAGGCAGCGGCGCTGGTTACTGAGCTAAATGTTCACGTCAAATCTGTTCTTGAGCTGTGGTGTGTGTTCACGACTGATCACAGTCGCTGTCACTTAGAAACAGGGGGCTCTTCGCCTTCTCTACACAAAGGCCTGAATCAAAGTGCCCCCGCTCGCTCAACTCCCTCGCTCTAGCCGACCAACCGTCTACGAGCATGTATGAATTGCTGTGGTATAAAGTCGGCTCTGCTTTCACAGTACACAACTGTGCACACAAACGCGCGCACACACATATGCATTCTGTGAGCCTTCTTCTCTCCCCGGGGCCTACTCTAAATAGTAGTCAAAGAGAGGGATTGTGGGGGAAGGAAGCAGTGGTAGGGAGGGGGGGTGGGGGGACTGGGGGGAGACGGCAGAAAAGATGCAAAAAGAAAGTGAGCTTTTGTGGCCGATGTAACCCTCCGCTAATGCTGACATGAGCTCATGCGAGCTTGATAGAGTTACTCAAGACATAACTAATGCCTCCGTAAGAGGATAGAAGGTTCTAGCAGGGATGGCCGACGGTCGGGCCTGGTTTTGAAGGCATTTTTAATGAGCACTCGGTGGCCTCTGACCCTGTAATTGACATGCTTTATCTTCACGAGCAGCAAACACAAGACACTGAGCGGCGCCGTTTGCTCTTTGACGCTGCTAATAAACCATCCTCTGTCCTTTGACACAGCCCAGGTTGGATTCACAAAGCAGCGTATCTCTAAGTGTAAGTCTTTGCTGGAAGTCATTAAAAAAAACTGGTCCCCGGCAAATGGGGAGAATTGCTTTTCATTTGGATGCAATTTATTTTCAGTTGCATCGATCAAACCATAAAAGACTAAATATGAGATTTTTCTTTTTCTTCTTATAATCTGCATCATGATAAAACGATTCAGTCTTTGTTTGGAAAATGACTCATATTGTGCTTAAATGGTACAATAGTTCTAAACTCATCTCTGCGAGGAGCACAGCTCTGCTCTGCCTCTTCAATAATTTACCGCTCTCTTATTTACAGCACCGTCACTCAGTGTAAGTGGGGCTGACGCAGGGGACGTCAGATTTGACGTAGTCTTACTTGACTGTGCCTAGAGATGATCAAGAAAGTGGAGTGTGTACATGTTTTTTTATGTGTGTGTATATCACTCCTCCTCTCTGCGAGGAGGGGGAGAATGTCAGATTCAAGACGCCACACGCTGGCACAGGGCCTGAGATTGTCTATTCAACCTACTCTAAACCACAACAACAGCCTCTGTCAACTCCCCACCCCCGTTAAGGTTTACTCAGAGCAGTGGCTGGAAAACCATTAACAGAAAATTGGGTATTGCGAAATAAAAAATAATGATCACAGTAAAAGCTGTAAAATTAGTGCTTTATTTTTTACTTTTATCAGTGTTAGCCTATATTTTATTTTTATTTTTTTCGCATTATCTTTTTATTCATCCTATCTATCTGTTTCACTTTTTACTTTGTTAAACAGACTATTAATTTGTTTATGCCATATCTGTGACATTTGAAATGTTTGTAATGATATGTTAAAACAAATAACACTTTGAATGACAAAAAGCTATGTAAAAGCAATTAAAGCAGAATAATCCTTTTTTTTTTAGACTGTATTTTTTTTTTTCCTTTTTGAAACTAACTTAAAGGACAATTTCAGGCAAATTCAACCTGGGGCTGTATTTTTCTAATATTTTAGGTCTAAAAGAATGAATCTTTATTTTGAATTGCTCCCTCCATCACCACAGCAGCTTATAATGGGAGCAGACCGATCTTAGGGTGTTTAGGCTGGTAACATCCCACAAAACCACTTTTTTTTCACCGACAGCCTCAGATGTCTATTCAAATAGACACTGAGGGGTTTGTTTACTTCAATATGTTTGTAAACGTAGCTAAAATACAAAGTCTCGTGAAGTCTCGTGTGAGAGTCAAGTTGACACGCTTTAACTGATAATTTATTTGCTAAATATTTGCATGTCAATTTTCTGCCAACCAAGTAATGAGTTCAATTGCGTACTGTTGCAGAACTGTCAAAAACCTACAGCATCAGTAGATGAAATGTTAACAATTTATAACTAGTATGGTAGTGAGGAGGAAAATGGGGAGTGCCCCCCACCCTCCACTTTCCTCCTAGGTAAACACACGAACATGAGTACTACGGGGAATGGCAGAGAGACGGATCCATCTTCACTTGAGAGATCAAAGGTAACGATGTACAGCTACTACTCCCCACCGCAGCACGTTTCCTTTACTCTCAGCTAAATTTTGGCAGGGAAACTGACAACAGGATAACAGCCGCCGCAGCTTCCATCAGTCATCGTTTGAACATGTGCAGCAGATGTAAAAAAAAAGTTGCTGAAAGAAGCTATTTCCACAGTCAATGAAGCCATTTGCTTTACGCTGAAGGATGTCAAATAAAGCTGTCCTGTCTATAAGGAAGCTTCCTTATTATTGTGGGCGAGTTATGTAACGGCAGTGGCGGGATCACAGCAAATGCTTTCAAAGCTAATACCGCTTCATCCCACCACTGCTGCAACTGACTCTATCCCCATGACACTTAGTGGGAGGTTTTCTCCACACGTCACCACCTCTTCCGCAGCATTAGCGCACATCATCGTGGCTCCCTGCTGATCTCTAGAGGAAGCGTCAAAGGGCCAACCATGAGACAAGACCTTGATTATTATTAAACATATCCTTAATGCGGATGTGATGTACATAGGGATAGAGGAATATAAATAATGGCCTTGTTTGTGATGACTTGCTGACTGGCAGTCCCTATGCAGCTGGGGGTAACTAACCAGTGCTGCCACTACCTCCACCGACTTGATGCTAATCACGGATCACACATTCCCCAAACACCCTCGACCTAAGGTCAGGAAACCTCAGCTTCCATTCTGCACACAAATAAACTCAAAACAAAGCCCCGCTGCTCTCCTTGGCATCCCCCACCGATAGTGGGAGGGCTGAGCGAGCAGGAGAGAGAGAGGATGCAACCTCATGGGAGAGAAAGAGAGACAGAGACAGAAGGAAGGCTTCCATCAAAATGTTGTGCAAAGCTGTGAGCAAATGTCAAAAAATCTGGCTAATAATGCGACCCTGTGTGCTTTTCCCACACTGAGACTGTTACACTTTTGGTTTGGTTGGAACTCTGACTGAAATCCTGAGAGAGTTAATCTTTATCTAAAGTGAAAAGAGAGTAAAAATGAACATAAACATATTTCTTACCTCCTTCTTACATGTTTTACTTTACTCGTCAGATATTGTTTCATCTATATTAGTAATGGTTCAACAATGTTTTCAAGCTGTCAGTTTTGTATACGTATGAGTAGACTTCAGCCTTTCAACTTCTTTATACTAATCTTCAACAATTCAAGTAATTTCCAACCATTTCATACAATTTCCTTCTTACATGTTTTAGTTTTACTGTTTCATCTTTTCAAGACTGCTTCAGCAATTTCTTCACTTAATTCAGCTCATTCAGCTTCCAGCTGTCAGCATTCACCATTTCCTTCAGGAAATGCATTCTCTAGTCTTTATCTGATTTCCTAAGAGTGAAAAGAAAGTAAAAAATTAACATAAACGTATTTTAGTCACATTTAAATTAATGTGGCAAATTAAAAAATCTGGTTATTATGTGTTTAATGGTGTTATAATAAATATAAATGCTATATTATAAACCTTTGTCCCGCCACGCCTGGTCAAAATGATGCAACACAAGTTCACACCTTAGATAGAAGACACACACCAGTGTCCTCCCCTGCTGATCGTTAAGTGAACTCTTTAATTGTATGCAGTACAGTCATTCTACCCATTGATTTTCAGTGGGTCAGTGGGCTGCCTGGATGCTCAATGAGACAAACTGAGGCAGAACAAAGGCCCTGCTGAGAGGAAGGAAAAAGTCTTTTTCTGTCTCTGTCTTGTTTACTTGGCTGCTGCTGGCGTGTGTGAGAGAGCAGCAGATTGTGTGACAGACACCTGGATCACACAAGCATGTGATCGGAAAGGCTAGCACTAATCCTAAGGACTCTTTAGAGATTCACACTGAGGTTTTACAAAGTCCTCCAGCGAGGACTCGACTGAAATTATGGGATTAGAAGACGACATAAAAAAAAAACATAACTCCTTTGTTAATTCAGCTTTGTTTCCTCATGAAAAAAGCGTGGACGATCGCCACTGATGATGGTGAATTCCAATGCTCGTCACAGTTTCAGGCTGTACATTGTGTGCATTCACACCGCCCCCCTCCTTCCCACCCTCCCTCCCACCCACCGACAAACACCAAACAAGCTGATGTACACAGAGAAACACTCGAACCCTGTGCTTCCCATGGTGCGTCCAGGCTCGGTGAAACTCGGCCCCCTGGGGACAGGCAGATTAACACATGACAGAGCTTGTTAACCCTGGACAAAGAGAGATGCTAATCTTGTACAGTCGGCCTCGACTGTCCTCAAACGTTAGCTAGACACAGCTACGGGGAGAGAGAAAGAGAGGACTAGAGAGAGAAGCCAAGAAAGAATGAGGGAGGGATACGCAGCCGTAACAGAGGCCTTAGTATGTCCCAGAAACTAGACAATACTGCGGGGAGGCAGGGCTATAGGGTCCATCAGCCCCAAAACAATAAGGGCTGAGACAGAGCCCCGACTACAGACAAGGCCCCACCAGCGAGGGCCCCGGCTACAGCCTGGCTGAGCTCCACTGCCTGCAGGGACGACCAGCAGGGCAGCGCAGAGGTAAGCTCTGTGGATATTGATCGCACAGGAGAAAGTGGGGAGGCGGGCTCACTGCTCCCACAGATGGGCAGGGAAAGACAGACAGACAGAGGAAGTGCATTAGTAAGGCAGGTTCCTCTGATGCTGTTAGTCCTCTCCCCTGGGAGATAAGAGAGATAGCAGTGACAAGGTTAAAAGGGGAGGACAATAAAGAAAGGGGGGGTGGTAAAAAAAAAAAGGGGGCAGAGGAAGAAGAAACAAGTAAGAAACAGCAAGACAAGAGGCGACACAGAGGACCCTACCGAGAAACTAAGGCTAATTTGTAACTTGAAGAGCTGCTGGATCATCTCCATAATGGGCCGTCTGCCCACAAACAAGCTTCTCTCTGGGGGTAAATGAGATCAGGCCAGCCCAGGACCAGCTGGTGGCTTGGATCATTGACACCAGATAGAGCAGATACAGAGATGGAGGAAGAGGACAGAACCGAGGCATCTGGACAGGATGGCAGGAACGCACCCGAGAGGTCTCCGATGCTCTCTCGAGATTTTGCACGAGGGGACACGGACAAACGCACAAGTGGAACGACTCTGTGTCCATAAGAGGATTATGTCCTCCTGTTTGAAGCAGAACAAGGCACGTTCCAGATGGAATCTGATCCCTCGCAGGAGGGCAGATAGGTCGGATGGTCGATCACACTGGCACCAACCATCTACGGCTTTCTAAGAACTAAACCACAAACCACACAAATTGCCTGAATACAATGTTTTTCTTTCTTTTTTTTTCTAAAACACATCCACTTCAACCATAAAGACATACATTTAGCAGAGTGTTGGTGATGTATCTGAGTGGTGGAAAACAAATCCACTGAACCAGGGCAGAGCCAGATTTAAATGTCACTAGCGGAAATGGATATGACAGGGAAACAAAGTGGTCCCCACAGCTGCCTATGGTAAAGAGAGTCAATCATTCTGTCAGCGCCAGTGCCTGGCACAGATGCCTATCATTCCCCACACGGCTATGGTGAGGGCAGGCTGGGTAGCCCTCGACCACATCAGGGCAATGACCATGTAAAGAGGAAGCCACTGGCATCCATATCAAATTCAGTATTTGCATGCCACAGGTAGTAGAGCAAATCTGATGACTCACATCACAAAATGTCATTTTTGGCCCCATTTTTTATTCAATCTCCAGGGCTGCGTTACACCAAACAGTTCGGCACTGCTACCACACTGTGCCATGAAAACAAATTTGGTCTTGAAGCCTAGCAACAGGCCTGCGAATGTCTATTATCCATCCTCCCACCAGAGGAATTCAGAGCGTCCAAACACAGCAAATTACTGCAGCTGCTGGCAAATACATCCTCCTAAAAAACCACGCCACCAGTTGCCAACTGCATGCCCTGACAACTGTGACACTGGGATGGATATCACGACTAGGAGCGCCGACAACAGCAAAAGTTTGTGTCTGCTTTATCTACATTGTGCAAATTCACCACAGCGCCGCTGGCTGTTTCCTCAAGCCCTCAATCGCCCAGAAAACAGAGGAGGAAATTCAGACTGAGACACAGTTTCTGTTTGGGGGGGGGTCTTGATAATCTCCAAAAAGAGACTATTGTGCAGTTGTTGTCCGTGACTTAAAAACACGGGCTAAAGATGATGGTGGCAATTTATAATGACGCCAATAAGTGCAGGGGTCACGGGTCCAGGCTGAAAAAGGCCTGAGGATGACCAGCAGCACAGGCTTGCCCTTGTCACAACTGAGAAGTTCAGAGCTGGGAAGGGGGGGTTTCATTATGAGTCACACCCACCCTAACACCAGTCCCCAGGCTAAGGGCAATCTGACACACAGATCTATTAATGCAACAATCATCGCCCCCTCTCAAGAGTGAGGCAGCCCATTTTGCCTCTGGCAGCCAGCTGGGGGCAAAATAGGTCATTAAAATTTAAATTGCCCTAAAATACAAGCTCATGAAAGTCATTCAATGTGAAACTATTCTGTGACAAAATTTAAGCATGTTTAGCATAGAATAATCACAACTGAAGGGACATGTTGCTTGTGTGTCTGCCTGTGTTTATTTTAACCTGAATAGATGCTGAGGTTTTCATCCTGCTGCAGCTGCAACTAATGATTATCCTTAAAATTGACTCATGCCAATCATATTCTCGATAAATCAATGAAGATTCTGTCTATTAATGCTAATACTTGCAATCATTTTTAATAATGAAAAATGTATGTTAAAGAGCCCAAGTAATGACTGCAACAACTAAAAATGACTGAAATAACTAAATGTCAATACATTTTCTGACAATCAGATCATTTGTCAATAAATTGCTGGTAACTGGCAAAAACAATGGAAAACGTCAATCTTTGCTATCAATGTTTAAACCAATACGAATAAAAGACAATCATACTTTTCATTTACAAGCCAATGTGCACAATAAATATATTATTACATACCATTACACTGAATATAATTCATCCATATCTACTAGTACATGATAAATCATCAACAAAACGACTGCAGATCAGACTGTCGCCATTCATTATTTAATTAGGCCTATATATTTTTTAATCAGTGGGTAGTGACGGTATATGAACCGTTGTTCAGACACTGGCAGTGTGATGTCATCCTTATACTGCACTGAGCAGCTGTAAACACTCACACCCTTGATTCTAGCCTTTCCTACAGTACCAGTGATACAGTCAAAGAAAAGCCCAATGAAGCAAAGAAGAAACTAACTACAGACCACTCCACAATGGGGCGGAGATGACTGCACCCAGTTTTTTAACATGTTTTTTCTCCATTACTATAATCAGCTTCATTTATTCAAGTGTCACACAAAACTTCCTCAGAAAATGAGTGCCTCTGGCACCGTCATCCTCTATCTAATAATATTTTAAGACCATCTTAAATAACTTCATAAAATCAGAGTGTGGTTTTTAATGGCAGCCAAATTTAATTTCACATGATTGCATTAGGCTGCCTGTCCTCCATTTCCCTGCCTCATCCACCAACACTGTGAGTCAGCCATTCTCTCATCCATGCAAGGTGGGGTGGGGTGGTGGGGGGGGGACTAGCTGAAGGCTTAGCCCACCTCTGACTTAAGAGTATTGGAGCGCCTCCAATCCAAGCCCTCATATTAGTTGCCCTGGGATGCCATTTACTCAGGATGACATCAATACCTCATGGTCGATCACCACAAATTATTGAGAGAGCCATGCCCACTGTGGCCACAAAGCTTGAGACAATTTATGTCGCTGTCTGCGGCACCTCAGAGGAGGGAAATAGAGTTGTGGGCTGGGGATAAAGATTTTCAATGCTTGCATGTTTGCCGTTTATTAAATGCTCTTGGCCAGGCTTTGGGAGCTGGCAGTGTTTTCTCCTCCCCATTGTTCTACAGAGGGGAGTGTAATCTGTCTTGTTGCACTCACTCACCAAAAAAAGACTCAGTGAAGGAGCAGCTATGGGCCCCTCCAGCTTCAGCTCTCACACCACAATAGCTGATCACTTTTGGGGGTGACATTAATCACCTCTGATTACATGCCAGCTTGAGTCTGTGCATGGCCCTCTCAGAGATATTTCTGCTTCACACACACTCCCCACCCCAAGGTCTGAGGAAAAATTATTGCTTTAAAATGCCACAAATGCCCCTAAGTTATTCTGTTCAGTTTACCAGAAAACTGAGTGGGCATCTGAAAAATGATCAGGCGGCTGAAACATTTCTCAGCGCTCACGCACACCAACCACTTGGCCCATCGCAGAACAATGGGCATCCGCGATGGAGGATGGAGGAGGAGAGGAGATAAGAATGAAAAGTTTAAGGAGGGAAAGGGCAAACTAAATGCCACAAAATCAAAAGGAAACTGCCTGGAAATAGGGGGGGAAAGACAGCGTTAATTAAAACAATATAAATGTTTTAAGGTTGACCCAACAGATCCGCTTCTGAGCACTTCCCAGCCACCGAGCAGTCTGTCTGCCTGCCACCGCCCCATCAGCCCCTCTCTCCCCGGGAATCAGTCAGTCTGAGGCCAGGTGGCTCATCGACGTACAGACGTAGTGACACTAACACAAAACAGTTACTACAGCGTATTTATCAAAATTATTCATTCACACAAAGAGCCGCTACAATTCCGATGCACCGGTGGAGATTAGGAAACCACAAGTGATAACGTGGTGAGTACAACTGAGACTCCAACGTCTGATAAGGAACGGACAACGGACTTAACGATAATATTTGAAAAGACGTTAATTAGCCAAACTGTGGTTACAAACTGACGTTAGTTAGCATGCTAGCTACAACTAAAAACTAAAAACCTCGTCCTTACCAGTCAGTGCAGCGGCGAGCTAGCAAAATCCTCTCCAGCTACGCCCAGCGTTAGCCAGTACTACACCCCGACTGAATCCTCCAGTCAGAAGGAAGAAAAAAAACAGAAAGTGAGGATGAAGATAAAAATGAAACCGGGAAGTAGACGGAAGGAAATCGTGGGAGCAGACCAAGCCGAGCCGAACCGAGCCGGAGCCGACGGACAAGAAACTTCTGGGTGTCGAGCGCCGTTTTTCACAAGTGATGCGCGTTCACTGAAAGGAAGAAAGGAGGAGAATGACGCTTCAGTCCACACACACACTCACACACACACATACACATACACACACACGATAGTAGACCGGTGAGCGGATGGATGGACAGGCGGAGGAGAGAGGGCTGCCGCTGCCTTCAGGTGCTGTAGGAAAAACTGGGAATAATGAAAGGACAAAACATGAAAAGACCCGTAATCATCCTGAGGTGTTGTTAACGGCACTTACTCATCATTGCTCCCGCAAATCTCCAAATTCTTTATGTGTTAGTGTGAAAAACCGACCATTAATTAATGATAAAACTAAATAAATAAAAAGCTGAAAAATCACGTGATATTTAAAATAGCTCGGCAATACGGGGCATAAGCTATTTACTAATTATATTTATTCTATTCAATATTATGAGAGGTTTGCTAATTATTGTGATGTCTGGTAGGCTTAACATGAAGATAACGCACAGCCAGTTAGCTTAGCCTAGCCTGTTGACTCAAAACAAGAGGAAGCAGCCAGGCTCAGTAATTAATTAGTCACATATTGTAATGGCTAATCAGCAGGCGTACAAAAACACGAACTATTCACCGTTTTTCTGGATGTGCCAGACTATTTCTCGACTGGGAATACTTGTCAGATAAGACAACAGGTGAACACCAAAGGAAACTACCAGCCAGGAAATAGTCTGATACATTTTCACTACTGTGTAGCATTTTGTTGACCAGACAATTACAAAGCTCTTCACTAAGCTCCACACAGAGCCACAGTAAACACGTTACACCTGCTTTTAGCACTTAATATTTTAAGTGAACTCACCCAATGTACTTACTCAGCAGAACACCCCTTTATGTACAAATTTGTGTCAGGAATATGTGCTGCTGAAGCACAAAACAGTAAATTAGCCTATTATGTCTCCTGAACATCATTGCTGGTGATTGGACCTTTAGGAAAAGTCGAATTAAATGCTCCGTAGCCTACACTACAATGATGCAGTGGAAATGTGATTTTAATAAAGCACAAGTTCATCTGGGATCCATCCCAGTTTAATTATGCCCATATGTGTTGCATGCCTATGTGGAATGTGGCTGTTATTAAATCATGTCATCATTTACACCTGTTTGACGAAACTATTTGTCTCCTAGGCTATAAGAGATGTCTTTGTGTGGATTGGGGATCCGCCCTGCCAAATCTGGTCAGCCTTGGGTGTGACAAGACTTAGAGGTAAATCAAGATCAATGACAGATGTATGAATGAGAACAAAACAAATATTGTTGGTCTAGTAAGATGAGCACTGCATAATGTTAATAAAGGCTGTGTCCAACTCCTAAATGGAGGGTGAAATGGTGGTTTCCTACATGTAGTGTGGCAGTGCCTTTCATATCTTCACACTTCATTCTGAGGGTAAACAAAGAAAAAATAAACATCCTTTTTCTTCTTGTTACAAATTTCAACTTCAGAACTAGGAGCTTACTGCGAGTCCATGAAGGCAACATTCACCACCACAGCGCGCCATGCTGAAATTGAAAGGAGTGAATAGCGAATAGCAGGGGAACTCTGCTTTCTCTAAGAGTGGCCAATCACCTCCTAGGCTGGGGGATTATTCAAATTGAGGATGATGTCACCTCTTGCAAGTCACCCTACTCTCTTGCCCGAGATCCTCCCGGTTGTCTGTTGCCCTCCCTCTTAGGCCCCCGCACCCCTTTTTCTCTCCTCTTCAAACCCTTTTCTTCTTTCCTCCATGCACGACTGCACACACACACATACACACACACTCACACTTAAACGGTGCATTACCACTGCCCCACATGCATCAAGTTGCCTGCATTGTCCCCCGTCAGTGTGACTGTTGCATGAAGAATTGAAAATCTCTCAACGCATTGCAGACCTGTTGATTGCAACATTGTAAATAAGATTATTATGATGTGATTTTGAAAAAGTTATTCCAAATTTTAGAAAGTAATCATGCGACTAATGCGCACATCTGATTACAGGGGGTGCCACATTTTTAGGTTTTTTGTCCTCGCAGTCAAATTTCCATGTGCACCTGCCTGCGACTTCAGTTTGCCACAAAGGAGAAAGAACAAAGCCGAAACTGAGAGACGGTAAAAACAGTGAGCTCAGCAGCGAGACATGAAGTAAGTCAAGATGCAGCAGATAGTCTGCGAGGCTCTCTGTCAAGTTTTGCGTCCTCTCTCGGTCACAATTAGACACTGAGGGGCGTTGTTTCACGGCTTAACAGCTTTTGTTTCGGTGTGCCATGCTCCTCAACAGAACGGGGCTTATCATCAGAGACAGTCTGGGAGGGCATGCCGCCTGTCTGCCTGTCTGTCTGCTACACTGCTGCTCAGCTCCCAGCAGCCGCCTGCCCCTGTCTACATGAGCCAGGCTTTTGTGTACTGGTCTGTACTGGATGGGCTTCTTTTCATGTCGAGCCTGTGGTGCACTCCACTCTTTTCCAAATGCTGGCGAGGGGAGCTTTGGCCCTGCAGTGCTTGTCTGAGCTCAGAGGGGGGCGGGGGGGTATATGGTATGAAACGGAAAACTACACTACATTCGCACCTGACAGCTAGAAATAGAATAAAATCAGGTTTTATCTTGTCTCTCTGTATCGGTTACTCAGTTCTCCACTAAACTTTTCAATAATACTCCTTTGCAGTGGACTGAGCATCAGCCTATCAGTAGAGGGCTGCACCTCCCATCGATTAATTCCTATCGTTCAGTGTTATCTCCTGTTCAACAATGCCACTGATCTTGCTGTTCAATCATAACTGAAGGTCAAGCCATACACACAGACATAGTTTCAGGATTAATCAAGCTATTCAAACAGTCGATCTTATTGTGCAGAGTTAGAATTGACACCCACATGCAGCAGTGAGTGGATTTCATTGTGTGATCATGCAATGTGTGCTTGCAGGTGTGTGCGCAATCGTATAAAAGGAGACATGGAAGGAGACCAGGAAGAGGGTGCGGACTCCGGGGGATTCGATGCCTGCTGGCTTGATGCTGATGGACGTACTGGCATGGTCAAACCAGGCGCAACAAAGAGAGGAAGGTGTTTTTTTTCTCACACAGGCGGTGGTGTGCAGCAGCGGAGACAGGAAGGGGCAGGGCTGTGTACCCCGCTGCACAGTTCCCGTGTTATTTATCTCATTGTTTTTTCCCCCTGGCCCGCAGTCCAGCTGGGGCAGCCACAGCACAAAAGGGCTGGCGCTCAGTCAAGCCCTTAAACCTGCATTGGCCTCCAGTCAGGGGTCTTCTACCTCTGACAAACTCTTAGACAAACACATTAGTTATTCATGTGGCAGCAGATACTGGCATGCTCTCGTTATGTTTTGTGTATTCCATCATGTACTGTCAGATTGTACAGAGGTCTGAATCTCCTGCGAGCCAGCCAAGCCACACCAGAAAGCAGCTGGCAGTCAAGAGACACACCCATCGTATCGCAGTCGCCATTTTTTTTTTTTTGCGGAGATCTTCACAAATCAAATCCCTCTTCACACAAGTGGCTTCAAAACACACGAGAGGCATTACCGTGCGTTAACACTTCACGCTCTAATAACGCGAATATCATTATCTCACAGAATGGTGCTACTGTATGTGTAAATGAACACCAGGCAGACACAGGTTAGCGCACGCCGGTGAGGCTGCTGTTCCCTTTGCACAGCATGGACTCCCTGAAGAGCACAACATGCCAGCACAGCATATCATTAACATGCAGGATGCTTCTGCTCTCAGAGACAGGCAACATGTGAAGAACGATGCATGGGCAATGCAGAGGAACCTCATTAATGGACCATTATCATATGTCATGCATGTTCCTCTGCAGCGTATGGGCAGGACACAGCCCACGTCCATATATTCTCCACAGGACATGGCAGTGATTTTAATGCAAATGCAGATAAATAACCTTATAACCTGTGTCCTCAGGTCCTCAGGATACAGGCTCCTTATGATTTTTATTCCAGTCATTTAATCGTGGATTAGGGGGTGAGTCGCCCTGTTAATGCAGTTAACAAGCTAGAAACCAGCTGCAAGGCCATGCCTCACAGTGCCTTTTCTCTCTGGGACTGTTTAATCAGCTTTGCCTTGAAACCTGATGATGTCCAGAGTCAGGCCGGCCAGTTCCTGTCAGTCTGACTCTAAGTGCTTCGTCTCAGCCCTGGTAGCCTCCTTGAGTAAATAATGCATGCTAGTCCTAAGGATATTGAACAACCATACCACTAAGAGGACCGAGTGTGCACATATCTGCCTTGATCTTGTCTGTCCCCCATGCTCTCTCTCATTTGTGTCCAACTGCATCTTCAGTAAAATGCATTTTCTTTGGCTGCCAAAGCCTGACTCTGCCTCCATTTGGCTTGTGCATTGGAAAGCAAGGCAGTCTATGATAATGGTAGACTTCAAGGTTGAGTACTTTAATTATCCAGCAACTTAGCATTATTTATGAATGCAGCAAACCCTTCCTTCTCCTTAATGTTTTGACCCTCCTCTCCCCCTCAAAGTGCATGTGTATTAGCTTCCTCCCATTTCATTATTGCTTCTAGTCTGAATTGATTTCCTGTGATTGGTTTGTTGGTGGCTGCAGACAGAGCCTGCTCTCTCCCTCTAGTGGTACCAGACTACCACAACATACTGAACTCTCCACAGCTTGGTGCTGTAGGAGCCAGGCTTCGTATCACACCCATCCCTTTTCTTAACCATCACCTCATGAGAGCTGTTCATGAAAAATGTATGCAGTGGCTAACTGCTGCATCTCGTACATTTTCAGCCTTCCTGTTAACATGACATAGTGGCCAAAGTGTTGAAAAATAAATAAATAAGACATTATGAAGTGGATAACCAAATCAATAAAATGTATCAAATGGATACATTATTATTATTATGAAATGCAATTAAGCTGTTGAAGAGAAATTCAATTGTTCATGGTAAAAATGCAAAGATACCTTAGTCTGATGGTATATGGGTTTGTTTATACATCATACATTTTGTACAGTTCAGTTCCAATCATGAAGTTGCACTGCTAATGTTAAATCTGTCACTGGTATATGATGTGTACCAAAAACACCTCTTCACCACTGGTTAAGGGCTCACAAATAAATAATTAGACTAATTCATAAAGTTGCTGGTAGAAATAGATACTTAACATATAATAGACACAGTTTCGATAATGTTCTCGATAAATGAAAATGAAACTTGATCTAGACACTCAGTGTTTCCAGTTTATTTTGCTGATGTGTACTTTGATTCACAAGGCAGCATCCTCACATTAAAGTTTCACTACAAATGAGGGTAAAAATCTGTACAACTTCCTCCTATACAATATATATTAACAGAACTCCGTCTGAGCTAGAATGAGGTAAAAATAATTAAGACAGTATACACAGAATATAAGTAAACAAAGCTAGTGAGCAATAATGCTGTTACTACTAAATCAAAATTGCACCGAAGAACCTCCCCATAAGTGTCAGGAGTACATTAACTGATGCATTACATACATTACGTACTTTCCTCTGTTGTGCTATATAGCTCCCGTGTGACTAATTTAAATCAAACGATGTGCAAATAAGTGTGCGTAAATAAACCCTCTTTAAGACACAACACATGGTCTTCCTGATGTGATTGTAAACAATATCCGTTATTTTAAGTAAACATGCCAGTAAACAATTAATTAAAAAAAAAGAAATAGAAAAAAAGAACAAAACCATCAAACATTTGTGTATCATCCCAAATCCCTTTGTTCCCTTTCATCCTGATGCAAATTTTGTGCAGTGAATTTCCCTCTTCCATTGGACAGTGCCCTTCATTTCACCTTAACACAGCATTGCTGGAATGACATTACCACTTCAGTAAGTTTCCATAGTAACAGTGATATTTCTCTAAAAAGTGCCAGTGAAGAACTGCTGGTTTGTAGAGATGCCCTTCATCATTCACAAATAAAACAAAAGAGCAATTGGCCTCTTACAACTATCGGAGTAATGACTGAGTTAAGTCAATAATCTGACTCTCTGACATTGAACCTTTCTATAAAAACTGTCAGACCTTAGACATGCTTTTTTCCTGTGGTTAAAACATGTTAAAACCAAACTGCAGTGGCTAGTTAAGGCTGGCTGGTGAAACAGCCTTAGCTAAAGCTAATTATCCACTATTTCCTGGTACTCTAGTAGCTAAATCTAAATTGGAAAAGGAGACAAATTAGTTAATGTCAAATTTGCCCTGCTAAATTCTAACTAGCCTATCTTGAAGCCTGACGCTTTAGACTGCAGTGGTATAAGTAACAGTAGGACCTCTGTAAGGCAGCGACATCTAGCACATTGTGCAAATCCTAAAATTTTTTATACAACGACAGACTTTTTTTAAAAACATCACTTGACATTCTTTAAATCCTGATTTTCTAAAGAAGTTGCTATCTCACACCCTTGCATGGAGCACTTTAAACCAAATGGTAAAAAAAAAAAAAAAGGAAAAAAAAAGCCCCACCTTGCAGGGCATTAGCTTGCAGTTACCTGGCTCTTTACAGCAGAAATGGCTCATACATATTGATGACTAACTGGTTGCCTGCAGGGCTTGTCCTTCCTTGTGCAGCCATCATCTCCTTCCAGTCACGGGCGGATGTGAACAAAGGGAATGAGAAAAGGGAATGGACGGACAGCTCGGATTGATAACGCTGCAGAAGCTAATGCATACCTACAGCACTTCATGATGACTCTTTTTATCACCCTGCATGGTTGTCTCTAAGTGTCCATTTTACCTCTACCATAAAGAACCAGATGACAGAAATATAAATATATATATATTAACAGAAGAGTCACTAAAATCTTTTCCTGTACATGATGCATTCAAGTGAACGACTGCATCCATTTTACTTGGAGGACCCTGTGTCCAGTCTACAGCAATGAACATGTTTACTGGCATTACGCGTCCCTTTATCAGAGCCTTCACAAACTGACATTTAAAAAAAAAAAAAAAAAAGACAATAAATTATTCATACAGTACAAAAAGCCAGAGTAGGTAATTGGGCATGTGACAGTGCAGTGCGTTCTACCGTTCCAGCACAAATTCAAATGCAAAATTCAAACATGGGCACAGAGGACACTGTGCTCCAAGGTCAGTCGGTTCGCTCTCAAGGCGTTTACAGTCCCTGCTGGGTGTCTGGAGTGAAATTGCAGTTCGGCTATCACTGGAGTGGAAATTTGGTGCTTTAAAGAGAGAAAAAAAATCTCTTCTTTCCACAAATACACTGCGTACTCCCTTCTCCTCCTCCCCCCTCCTCCTCCTCCTCCTCCTCCTCCTCCTCCTCCTCCTCACCAGTCGAAGCAGCAGAGGAACGAGCATGACGACCCCTCTGGTCCACGGAACTTGCCAGAGGTGGGCGTGTCTGTGCACTGTGCGATGAACGCGTGCAGGTCACTGACACGCACCTGCTCCTGTGTCTGGGCCTGTGGGACGACATACGTATCCCAAGGTGAAAAAACTGTTTTTCAACATCAATGTCGTCAAAGATTCACAACCAGGTTGTTGGTTTACAGATCACACAAGATTGACAATGCTAATAGGCTGATGTTTAGCAGGAGTCATGTTCTCCATCTCAGTTTAGCTTATATCACTAACAGCTGCTAAATAGTTCAAAACACAAAGTGCAGCCACAGTCTGATGGAAATGTCATTATAAACCACAGTATTGAACACAGTGCCATTTTGATCTGGACTGACTGACTGCAAACAACTGAGCGGCAAAATGAAACCAAAGTGCAGATTGTACCATAATGGTGTCGTAGGCTCCGGTGATGAGTGCGATGAAGAGGGACAGCACCATGTAGATGAAGAGGGAGATGAAGGTGTACAGGTAGACCTGGCTGAAGATCCACACCAGTGTGCTGCTCTGCTCCATCTCAGAAAACGTCACAAACATGTCGTCCCCGTTGATCAGAGAGAACAGGCACTCTGACACCATGGACAGGGAGCGAAACTGTACACACACAAGGGTTAGGGTGAGAAAAGTAAGAACACTTTGAATTACTTTATCCTTGGCTAGTTGGGTCCTTTAAAGGGATAGTTAAACATTTTGGCAAATTGGCCCATTGCCATAATCACTATAGCCTTAGGAGTAGGTTTGTTACCTTTAATTGTCGGTGCAAGCTAATTTTAGAATGGCGGAGCAGAGCTGCAAGATGCTCAGAGCTACGCTACAGAGGCTAGTGGGATTTCTTGAGATGACGTAATAAGTTGTTTTCGAGGTAAATTCGTGCAAAACTGCTAATGTGCGTTCCTTTCTGAGGCAGTTCTTCCGGCAAGCAGTCTCTGCATTTACCTCGAAAACAACTCTCGCAATGTTCTGTTAGTGGCTTAGCTCTGAGCAGCCCGCGGCTCTGCTCTGCCGTTCTAAAAATAGCTTGCACCGACAATTAAAGGTAAAGGTAAGGCAAACCTGTAGGGATTATGGCAATGGGCCAATTTGCCAAAATGTTGATCAAAATGTTGTTAATTTAGCTCGTTTTAGGTTTTAGTATCTTCTGTTTGCAAGGTTGCTTTATTTCCTTCCATCAGCTAGAACACATTAAACATGAATAATACATTATAATGCAAACCAATTGTAATTCATCAATATAATGTTGTCATTATTCATATTTGATTGTCAATTTTTCCTTCTAATTAATTATACATGGCTACAAAGATGATAATGCTGGAGGACATTTCATGCTGACATATACGTCCGGTCTGAATGATGCAGCAGTGAGACTTTTCCGAGTGTGTGTCGACTACCTTGGTATGATAAGGTCCCAGCACAATCCATCCACAGAAGCAATATCCCATATAAATGGCAGCTGCACAGCAGCAGAAGCGGATAACGTTGGGAAAGGCAGCTCTTAGAGTCACAATCAAGATCTGTGAGAAAAGGAAGCGGAAAAATATTTACACTTCAAAGAAAGAGCAGCAAGTCAGAGACACAAGATAGAGAGGAGGAAAAAAAAGATTTCCCAGCAGCATTATTGTGTGCATTTGTGTGTGTGCGTGTGTCTGTCACGTACATTGTATTTCTGGAAGAAGCTGAGGTAGCGGATGACTCCCACCCACACCAGCAGAGTGGAGGTTCCCAGCAGGATCCCGCACACATCATAGGACGAGAGATTCTGCATCACAACAGTCACCATTAATTACCGCACTGCTGAAAAAAAGCTGTTTTCACTTCAGCCTAAAGTCGTTATTTCTCTGTGACAGCGCCTAACAGGCAGCGAGCAGGCCCAACAATAACACGTTAACAGTCTCTCACCTTGGACTCTATCCCGATTTTGATGAAGCTGCCGACGATGGTGAACACGTCGCTGATGATGAGCAGAATGTACCAGCCGTTGATAAACTCCATCCTGTCGCCCCAGCTCACGCTGCGGCCCAGTCTGTGTTTGAAAAAGTGCACGTACTCCTGGGGAAGGTAGAGAAGCTGTCAGCAACAGCACCATACAAACTGGCTGTCTCATCCTGGATGGGAAAATACCATGTTCCTGTTTGCATGATGCTACTGTTAGTTTACAAGTGTTGTGCAAATGATCGTTCTCAAATTCCTATTGTTGAACAGTTGTTTTTTTCCAACAGTTTCTGGAACATAAGTGGAACTATGGACAGATGCTTTTGTGGTGTGGTTCCAATTCTCCATAATCTGTCAACGGTATCTGACCAGTCCACTGATCTACAGGTGCAGGAGCAAGATAAAGAAAAGATGGTCGATTCATGGATCAGACACTAGAGCAGAACATAACGGCATGTTATGTGATAAGTACTGAAACATTGAACAGTTGGATATGCACATTCAAACATTTAGAGAAGGTCAAGTCAAATTAAAGTGCCATAATCCCTATAGTCTCAGGAGTAGGTTAGTTACCTTTAATTGTCAGTGCAAGCTATTTTTAGAACTCCAAACGCTCTCGTGGACAAGTTGTGACCTGCACATTCACCATGCTATGAGATAATGTAACGTTACGAGACAGAGTTGTTTTTGAGGTAAATTAGATGAAAAACTATAGGGATTATGGCAATGGGCCAATTTGCTAAAATGTTGAACTATCCCTTTAAGTTCACCTGCAAAGGTTATGGTGCATTTTAGGTGCATTCTGAAATTTCATACAAAAGCTGAATATCTTTAACTTTTTGTGAGTAGTGTATTTCAGCAAGTAAAGTACATTTTTTATTTATATTGAACCATATCTCTACACTGTAGAAATATTTGTAAGTCTGCTATCTTACATGCTGCAGGAGGATTCCTCTCAGGATGGAGCGGCCACACAGCAGCAGCGACAGCAGACAGACTATGGCCACCAGCACATCAAAGAACTCCCGCGCGTAGCTCTCCGCTGCCGGGGGAGGAGACAAAAGAGAGCGATCAAAGGCAGTGAAGAGAAAAATCACGCAGAATAGAGTTGATATCAAGAGTGTGTTAAACGAATATCTGCATACATTATGTGTCCACCACCAGTACAGTAACTCACCGTGTCCGGACACGTTGGGCTCTTTACACTCCTTTATGGAGGCCTGGTTCTGCAGGCTGATCTTAACTTTGCCGCTGTGCGCCCTGTTGTCCATGAGGATCTGAGAGCACACACGGAAACCATGGTGAATACACAACCTCTGGGTGTGGACTTTTTTTTTCCATTATGAAAGTGGTAACTTGTTTTTTTTAGTTTAGTTTATTTCAGTCTTTGGTTTGACACAGCACCTAATCACAAACAGGTTACAGTGTGTTACACTATGCAATCTACTGTTTCATTTTTAACAACAAATTCAAAAAAGCTCTGCATAAAGGGAACCCCTGTTCATAATTCTAAATTATATAAGTTGATCATCATACTTTTATGTGTTTATTTAGATGTGGTCATTGTACTATTGTTTTTAGGTCATTTTCCAGATTATTCCATACATTGACGAGTGTAACCATTGTCCATCTTTGTTTTGTGTTAGTTCTGAATCTATTTCTTTGTGTACATACAGTACATACCCCTCTGAGGTTGTAATGACTTTTTGAACATTTTCTGAATACAGTCAGGCAACAAGTTGTTGATAATTCTGAACATAAACTGTGCAGTTTTAAAGTTCCATTCTTTGAATATCAGTTCATATGTATTTCTAAATAATTGGTTGGTTGGCTGCTTAAAGTCTGCTTTGTTTATTGGTTTATTAGTTTATTTGTTTATGTAGAGTAAGTGATGTGGCTGAACAGGGAGATGTTCCTATCTCTGCTGTATAGCACATAGCAAAGGTGTTCACTGAAACAACAGGAGAGAGAGTTTACCGTGATAGCAAAGGTGTAACAGTCAGGGATTTCATTGTTTATAATGGTCTGGATGTTGATGGCCTTCAGCTGGAAGTCGATAGTTACGTTGATGAGCCTGGTGATACAGAGAGAATTTTATGTGAATGTGAGTAAAACTGAAAAAAAGAAAGGGAAAACACACGTTTGTTATGCTGAATATTTAAAAAAACATCATATTTTAAACTCACTTATAAAACTTGAGAGTGAAATTCTTATAGTCAGTGTATCCAGCACTGTAATTCTGTGGATTCAGCCCGACACAATCTGGAAGGGAAAAAAACAACAACAAACAAACGGAAAATAGCATTAGAGGAACTTGAAAAAAACGGGGGAAAAAATCACATGAGGAAGTCAATTTTTAGAAGCCATGTAAATCATTGTTTTCCATATCACATGGATCCTAAACTGATCCTTTACACTTCCTCAAATCATTTGATGCACAATCGTTGTGTGCATCTAATCGTCTGATCGTGAAGTGAAACATTGATTTTCATATATCTGGCTTTATTTCTGCCACAACATTTATTATGCATTGCCAGCAGCCATCTCTGCCAGATCAGCAGGTGCATGCAAATAACCCCTTTCCCAAGGCAGACACAGAGTGCGTGGCTACTAAAGGATGTGGAAAAATACATTAATGTCGTGTTTTCTCTTGTGATAGGAAACTATTTCAAGGCTTTCAAAAGTAGGCCACAGTTGCAGGGCACCTCTCAACGTATTAGGAGCAGCCACACAATGACTCACTGACACACTCATTTCCTCAAGGGCAAAAAAAATACAAACGCTGGATAAAAAAAAAAAATGTCGCTTTTACTCCTGTAGATGCGGGGACAGGTTTGCAACATCCGAGTGTGAGGACAGAGGGAGTGAGACATGAAGGCCGTCCTACCTGTGATGACTTGTGGGTCGATGTCAAAGGTGTCGTTGACGGGGTCTATGGTGCCCTTCTTGTAGTACCTCTGGCACAGGTTCAGAGCAGTTCCGTTTTCACCAACACCCAACACGTACGCATACCGTCCCAGTGAGATCTGAGGTAGAGCCATGTACTGGGCAGGAAAAGAGAAGTGAAGAAGTAGGGCAGGGAGCTGAAACTGAACTGGGAGCATATTAACAAAAAACAAAGAGGATACTACGGCCGTTTTGCTCAGGTATCACATCTCCATAAACCTTTACGCGTACCCTTCAAAACCATGCAGATAGTTTCATTATTACAAAAGTCTTTCTGCAGAACTATGTGACTTTTTTGTGTCTGAAATACATGAATGATGATTATTATCATGTTGTATTATTATACATATAACTTTTTTGTCGAATGCACTTGAATATATGTGATTAATCCATTTTCATATGGTACTTTATAATGGTACTCCTCAGCCATTGATATTTGATTGTTAAATTCTTTCCTCCTTGTTCAATCATTTATGTAAATTGCCTGAGTACCGTTTCCGTTAAACACCTCTGACTTCCTGGGCTCAGTATGAGCCTGAGGAAGCCACATGTGAAATGTGCTGCTCTGAAATACATTTAAAAAATCCTCATAATCCAGTCCAGGGTGTGGTATATTCAGTTCAGTATACTGCAGTATATTTGTTGTTCTCTTAACTAATTTAATTATATTCTATATTGATCCTCCCAACAGGCTCAGCTCAGCTTTGTATCTCATGCTAATGTAACTATATAGAAAATGGGCTCAGCTCCACTACTTCCTGAACTTAATGATGCTCCTTTGTTTCCTGTCTTACATTACTGGATAAACTGATTAATCCAGGTGTGTCAGTAGTCACAATGGTCAGACACACATGGATTAATCAGTTTGTCCAATAATGTATAACAGGAAATAAAGGAGCAGCATTAACATGTTTGTTTGGTACAAGAGCCAACAAAAATCACATCATCAGTCTTTTCAGTGGAAGTGAAATGCAAAAACAGCACTACCAACTGATTGTACAGTATAATCTTCCAAATAAAAGCAATATGATTATTTTTGCATATGATATGCACTAGTATGTGCCTCTGGAAATCACTGATCTTAATCTGGGGTTATTTTTGTTTCTTGAGAATAATCACAATGTCAGCTGAGAAGTCATTATCTGTGGAAAGATGCTTTGGTTTTGAATTTTAAAAATGTTATTTTTAAGCAGCAAACTTTATGACGACTACTGTCAGACACAATCATCTAACAAACATGAGCAGATAAAACCAGAACAATTATCCTGGTCTGATGCTGTTAATAGATGAAAGAGAAAAAAAAATACAGCTTGCTGCAGTAATTATCATTCTACCTGCTCTATGGCGAAGTGGATTTGGTTGTAGAGCTCTGTCTGTGTGTGGACCGCCTGAGGAGCGTCGTCCCGGTATCCCTTCAGGAAAAGGTGCTTGAACGCTGCAGTGTTTTCCTCTTTAAATGTCACCACCATCTGGTTGCTCAGTCCAAACAGCACCAACTGACAGACAAAGTCAAAACACAGCGATCAGGTAAAATGCAGGTTTAGAAGCCACAGCGCCGTCAGGATGAAGCACTTCAGTTGTTTAAAATTAGGCAAAACAGACTTTTCTCAAACTGCAACACGTCAGCATGGCCTGAGGTAACAACGTGTTGTATGTCAAATTACAGCATTAAAGCATTAGCCACCTGCACAGTCACAGTGATGATTTTGAGCAGCTGCAGGCCCAGTTTGAAAGGCTTGCGGCCCTTGGCGTGGTACTTGTCACAGGGGCTCATGAAGAAGTACTTGAGTTTCCTCCTGAGGGCCTCCTCCTCCTCTTCCTCCTGCTTCTGGTGGAGCCCAGAGCCCAACAGGCTGGAGGGATGAGGGCTCCCACCCCCGAGGAGGTCCTGGGAGCCATAGCTGGCCATGGAGGAGAGCAGCTTGTCCTTCTCTGAGGAGACAAATGGGTATTTCATGTGATTTAATTTTTCACTGGCATAAGGTTGGAAGATTTATCACATTTTATTGTGCACTTTATTCTAATATGCAGTTGCACTGTACAGCAAATTGATGTTGCTGCCAACCCCTACACATGTGCCCTTGGTATTATCATTTTCCCTTATAGTCTGGCTTTTATTCATTCTTCTTTAATATGTATATTTATTTTATCATGTTTTATCCTTATTTTTACCCCTAGGTTTTTCTTTCTTTTTAACATGGTATTGAACTGAATGTATTTAGAGTTTGGACTGTTGGTCAGGCAAAATAAGACCTCTGGTGGTTTCATCTGGGATTATAGCAAATTTCTGATTTGAATATATTTTATAGATCAATACAATATCAATCAGGAAGATAATAATAATATTAACCATACTGAATGATTATTCTTTCAAACTCCACATCTCCAGTTTGTAACCCATACACAAATTGTATTCTCTTTTCTGTCCAATCTGAGACAAAGCTGGTGACATCATCAGTATTTTTCCTGATATATAAAACTGGTGACGTGCACCTTCAAACTGTGATTCGCTTGTGCAATAAATGAATCATTGTTTTAAACCGGAACCTTTATTTAAACCTAAATTTGTTCAATAAATAAAATGTGATCTTAAAGTCGAGGTTATTTGATGATGATAGCAAATATTTCCTTTGTTAAATCAATCACATCGCAGCATTGGGCCAACACCACAGAGGAGAGGTGCACCTGACGTGATGTGAGGACGTGAAGCAACAGTGACAGAAACATAGAAACATCTAGGAGAATAACAGAGGAGAGGGAGAAACACAGATGGATTGGCGCCATGAGAGCAGAGAGGGAGAGAGACAGGGACGGTGCAGCAACAAACCTGTGGCGCTGTCTTGGATGCAAGTGTAACTTGAAGATGCCATGGTGACGGTGACGCCTGGACGATCACAGGGCGATGATGGAGGACGCCGTCAGCGACACAAACAACCGGGCAGTGGGTGAATTAATGTCATTACGGCCTGTCCGGATTTCATCCAGGAAAACAAGGATGCTCGGTGTCGCAGTGTATGGATGACACCTAGATAAACAGATCGCAGCTTCCTGATAACCACGTGACCGACCACATGACTGACGTCTGCCGCTGCGTCGCTGCTGCTGCTGGGAAACCAAACAAGACGACTGCAAGACACATACTGGTAGGAAAGACTGAGGAAAACCCAGAAAAACATAACGTGAGATTGAAGTTTGATATTGTCAATTTTTATTACAATAGCAAAAACACGTATTATTAGGCCGTGTGCAATGGAAACAGTAGCCTACGAGCACATAATAAAAAAATACACATTGTAAACAGTACAGATGTCTGTAATTTGGATCTCTGGCCCTGTAAGATTGATGAGTTTTTTCCAGTCATGTGATTGGTCCCTGCCCTGTGCTGCAATATAGTTACCATGGTTATTTACCATAGTCTGAAATGCAAGCTTTACTTCATTGCAAACAAAGCTTCCTGGTCAATATTTGTCATGACAGTGACTCAAACACACGCGCCATTTCACCTTTTTCCATTACAACAGTTTTATTTAGGATTTACAGCCTAATCATCAGTGCAACTGATAATAATAACATGAAGCACAGCAGGGTCATGACCTGCAGCTGGCCTGCAGCAGCACACCAACCATATAGTCTTCAGAAATTTTTCTCATAGAACAGTTTTGACTTTTTTCTCCCAACATATTTATTGAGTAGATTGACACCACTTTTGAATCTGTATGTGTTTGTGAAGCTTCAGCTAGCAGCTGGCCTGCTTAGCACAAAGATGGTCTCATCCTGACAGTTAGTAAAAGGCAAATAATCACATTTCCTACCATGACAAACTATTTCGTTTTTTGATGGTAAATAAAACAGTTAGATATAAAAACCCCATAACATGAATCAAATTGGACACATAGCAGTTTTACATTAATGCACCAGGATGTTTTATTTGTAGAATGTAAACTCACTCTGTAATTTTACATGTATGCAAACACACGCAAAACAAATCAAAATAATACACAGATAATAAAAACAGTGACATATATTCAAGTATCTATGGGCCTGACTTTACAGAGATTTAACATGCAGTTGAAGTGAAATTTAAAAACTTGAAGGTTTTAAAATCTGAACATTTATCTGTAAGTAAAAAAGAGAAACCATGACTGCTTTTTTTAATTAACATTATTAACACCAGGGAAAATAATTGCACACCATTTAGTAAGTTCTTGGTCATTCTGTTCATGTTTACCCATTGTGCCAATTTCATGTTCAAACAAGATGTTTCTTTAAATATATTTATTCTGTGTTGTCTGTCATAATTGAAAGTAGGACAAGGACAGAGCCTAAGGCCGTCTTATTATTTAACATGTAGACCCTTTGGACCTTGAAAATTAGCTAATTACAAAATAATGTAAAGTGTTTATCTTTTCTGAATGATCCTTGATGTAAAAACATCACATGAAGCTAAAATTAAGAGTGATCTATTACAAATGTGCCACTTCATGAGGTACAACACGAGTGAGATGATCCACAAAACCTTGGAGGATTGAACCATTTAGCTGCACCATTTCACCTCTAGATGTGGCTCAGTGCGTTGCAGTTATCCATCCATCCATTCATCCATCCATCCATCCATAAAGTCGGCATCTCATCAGTTACCACAAGGAAATTCAGACGCAGTCACCCACACTTCAGGAACGGACAAAAGTCTGGACCTGGATGATTTATCCTCATCCTCTATTGATTTAACAAAGCCGGCCACCTTCTCCAGTCTTATCTATCTGCCATCCAAAGCCTTGTCTCTGGCAATGACCGACTCATTAAACTTTATCATGAGCGTGGTGCCTTTGTGCCAGTGAGCTGTGACCTTGGCAGGGAAGCCACTGTGTGTGAGGATGGCTTCCACGACGCCGGCAGTAAAGGCGGCACAGTTCAAGCTGCTGTTCTCTTTGGGCACAGAGATGTAGGCGTTGATAAGCGGCTCCTTCTCTATGATGTAATAGGTCTTGTCGTCATCGTTGGCCTGCTCCAGCTTGTCTGCCTCCTTCCCGAATAAAGACTTCCACACGTTAACCTAAAGGCATGAGAACAGTTCAAAACTCGTTTATTTATTATTTATAATTATTATTTGTACTATAGTATAATCAAGAAAAATACTTAAAATACAGTGAACAGGATCTGCAGGTGAGATTAAAAAACCCAGAGAGGTTTATAAAGGAAATGTCTCCTCAGCAACATGAAAACAAAAAATAAAAGACAACAGCAGTAAATGGAACAAACATAGAAACATAAAATCAAGAAGCAAGAGTAAACTTGGAACAACTAAACTTATGAGTGAGGGCACAAGTGTGTGTGTGCGTGCTCAAGGGAGTATGGGAGTGTGCCACACTTCTGTTCAGTCAAATCCTTACAGTGGAGGAAGATATAAAGTAAAAAGTTACTGTACCCCATGAATGACATTACTATTATACATTACCTTGATGAAGAGCAGCATGTTCAGCACTTTGGTCTCCCTCTTCCCGTTCTTCTCTCTCAGCACCAGCACATCCAGCATGCTGGCTCCCACACTCTGACCCATGTCTGCCAGACGCGTCTGCAGCTCAGACACCGAGTACACGCGGCTCTGACAGTACTGGACCATCTCAGAGAACAGCAGGGCGAAGGCGCTCACGCTGACCTCGGTCTTGGGCCGGGTCAGGGACCGCTCCAAGATGCTGGATTTCCCCCGAGTAAACCGCGTGTCCATTCTCTGTTGGAGAGTGATGACACAGATCACAGATCTACTGAAACAGGGAAGTGAGAAAAACACACATACAAATACATACGCACAATTATATCTGCAGTGCACACATGACTTTGGGTCATTAAAACTACTCCTGACTGACAAATTGTACACATAAGCTGCTTGGCTCAGAGACTGTAATGTACAGTAATGACAACAGATTACAGCTACTAACTCGCTTCGATCAGTTTTACCAGTCATTACCAATAAAGACATCAAACCACGGTCTCCATGGTGAGCTCTCCTCGGTCTTGCTACCTCTTGTGGACAGGCTACACTTTGCCAGTTCTCCCCACATCACAACCACGACATATGAGTTCACCGGTCTGAATACAAATTACACAGTATACTAGCTATCACTACCACACGGGGTTTAACATTTTACCCTCTGACACCAACACTGTCCTGTCAGAGCCGTTCAGACCCGACAAACAGCTGATGAGCACTAGCTGGAAGCTAACTAGCCACAGATGCTAGCCGACACTTCCTGTCAGATACGATCCCCTCCAGGAGCAGAAACATGGTCCTACACGATATTAGGTCACACACACAGAGTGGGGGATATGTGATATTAAGTATCATGTTTTTCTGAGCGAAGCATCGATAGACAAACGAACCTTGACTGCAAATTGATCAGCTTATGTCCTGTTTTTCTTCTTTTCCTCTTCCTTCCTCCTCCAAGCCTACAGCGCTGGCGAATACAATTTAACTTGTTTACCGCCACCTGCTGCACCGGAGAGCTACTTACAACAGACCACTACATACAGATACTGTACAGTAGCAGCACGCGCATAATAATAATAATAATAATAATAATAGTTAATATTTAATGGTAAGTAATTAACAATAATAAGTAATTAGTCAATTTATAATGTTGAATTTCAAGTCTGTAAAATACAGAGTAGCCTATCTGAAAAACGTCCTCATATGATTTTTCTATTGTCCATATCTCAATTTATGGTAAATACTGAACTACAGTCCTATTATGTACCAACATTTGGTTCTTGTTTTCTTCATTTTTTTTATTGTCTATTAGACAGAAGCAGAAATTCGATTCCCACAGGATAAATCAAAATTATAATATGTTATTATAATCATAGTGATAGGTCAGCATAAACTCAATTTTTGTGGTTAACAATACACATAGGCTACAGAAAAACAGCCTAGGCATATTTCTCCTACTGATAAGCATATTTCTCCTCCTGACCATGTGCACTCCGGGCAAAACTACAGGGAGTTTTATATGCTCTTACTTAAGTTTTGTGGGTATCATCACCTCTTTTTTGTTCTTTCCTATACAGATATATATAATTATAGATTACAGTAATGGCAGATTTATAACTTCTACCTTTATTTTCACACAAGACCTTCTGCAACGTACTTTCCAGCTTGCCTATAAACTACATCTACTTCCTGTTCTTGACCTCGCCCTGTGACTGTTGTAACGTGCTTAAATCTCAACATGTCTGACCACAGTGGGTCTTTCACCAATGTCCATGTGCACATGTAAACCTACAGCTCATCATTGATGAACAAATCTGTTGCTGCCTCTCAGGACGCAAGTGATTCATCTGTTCTTGGGACTTCCTCTCTGTTGCAGCCTGGCTTTGTGTTTTCTGGACATCCTCAAGAGCCTGCTTATTGCTTCAGAGAGGAGTGCCAAATATTTGTACAATAACACAGGGTTTGCTGCTGGCTATTATTCCCAGGAATTATATTACATAAATTGCATCTGCGAGCTAATGACACAAACGAGAAGACTGAGATTAATTACAGAAGTTGTGAATTTCTCAAAAATGTCCAAGTCGGTCACGTCGGTTCTGTGTCCGGCACACAGGAAAGCCTTGAGTGGCCACTGACGGGTTTACGCTGCCCACATCACAGGTGTCAGTTTCCCACATTGCTCAGTCGGCCACACCAACAGCAAACGCACACATATCTACAGTATGTGTACAGCTGTTACACAACCACCCACCCATAATCTGCATGTGAACCTTTATAAATGGGAAGAGAGGCGACACTGTAACAAACATTTGAAGCCCGGAGCTGGAGGTGTTCAGGATGGATAAAGGCTGCTGGAGACTCGCCCTGGCTCTTGTTGTGGTCCTGGCTGCCACATACACAGAAGGTAACAACATTTATTGACACTTTTAAATCAGTTTTACGAGACGCACTGTAGCAATATGTGCATCCATAATCAGGAAACTGTGTTGCTCTCAAGACATGAATGTTTTTCTGACCACAGATACATTTTCAGATGGGATTTTTTTATTGTGATCAATCAGCAATTATTTCAGCATTTTCTATTCTGTTGAATGAGCATGAACAACTATTTGTCCGTGTATGACCTCTGTAGGCTAATACGTCATCTACAGCCGATATGTCACTCTGTATGCACCAGATAAAATTGGCTTATCATGGTTAAGTAGCACAAAAATCTGAGCTGTGTACATACGCAGCCTCAATGGGCCTGCTGTACTTTTTATCATGGCTGTACCAACAACAATTTAGAAACATTAATGGTTCTGATGAGTAATGTTGTGGTTAAAGCACACTGAAGAATGTATCCTTTGTCTTCTAACACACTGTGAGTCTGACATGATGTGTTGGAAGATTATTCTGAGTTTTCAGATCTTTATTAGGGGCAAAAGGAAAAAAAAGTCTCCTATAAAAGAGGAAGTATCAGTGTTTCATGTGTTTTATCACAGATGGCAGACACTTAGATCTGGAGAATGAGGGTCAATTAGCCTCTAACAGCTGCCGGCCCAGACTGTTGCATCATAACAATAAAACAGATCATAACAGTTGCTGTCAGTGATCTGAGATGACTGTGATGACGGAGCTGCAGCTGATTCACTCTGTGACTGTTTCTACAATTGAAAGTAAAACTGATTCACTGACTCTCTCTTTCCTCTCTTTTTCTTTTTGCACATTTGTAGGCTATTTGTACCTTTTTCTAATCTTGTACATAAACACTGTAATTTAGGCTAATGCAGTGTTTTTCAACCTTGGGGTCGGGAACCCATGTGGGGTCGCCTGGAATTCAAATGAGGTCGCCTGAAATGTCTAGTAATTGATAAAAAAAAAAAGTTACTGATAAAAAATATTTTTAAAAAACTAATTATTATTCTTTTAAAAAAATATGATTAAAAACACCACACACAATCCTAAACAACTGTATTCTATACTTTCACTTTCTCAAACTTAAATCGAGTTCAAATAAAATGCAGCATTATAAAAAATATCTCAGCTGACGCATTTTGATTGATTGATTGAAATTTGTGATGTCAAAATGGGGTCACGAGCAAGAAAAGGTTGGGAACCACTGGGCTAATGTAGCCTATAGTGTTTTTTTTTATATAACTTCCTCTTTTCTCATTGAGTGTGTTGTACTAAAGTCATTTCCATGAGAATTGTTCAGTGAGTTAACTGTAGCCACATTATCTACCAATTTTTGTGGTTTGTATTAAGATCACTTTTTAAGTACTGACAAAGGTAATTACATAGACTTTTAGTATCACTGATTAAAATAATTAGGCCCTCCCCCATGTCGGGGCCCCGGATAATTAGCTCCACTTTTCCCTTCACAACTATTCCCCTGATGACAGCAGTGTATGTGTGTGTGTGTTTAGGGATCAAACCAAGTGTGTGTGGGTTGCAGAGGTGTGTTTTCATCTGTATGACAGAGACATTAATATTTGTTCTGTGTGCAGCTTCATTTTCCCACCACATGGATGACTTCATCAGGGCGGTGAAGCAGGTGGAGGATGAGGACCCCGCTGCAGGACCAGTGGCTGTGCTGAAGAGGCTGCGCAGGGCGGCTAGACTAGACGATGCACTCACTCAGCAGTTCCTCGGTAATGTCGACCCCAGTGGTCCTGAGATGAAAGCTGGCCTTTCAGATTACATCAGGAAGGCTGTGCAGCACAGGCTGACTGGTGATGGGAAAGAGAAAGGTGTGGTTCTGACCTCTGATGGCACCTCCGTGGCCCTCAAGCCGCTCCTCCTGGGCATTGAGGCTGGTCTCCTCTCCAAGGCAGGAGGGCGTGTCAGGGGCCTCTACCAGCTCACTCTGACCAAAGACCTCAGCTTCTCTCTCAGACACAGCTCTCCTGGCACCGAGCACTCGGGAGCTGACGGCTGCTGGGACAGCTTGACCTCTCCTCAAACCTTCACCCTCTCCGACACCCCCACTCTGCTCACCGCCGCCCAGGTCAACGGTGCCATGGACGGTGTGGTCATAGGGATGGAGGTCTCTGCCAGAGCCAGTCGTCCTCTCAAGCTCAGCACTCTGCTGACGGAGTACTACTGCCACCAGCTGGACAAGGACGGACTGGACGCCGCCCCGCGCCTTATCAGCCGACGTCGCAGGGAGAACTTCAGAGGCCTGATTGTCCCTCCAGTGCTGCTCAGGAAGGTGATGAAGTCAGTGGAGCTGCACCACATGCCGAAGGGCCGATCGAAGAAGGAGAGGAGGGGGCAGATGGCTGCAGTGAAGGAGGGGATGAAAGCGTTTGTCCACATGTACATGGGTGAGCATGAGACTGAAGTGAAACCAGAAATGGCTCAACAAATGTCCCTCAACTTAACTTAAGTCCTATGTAACCAGTTTCTAACCAGCTGTGGTTAAAGAGATAGTTCAACATTTTGGCAAATTGTCCCATTGCCATAATCCCTATAGTCACAGCAGTAGGTTCATTACCTTTATTATCGGTGCATGTTGTTTTGAGATCCGAGGGGCAGAGACGCAAGCTGCTCAGCAAACACAATTGGAGGTGAACGGTACAGATCCCATGTCCCTGAAAACTCATCAAATACACAATCCAACAACTCCAAAATACTCTCGTGGACAAGTTGTGACCTGCACATTCACCACGCTATGAAATAATCATGTAACATTACGAGACAGTTGTTTTCAAGACAAATCCATAGCCGGAACTACATTCCAGACACAGTTGCTGGGCGGAGTGATTTCAAAAGCGCAGGTTATTCGCTTCATGTGTCGTAATGTTACATAATTATATATGATTATTTCATAGTGTGGTGAATGTGCAGGTCACAACTTGTCCATGAAAGCGTTTTGGAGTTGTTGGATTGTGATTTGATGAGTTTTGAGGGACAGAGGACTTGTACCGTTCACTGAGCAACTCACATCTCTGTCCCGTGGATCTCACAACAACTTGCACCAGTAATTAAAGGTAATGAGCCTACTGCTATGACTACAGGGATTATGGCAATAGGCAAATTTGCCAAAATGTTGAACTATCCGTTCAACATCTGTTTCAGACTGTCCACCTATCATTCCTCGGTGTATGTGGGGTGCAGAGCCGTACAGGGGGACGCCCACCAACCTGTCTCTACCTCTCTCCTTCATGTACATCCACCACACTCACACACCCAGCCAGCCCTGCGTGACCTTCCAGCAGTGCTCTGCAGACATGCGCTCCATGCAGCGTTTCCACCAGGAGGACAGAGGCTGGGACGACATAGGCTACAGGTTAGTCAGACTTCACGGCCTCAACAAGCGTGTGTGAAATTTGCCACCGAAGTCACAAAGTCTTAAGATTCTCTGTGTGCTCCCCTGAAGCTTTGTCGCGGGCTCTGATGGACACATCTACGAGGGCCGGGGCTGGCACTGGCAGGGAGCGCACACCCTCGGACACAACTCCATAGGCTACGGCGTCTCCTTCATCGGGGACTACGTCAGCCGTCTGCCCTCCCAGCATTCCATGGGGCTGGTGAGGGATCAGCTGGCATCCTGCGCTGTGGGTGGTGGGCGACTGAGGGCTGACTTCACCCTGCAGGGGCACAGACAGGTGGTGAACACTTCCTGTCCTGGAGATGCTCTCTATAATGAGATCAAAGGCTGGGAACACTATGGGGTATGTAGAAGAGCATTATACATATACTGTGTGTTATTTACTGTGCGCAGAATAGAAGAGAGGTGGATTTGGACTGCTCCAGTCTGACTTTGATGCACTGATTGCTTTGGCATGCCACAGACAAGAATGCAACACTCTGCAGTCCTTCCTCATCAGGGTGCAGCTTTCCCACATTGTGTGTTTTAATCCTCTTTTTTGGACATGTTGAGACAGTCAGGGCGTGTTCACAATTCAACCACTGAGAGAAAACCTCACTGTCTGAGGTGGCACTCTTCTTCTCTGTTACAAAAGAGAAACAACCACTGACTCTGCAGAAAGATGAGAAACAAATATTTAGAAGTGAGTATCTCAATTTCTAAAGGTTTACTGAGAGAAAATGAAATGTTGCAAGGTGATAGGCTGCAACTTTCAGAGTGAAATATTCTGAGTTGTTCCCTAGACTAACTTCAACATAGAGCTGCTGGCCATGATGTTTTCATTAAAAGTGAATGAGTCACTCAATAAAACAAAACAAAATATTACTACAACTGTCTCTTTGCAATGAGGCCTTGTCATTATAGAAGGTGTACTATTCTGCTGTAGTAAATAATTCATTTCAACTACAGACAGTAGCTACTTTCTCACTGTGTAGGCTACGTTTCACGTATTTTCTCGCATTTTTCATTTGTTTTCTTTCAGGAGGTCAAGAAACGACCATCTGCTTGAAGAGATGAGGAGTTTGGAAGACCTAAACTTCACACAATAAATATGTGTCTTATCCTACTTTTCTCATTGTCACCATTTCCATACAACTTCACACCTCCTTTAAACTCTGCAAAAGAAGTCCTCCTGAACTTTCCTTGTAAAAAAAAAAAGTGTGTTGTACAGTGTGGTTTTTCTATAAATATCCTTTAACTCGACCACATTTGGAAGCAAATAATGCTATTTTACTTCAGTACATCTGTTTGATAACTTTTCTGCAGATCCAGACTAATATAATCACAAATAAATTATGATGTATTATTATTGGATAAAATGTGACTTTATTTATCCCTGGGGGAAATCCAACAGTGCATTAAGTAATTTAATTTAGCTGCAACTTTAAAATGCTGCACGCATCAATATAAAAGCCTAAATGCTTTTAAGCCCTCATGTCTTTTTGCTTGTAGGCCTAACTGTTAAGACAATACAGTTGCCATTTTCAATTTAAACACTGACTTATAATGAAAAAGTGACAAAAATCTTTGCTGAAGCTTCTACTTTCTTGTATTCAGAGCATTTGCTGTGGCTCAATCTATGTTCAGGTGCATCTGTTTGCTTTTCTTCTTGTGACTATGTAACAGTTGACTACTCCAGTCCGCCTGTGGCAAATAAAGTGAGTTGACTGGACACGGTTCAGAAAGATTCAGACGTGTGTTTATGAGGTCCCACAGCACAGCAGCACAGCAGCACAACATGAAGTCTCGTGACCTCGGTGTGATAAAACTGTTGCAGGACATAGAGCAAAAGTATGAAACCATTTCCTGGAAGACTTGATTTTGACTAGACCTGTGGTGAGACCCTGAGACTTCACAGGCGCCTCCCACTCCAATCTGACAGAGGTGGGGAGGATGAATAAAACAAACAGACCAAACCTCAGTGTGAAATCTGACCCAACAACAAAATAACATACCCACTTAAAGGTGTCAGTACTTTGAGCTGAATATTTCTACTCTGCAGCTGTGCTACTATATTAACTACTAATTAGTCTACTATTGACTAAATGACTGAACGCATGGTCTCACCAGTGTGCAGTAGAGGGCGCCAGAGGATCGTGTAATAATCAGACGTGAGCTTGTTTATTGATTTTTAGCATTTAGGGAATTTTGTTAGATAAACAAATTGGAAATCTCAACGCACCTGTAATTAAATCAGACCGACTGCAACACGTGCACAGTGTTTTATACACATGGCATTTACTGCTGAGGTAAACATGGAGATTTGAGAGAATACAATTAAATAAATGTAAATGAGCACAAATGACAGTTCTCGCTCTACCTGTGTTTTTTTTATTAATAATCATCACAGTCAATAACCGTGGTCAAGTGTGACCCACACGGAACACTCGTCTACTAATTACTCATCGTGTCACCAACATACTCTCCGGAGCAGGAAGCTTTTCTCATTAATAAACATCTCATAGTAGAAATTAGGACGTAAGCTAGGCTCTCGTAAAAAGTTGAACTTAATAAACTTAGCCCCGCTGGCTGAGTCCAAACTCTTCTCGTCACCCTCCCCGTCGACGTTACGTACGCTGCCGTGGCGTGCCCGCAAGCCAAATAACATGGAGTCCTCTGTCTGGCATCTCCAAAGGATCCATGCAAAAACCTGAGCAGCGAATTGGAAAAAAAGAGCAAGTTCGTCCATGGGAGCAGTCCACCCCGGTGACGAGCATCGTCTCGGGGCGTAAAGCTTCAGCAGCTCCGTCCTCAAAACTATGGCGAACGGTGCTTGAAGAGGCAGCAGCCCTTCACTGCGATCCGCAACAAGAAACCAGGCCGAAATCAGTGAGTATTTGCACTAAAATACTACACTTTACAGGCGCGTGGGGTTTATAAAGGGCTCCGTGCATGGATGCATTGTGTTTAATTTCACCTGACAGCGACTGGATCGATAGCAGACACGTCCTCTGAAGCAACAGAGGCCAACCCGTGGGACACCTTGATGTACCCGGACATTTTCCTGGTTCTATTTTTTTTTTTTTTTTTTTAGAGGGGCAGCAGGAGAGGATATGGGCCTGAATATAAAGGCCACTTATTTATGTAACGATTTGGGCGCACCATCTCATTCTTTAAGACTAGACATATTGTGAAAATAGGTCAGACAATCCGTAAAAACTGCAGCAGGAGAGAAAAAAAATAGTGAGGGCAGCTGAAACACGACAGACTCTGCAGATTTGACACTTTCCTACTGTCTGACATGCTTTTTGAATTCTTACTTATAACCAGGTGACGCATTGAGATGATATTTGCATGCACTCTCCCACAGTGAGGAGTTAAAGTGTGCAACTTGACAAACTTTTATTTTTGGTTTCGTGTTTGCTCATGTGTGAATGTTTCCAGTAGCAGAGGAGGCTGCACAATGTAGGCAGGCTGGTCACCAGTGGGACTCCATACTGTTTCTCTGGGGGACTATGGAGCCAGAGGGACCGCTGACCCCAGGGACCAGTTATGGGCCCCCACCCTTCACCTCAGCACAAACCTTCCTCAGCTGCACCTTACAGGTAACGCTGTCAGTGCCAACGCATGGTTCTGATACACTCATGTCCCCATCCCGACGTTAAGATTGTAAAAGGTTTTTTCCGTCACCTCCAGTCCTCATGTTCTCCAAATGTGAGGGACGGCCTGATGTCTGCCAAATGCTCGTGGGGCCAAGATGGAGATGAGGGCCCCGTGCAGACCGAGGGCTCTCAGCCCAGTGCGGACCCGGGGAAGAACGCACAGAGGAGATTCAGGTCCTCAGCCTTTCCTTCCTCCCTAAGCTGGGACTCTGACTCTGAGAAGGAAACGCTAGACGGTAACACATGCTTTAATATCTGCTGGACACCTGTTGCACTCTTCTCAAGAGTAGCACAGGTGTGTTTACACTCTGCAACAAAGCTAGAAGTGAACACAGCTAACATATGAAGTCATCAGTGTACCTATCATTGTTGTCCCCCTTACTCTTGTAAATGTTATTCAGTCTGCTTGTCTTGTAACTCCCCCCCTCTCTCTCTCTTTAAGTATGTGACTGTGGATTTTAACTGTTGAGCTGTGGAGTGATGTTGATGTGGTTGTGTGTTTTGTGTGCTGTTGTGTGTCAGAGGAGGAGCTACAGCACTTTTCTAACCCTCATGGTCTGGCTGCTCACAGCCCAGGATCTCCTTCTTCTGGACTAAGGTGAGGAGGAGACAGAGGTGGAGGAAACTGTCGTAGAGAGACACCACAAATCAGATCAGAGCTTCGAAAGCATTAAGGCAGTAGCTAGGGGTAATATGTCATCGTGCCCCCTCCAGCTCCCATAAACAACTACAATCCAAAAAATAAAAGCAATAGATATATTGCTATCGTTGCATGTCTATTCAGACTGTTTAGGGGAGTTAAATGAAGATTGATGCCACTCTCCTCTCTCTCTCATAGATATTCAGCTGCAGAAAGTTTGTGTGGTTTTGCACAGACACTGGAAACTGGCAGCAGCCTGTCTGACTCTGTCCAAGGCAACAAAATCTGTCCATCAGTGCTACTTAAATTCAGTAATTAACACAAAGTGAGGCAAATCAAGTGTAAATTTGATTTGAACATCATGCTGCTGTTTGAGTATGTTTATGTGCTTGAAAACAGACAATATATCAACTGTACAGATGTTAGCTGGATACTAACTACAGGGCTGTGTGTGTCAGATTCTAAATAAAAAACAGTCTCATTTTATAACTTCCGTAAAACTACATGTTTTTACTCTTTGCACGGATTAAACAAACCTGGTATTAGGTGTTAAAAAATGTAAAGTGTTCCGTCAGTACGATAAAATGTTGTGACAATTGTATAGATAAATTAAATCTAACCTTTATTCCCACACTCTACAGCCTACCCATGACACGGTAGCCTACATACGTTTAGTGATGGGGCCATTCAATTCTCCAATGTTAAATATATCGATGGAAATTTGCTTGGACACACTTTACTTCTACTACTGGTGGGTTCCTTTGGACAGAACCAGCCTGGCTGTTTATTCACCTGTTTCCAGTCCTTGTGCTAAGCTAGGCTAACTGGCTGCTGTATAACATGCAAATCCGTGAGCGCTATCAGTCTTTTCTTGGTTGGATGAGTGAATAAATGCATTTTCCAAACATGACAAGCTATTGCTTCAGCTGAATAATGTCTGCTGCTGCTCCAAATTCCAGATTACATGGCTTTTCGGCAAACATCTTTTTAATTAGGAAATTACAGACTTGTAAAGTGAAGCACTACTGTTTCATTTCCCGGCATGAAGGCCAAAATGATGTTTTAAAGCCTTTTCCACGCTGCCTACAATAAAATCGTGGTGGGAGCACACAAAAATCTTCATTTATTCTGTTGACCTATAAGCAGTCAACCTTAAATAGAGGGAGCAAATTTTGGAATCAGTGTAAAATATTCCCAGCATGTGAATGCTTATAATTACACTATACCCAGTTTGCTAAAACACACAAAATTCCCTGAAGAAATATCAAGGACGTGACCTCAGTGCTCTCAATAGTAGGCTTAATTATGGCGCTGAGAATAAGAAATAAGAGCTTCCACATGATGTGTAATGAATGTAATGTAACAAAGTGATTTATTCCAGGCAGTGATGCTAACCCTTCACTTGTGCAGAATTTAATTTAATGTCTTTTCCTTCCATTGCTGCGCAGACTCGATAGTGAGGACGACGCAGAAGCTGAAAAGCTGCATAGTAAAAGGGATTCATCCACCCCTGAGGAGGGTCAGGACGACAACACTGAGAGCACAAAGACAGAAGAGCCAAATACATCTCAGCTCGGCCTATCAGAATGTAAGTGCTATGAGGAGGGAACACAATCTGCCTGCACACTCTGTATCTTTCCTTTTCTCTTAAGGCTCCTTTCATTCATAATTCCTCTGTTTTTTTTCCCTCTCAGTGGCAGACAGCAAAGTCTGGAATGTATCTGAGGGAGCTGAGCTGTTTCTGTCCAAAGTAAAACTAAAGGACGGTTGCCAAATGGAGGAGGAGGCGGAAAACCGTGTGGGAGATGAGGGAGAGAAAAGGCCCAAGGGAAAGGAAACCAAGGAGTCTGAGAGAGATGTGTACACCTTCCCTGGAGACTCAGACCCCGAGAGTCCCCCTCCTGCCCCCTGGGCTCATTGCACATTCATTCAGCGGTGCAGAAAGAAGAGGGTGCTGCTCAGGCCTTTCTCTGGACTTGGCACCTTGAAGCGCACGTTACCCAAGACTGGCCAGCAGACCGGAGTGAGTCTTCAAAAATCAAAAACCTCAGAGGAGGCACAGTCGAGTCAAGGCGGAGGGGTTTATGATTTTGAGGACGTCGGCTTTGGAGACGGAGCGGCGGAGGAGCCGATAAAGTTCAGAGACAGAGGTGGGAAAAGAGACAAGGAGGAGGAGGGTGAAGCAGAGCCAGGTAAAGAAATTTTCACCTGTGTGGAATGTAGCATTTATTTCAAAAAGCAGGTCCACCTGCAGGAGCACATGGTCGAGCACTGTCAGAGCGGCTCGGGGGGCGGCAGGCGTTTGGGAAAGGGCGGCCGTTTTCGGTGTCTGGAGTGCGGGTGGAACCTGCCAAATCGTCTCGCTCTGGCCGACCACCACAAGAGGCACCAGGAGTCCCGTCAGAAGATCCTGGAGGAGATTGGGAAACTGAATGAAAGCGGTAAGGCGAGAGAGATTCAGTCACTGGACAGTAAGGCGGTGAAGCGTGCAAGCCCAGACCCAGCGGTTAGGCAAGAGGCGAGCCCAGTCTCGATTCCAGGCAAAATGTCAGATCCAGAAATAGTCACATCTCCACCTCTTACCCCGAACCCAGTTGCAACACCAGAAGCAAACCCGGCATTTGTCAACTCGGACACGGCTCCTCCAAATTCAGTTCAGTCCCCGGCTCAGGCTCGAGCTGTCTCTGCCTATCGCCGTCGCTTTTTCTGCACCAAGTGTAACTTCAGCACAAGAACCTCCCAGGCGCTGGCGAATCACTCAAAGACCCACAACAGAAAAAAACCCAGTCTCCAGGCTGACTCCCCACCTCCTGGTTCACCGTCATGTTTAGCATCCACTTCCCTGGCCTGTGGTCATTGTGCCTTCCTGACCTCAAGTCAAACCCTCCTGAGGGAACATCAGAAACTCGTTCACCCGGGACAGTTCTCCGTCAGTGGGGCTCAGGCTGATGAGAGCGGCCAGCATCCGAAGTCCAATGTAGGTGTTCGAATTTCTAAACCCACCCTCGACTCGGATCACCTCTCTGGGTCTGGATCCCTGCCCGACGCAGCTCGAGGCAAAAACCAGGACGGAGTCACTCCCTCCGAGGACAGCACAAAGCCAGACAGCGTTGCATCTCGGCCCTCGAGCCAGGTGGTCTTCAAGTGTGTCAAGAACAGGAGATTCACAAGGAGAGGAAAGGCTTGGACTGATCTGACCAAGCTTCATCCCAGACTGGACCATGACAAGCTACCTGGGAGTGAAGAAGAAGAAGAGGAGGAGCAGAATGAATATGACACTGAAGTGTCCCACCAAGAGGCCAACTCATCAGGAAGAGTGAAACGCCACACTAGAGCACGATCCAACACAGGTGAGAGTCAAACTGAAGACACAAGACCACTTTTTCTTTGGTTAGACCAAGTTACTGGATTTATATGTTAATTTGTTACTCAAGGAATGGGAAGCCTGAGCCAGTTAAAGGTTTTGGCAAATTGGCCCATTGTCATGATCCCTACAGTTTTAGGAGTGGGTTCGTTACCTTTAATTGTCGGTGCAAGCTATTTTTAGAATGGCGGAGCAGAGCCGTGAGCTGCTCCGTCTCGCAACGTTCCGTTATTATCTCATAGTGTGTGGTGAATGTGTACTGTGGGTCACAACTTGTCCACGAGAGCGTTTTGGAGTTGTTAGATTGTGTATTTGATGAGGAAATCCAAGAAATCCCATGAGCCTCTGTAGCGTAGCTCTGAGCAGCTCACGGCTCGGCTCCGCCGTTCTAAAAATAGATTGCACCGACAATTAAAGGTAATGAACCTACTGCTATGACTATAGGGATTATGGCAATGGGCCAATTTGGCAAACTGTTGAACTATCCTTTTAAGATTACAGATGCTCTAATCATTTTTTATGATAAAAGCAGGTTTAATGACTATATGTTTTCTACTTTACATCGGATCCCTTTGTCATTACATAGAGAGGTGTCAGCTGCTTTTGCAGGTCCCCTGCGGTCTGGGGAACATTTTAGCTTCTTTAAGCTCATTGTTTTGGTCGTCTTTCCTGCAGCTGTTATATTTTGATTCACTCTCTGACCCAGCAGGCAGCTATTTTCACCAAAAAACCCTCAGATAAACACAACTTGCCCAACTCCAAACAGTAGACGGACAAAGTTGGTGGAGCTTTTAGCGCTGACAGGGCACCAGTAACTTGTCTACAAATGAATGCTGCGTAACTGCTACTGTGTAATTAGACAATTGTTTCCCAACATTTAAGTGGTGGTATGTCAACATACTGCTTTCCTCCAGCAACATTATTGTCCTTTATGACAAAAATTGAAGAGTTCTGGTCAGGGTATAAATAATCAATCGTAAATCTAGATGTGATAGCATACAGTTGTATTCAAGAGTTTGTGCCCCTGAAATCCAAGCACAGTGAGTGGAGCAGTCACTGAATTTAACAAAGAGTGTATTGGACAAGAATTGCTCTCACCTTGAATAAATCCAGGTAGATGTATGTGGATCAGATAAAACCTGCAGATTAGCTGGGCAGATGAGGCAAAGTAAAGCCCCATTTGACTGTATAGGAGCTGCAGAAAGCTTTAGCTGACAACAGGAGAAGTGGTGCAGCGCTCCATTGTGCAGCCATGAAGCAACTAACGCGGTTTACATGGATGAGACATCAGAAGGAAAACCACACCTGCCACCGCATAACAACAGTGAATATCTGAAGTCTGGAAAGCAACATCTGTATGAGGCAGAGTCATTTTGGAGATGAATTCTGTAGACGCTTTCCCCATGATCACCAAAGGTGTCTGTGGCGAAAAGGGAACAGGATCTCACCAACATGGCAAATGTATTCTATTTTGAGTCGGGTGACAGTGGCTGCGTGGACAGAGGGAAAGAACAAACATCTCTAAATACTAACACATCTGCACACATCCAGCAGTGAAGAAACTCTCTACCCCCACATCTCTGGTTTATCCAGATGTTGCTTTGCTGACTTCAGACGATGACTTTTGCAAAGAGGTCGCAGGTAAGACTTGCTCTGATGACTCTTCCATGTCGACCCTGTTTGTGCATCAACACTGCACAGTGGGACAGTGAACCACCACCACCCCTGTGTCAGCTAAACCTTCCTGCAGCTCCCCTGCAGTCATTTGTGGGTGTTAAGCTTTGCCTCTCTGTCCAGCAGATATGCAGTTTTATCTAAAAGTTTTCTTGGTCTTGAAAATCTTGTCATGACTTCCACAATTCCCCTTAACTGCTCTTTCTTAATGACATTTCGGACACTGAAAATTGCAAACTGGAAGCACTATGATATCTTTTTATAGCTTCCCTACTTTGTAGGCATCACTTAGATTCATTTTAGATCTTCAGTCAGTTGCTCAGAGAAGTCCTTGGTTGTTGAATGTCATCACCAAAGAGTCAGATGATTTATTATCTCTGGAGCTGACGCTCGATAATGACAATGCTCGAGCTGCAATAAGAGTCACGAGGCCTATGCGTGCAGCAAGGTTTCTATTTCTCTTTTTACCTCAACAAAGTCAACATGTAATGTGACTTACACACACACAACTGTAATGGCTTCACCTGAACATGTAATCTTGAAAATGGCTGGGGCGTAGTTGGATTACTCCTGTAGAGACGAAAGCTGCAAGAGGCTGATAGGCTCTTAACTGTGACATGTTGATACAAATCTGAACTTTAGCCTGGGTCGGTTTTGTACAGTTTATCAACCAACAACTGTTACTGAGCAGCAGCATTTCCTAAAAGCAAGGCGTGATAGTCAATAGAAATCGTTGATGCCTCAACCCTCTTTGTCTGAATCCCATCATGCAAGTGAACAATGTGAAATCACATCTGTGTTCCAACTGCTGGAGATGATAACAAAAATCAATGTGTAAACAAATTAACAAACCAGGTGAAATACAGTTAATAGTATTTGTTGATAATAATAGTACTAACAAGGGTTAATGGATAAAATCACAAAATAAAACCCAGGTTGTAATAAATCAGAATGATTATTATTATTAAGTATTGAGATATGGTTGACACATATTAGGTGGTGAATTAGGTCAGGCTCTACATAGAGTGTACGGTCAGTACTCTCACCTAACAGTGATCCAGTTTGAGAAAGACATTTGTTTACTGAAGATTGATTTATTTCTTCTTGATAGATGACGGTTCAGCACAGCAGGGCGCTACACTATCACTCCCGCCTAAGAAGAGCGTGAAGGACGAAGGCAAGCAGGAAGTGGAGAAAGATGGAAAGGTTTTCTTTTTGAGGAGAAGCACCCGGGTGACTGCAGCTCCCGCAGAAATTGACAGTGATGATGACGACGACGACATTGACGAGGAACGTGTGCAACGTTTCCTGTCAGAGGGCATCTTAGATGAAGACAAAGACGAGATTGACGAGGACACGGAGGCGCTCAAGAGCGTGGAGAGGAAATGCCCCTACTGCCCCGATCGATTTCATAATGGCATCGGGCTTGCCAATCACGTGAGAGGCCACCTGAACCGAGTGGGCGTCAGTTACAATGTGCGTCACTTCATATCCCCTGAGGAAGTCAATGCAATTGAGAAGAAGTTCTCCTATCAGAAGAAGAAAAAAAAAGGTCAGCAGCTTGTTGCATGTTGTCTGAGCAGATTTCGTAACTGTAGCAGACAATGCCTTTCTTGTGTCTTTGTCTTCAAATATGCAGAAAGAATAATGACCCTGAACCAGGGTGTGTCCGTGTAACAGAGGCCAAGCTGACATTTAAAAGTAGAATGAATCTTGATGTAAGGAAATTGTATGCTGCACAAAGTTACATATTTTTTTTAATTCTTATTGATTACTGGGTCATTTAACTTCTTCATGAATCCACACATTATTTAAAAACATAAGAAAAAGGGTCTAAATCTACAGTCAAGCTGAAAGTGAGAATGCCAAATGATAAACTAACATGCCGTTGTTAGGAGGTGAGATGACCATGTTCATTGTCTTGGTTTAGTTTGTTAGCATGTTATTAAATATCAAAGTATAGCAGAGGGTGATGAGAATGACATTAGTTTGATCGGATTGTGGTTTAGATGAAAACATACATTAATCTGGTGGCACAAGAGATATTGATGAGGCATTTTAGGAGCGTGGGAAAATCATAGGCCCATAGGATTCATCCTCTGAGCACCAGTTTTTAGTTTTTGAGGAATTTCATTCTGGGCCAGTGTGGCCAATCAGTGACTGATGGACCAACATTGAGGGGAGGGAAATTTTTTGAAAAGTACTGAACTGGTCATGATGACCTGTGCACCCAGTAATGAGGCCAGAAGAAGAAAAACCTTAGATTCAAGTGGTCATAAACCAAGAAGATTTGAGAACCACAGATAAAGTATTGTAGTGCACTAAACTTCTCCTACTGGCTGTCCTCTCCTCAGTTGCCAACTTTGACCCGGACACATTCAGTGTGATGCACTGTGAGTTCTGTAGCGCCGGCTTCGACACCCGGGCCGGCCTGTCCAGCCACGCTCGGGCCCACCTCCGCGACTTTGGCATCACTAACTGGGATGTGACCATCTCGCCAATCCACATCCTGAGGGAGTTGTTTTCCAGCAGGCCTGACCTTGTAATCCCCACCGCTCCCCCTCGGAGCCTCTGCTCACCACACATGGAGGACGAGGAGGAGGAGGATGAGGATGAGGATGATGAGGAGGATGATGAGGAGGAGGAAGAGGGAGGCGAGGGAGTCGCTCAGGTAAAGCTGGAGGGGGAGACGAGCGAAGGGCCACTGAGTGGTCCTGCTGCCTCTGACGTGCTGCCTCCAGCATCTCCTCAGCGCTGGAAAGAGGAGGAGGACGGTGGAGAAGAGTGTGAGGGTAAGTTCTGATTATTGATCCATCCCTAAAAAAGTAGAGTGTGACCTAAGTTTAAGGTGTGTTGTCAGTGTGCTGATGTCTGACAGTTGTTACCTGGTGGATCCTGTTAGAGCTGGAAGCTTGAACTTGGCACGAGACAGAGCTTCTTAAATGATGAGACTATTAGTGGTACTTAGTGATGCTCCAGTGGGAGACTGTGAGCTCAGACGCTGCTGTTGGAAGTGCACCTGTATGTTTTCACTGTGAATAAAAACGGGACGCCGTGCCCTGTGTATGTGTGTGAAGTGTTTGAAATCAGGGTGGTGGAGAGAAAAAAAATCCACCGAGAGTGAGTGAGTGTGTGAGTGCGCGCGCGCGTGTGTGAGTGTGTGTTGGGAAAGAGTGAGAGAGAGAGAGAGTCACTGATGCCGGTGGTTGATGTGGCACTCGGTTGCATTTATCCCAACCTCCGCCTCCACTCGATTGGTCACGCCTTAGCTTAGCGGTGCATATGGGGGCAAAATGGCTGCTTCCACCTCCCCGCAGACCCAAACAATAGCGGAAAAACTGTCTGGCTTCAGCAGCCGGGAGTCCGATGCACTGCGGTTGCGGACCGGTGAGTACCGCGCGCTGTAATCCCCCGTGCACCGCGTGCCCCTCGGATCACACGGCGGCGTTTTTACACTGCGCGTGTCTGGCGCCGCATCTTCTGTCACATTGTGGCCAGACAACAGCCATTAAAAAAAAGAAAAAAGAAAAAACTCTTTATCATGTGAGAGCACGTAAAGAAAAGCCAGTGTCGCGCACAGCCATGCAGGTAGCCCCCATGACATGCGTGTCAAAAAGCTCACAAAGCTGGTCATTGTTATTGTTTCGGCTGCTCCCGTGTCGCACGCGCGGTGTAAATTGTGGTGATTTGGGCTGTTGTGATACTGTAGTTACAGTTTGTGTGTTTCTAAATGTCTGAGGGGCTTTTTTTAATATATATATTGTGCACGTCTGGGATGACGTCCAGAATTCTCAATGCTGCAGGATCTCTAAAATTACCTACAGTTGCCCAATCCTCGCCATTTTACTTTGCTTTGATTTTTGATAGAGGACACGCTGTGCTTTCAAGTGCACGCATCTTTGCATGTTTTTACACTAAACTATAAGAGTTGGATCGCTCACCAAACGTAGGAACTTTGCGGACTGGAAGCGGCCGTGGTCCATAATCTTATTACAACTTATCCGGATCAACGAAGTATAATCGAAGTATCACTTTTTTTTCACTTGGAAGTATCCGAGGGGGTTTTGCTCAGCGTTTCTCTGTCTGCATGGAGACAAAGTCAAGTTAGCGCTTTTGCCACTTTGTTTCCTTTTATAAATACTCCGCCGATGATTTAGTATTGTCTCGGTTATAATAGCTGGTGTTATAACGCTGCGCTCCGAGGTGTCACATCGCCGCTCTTTTACAGTCAAGAGATGAACTGACAAGCGCAGAGCCGCCCACCAGACAAAAAGCATTGTCTGTCTCCACGTCTCTTTTGATTTACCGATTTGTCGCAGAAAATGGCACTTTTGTCCCAGGAATGCCTGACTGCGGGGAACCAGCACTGCCATGTTTGTTTCACACTGTAGTGCAATTAGTAGTTTTGTTACAGGGGTTTCATCACTTGAATTGTTTTCATGCACATTTTTCCTCACTGAAGACGCTACAATGCGCTGATATTGCAAGGACTGAGAAATCACAGGCAATGAGCTCTGGAGACTGAGTTAATTTTTCTGCTCTCAGCCTGCGTCTTTTATTTATTCTCAAGGCGCTCAGAAACACACTGATATGCTTTAACAGGCTGAGACAGAATATTGAGTCTGGTCGTGAGACACACTCCTCAGACACCATCATTCATTTAAGGTGATTTATTATCACAGTCACTTAATTGTCCTAATTAATGTGGCAGTTCTGCACTCATATGGATACTGTGTTTTATGTCTTAGGGGATGAGGAGGAAGCAGCTGAGGAAGACGATGAGGAGGAGCTGCGGCGGCTTCCAGCTTTGGACGGTCTGAGCCCGAGCCCCGGGAAAACAGGGCTGTGCAGCGTGGACACGGACAGCCTCTCTCCCGGGGAGGATGCAGACACCAAGGGTGAGGGAGAAATATGGGAGCGCTGACCCCAGAGTGTTGACAAGGGATTGGATTTGCTACAGCAAAGCCCTCAGCAAAGCTGTCACTGGGGAAATTGTAAAACTGACCTTAGGTCAGCGTTGAGGCGTGGCGAAACTACACCAGAGCGGGTCGTCCCCAGGGGAAATCCTGGGAGGTAGACAAATGTATCTGGGGGCTAATAAAAGCACCTCTAACACTGTGCCAGTGCTCATGCAGACTGGGTGAAGATGTAGACGGGGGAGGGGGGGGGTAAGTGAGGTGACGGGTCCTCTGGGAAATCTGTGGCCTCTAAAACAACCTCAGCCACCTGCTGTTGTTTTGCAAACTTTGTGTCAGTGCTGCACTCGGAGTGTCAACGGGAACGCTCATTTTCGAGCACTTCTAAAAATGTATAAAATGAAGCTCATCACTGTGCGATTTAACGATGCTTCATCAGCTGCTCTCGCTTCTTTTCGCAGTCCACAACTTGAAGTGTGAGGTGTGCGGAGCTCAGTTCGAGACCAGACGGGGGCTCTCCAGCCACGCCCGCTCTCACTTGCGCCAGCTGGGCATCAGCGTCTCGGAGAGCAGCGGGGCGCCCATCGACCTCCTCTACCAAATTGCCAAGGAGCGCAACGTCGACGGCCAAATAAGCTCATCTCTCCTGGAGCCCCTCTCAGCCAAAAACCCCTCCCCTCCCGCTCCTCGGAAAGATGAGGATTTAGAAGACATGGACTTAGACGAGAAGCCGATCCCCCTCTCCATCCTGGCCAAAGCGGCGAAAGCGGTGCCACCCTCCTCCTCCTCCACCCCGACACCTTCTCCTGGTGCCTCTCCAGCTCCGCCTCATTCTGGCTCCCCCTCCTCGGTGGTGAGGAAAGCCCCCATTTCCTCTCTGCTGCCCGTGTCTTCCCCCTTGCGTTCCCCGGAGCACAAGGCTGGGGGAATGAAAAGCTTGACCTCCACCCTCTCTGCCCCGACCACCATCGCAGCAGCCAAACCGCTGTGGGCGCCGCAGGAGAACGATGCTCCTCTCAACCTCAGTAAGTGTCGCTGCTCACACAGACGTACATCTCTGGTAACTGTGTAAAAAAGTTACTTATTGTTCCTCTGAGAGTTAAAGAGGAACTATGCAGGATTTGTTGCTTAGCGATACTAATTTTTTTTACCTTAATTAAACAACGTTGGAGTAATTGTGATGGTTTAATAAATGGCTTAGCTTGTTATGAGGGAGAATGGAGGCTCTCCGCCTTTCACATCTGTGTCACTTATTGGGTCTCTTGGCTGAAAAACAACTTTGCAAGTTCGGGGCCGCCGCCCCGGTGTCCCAGCTGTCGTCTCTGTGGCACCATAACACAAACGCTCCCTGTAACAGATTAAACTACACAAATACACATCGTAACATCATATGTGATATATAATGTTATCTACTGTACCGCTCTATTGATTTGTTTCTCGCCGGCTTTGTTGGAAACAAATGCACATGACCAGGACGAGGCTTAGCAAAACAGCAGAAAAGCGACCAGACTTGCATATTTCCTCTTTAAATTTGTCGTTTCTTCTTCGTGTGCAGCTCTGGAGGTGGACCCCAACAAGGACATTGTGTGTCAGCTGTGTGGCGCCTGGTTTGAGACCCGGAAAGGCTTGTCCAGCCACGCACGAGCCCACCTGCGGCACTTCGGGGTGGAGTACTCTGAATCCAAGGGCTCTCCCATCGACCTCCTGAACCAGCTCATCGACACCGACGACTTCAAGCACAAAGCCAACGCGTTGCAGCTTGACGGCCACGCGGAGCCGCGAGGCCTCGCCACCACGCTCTCCTCCCCGAAGCAGTCCCTGCTCAGCCTCTCCTCCTCCTCCCCCGCCTCCCTCCTCTACAAGGTGACCACGGCTGGAGGCGGGTCGACGTCCAAAGCTACCTCGTCCTCTGCCTCGTCTCTACTTGGCCCGCCTGCCAAGCGTCTCAAGTCCTCCTCCATGCAGGTCTTCCGGCTGAGTAGTGGGGAGCTCATGGCCCTTCCTCATAGTAAGTGCTGCCGCCTGTCGTGTAAAATGATGAATCTTTCATATAAAGTCGGCCTTAGCTGTAATAATCACCGTGTTGGAAAGGGTATAATGTTTTTTTTCTTTCCTGTTATACACAATATTAAACCCTCAGGTGAACCTCCAAAGGAAATCGGCTGTGAGTTTTGTGGGGAATATTTTGAGAATCGCAAAGGGCTCTCCAGCCACGCGCGCTCCCACCTGCGCCAGATGGGCATTACTGAGTGGTCCGTCAACGGCTCGCCCATCGACACCTTGAGGGAGATCATCACAAGACGGGGCCTTCCCTGCGCCCTTCCTCTGAAACCCCTCAAAACTCCGCCTCCGTCCTCTCCGGGACCTCCTCGTTCCCCTCTGTCGACCTCCTCCTCCCCCTCGGCCACGCTCCTCAGCCGCCTGCCCTTCGCCTTCGCTCGCCCTTCCAGCCCCCCTCAGCCCGCCGTGTCTAAATCGAGCTCGGCTCCTCCGACGTCCTCCGCCGGGCTAATCCTCAAGCTGAAGCCTGAGCCGGTGCAGCTGGAGGTCACCACGCCTGGAGCTGTGGGGAGATCTGGGGGCCTCTCCGCTGAACCCCTCAGCTGTAGCTGGAGCAGCTCTGACAATGTGTTCCCCCTCAACCTGGGTAATGCGATCCTCAACATTTGTCTCCAGGGATTCATTAGCGACTTAAAGGGATAGTTTGAGATTTTGGGAAATATCCTTATTTACTATCCGTTATGGTGCAGATTGATACATTATACCTGTGTTGTAAATCTATTTATACAACAAGTAGTTCCGACCAAGCAATCTGATTGGTCAATAAGACATTTAGAACGTGCTCAAATGAGCATTACAGCACGGCTGACTCATCACTAAAAATATTACTGCGCCATGTCATGTTGTTTAATACATCTCCATGGCAACATGGATTTGAAACGTCATTTATTACTCGTGAAAATAAAATCACAAACTACATTGACCTCCTGTAGGGTGTTACTGTCAGCTGCCAAAGTCACATACAACAATTACAATTGTTTTTAATATTGTAAACCTCCCCGTTACAGCCGAGAGGATTTTTCTCCCTCATGTGTGTACAAAGTCGGAGAGACACGAGTTGTGATCGCGGTGAATGTTTTTTAAAATATGGTCTGGAGCTGAATATTTCATTAGATAAAACGTAAGTGATTACCTGTATGTTTGTCTTTCTCCCTCTCTCTCGCTTGCTCCTTTGGAGCTTTTAAATAACGTTAATCTGGAGTAATAGTCTGGCTTTCTCTATCAGCTGTGTCGGCGGCACGGCGCTATAACCTCATTAAACATGCACAGTTTGCGGTTGTAGAAGCTACATCTGTGAAAGGAAAAAAACGGCATCTTTGTTATAACTTGGGCGATCATTTGTGCAGTGTTGATTTAGTTCAGGAAAGTCCACGACCGCGTTAAAACATGAACGTCAGCGCAGAGTTCACACAACTGGGACTAGAAAATCATTTCTGTTGCTAGGTCGTTACTAAGATTTGGACTATTTCCTGTAGTGGTGAACTACGTTCCATTACACATAGGAATCTACTGACGTGACTGGTTGTGTTTCAGGTATTAGTCAGACCCCATGTATTTCCATGGAAACGGGAAGCGATCTCGCAAAAAACTTTAAATTTAGACGGCAAAACGTCCATCAACATGCATATATATTTAATTATACGCTTTATTATGTTGGTAATTGTTGTATAATCGCAATATTACCCTCGAGGATGTGCTTTAACGTCATTTGAGCACTTCGGTGATGCTTGCGGACCTCGGCGCAAGCGCCTCGGTCCTGACCGCATCACCGTCGTGCTCAAATGACGTTAAAGCACACCCTCTCGGGTAATATTGCTTAATTACATTCTCCCTCTGCTCTCTCCTCAGCCATGGCCCATGAGGTGGAGCCAACGAGGGATATCCGCTGCGAGTTCTGCGGGGAATATTTTGAGAACCGCAAAGGCCTCTCAAGCCACGCCCGCTCCCACCTGCGCCAGATGGGCATTACAGAATGGTCTGTCAACGGCTCGCCCATCGACACCCTGAGGGAGGTCATGCACAAGAGAGGGGTGGGCGCCTCCTCTCACTCGGACCAGGGAGTGAAGAAGGAGTTGAGCCAGGGAGCCAACAGCCCCCGCTGGGAGAACGCCGCGGGCGCCGGGAGCGTGGAGGGTCTGGGCGTTTCAGGCTACCACTCGTCCAAATACCGTAAATCTCCTCTCAGTTTGCTGCAGTCGGGGTCGAGGCTCCATAAGCAGGGCCTGGGCTCCGCCGGCCCATCTGCCACCACACCTGCAGGGAAGCTTTTCAGGATGTCCCCACTGGGGAAGAGGCCTCTGTCCGCGGAGGCCCAGTCAGTGGAGACTTCCCACTCGCCGCCGCATCAGCTCAAGACTTTTTCACCTCTGCCGCACGATTTCTCCTACAAAAGGAAAACCTCCCCGGACAAGCACGGACACCAGGGTGAGTCGTCGTTAGCTCCTACTTTTTCTGCTGTTCCACACAATCTTGCGCTGATCATCATCATTCTCCGCTCACCTCCGTCCCTCCCCTGTGTTTTGCAGATCCCAGCTGCGAGCTGTGTGGGTTCTACTTTGAGAACCGTAAGGCTCTGGCCAGCCACGCTCGAGCCCACCTGAGGCAGTTTGGCGTGACTGAGTGGTGTGTAAACGGATCGCCCATTGAGACGCTTAGCGCTTGGATGCGGAGCAGACCACAGAAGGTGTTGGAGATGCACCGCAGCTACATGCAGGGGAGCCGCTCCACCCTCAAGAAGGTGAGGAGAGGCAGCTGGTTGGTAATTCATTTGAGTGTAATAACTCAGGTCAATGCCGGTGTTATTTCAGAATGGAAAGCTCTCAGGCTTCACTCGGATTTATCTCTGGCCTCTGACTCTCCAGCAGAGTCGACTGTTGTCAGCGCCGTGTTTTTTTTTTTTCCCCCCTCACAAGAAAAATGTACTATATCAGTGGAAGAACTTGTGCCTCCCACCAAGCTGAGCAGCTATACAATAAAAGCCCATAACCCACTGTGCTACTTCCCTGACACACTCACTTTACCTCACGGTGCCTTTGAATAGGCGTCATGTTTGGAGATCTAACACGCCTCAGCTGGTGGCTCGACAGACATTTTGTGTCTTGGAAAGCTTCAGACGTGTTGTCTAACAGCTTTGAGCCTTACTGTAGATCCTGTGTCTTTACACCCAGCAAAAATCACTGTGGGGACAGATGCCAGAACAACTCAGCTATTGACTTGATAGTTGCCATAGTAACCAGGGTGCCTGGCAGCTTATGTTTCATCTTCAGATAAATTATGGCATGCTGTTGATAGAAGAGAATGTACGTTTTTTTTTCCCTTTTTCTTTTCTTCCCCCAATGAATTAGTTTCTGGTGCATTTGCGTCACTGTCACACCTTCTCCCTGAGCTCTGATGTGACACACATACAGAATGAATTACCTTTTAAATGTCCTTGTAATCATATTGTTAAGGGGTTTTTTTTCATTCTGGAAAAAATGAACTCTGCTGCATGTGTTGGATTTTTATGCTTACGCTTAAGGACTTATCAATGCCAGATAGAGCGATAAGAAATCATCCGTTTAGACGTTGATGAGTTAATTGACAGAAAGTAATCGGCAACTGCTTTGACAGCTGATTAATCATTAGATCAGTTTTGGAGCAAACATGCTAAGAAATCCTTGGTTACACTTCACAGTCTGCTATTTGTGTTTATCTTACATGATAGAACAAACAGCATTTGGTTTAGGTTTTGCACTGAACAGTGTGTTTGAAGATACAATCTTTAGCTTTAGGGAACCGTGAAAGGCATTTTTCACCATTTGTCAACAATTTTACTGAGATAATAATTGACTTTTAAATCAATTTGATGATCAATGAAAATAACAGTTAGCTGTAGGGAACCCACAAAATGACCGTTGTAATTTCACAGTATCCATCGTAGAAAAATATGCTTTTCTGTTGAACACTATTCACTTTGCCATGATACAACAGAGAACAGTAGAAAGTACTCACGTCTCCATTGGTTGCCACATTTCAGTTGTAGTTGTAGTTGTACACTGGCTGTCAGAAGAGTTCGAACTGTAAAATGTGTCAGTTCAGTAGGATGCATGTTGATTGTATCAGCCACAGCAAACAAACCCTCCTGACAAGGTTGCACACAGGTGATTGTGATTTAGGATGATTGACTCCCCCTCCCCAGCAGAGTGAGGTTGTGTGATGTCACAAAGGAAGTGGAGGTTTCAAGCTGATCTGGTCTAATCAGGAAACAAGTGGAAACACCTGTATGGGTGAACTGCAGGTGTGTAGGGGCTTTGTAGTTTACAGAGTGACTTTCCTGGAGAAATCTTACCTCAACATCCACTTGTAGCTTCCTATGGAGTGATCTTCACCAACACATGAAAGTTTCTCATTGCCTTTATCATTATGATTATTGTTATTGTCCTTATCCCAATCAAAGATTGCCATTGAAGACCATGACATGTGGTTGAAAGCTCTCATGTGGGCCTTTTAGCCTGATCCATTTGCTTGATGTTGATAACTTTAAGGGATAGTTCAAAATTTTCTCAAATTCGCCTATTGCCATAATCCCTATGGTCATAGGGTTAGGTTCATTACCTTTAATTATCAATGCATGTTGTTTTGAGATCATGTAACATTATGAGACAGAGTTGTTTTCGAGGCAAATCCATACGGATGCCGTGTCCTGCTGGGCGGACTGATTTCAAAAGTGCAAGTGGTTTTGAGCATTTGTCGTAATGTTACATAATTATACATGATGGGTGGTGAATGTGCAGGTCATCTCCACAAGAGAGTTTCAGAGTTGTTGGACTGTGTATTTGATGAGTCTGATGAGGGACAGGGGACCTGCACTGTTCACCTCCATTGTGTTCGATGAGCAGCTCACGTCTCTGCCCCGCGGATCTCAAAACAACATGCACTGATAATTAGAAGTAATGAACCTACTGCTGTGACTATAGGGATTATGGCAATAGACAATTTTGCCAAAATGTTGAACTATCCCTTTAAAGCTCTTAATTACCCAGCTTTATTAAAGCAACATTGCGGAGTTTCAGCTCAGTGCCTCCACCATCTGGTTGAGAAGCGCTATCGTCTGGGGGGAAAAACGAAACTTAACGAAAACGAAACTTATCAGCCAGCGCATCCAGCGTTTATTCCCATTAATAAACAACAGTATTTCCCACATGTTTGCAAGGAAACTGTGTGTGTGGGGTGGGGGGCAGCGGCGGCGTAAGTTTCGCTTTTACCCACTACGTCTCTCTCTGTTTTTGCAGTGAGTCTGGAAACATTATTTTATGGCCGAAAAACTCCGCAATGTTGCTTTAACTTGGCTCTTTTTCATTTTTGATAGGCTTGAGAGGTCATGTATGGTATATTAAAACACACAACATGAATTAATAATTGTGGTCAGGTTTGCCATTAGTTTTCGAGCCTAATCACACATTTACAGTAACATGCAGTTCCAGAAAAGTTAGACATTTCCTAGATGAAACACTTACAGTACTAAACATGTTTTAAAATATTGAGGTGCCTGCTGGAAGTTGTCCTGATAGGTAATGGGAAATTAGAAAACCTTAACATTTAAATGATATCATTGCTAATTTAAAAGGCCGTACGAAATGGGTACGCTTCTGAAATACTCTTTTAAAGTACATTTTACAAATTACCTGGATGATTTCTTTGATTCTACAGCAAATTGTGATTAAATAGACGAAGGTAGAGCCAGCAGCCTACTGGCTTGAAACTCTCTCCCAAGCCATGTTATAGTTAGACTTCAGGTTTTGTACAGATTAAACAACATAAGTGTACATTGTTGATTAGTTTTCTTAAGAAGAGCTGGGCAACAGATTTTGTTGACAGAGCCCAGCCAAGCTAACTGGCTACTGGCTGCAGCTCCATATTTACTGCACAGGCAGCGCTGCTGATACTGTACAATGGACTCTGTTTGTTTTCTTGGTGTCTTATAAATCCATGCGGACTGGGCATACATTTGTATGCATGACACAATAATAAAAGCAATTCGTTCATTCATATGTGTTGAAAGAGACACTGGTATGCAACATATTACCTGACCTCCTTTGTGGAACTAGGACACTACACCAGCATGACACCCGGACATGACAGCTCCCGTGTCCAAGTGTCAGTAGGTTAACATCGATAAGATCTCACCTCTGTCTGCATCCACTGATCGTGTCCTCCCAATCTCATTGCAGAAGGCCTCCTCCTCCTCCTCGTCCGCCTCCCAGTGGTCCTCTTCTCTGGCTGTAAGTCTGGTGCGATCGCAGAGCCGCGAGGTCAGCCAGGGCTCTTCCAAGACCACAGAGGGCGAGGGTGGTACCAACCTACAGGCCACCGCCATCAGGCCCAGCCGCAGCAGTCCCAGCCCCTCGCGGCTCTCCGGCAGCCTCCCACTTCAAGCACAGGTGGCACGTAGTGAGCTGAATGTCCGCCTGCCCAGAGGTACGTCAGGATCCAGCATATGGTTTAGCCTGTTTTGGCTCTCATGCACTCAGTGAGGTGCATGTGCCCGCAAGTTTCATATGGCCACTCTTGTACACCTTGTTGAGGTTGGTTTGCTGGTTTTAGACACACGTTGGCAATGTTGGCTACTCTGTAGTTATGACTTTGCTCCAGCAACAGCATGTTTTGGTCTTTTTACTGAAATATCTTGACAATTATTAGAAGAATTAATGTGAATTTTCTGACCAAATACTTGTAGAACTAATCCACATAATGTTAAAGTCTAAATTGTTTCCCTGCTAATTTAGCAAATGTTAGATAACACAATTTCCTTGGATGATTAATATGGTGAACATATGCTGCGTTTGAGACAACTCGGAACTTGGATTTTTCAGACCTCATGTCGGAGCGCCCACTCGGGAAAAAAAATCTACTCTGACTTCTCAGAGAATCTGTTGTCAGCCGTGAAACATTGATTAAAATGCCTCTTAAATGCCAAAATGCCTTACAACATTATGAAATGTGCAATATTTACTTATAGTTACTGTACCTACTGATGTTGTGGAACAGACTAAATTTATTAATTTGTCTTCAATTTTAAATGATCTGTTTCATTATTTAAAAATGCTTCTTTGTTTTTGTGCCCTTTGTAATGTTTTTATGTCTTACTACGTGAAGCACTTTGAATGTAACGTTTGTCCTGATCCGCCATGTATTTGGTTATTCTGGCGTGTTGCATCTCGAATGATTTGAAGTCTGAAATCGTTGTTTTCAACAGATTTGAACAACAGTAGATATTATACATGCTAAAAATAGGCATGTTCACATTGTCATTATTAGCACATAAGCATACTGATGTTCACATTTAGCTGAAGGCACTACAGACAGTGAGCAGCCTCACAGAGCTGCCAAGGCTGTACTTAATAACCAGAAGAAGAATAGCAGTGATACATAAATTGTGGGATAAATTAGAGGTAGGACAAGTAAACAGACTGTTTTGCTGAAAGAAAAACAGAAAAGGTGTTTCACCTGAAGAAATAAATGAAATGTTTGGAGCAGAGCCTCAGCATCAGACTAGCCTTACTTTCCAGAGACAGGGAGTTGCTTTGTTTTTTTTGTTTTTGACATTTAAATGTGTTGTGTAATTTTTTCTTTCTTCATAAAGTAGTGAAAGGGCACATTTTATATTTGTTGTACTGAAGAATATTTGTACAACACTAACTTGGCAAGTACAAATTAAATGAGAAAAGAAAATGATACAGATTATAAATCAGCTGTTTTTAGAAATTGAAACTCATTTTTCCTCTCAGTGAATAACTCCACAGGAATTCTTGACTTATACACTCACATCCAAGTATTTTGGGTGCGGCTCCACTTTGCACCAACTCTGTCACCACCTCCTCCTCCCCCTTAGGTTTTGAGCGTCGGCCCTTGAAGCACCCGTCTTGTCCAGATGGGACGGAGAGAGACAGCGGCCCTCCCAAGCCCCCCCGCACAGGCACCGTACCCGCCCTGGTGCCCAAACCACCCTCATACCCACTGGTCAAACTGGTGGGTAAGCTCTACACCCTGAAGTGCCGGTGAGTGAACGCTGTATGTCGGGGCCGGGCTCTCAGGGGCCGTGGAGAAAATGTTCAGCAAACTTAAAACATTAAAAATAGTGAGACAGCAGCACTAATAGAAGTGTCTGGCTAAATTTTAAATAGTCTCTTAATCCCCAAGCAGCAGTCACCACCCCCACTGAACAGTCTACTGCTAATGCACTATATTGAGAATAGTGATCCATCTGAGATTTTCAGGCAACATGAATGAGTTCTGATAAAACTACAGTACAAAGGTTCCAACAGACTTGGCTGCTCCCAAGGGAGATGATTTACCACCATCAGATTGTATTTAATATCTTATTGTGAAAACTTCACTGGAGTCACAATCACTCCACACTTTTTTTACACACTGGTGGCTGTATTGTTTTGCATAATTCCCTTGTAACTGTGTGTGCTCCCTTTTTCTTTCATTATTGACATTTTACTCTTTTCCAAACAGATAATACCGTTTACAGTTATACAGTTGAATCTGGGCAGGATCATGATATCTGGTGTTAATGGATGACTTGATAAGAAATGCCACTGTTTATAGCCTTTCATACCTATGTATGGACCATTACAGTTTACCACATGGTCTGAGAAGAAGGCAAGATTACTTGCACTACTAATGTTACTTAAAGTGATATAAACTGCAATTTAAACATCTCAGTTTACTTGAAGGTCTAAATAAGCCCTTTGCAAGGTTTTCATTATGTTTTTTCATTTAGTTTGTTCAGAAATATAATAGTTCTTCCATTTTTCTCTCTTTCAAACAGATATACCAAAAATTTGACATTCATGTAAAAACCTCATACTTAAAAAGATAGTTCAACATTTTGGCAAATTCTCCTATTTCCATAATCCCTGTAGTCATAGGTAGGTATGAGCCTACCCCCTATGTCTATAGGGATTATGGCAATGGGCCAATTTGCCAAAATGTTGAACTATACCTTTAAGTTTCTTCATTTAGTTTGTTCAGAAATACAGTTTTTCTAACAGATATACCAAACAAATTTGACATTCACGTAATCATTACAAAAGACCTCATATTTAAAAGGAGAGTTCAACATTTTGGCAAATTCGACTACAGGGATTATGGCAATAAGTCCATTTGTGAAAATGTCGAACTATCCCTTTAATGTATGACACTCAAGCAGAAAAAAAAATAGCATGTGTCTTGTGTCTCAACATCAGGTTCTGCGAGGTGGAGTTTCATGGTCCGTTGTCGGTGCAGGAGGACTGGATCAGACACCTCCAGCAGCACATCCTCAAGATGAACTACAACAAGCCTGCTGCGCCCAAAGCGGCCTCCACCGAACCCCCCGCCGCGGCCGACGGCCCGGCCCCGGTCCAGGCCTCCGCCCCAGCCTCCACCTCTACCTCCAGCTCCACCTCGACCACACCCGCCCTCACCTCCACCCCGACCCGCACCACGGCTCCCAACAGCCGCTCCCCCACCCCTCCGGCCGAGTGCGCTCCCGCCGTCACTGCCACAGAGATAGTAAAGGTCTCAGAGGAGCAGCCCACCCTAACTGCTACTCCCATTCCCCTCGCTACCCAGATGGTGTAAGCTTAACTTCATCGCTCACTGTCATTTTACCCTTTCTTTTCGTCCATCTACTTCTTTCCTTTGGCCTTCACAGAGTGTTGTTGTGGAGGAGTGTTTCCCCTCCAAAGAGTCCTCTGAGCCCCAAGCACCTTTGAAGCAGCTTTCTAGACTGTTACTAAGTCCCGTTACCATGGGAACGAAGCTCTCCTGGCTTATCTGCGCACTGGGGATTGTGGGAACTGTCCAAGGTTATGAGGAGAGATGAACCCATGTTTTGTGTTTGACTCATGATATTGAATGTCCAGGCGTTGATTTGGACCGGTGCTGAACCTCTCCTCCCATTCGCTGGGTGATTTAGGGGTTAAATGTAGTTCTTAATCAAACTATGACCCCGTCTCTAGTACACAACCCCCCCCCCCCACCCCCTGCCCGAACTTTCTCCTTAAGAATCGTGCGTTGCTAAGACCTGTGAGACTTTGGCCATTCCTCCCAGCACACTGGAAGCCCTGGCCTCAGGCTCACAGAGAGTCCTGACTGAGATTAAATGACATGTATAATCATGCTAGTCTTGTGGTAGAGACTTTAAACATTGTGTTAACACTTAGTGTTAAAAAGCACTTTTAACATTGACATGGTCACTCAGCACTTAACTGAAACACCCATTTGAATGGGTGAAATTTGACGAATTCTGATTGGTTGAAGGAGCAAGAAGAGGAAGCTTACCCAAAAAGGGAAGATCCCCCTAGTTAACTTTGTAATGTAATACTTTTTCCCCCCAAATATACATTTTGCCTGAATGTAGCTTAAAGCACCTATTGAAACCTTATATGCACACAAACACAATCAGACATATGGCCCATGTAACCATACCATTGAAGTTCAACCTTCATGGCGTTGATCCTCCACGGTTTTGCTGTTTTCAGCAGATAGGGCTGCTGTTGTGTCAAAGGCACAGTCGCTTTTTTTTTTTTTTTAATTTTTTGAGAGTGGAGCCATAGAAAATGTTTCAAGGTTACACATTTCAACTTTTTTCCATTCACAGTGTTGACATTTCCTTCCTGCCTTTTTCAATGTAACCCAAATTATTATTTATTTATTCTTATGCATCTGAATGTGGTAAGCTAGGTCATTTTAAAGCTAAAGTAGATCTTTGGAATGTTTGAAACTAGGTCAGCGGTGCACTTTTACTGATGTGCACAATGTGAGTGTTTGTATGTTTGTGTACATACATAGCAAATGTGCATTGATTCCCATTTTAAAGAGACAGACAGAAGTAAAAACCGCTTGATGGGAAGACGCCTCCTTAGCTCAAAGTGAACCCTACTACTTTGGGAGCCAGTCTGTATGTGGTCCGATCAGGACTTATATGCATCCATCATCGCGTTAGGATGTGCCAAAGAGTCTGTTTACTTCCTTGTCTTGCCTCTGTAACAGCTGTTTACATTGGACATGATGGTGGAGGAAACTCTGCACAGCTCTCGAGTTCCCCAAGGCTCCACACTGAACAATGGACCGTAACCAGCGGTGATCCGCGCTGGCGAGGTCACCCAGTATGAACGGACTTTGCGGCTACTGGAGCAGCTTCACGGGAGTCACGTTGTTACTGTAGGGTTAGATTATTCCAATTAAACACGAACACAAATCAAACTTGATTTCAAAGCAGGGCTCTCGAGAACTGTCGGCCCTCGGTCCAAACGCAGAAACGCACCCGACCTCGTGGCGTCTGAGGCTCAAGTCTGCGGACTGTCCCCTTTCTACGTTGCTTCAGAGTGTGTTCATATCAACCCAGAACTGAAGCAAGAACTAAAGGGTCCATGTAGGCTGACGACCTTTTAAAAGTTTGTTCCAGTGTTTGAAACATGACTGTTCAATCCAAACGATACCCCGACCCTTTTATGGAGTATAGATACATACTATATAACTACATGTACTTAAGAAACTGTTGATGCTAGTAGAGCTATCGGCAGTTCTAATAGCAAGGTAGTTAAAAAAAAATAAGTGATCTTAATTCCTCTAGTGTGATTTGATTTCAACCTTTGATGCTATGTATTTTTTATTGCTCTGTGCATTTCTGTATTTGCAGTCCTGCAAGGTGAATCTTAGAGTATTTTTTATTTTTATCTGTTAGTTTCTCCAAGCTGAAACTTTGGTGCTGGTGAGAATGTTGCAGGCGAGAGACGGCGAGTGACTGAACGTGAGGAAAACATTTTAATGTGATTGTCACGTCCTGGTATCAGAGGACTCCAATAAGCAGGCCTTAAAGGGGGCCACTTTGCACGGTGAGATGTGATCCCGCCCCCCACCCCCTCTGCATTCACGCAGTAGCAGGCGCCGTGGCCTCTCGCAGGTCTGCGGCTGCTTTACTGCGTGAGATGTGACTTAGGAGGCTGGTGGTGCATTAGAGTTCCCTTTTAAGATTCCCTGAATCAGCCTCAGCTGGTGTAACTGGCTGTTTTAGTGTGTCTGTGTGCATGTGTGTGCGAGTGGGTGTATGAGTGCATAAGACGACAGTGAGGCGACAAATGACGATGAAATGACGAAGAAAAAGATGCAGTTGAGGAAAGTAAACTGTACTGTACACAAAGGGTTAAGTTTTAAGTGAATCGACTCCAGAACAAACAATAAATGTGATTTCAATTTCAGACATCGTAACTTTTTTATTCTGACATTCATGTCTGTGGAGATTGTGTTCAGCTGTGTTGCACACTTTTTAACCACTAGAGGGCGGTATATACAAACTTCAGGTTTCATGGGTAACTTCAAGCACCTCAGGTCAACACAACCTTTAGAAGAAGGAAGAGGAACTAAAATCAATCGGGAAGGATGAGAACATTGACTTTGACTTTGACTAAAGCAAACAGCATAATTCACTAATAATATTGGATCATTGTGAAGAGCTTCGTTTATTGTGCTTTAATGTTTCACCCATGTTGGCAGAAAATGTAACAATGCTTACATCACAGCTGCTTATTATTGCTAATGCAACACACACAGAATATTTAAATGCATTATTAAATAGTTCTTCTCCTTTGCACTACGAGCCTTTAAGCATCTTTTAGCTCATTGTTTTGGTTCACTCCCACTCCAGTAGCCTCTAAATAACTTGGCTGTACCCGCCCAGCACCAATTAGCCTCTGAACATACAGTAGTTTGGACATTTAGCAGCCGCGCTGACTCATACCCAATACATCTCTGTTGGAGACCAACAGAGCTAAAAAGAGAACAAACATCAGATTTAAACTTTTAGTCATCGACATTATCAAAGTTAAGTCAATGTTACTCTGATGGTGTTTGATGTGTTAATAAGAAACATTTTCCCCACAATTTCACCAACTACTACATCTTGTCTCCCTGTGTGTGTAGATTCAACCATCTCTGTGTTTGTGCTTCTGGAAAAATGTCTTCTTGAGTAATGGTTAAAAAGGGTTCTGAGGTCACTGACTGTGACCTTGACCTGTGACCTTTTACCACCAAAGTCCAATCAGTTCATCCTTGAAACCACATGACTGTGACAAGTTTCAAGGAATTCCCTCAAGGTGTTACTTAGATAATGCATTTACCAAACCTGTGTTTTGTGAGGTCAGTAATGCCCCTGGCCATTTGACCTTTGACCCCAAGGTTTAATGAGTTCATCTTTAAGTAGTGAATGTTTTTGCCAGATTTGTAGTCACTGGGTCCCAAAGAATTGGATTGATACTATTGATGTAGTGTGTTGTAGTGTCATTGTCACACAGAAGACTAAGTGCTTTATTGGCAAGAATAACAACGGTACTATAATGGTACCTTGTGGTGCCCCTGTGTTTGGAGTAGCTAATCCTGACAGCTTTAAAAAGAAAATAAAAACACATTCACCATTTGCATCTAACAACCATTTGAAGTAAACAGTCTAATACAGTTTGTTGTCTATTCAACATGTCAGAATGAATGAAGATATCCCATACAGTTACATAGTTAAATCTGGCCAGGCTCATCATGTGTGGTCTTAATGGATGACTTGATAAGAACTTTATTCCACTGTTGGTAGCCGTACATACCTCTGTATGGACCATTACAGTTTCTGTATAGTGTAGGAAATGTCTTTTTAAAACAAAGCTGATTATTTCGACTCAGGCAGAGCAAAACAACTGCTACACTATCTGACTGATCAGGGCGTTCTTATCCTTAGCTGGAGATTTTCTGGACACTTGGTAGCAGCAGAAACACCTCTTGAGTTAATATAGCTCTCCTGCACGCAAACAGTTGCTTTATTACACATTGAGCAGCAATGTAGCACCATTATCATTCCTTCGGAGGCGTGTGTCTGGCCACCTGATACATGTGAGTGCTCTGTTAGCATTATTAGCTCTGTTTTTGATCAGCCTCTTGAGCAGTAAAATGCTCCACTATGTTCACCAGCTGGGTTCCAACAAAGTGTGTCTGCGGGGCAGGTAATGTGCAGTGGGTTTAAGAATTCAGTATTTTTAGTGTTTCTCACTGAAAACAGCTGACTTATTCCATAAAAGAATAATTGTGGACCAGAAAACAAAAGACTGAGACATCTGGAAGTGCCGTAGAGCTGAAGGGAACGATAGATCCAGACAACAATTCTCAGTGGGATTGTCACCAGAGGCCGCTCCTTTAAAATTATGTGTTCAGTTGTTCATATGAAAATATTGATTATAGCTGCTTTATGTTCATATTTAATGAGGCGGGACAAGAATCCTTCAGCTCAGAGAGACTTACAAATGAACCTGCATGACAGACAGATTTTAATGACTTCATTTGTTCTTTATGACTCCACTTTTCTTACCTTGAAAGCCAGGATGCCACAAGCAAGATCAATTTTTATTAACGTGACGTGTACTTTCAAGTAAAAGCAATGATTCTGATCAATGATGAGGTTAATGAGTTAAGAGGTTAGGTTATAATGTTTGCTTGTGGTTGGTTCCTTCATCCCTGTTCTTACTTTCATATCATGAATTTTAGCTTCACTGTTTACTGAGCTCTGATGAAAACCACAATTTTAACATTGTTAACACGTCAATGTGACGTTTTTCTATCTATCATGACGAAAGGTAGTCAATGCCATGACTGTATATGGCCAGTAAAACAATAACAGACTCATAAAAACAGATTCATGTCAAATAACCTGAAGAACCAGCACCATTAAGAAAAAGAAACTCCAAACATTGTCAATACAGAAAGCAAAAGTTTGGATTAAAAAAACACTGTGTGCATCCATGGCCAGTTACAAACTAATCATCAACATAAACAAAAACATGACTCAGACCTGTGGCTGAATGGCTGTGATGTTTCTTCTAATTAAACTTATCTCTGCTCTTTCTGTCAATCTACAGGAACAAACAGCGCTGGCGGGCGGGGCACAAATCCAGATACAGATTTCTCCATAAAAAAGTAAACATAGATGTCATTCCAGCCTCCCATTGTGCCTTTTCCCCTTGTGCCGTGGTTAACCTTGTTAAATGTTCAATAATAATCATAGCAGAATATTTCTCCGTTCAGGGTGGTCACGGCCACAGTACGTTACCCTCCGGCTGTGCCGCTGCAGAACTGACTCAAACAGATGTATGCGGTGACAGTAGACTGTCTAAAACCTGTTTGAATCTAGTTTACAGCATGTGTAGATGATTCCTGTGAATGAAAACAGCCAGGGACCTACAGTGCCCTTCCCACGTTGTTTTACTTGGACGTGCAGCCCCACACACTCGTCCAAGTGGACAACACTGTGTCTGTGTTCCTGAGAACATCTGTGTGGATCACTTTTTTTTTCCTTTTTCTTTTTAAATTCCCTTCAGTTTCTTCAGTGGGAAACTCACCAAGATAACAGCATGGGGGAGGAAGAGGAGGCTCTAAGAGTTCAAGGCCTGAACCATTGATACAGTAAGTTCATTTAAACAACAAACCACTGTTAGAATTTAAAAAAGGAACGGAAATTACTTAGTTCTCTCAAAAATCAGCACCTTATATTCTTAAATGCAGAGTAAGTACACAAATTTCCCTCGAATAACTGATTTAATTGTGATTAGATGGTATCTTATTTATTTTTATTTTATTTAACCTTTATTTAACCAGGCAAGCAAATTAAGAACAGAATTTCTTATTTTCAAGTAACTGGACATACATGATACATCAAGGGCCGTTTTGGGCTCAGCATCTGGCCCATGGACACTTTGACGTGAAGACTGGACGAGCCAGGGATCAAACCACTGATGTTCTGGTAGGTGGACAGTCCGCTGCATCTCGTGAGCCGCAGCCTCCTAGGGGACAATTGTCCAGTCCTATTCCCTCTAGATATTGATGACAGATGAAGTGACATTAGTCCATCAGTCCTTTGGGAAAAGATGCTGGAAACGTTTCATGTTGATACAAATAAGGTCACTCCCACTGTAATAGGTTGTTTAGCTTGGATTTAAACAAAAAGAGATAAATTGCGTCGTGCTGAGGCAGCTGCAGATGTTACACTCTGACTGCCTGCCAATACACAAACACCTTGAGAATACAAATATCAAGAGATCCACTCTGAATCCAAACAAAAAACAAGACTCCCATGTAAGAAAAGTAAAACACCACAAAATGAACTCTCATCTTTTACCAATAAGACACAGATGGAAATAATTACAATAGAGTTATTTATTCTATAGTGTAAATAACACTCACATCTAGTCACAGATTCAGATTCCAACAAGGTGACATTGTTATCTGTGTTGTAACGTGTCGGCGATGGAACATGAATACGCATTTAAGCAGCGGAAACATAATACATAAACAACTCGATTCCTATGCAGCAACACATGGGAGGAGTTTCATAACTGCGTCTTCTATTCACGGAGGTCAGTAGTTCAGATGTGCAGCCACATTTATATACTGATGAGAAAAATACGATTTCAAGATGTGAAACTACATGAAAGCAGGAATTGTATAAACCAAGACAAGATGCTTGAAGTCTTATCTGAAGATGGTGGCAGAACCAAACTGATGAACCGCAGCTTCCCGACTGTCATGATGTTAATCAAAGTGTTTCAGAGTAAGTTGCTGCAGCTGTTTCCTAAAAAATCTTCACACTCTTATCACATAACCAGCAGGCACCACAGATTATCTGCACATTTTCATGTATTGCTTTGGATACAGCGTTGCTGTCGAGTTCTGACTGTTACCAAGCCCAAATTAAAGCACCGGCTTTGAGCTACATCATAGCTTTGGACCACATATTTCCCTCCTAACGGGATACACACACATAGTTGTGTCAGCATGACCTCAAAGGATGTTACACTGACTTGCATTCATTTCCTGGAGATTGACTCTATAACTACTACCTGCCTAACGCTAACTCTTACCATAACGTTGACCAACACAACTCCACAAACTGTTCCCTTCCTCCATCCTCCATCCAACCCTTCTTTCCACAATCATTTTTTCCATTCCTTCTTTCCTTCCTTCCGTCCTCCCATCTTTCCCATCGCCCATCCTTCTGCTTCCTTCCTTGACCTAATCTGTTCCTTGCCTCAATTTTTCTTTTACTTTTCCCTTCTTTCCATCCTTCCTTCGTTCCCTTTTATCCTTACTTCTTCTTCCTTCTTCTTTTGATCTAATTGGCCCAATCTGTAACATCCCTCCATCTTTCTTCCCTTCCCTTTCCCTTCCTTTTTTCTACAATCATTTTCCCTTCCTTCTGTCCCTTAATCCCTCCTTCTTTGCCCAGGAGGACAACAAACAACGTCTTCACCTCAACAGTCAGTCCCTTCAGGTGCTCTTTGTCCCAGTGACGTCAATAAGTCCCTAGAAGCAACTGTGTGAATAGAAAACATGAGTTATACCTGGACCACACACACACACACACGCACGTCTATGTATTGAGTGGATTTGTATTGATCACTCACTGCTCTTTGAAATCAATATGATGCAGAGCCCTGACACCAAAATATACTACACTATAAATCACATTGGTACTTGCAATAAAACCTGTCTCTTTCTTATGGTTTCTCCCCTGCTGTTACAACAGCAGACCTCTACAACTTCAGCATGTCAATGTTTTTTTCTAGCCGTGCACCAACCTCAGTGTCAAATTGACACATTTGAAAGACACTGGTGTCTTTTACGTTCACACTTATCATGACACCTTAAGTCACTTTGACAGAATTCAACACCACACTAGCTCAGAGCTACTTGAAGTTGCACCAAACAAGTCCCAGGAAGCAACAGTGCCAAATTGTTAGCCAGAAAGCAGATTTTACAATCCTGGAAATCTGAAAGGGCTCCTTCATCCGAAATGTGGTTGATGGAACTGGAGAATGGAGAAAATCAGGGACATTATGTCTGCTAAAGAGGAAATCTTTTCTAAAACCTGGCAACCTTTTCTTGATTAAATGTCTGGAAACTGACTTTTAATCTTTCACTGTGCCAGTATCTGTCAGATGTTTGTCACATGTCGAAAACCTCTGTAAAAAAAACTGTACTTTTCTGTGTAGCACTGCCAACTATTGTGAATATATATCTATCCCTCTTATGAAACAATAAAAATAAATACACACAGAAAAAAGAATACATTTAACCATTAACATATACAGCAGACAATGTAGCCTACACACAAACAAGCACTAATACACACAGTCCAGTGCAATATTACACTACTAAATTGCTAGGCCAATATATGCCAGCACTCTGGCCAGTATGCAAGAAGTTTGTTGGCACTTCATACGTCTAGTTAGAAGTCCGTTTACAACACAGTGGCAATCAAATGTGTAAAAGGTTGCTGATCGTAGCTGCTTTTATTTGTCTTGTAAAGAACCTTGTAAGTTTGTTAAGAAAGGTGCAATATAAATAGAATAGTATCATCATTATTTCCATGACAGGAATAAATCAATAACATTATATTACAGCCTTTCACTTGGAGGCCTGTTACTGAGCACACCAGTTCACTGACATGGCTTCAGGCACTTAATGTGTTATTCCTCCTCCTATAACAAGATAAAAATGTCTCCTGTTAAAAAGCTCTGGCTCAACAAATTCGAGGGGCTTAATGTACCTGGGCCTCTGAGATAGTAGATAAGCCCTACTTCCATAAACCTTCCGAGAAGAAAGACGGAAATTGTAAACGTGAACCTAATGTTATGTCTAACACTAGAGGAAGTTTTCGTCGTCATGGGATAATATGATGTGATTTTTTTGTGTTAGTCTGAATATTTATCCAACATGGTCATTCAAAAGTTATTAATTCACAATTTAATAATGATATAAAAACAAATTGTGTTTTGACAAGTCATAGAGTAATTCTCTAGGTGAAACTGAATTGAAGGCCATAAAAATCACATCAGATGTAAAAAAATAAAATAAAAAAAAACGGTGTGAGAAGTCTTCGAGGTCATCCCTCTGTGATTAGTTGAGCTCTCGTTCCATTTCACATCCATGTTTGGTGTGAGAGTGAGAGCTGATCCCACCTATAAACTGTTTTCTGTTCGCACGCAACCAGTGAACCACATCAAGGGAATTAAGTATCTGGACCAATGGAGGCAAATATTTTAATAAGTTAATCTGTATACGGATACACTCTGGCCCTTTTGGGGCGCCTGCATCTTGATCCTTCAACATGTTCCCCCTGACATTTGTTTTTAATCTTCAGAGACGCTAATTCAGAGGGGAACCGAGGGCAAAAACAGGAAAGGTTCATATCTCTGTGGAGATTAGATCCTCGCAACCCGGAGGTGCCACATGCATGTCCAACCTGACCTATTATTAGCTCACAAAGTTACACATGAAGATTGCAAGATAACCAAGATATACACATAATTAAATAAAAGACAGGGGGACTTCAGTATTTTGGAAAGTATGACAAAAAGTTCCAAAGTAAACACACTGAAAATACCAGAACAAACCGACTTTACTGCTCGGACAAACACAAATACATGTGAGAGAACGACTACAAGCTCTCAGTTGTTTCCTCTTACTTCACAAAATACAGGAGACATAAATCTTCACTTGTTTAATAAGATGTCTCAGTTGTTGAAAATGCATTAGTCTGATGTGCCAATTGAAGCCTCATCTGCAGGGCTATGAGGGGCTTGTTGACACATGAAAGTGATGGATGATGATTGAAGAAAAGTGCTGTTTCAGAGCAGCTCAGACCACCCTGAACCTCCACTGAGCTCACACTGATGTTAGCACACACCCAGGAATCTAACATTGGCTGACTTTCTCCATTCTCACTAGAAGTGTTGTCTCCCTGCATATCTGAAGAGTTCAGTGACTCCATCCGTGACACATAACTCACAATATGCACTACACCGTGTTCCAAATTATTACGCAAATTTCATTTTTCTCAAGATTTTCCTAAATAGTCGATGCAAACGACAGTCAGCATAATTTTCAAGTCATCAACTGTGAATTTCATCAAAAACATCTTAACAGGTCAAGTTACATTTTAACATAGGAGCCCTTATTTGATAGCAGCTTCACAATTCTTGCATCCATTGACCTTGTGAGTTTTTGGACAGTTTCTGCTTGAATGCCGTTGCAGGATGTCAGAATAGCCTCCCAGAGCTGCTGTTTGGATGTGAACTGCCTCCCACCCTCATAGATCTTTTGCTTGAGGATGCTCCAAAGGTTCTCAATAGGGTTGAACTCAGGGTATGGGGGCCACACCATGAGGTTCTCTCCTTTTTATGCCCATAGCAGCCAATGATGCAGAGGTATTCCTTGCAGCATGAGATGGTGCATTGTCATGCATGAAGACGATTTTGTTATGGAAAGCACGGTTCTTACTTTTGTACCATGGAAGAAAGTGGTCAGTCAGAAACTCCACATACTTTACAGAGGTCATATTCACAGCTTACGGGACCTTAAAGGGGCCGACCAGCTAAAAAAAGGTGATTGGGGAAATAAAGTGATTTCATGATGATTCCATGGGGAGACGTATAGGTATATATATATATTTACACACACGTACGTACATGATCAAGAGCAAAATCAATATCTTGATCTTGCAGTTGCATAACCTTAGATCCTCATGTATCCAGAGCATGTGGGATATTAATATATTCCTCCCTACCAGACAAAGTGTTGTGCATAATGTGCTAATGTGAAATGTGAGGGTGAAACAAAGGTTATGTTTAGATTGTGGCGCATATAATGTAGGATTATAGGATATGCATGCCTACAAAATCAATCAGATAAAACTAACTAACTGTTACTGCGGTATTTCTTGACCAGGATGTGACCGTGTCTGGAACAAGCAGAGGATGCAGGTTGTGAGGAGTTCACCCGCAGTCCTCCTGACAGTGACTGAAGTTATTTCAAATAAACTGTAATTCAGGAAGAGCAAGGATTGCTATATTTAGTCCTTTCCACCATGGTATTGCCTGATCTGTCACCTTCTAATTTTACAGACTCAAAGGACGGTGAGACACTGAGCAGACGGGTTTAACAGTCTGGCACCGATCCTCCTCATGAAGCCTCCAGGGCATCGTTCATCATCAGGGGGCTGTGTGAGTGGGCCGGCCTGCAAACAACAAGATGTCACCCCAAGCCTTGTATCTGTCCAACTAGAGCACCTGAAGACTAATGGCTCCCTGAGGTAAAAATCCTACTGTCTCTCAATAGCAGTGGCCCCGACTTTACTCTAGTCCCACTGAGATCAGCACTTCTGGCAAAATCCCTGTTCAGTAATACACATAAAAATATGTCTTCCCTCAAAACCACAAGAGAGAAGAAGAAATACCTTAGTCATAAACAGGCTGTTCTTTCCTATCTAGAATATCATACAAAGTGTCTTCTGTGTGTGAGTTTAGTGTTTGGGGCATTGTTTATTCTGACTCCATGCTGTGTCTGCGACTGCTGCTGAAAACACTATTTTGTTCACAGTGAAACACGCTGCTGTGAAATGTTTGTCTTTTACGTCCCTGGGGAGTAGATCTGTTTATAGTGGATATTTTTTCAGTCTTAAACAGACTTGAATGAGAAAACACAACCCTAAATTTATGCACACAGCTTCCTGACTTTGTCCAGATTCTCATGTAAACAAAGCAGAGTGCAAATTTCAGTCTCAGGGTGCAGGTGCCTCCAGTCTTCTTTTTCTCTCTTTTTTTTATATAAGATTCTATTGTAGGTTCCCAGGAGATGCATGGCGGAAATTAACTTTTTCGTGGGGGAAAACATGAACTATATTTGAGAAACTGTCAAAACAGTTTTGGTGAACTTCTGAGTAATTTGGGAGAATTAACAAAGTAAACAAATGGGTGTTTTTTTCTGGACGGAAATGGACTCTATATTTGAAAGAAGGGATCATAACACGGAAGACAATGGCGATTTAATAGGTTCTCACAAATTGTGGAGAAAAATAGCTTAAGTTAATCTATGGTCGACCTACCTCGAGTGAAATATATCGATTTTTGTGGTTGTGCTGGTATCGGACGTAATATGGCTTGGACAGAATAAGCTTTCATCATTGCTGTGATTTTCTGGTTTTACTCAGTAAGGCCGACTGTGTGAGTGTGAAGAGCATCAGGTTGCAACAGGAGCACATGATGACTGACAACACATCATTTATGTTGTAAACAGATTGTTTACTTACTTATTCCCATCTGTTCAGATCACCTGTTAGTTTTAGCAGTCTTTTTTATTGGTCCACACATGCCACATGCCAGACTTCACCTCTACTTGAATGAAGAAAGATTTTAACGAAATCCCTCCTGCAATATTTTTATACTGAATATTTTTATATTATGCACATAGTTGTTTTCTTTATTACATTAATTTGCATAAGAAATATCTGCACAGAGAACAATCAGACATGAACATTTTCATTTATTGATACAGTTGTGCTCAGAAGTTTACATACCCTGGAAGAGTTTGTAACTGTGTATTATTCATTAATTCATCCATTCTTTAAGGAAAAGATGAGTGATGATCGGGCAAAACAGATTTCTCTTATTCTTAATGTGAATCATATTAAACTGTTGAGACATCCAGAAATAACACAATCATTGAAAAAGAGAGTCTGACCAACAAATGTATGATGGTACCAGACCGTGATATCAACATAATCCCTAAATTTCCACTTTTATGAGAGCTTGAACTCTGCTGATTGGCATTCTCAAATCTTTAGATATCTTTTTAAATCCTTTTTCTGTTTTATAAAGTTGAAAACGTTCGCCCTCAGGACTTTTGACAGTGCTTTTGCTTTCCCCATGGCCCAGAATCCAGCAAAGTCAGTGTAGCAATGGATGAAATGAGCAGGTGTTTGTCAAGAGCCCAGAATCTCAATGACTTTTCATACACAGACACTAATTACAAGCAACCGAGCTCCAGGTGTGGACAGTTACCCTGAGTAGTCATTTAAACCTGTATATCAGGGGAAAATGTTGAGGGTATGTAAACTTTTGATTAGGGCCCTTTTGGTGGTTGCACTTATCATTAGGATTATTAAAGATCAAACAGTTATGTGATAATAAATCGCTTTGCCCAGCCACTAACTCTGAATAAAAAAAAGTTTTGTTGCATTATCAATATTTTCCGAAATGTAGCCAGTATTTCACAAATTTTGTCAGGCTATGTAAATTTATATAAGTATGGCATAAAAATGTTGATGTTATCCAATAGACTTATATAAATTCAACATTATATTATATTATATTTTATTATATGGAAACAGATGCAGCATGTAAACCAGCATTAAAGTCATCCTCAGCAGTTTTTCTTTGCTGTTCTCTCTCCTGCAGCCACAATGTGTTGTTTTGACAGTGGATCAGTTTTAAACGTTGCGGGCAGCAGCCACTGTGAGCTGTCAGAGTGGCAGCTCCATTCGCTGTTACCACTACGAGCTGCTAAATCACCAGCATTATCTTCAAGATAAAAATCAGCAATTGAAGATTTCCTTAGAGCCACATGGAAACGCTGCACAATAAAGTTTTTAAGTGTGTTTCACCTCTGACCAGTCGGTGGTAATTACACGGCACATTATGCTGCACTGACACGCCCACTGTTATATAACTGCAAGGTGAAGGAACCCGCAGGAGGTTAGCGCGATATCCAGGAGGTCTTTAATTACACCTTAATTACAACAATCTTCGGACACAATCAACAGATAGTAACAAGGGAAACATGTTTTTAGATAGTCTTAATTACTTTCTAAAATAACCCCACACACATGGGATGTAAGTGCAGCTGCGCCTCACTCTCATATCTTCCAGAGAGGCATTCAGAAATGATGTTCCTCTCTGGTTAAATTAGCTGGCTCTCCTCCAGGTTGCTGAGGTAATACCCTCCATCTGGGAAAGGGGGGCTGTTGATTGACCGCAGCCTATAAAGATTGAAAGTTTATGATCCCTGGAGCAGCATGACAAAGAAACACATTAGCATCTCATCCCCAGCTTTCTAATGGCTCGGTTATTGTCACTTGTTCCACAGAGACCTTCAAGTGAAGCGTGGCTTTTTCTCGTAACTCTGAGTCACCTCGTGGCCCTGCCACTGAGATTTTCAAGCCACTGAGTTTTTCCAGAAACAACCGTCTGGATGCAGGACTGGGAGAGTTTATCGTAATATCTCTGGCTGTCTATTTGCACTGCTTGTATGCTGTCAATAAGATTTATTACTTTTGTCTGTCATGGGCTGTTTGCTGAGCTGATTAGCACATGAGATCCAGTAGAAAGTTATTACAGAAGGCAGGCCTGTTAATATGAGGCTTCACACCATCAACAGGGCTCGTGCACTGTGGCGCTGTGCTCTGGCATTTTAAAAATCAAGCTGATTGGACGCTCTAATTGAAAGCCCTGGGTCAGTAATCGTGCACCTTTGAACACAAACTGAGTCATCGTATCTATTACACTGGTTTCAGTGTGGAGCTATACACTATAACGTTTGACATTCATCACTTTTTCTGTTTCCCTTGGAAACATGTCTGTTGTTGTTTGTGCTACTTGCAGCGAATGTCTGTATTTGGTTGTGTTGTGTGTAATTGCAGTGCATGGGATGGGACTGGGATGGTGCCAGTGTTTTTAGAGAAGTGGATCAGTGGTGTGCACTGTCGCCTCTCTGTGAGAAAGCTCTGAGTGGAATTTGCATGTTCTCCCTGTACCTGCGTGGGGTTTATTATGTTAACTGGTGACTGGATCATCCATATTGTATTTGTGTGAGTGTGCGTGTGAGCTCTTTGTTTGCTCCAGGTTGTACGTGGCTCTGTGTCAGCTGGGATTGGCTCCAGCCCACCGTTGTGACAGTTCATCTACCAATTAGTTTCCAAATGTGACAATGTGAAGTTCAGCGAAGATCCATTATTTGAGAGTGAGTGTAAGAATAGAGGCTGTGATGGACCACACTGGTGTCAGTGGCTCCTTGCTCATCTTCTAAAAATAGCTGAAACATCTCATCTGTTGTACTTCACATGTCAGAGGCAAACGCTTGGACTGTTATTTTCTACAAAATAGTCCAAGGAGCAAAATCTCCGAAAGACATCATGAAGCCTGAGGCGCTGATCCGTTTTGTACTGGAACAGACCGGAACGCAGTGACGTGGGCGGCGAGATGAGTGGGCTGACAGCTATTTCCGTGTCATTTACTGACCTGGATCAAACAACACTTTCAGCTCTGTGAGACAGTATTGATCTGTTTGGACGCTCTTTGAAGTCAGGGGATGCATTAAGATGAGGAGCGATCCCGGAGCCACTCCACGGATGGAAGTGCAATGTTTAATTAAGCAGAGGGCTGCGAGGAAGGAAAAAAGAAATCACAGGCTCATCAATTTCTGATAAATAGAGTGCATAATGAAATAAGTGATCTGCCAAAAAGTGGTCTGCCGCAACACTCAGTTTGGTTCGATTGGGAATTTTGTATGCAGCGTTTCCTGTTTCCTCAGTTTCTCACTTGTTTGAAAGAAGAGAGCAAAACTTCAAAAGTAATGATAGAAATGCATGTTTAATATTTAAATGACTCACTTTTCACTAAACTGATGATATTTCAAGCAGATATTTTGGACATTGCAGACCTGTGGATCCCTCAGCTTGACAAAGTGGTGTGCATGACACCGTATATGGACAGTGGTGTCTGTGTTTAAAAATAAAAGTCAACATGTAAGGAAACACCTCCACTATGGCCTTCAAAGTCCTCATTTGCTTCTATCACCAAGATGGAGACCGGATGTCGTCAAGCCAGGAGAAATAATGGATATACACTTAGCAGCGAAGAAAAGGTAAAACAGTCTGAGTGAAGTGCTGGAGCGTCAGGCCCATAGCCGGCTGTCATAGGCAACGGGAGCCTGGAGGGCTGTGCTGTCAGCATGGGTCCACCGCCACCAACTAGCAGCTGCCCACAGCGCCACTTCACCTGCGCTCTGTCATTCACTGGCTGTGGAAATTGGAGGAGGGGGCTCTGCAGATACACTCACCACCAAACATGAGTAGAAGCCCAAAGGTGATGATCAAGCAGGATTTCAAGTCTCAGTGTTATTTTTTGGTTGGAGCTTTTTGCCTTTAATTGAAGTAACAGTCGAGAGAGAGAAAATGGGGAGGCAGAGAGAGGAAGAACAACATGCAGGAAAGGGTCACCAGATTCGGGATTCGAACTGGGGCCAGCTACTGCCTGCTCAACCCACTGAGCTACGTACTGTATACGGTGACCCCGCGATTTTATTGTTTAAGAAAGATCCTGCAGACTCTACCTTAAATTTCATCGGCATCGGCTTGTCACGGTTTGTCTTTTGCGTTTCTAGTTTATGTCCTGAAGTTCCCAGTGTCTCGTCTTCCTGTCCTGTCCCTCCTGTGATTACCACTTGTGTCTCACCTGTGTGTGACTGCGCCACCTCTCTCATTTATTTTCCCTCAGCGTTTTTCTTTGTCGGTTTGTTTGTGTGAGTACCTGATCTTCGTTTCCTTTGTTTCAATATTTGTGTGAATTTGATGTCTTTGTGTCTGTCAGCCGGTGAGGATGGAGACTTTTTGTCTTTTATCGCGCAGCTTTAGCTTCAGTGGATAAAAAACTTGTGCAAAGCCTCTGCATTAGTGTTAAATAGTGTTGTACTGAAAGAAAGCACAAGTTTTACATTGTTCATCCCCTCTATTTTGAGGTTTTTCAGACGACAGCATCATGTACTGTATGTTGTGTGGACCATCTTCCTTCAGGACATGTTTGGGACACTGACTCTGCTGAGTCGTAGCATTTCTTCCCACTGCAACCCACTCCCCTCCCACTCCAACACTGAGGCTGCAGCAAAAGGGCAAATGAGAGGTTGGCGGGGAAACCAAGGATGACTGAAGCACTGGTCATTTGTAACAATTTCTCCAGTCAGAACAAGATACAAATCACCTAGCTCAGGCTAGCTGGTTCACTCTGAAACATGCTCCCTATGAGAAGTAGAAGTAAAAATAGAAGTAGAGTAGATCCCTGTGATAGACACAAAGAATAGCTACTTATTTTGACTTTGAATTAAGACTTTTTTTTTCTTGACTTTAATTAATTTTTTAAAAGCACAGTCTGCTCTGTATTTAAGCTCTTCAAACTTAGAATATGTTTATGATGTGTCACACACACGCACACACTTTATATAACAATATTAAAGTTTTTTAAAGTCAATTAAGATTAACCTCCACGCTGTATTTGTTTGTAAGAAGAATAGTTCACTCCAGTAAACAGTAGAAAAGGAGAGCAGGGGTATTATCCTGTACATGGACACACACCCAGGCACCAAACATGGCCTGATATTTTCCTCCAAAAGCCTTGTTGGCTTCTTATTTTGGGAATGTCTGGGAGCGACTCAGTTTGATTATTTGCCCATTTGTGTGTTCCTGTTTAGCCTATTTTTTGCCCATGAGAACGCCTTTGTCTGTGATTAGGACTCAGGCTGCCGAATTGTTAGCTTTTAATTGAGCTTTTGTTTTCAGTGATTTTATAATCCATTGACTTCTTGCCTTTACCTCCTGTGGTCTTGATGTGGATGTATCTCTTGCCTGGATGAATGACAAAGTCACCTGTGATTTTTATATCAAGGCTGATGAGTTTCCATTTCCACCCTCTGGTTCATTCTGTGTATATTCCTCCCTGAATCATTATTATAATATCACTCTGCAATTTAATGCCCTCCAATTTCAAGCCAGCCAGAAAGTGTTTTTCCTCCTCTGTTTGAAAGAAATGGTGCGCAGGGTCTGAACATTAAAGAAATATGACCCTAATGAAGTCCCTGCTGCGTGTCTCTCCTCTCACTCACAGGCTCCATTTCTTTTACTGCATAGTTTGTATACACATAAACTTTTTTAAAAGGGTTTTTTTTTTCATCAGTGGCATCCAGTTACTGGAAAAAGTGTTTGTTTTAAGTGGAGCCAAACATGTTCTTCACTGGCACAGTAATTTGGAAAATGAAAGCACAGGTGTTGCAGAGATAATGCAGAGGCCGCTACCCCATCCAGCTTTTGTGGTTAAAGTTCAAATAAGAGCAAATTCATTGGAGTAGTAAGCAACACAACATGTTCTTCACTCCTTGGCTGTAATGGCCTGCATGTATCAGATCAATAAAAGTGTTGATGTGAGTAATACTCGGCGGTTCTTCTCCATTAAGTCGTCATGCTGGAATCATTTGTGATTGTGTGCATGATTGTTTTTTTCCAGCGCCAAATTTGACGTCAAAAATTCAGAGAATACCATCCTTCATCATCATCGTTATGGAGACCTTATCAAGGAGTTGACATAATGTCTGCCTGATTTAAAGCTGTTTAAGCAAACTCTGTTTAGATGTGAGTCTAGATTCCAGATGTTTGTGTGTTTTGTCAGTGAAAGTAGTGAGTCACGCTCTTAACTCTCCTTCCCGTACTGCGGCTGCCTCCGCAACCCTTCAGATATTGAAGGGCAGTTAATCTCTTTGGGACGCTATTTTTTTTCTGCTCTGCTAACACCTCCACCAACCTGTAGACAGGAAGGAAGGATATTATTGTGTTTCCTTGAAAGAAAGGATGTTTAATTTAATCAAGTGAGGTTTTGGGCGACTTTGACATGGGACATGAGAAAAATTAAACATCCTTTGTCAGATTTATAAAGCGACGTGGCGGACACTGAATTAAAAGCTTTTTTAAAGTTAGAATGAACTTAAAATTTACTATCCGCTTCAGACATTTTCAGGCCGTTCAGCCAGCCCACTATCCTCACTTGACCTGCAGTCTCTCCTCTCAGAGCGGAAGGGCTGAACACAGGCAAGATTGTGAGGATTGCTGGGAATAACAAATTACATAAACTAATGGCTCCATAATGGATCCCTTTCTACGTTGCAATGAGAGACGTAGCAAATGCCGTAGATGTGACTTTGAACAGGACAGTTCAATTTTAAACACCAAGAGAAGGAAAGAGTAAAAATAGCGCCCGTAGAAGCGTTGGCGTTGGAAGTGTCAGCGTATATTTTGGGATTGTTTGTATTTTTTGCAGCTGTAAAATACCACAGATCTCAATCACAGCCATGTTTTGTCCTTACAACTGCTACTGAACATCAAGCTTAGAAGAAGTAAACGCAGGAACTGATTTTATGAGTTTATGTAATTTAGTTTATGTAATTTCGGTTTAAATACAGTTTCAAAGGGTGATTCTCTGTGATTATTGTGCAGTTAATTATCACAAAATTGGAGATAAGCCTGAGAACTCGCCAGGCTGTTTATTAAACCTGATAAGATCCTAAAGCAAATATGGTCAGTGATAATAAAACAGAGCTGGGGCTTGTGAGGGCGTGAGGGGGAAGCAATCAATCATGTTGACAGGATTTAAATCAATACAAATCTATCAAAAAGCAAATCCACTTCAAAGAAAAATGGCGTGTCAATCTAACATCATGGTGTCATGCATAATTTCAACTAAATACCAGGCAAAAGCCTACAGATCTGTAGCGGCCTTGAATGAACATGGGAAATCTAGGAAACTTTCTGGTCAGTATTAACATTTTTAGATTTACAGGACAATACATCTTCAGTAACATCAACATTTGGTGACCACTATAGCAGAGTGATGTGACCCACCAGGAGACAGTGCCATCCAAAACACTCAGGTGATGGTGCCAACTAACAGATTTAGCAGTGAAATCTAAAGCTAAACAACTCATTCATGATTTCCCATTGGGATAATAAATTCCTCTACATCTAGATTAGGCAGAGGATCAGAGCTGGGAAGGGCCTTGAGCATGGGAGGAATTATTATTGTTTTGGGCAGAACGATATTCACTTAAAATAGGCCTAAAGGACACGCTGAGAAGTCAACAGGCGTGCTAGCAGCTCGCAGCAGCTCTCTGAGACACAGAGGTGCAGTAGCATTCAGCTTAAGACAGTGCACATTTAGTAGGCTGAACATTTCCACCTGCTTGTGGCACCACAGAAAAACTCAGTCATTAAAGGAGATATATTATGCCCCATTTCCACAAGTTAAAATAGTTCCCAGTTGTCTTAAAGACATATCTGTGACATGCTTTGGTCAAAATACTCCAAGGATCAAACATCACAGCTCTTTTCATCCTCTTAAAACAGCCCTGTTCAGACAGCTGGTTTCAGAGCCTGTCCCTTTAAATGCAAATGAACCACTGCTTGCCCCGCCCCACTCTTTCTACTGGTACCATATAGGGGTGGAGTTATGCAAATTCGAAACCTAGTTCACTGGGAGACAACTGAGGGAACAACTCGTAAAACCACATGGATTTTAACCTATAGGTTTTTTTTTTGTTTTTTTGTCAATTCTTACATTGTGGGGGCTGGAAGGCAAGACAAACACCCAAATAAAAAATAGTTATATTTCCATAATATGTCCCCTTTAAACTGCCAAAAGAAAGTTTTCACAAGAAGATAAAGTGATGAAAATATTCTGCATGAAGCAAACATTTGAATGGATATTGGATGATTTTGTTGGGTGTTTTTAAAAGTAGCCTATCTGAAACTTTGTTGTGTTTTCTGAAGCCCCATGTGCCCCTGTGTTCTCACACAGCTCAGGATCCAATGTAGATAAATGTACTGGATATGCACGACTACCTCACATGTCAAAAAACCTTAACTACCACTTTAAACATCTTCACACAATTTTTGGCCTTTTTCTAAACTCTCAGAATTTTAGATGAGATGAGGCTTACATAGAGTAAGCCTCAATAATGCAGTTATTACTGATCATTATGTGTAGTCACACACACTTTCAAAACCCTGCATAGTTAAAATGGGCATGATTGAGAGAGCCGTGCAATGATAATGAAATGAATAGAAAAGGCTCCAATATTTTATTGTAGAGGTGTTCGCTGCTCCTGCAGTTTTCTACAGTACTGCAGTATTTCAGGATCGAGTGATTTCAGTCTAGACATAAGTGGTTGCAGCTAGCTTGATGATTGCTTGTTGGTGAATACAGAGTTGTAGTGACCCAGTGTTTGCTGTGTTACGCGTACACAGCTGCTGTTGTTGTGTGTGGACCAACTCCCCATCAGTCATGGAAATTTCCAAACCTTCCCTCATACGTGGCTCTTGCGGTGCTGGCACCCTCTCTGCCGCTTCACATACATGACGCAGACGTTGTGTGGAGCAAACGCACACACGGGTATTCTAATGCTTTTTACCTCCATTAGGCACAGCCTATTTGAATGGTTCAAGGCCTCATATTACTTCTCATTATCCTGTCCTTTCCGATCCAGGCTGTAACGGTGTGACGAAACGAACCATCCAAAAATGGCAGGACAGGAAATACGTGGTTCACTAGGCTGATCCGCCGCTATGCTCATCTTCTCAGACTAAAAGGGCCTTGCGGGATGTGAAGCCCTTTGTCCTTTACGGTATGACAGATCTTGTGTAGTGGAGGAGCGGAGGAGGCAGTCTTTGGTGAGGCTCCACAGCTGTGTGGATTAACCGGGGGCCCGCAGCCTGACCACAAAAGGAAAAATACAGCAGGGACTCACAGTCGCACTGAAAAGAGTGAGAGAGAAGATTATTGTTTCAGAATGAAGTCACGCTGCTGTAATGAACTCATATCATAGCTGTGTGTGATGTGGACCACGGACCAGGCCAAGGTGATTGTATCTTTGTCATGTTAATGTATTCCACAGAAACAGAACTGTGTTCCACAGTGTTCCCCAGCAGCTGACCCTGCTCTTAGATTTACAGTTTTAAAGAACTTCATCCTATTTGTGTTTTATTTATTAACCTTCCTTGTCCCATAAATGATGTGAAGCCTCATAATTTAAGTTATGACAGAGCGACAAGACATTTAATCACTGATTACCACCCACAGAAAAGCTTTTGATCATAGTAGGAGTTCATATGACATTAATCAGAATTATTAACTATCCCACTTAAAATAGACCTAATTTCTTCATTTTTGTTGTGACTTTTGGAGAAACAAACACAACGGTAGTAAGAAACAAAGCAGGCATTTCAAGCCTCACTGCACAATAATGATTAACAGGCATTGGACAGTTTAAAAAAGTATAAAAACCTATTCATCTTTTTTTATAATTCCTTTGTTAGCGTTAGACCTGGCGGCCTCATTACAGTGCAACTCAACTGCCAAATCGTAAGGTTCAGTGTTTTGCTAGAAGGTTAATGCAGCTTGATCACCTACACACAAATGTGCGTTCTCTGTGCAAAGTGGGCATGATTGTTTGACTGTTACTTTAGGAAAGTAACAAAATCTGTTGCGATGAAAACAACCAGAAAGTCATGAACAGGCTGTGGTTTCAGACTCTGTTCGACCACCTGGTAGGCACTTTGTTTGAAGCATGCTGACCACTTTTGCATTTTCCAACTTGTTGTTTTGGTTTTGCAGCCCACATCTTTTTCTTCTTAAGCTGTTAGTTCAGTTCCTTGGAAGTGCTTGATGGGGGGTGATGGTCTGTTGATGAAACAAACAATGGCTAGCCAGCTGGAAAGAGAAACGAGTGTGGGTTTGAACTCAAATATTAAAAGGCAGTTTTGTGTGAATGTTTGACTTGTTTGACTTGTTATACTTAATTTTAATGGAAGTGCTTTAAATATTTGTGTCCTTTTTAAAAAAAAATTCAGAACATATTTGTACAGTTCTTTTTGACACATTAATGTGGTCCTTGGCCTTAGGCTTGTCCCTCATCTGGCTCCACAGTGGCCCGAGACATATAGGGAGTGTTGAGAGACAAAGCCTGGCCCACCCTTATTTATCTCTGTTCATATCTGAGATCAAGGATCTCACTGGAAGTCCTGTTATTAACTGAGGGTTATTGTGCTTCGCAAAGAATGAGACACCCATGAAGTGAGGGCCACACAGTGACAGTATGGACTCAAGTGGTTATTGTCTGCACATAATAACTATTGTTAGAAGCTTACTGTAGCTCCCTTATCTACTTCCTCTGGCTTCATAAATCGAGGTTATACTTCTCAACCACATACTTCTTACTGTCTTTTGTATAAAACCAGATAACGACATAAACAGAAAACCATAATATAATATTTTAACTGACACACATAGTTTAGCTTCAGCAGAATAGCTGGAAGCAACCGGAGCAGTGAGACTCTCCCCCTCTATTCAAAATCATGATGGAACAAGCTGTCCTGCTACAAAAGGGGACTGGTGCGACTAAACACAAAACAAACTTGTATTTCAGGTGTCTAGATGGACTTGGGCCTGCAGGAAAGAGATCACCATTGGACTTTCTTTGGATTCCAATGTGTTAAGACTAAGATGGATGGAAATCTCCCTTTCACAGTTGCTGAGTGAGGGATTCCTCCGGTGTGTCTGTCAAGTCCAGTCATGTTTATGCTTCCAGTTCAGATGGTGATTTAGAGGTTTCCTCCTCCTCCAGGTTACAGATGTATCTCTGTCTGGTCTCTGAACAAGGGCTCAGCATTTGGAAAACACCCCACAGTTGAAATCATTATCTAAAAATTGATTTCTCATATTTAATTTTGAGGTAACATTATCGCAGCAGCCTTTCTAAAAACCATTTGCCTGATCAATTAATGGTGATGACAGTGACTTCCTCTGTTGTGTGATGATGTGGCAGACTGACTCTGTAAGTATTACCTCATCTAAAAGGGATTGGGCAAATAAGTTCACTCACATCCTGATAGCCCCTTTGCCAGTTGGTACATGAGTGGATGTGCTTATTTGCAACAAAGCATCTGGAGGCTACAACCTTTTGGGTGGGAGCCAGCCGATGCCATGACATGCGTTTCTCACATTGACTTTGTCACGGTTCATGAAAAGTCCAAATTCGCAGCTGAAAGTTAAATTATTTACCATGTGTTTTTACTTGAAGAGCTAATTTTTGTTTTTTACCAGCATCTGCAGGGCACAATTAAATCTGACTGTCCTTAAAGAGACACTAGTGGATATGCAAATTACATTTTAAAAGTGAAACCATGTCTTTATCCATGCTAGCAGCATGTTAGGTAAAGCATTCAGCCTAGACATTCCAGGCAAGGCTGAATGCTTTTTAATTTTTATAATACAGTGTGTGTGTGTGTGTGTGTGTTGTTCCTAATACAGTATCAAAGATTTACAAGCATGGCTGCAAACTTTAAAAGACTGTTCATAATTCATTTCCTTTCCACTCATTTTTTCCTCCCTATGTAATGGGCAATAAGTTACTTGGAACTGCCGCAAACTGATATTTCGAACTCTTCATCAGAATTTTGTATTGTTTCCACCAATCCAACGATACACATCAAGAGTAAGGAATCCAGGTCTTTAACTAATCATTCTCCCAGTGATTGTATTTTTGGATCTGACTATGTTACAGCCAAAACATTTCCAGACTACACTGCATGTTTCAGAACCAGAAACCTCCATTTGCAGAAACATTTAGTTCAAATCCTCACCACAAAAAACACCGCAAATATGTTCAAAGATTTGATCTTGTATTACATGATTTATTTGAAGTATTTTTTTCAATTAGAACTTTTATGTTTTTAATTTTTATGTCAAATTTGTCCATTTTATATATTGCACTTGTTCATCAAAAGAGATGTGTAATTGAATGTTTTATTTCATGGATATGCATTTCATGCAGATATCTAATTTGTAGTATAATTAAAAACTAATTAATGCATAAAAGTGGTGCAAGCATTAAAAGGTTAGGCAAGACTACATTCTGATATACAGACTTATACAGATACTATATGAGCTGTTGCTGTGAGAACGGACTCACAAGGACATCCTTGTGCAGTGCGGAGACAACAGAAGCTCCCCACATCAAAGTGCAAACCTGTAACTGAGCCAAGGGGAAACAATTAGGGGATGTTATCAGTGGGTAGCAGTTATCCACCCAATCTGCCATTTCACAGATAATAATGTAATGCATGGACTTTTAGATGTCAAGCATTTGTTTGCCCACTCACACACACACAAACTGTGCAGCTCTATTTTTCCCTCCCATCTGTGCTGCAAGGTACAGAGATTTAAAACGTCATGAATGACAAATCCAGTCCCTGCAGCTCTCGACAACCTTGTTTGCGGCAGCTTCCTAAACTAGAACAACAAACATTCAGTGAGGATTTTGAGATTATGCTGCCTTATACATCAGCAGACACAGCTGCTCTTCCTGTCTGCTCTCATGTTTTTTATTAAGCTTCCTTCCAGATGTTTTCAGCTACAGTACAAGTCAAAAGTTTGGTCACACTTGTGTGGCACATGAAAATACACAGCTTTGGTTCATATTTAGTTTAACGTGGTTTGCCGCCCCACATAAAAAGTGAAAAGAATTTGGGAAAACTGGCCATGGAGGAATATCTACACATCTAAACTCATTGAGAAATGTGGATCAGGCCTTCTGCTCCGCCCGGGTCAACAGGTGAAACATCAGAGAGCATCAAGGTGATTAGAGGAAGAAACGTTAGAGAGACTCAGCCACATGTCAGAGCCTCATGAGACTCATCTGCTGAAACCAGAATCAGACACATCAGAACATCTGCCGCAGTTAGCATTGTTTGTTTGTTTACCTTGTTTATTAGCTTTTAAATGGCAATGGCTTAGCCTTACATAATGTTAATAGTTGTGCTAATGCAAACTCTCGCGGTCTGTACTGACAGGTTTAACGTGCTCCCTGCAAATTCTCAGGATTGGTTCCTGGCTGCATGAATCTGTTTTTATGAGCCTGTCATTGGCTCACTGCTGTTCCGATGTGGAAATAAACAGTCAGGACATCCACTGCTTATTTTTCTCATATGTCAAAAAAAAAAAAAAACATCTTGTGAACATGTTAAAAAGGTTAAAAACTTGATTTTCCTTCAGAGAAGCTCTTCAACTGTTTTCTGTGCAGCAGTGGTCTTTTTGTTTAGCTCATTGTCTTCTGAAAATAAAACTATGCTTATAGGACATGCAGGAAGTGTCCCATATTGTGTATGGGCTATGGTGCTCAAGTGGACCCCTGAGGGGGTCTATTATATTTGGAGGTCAAGAGGAAATTACAGCAGGTGATCGCATGAATAATACAGGAATGAGAATGATTGCAAATCAAACTGTTTGACATTTCAAGTGGAGTGGAGGGAGGCAAGGAGAGATAGTATCTGGTGCTATTGTTTTACTTTGTCTCAGCAGAGACTTTGTGGCAGATATAGAGAGAGAATGTCCTCGCATTACAAGGGACTGCAGCTATTTGTCATGTGTGTTTCTGTACAGTACAATTCAGCCAATGTAAAGGTGTTAAATAAATGTGAGAAAATACTCTCCTTATACTTAGCCTACATCAGCTGTCATGTGCAAATAACATCAACAATTCCAAATTTGTGGTCAACTTATGCAATAGATGGAGGATTTGTTTGTGTGCAAGTCCTGTCTGGAAATTTTGGCACGAAAAAAAAATCATAAACAGTGTGGAAGATGGACTGAGCATCTACCATAAGCTGCAAATGTATAGCTATATGATGCCACTTTTTCAGGGAGCAGTCTAAAGTTAATGGCTCCCCTATTGCTCAATTGTATTTTTACACGCCAATAACTCCAGCCAAACACTGTATTTAAAACAGCATAGCATTTGTCAAAGACATTCCCATCCTTAATACTTGTTTATTTCATACCTTTAGGGTGTTTGACAGTGAAGAAGTAACAGTCTGAATAAAGTCCAAGTATGTCAGCTAAACAGCCAGCAGTGTTATATTAGAGCCATAAAGATACTTTTATAGGAGTCACATTTTACAAGACATCAGTTGGAAACATAAAAAAAAAGTCAGCTGGAGACAGCAATTTCAGCAAATGATCCAAAATTAGCTTGATTAGCTAGTTTTTAACAGACAAAATGGATGATCCCCAGCTTGAAACGAGAGGCTCCTGTTGCCTGACACTCTCTGAAATCAAGGATTTCTGGTAAATCAACAGCAGTTAAAGGAATTAAGTGAATGGTCATTTCCCTAAACATAAAGCCACAGACTGAGCAAACACACAGAGGCAACAGTGTTAGCGGTCCCTCAGCAGGACTAAACCTCAACAAGTTGCAGCCATGCACTTGCATGTAGGTGTTGCTTCCACTTCAGCTTGCGGTAACCGGAATGATTTTAATCGTGAGAGGTCATATACAAATGCCGAGTGCAAGTGTTTGACTACAACAGGAAGTGATAGGACTGATAGAAGGACGTGATGTGCTGATGCGCTCCAGAGGGAAGAATCTGCAGCATCTGGTCTCAATCGAGGAGGCCACAGGCGGGAGAGACTCTCTGGCTGGCACTTAGTGAATGAGGCCTTTATGAGAGGTTTGGACATGAATCTGTGAACCAAAAACAGCCAGTTCAAGCCACACTCTGACATTTAAATTAGCTTCTGGCCATGGACATGTCATGCAGCCACACATACACAAACATATTCGTAGGGTGGCTCAGAAAATAGCATTCCAGCGTATATTTAGTGAGGAACTTGCTATTCTTGCCTCAGAAACAAAGTTCAATTCAACATGGCTGCATCAGCAAACTTGCCAAATCAGCGCTGGATGCTAATGTTTTTCTTTAGGATTTAGCACCAAAAATGTGTTTGTGTTCAGCAGATTGGCACTGAAGCTCTCCGGCCTGGTTACATTTAAGAACCATGAGTCCTGGTTTGCTGTTCACTCGCACACCTTGCTGCTTCAGCAAAGAATGGTTGCTGAACAATAAGTTTTCCCAGAAGCCCTTTCCTCACTGCAGATCATACTTAGACGTTATTGTCTGGTAAAGTTTAAGTACTTACGGTAACTCAGTCAGTGCCGGCATGTTGTTGGCATAATGATGTTAGCATTAACTCAAAGCTGTAACTCTTTAAAAAAAAGTTGCAACCACCTTTTCTCATGTTCTGATATCTTTAGGTCCATATTACTGTATTAATTATACAATAGTGAGCCATGTTTTATGCATCTGATACAAAGTTCTGCAGTTGTAAAAACTGTTTGTAGGCTACCTACATTATTTTCAGTAAACCTCACCCAGCGAAAGTCACTCTGAGGCCGACAGATGAAGCTTTCTCAGTAGCAGCACAGACCGGCTCAAAAACTGTAGAATTGTTTGTTTTGATTGGACATTACTGCTGGGAAACTGCAAATGAGAACTGCCTCCTCTTTGCTCTATATAATTACATGGGATGGACTTGCAGGCACCATTTATAATAACACATGCACCGTGTTTATATTTTTACTATGTGATCCTTATTCACAAGAGGATGTAAAGTTTATTAAAACAGTATCATATTCTGTCTATTTTAAGAACATCTGTCCTTTTATATTTATAGGCCATTATCTGCAAATCACAGGCACTTAACAGTCCTGCCAATCGTTTTCCCCAACATCAGAGTTTTGGAGGTTTTGTTTTGTGCCTCCCAGGTAGTCCTTGTTTCCTGTTCATTTCAGTATACTACAAAAAGCCAACTTGTGGAGTTAATTTTTACTGCAACCGCTGCCTGAACCACTTATACCCACAATTCAGAAGTGTGCAGCATTATGCAGGAAAACAGACATACCACGATGTGCGAAATATTTAGACAAAATCCAAATTGCACTAATTCCTTTCAAGGATGGGATGAACTGGAAGGTTGTAACGAGGAGCTGGTTAGGGGTCTGCAGACTGAGGACAGTGGTGGAGCTGTTTCTGATGATATTTTAAACTAAAGTTCAGTCAGCATTGTTTTCTTTCCACAATCCATGTCTCTGTCTCTAGAGCCACTGAGTCTCCTCTTTTGTTGCACAAGCAAAGCAACACAAATAATGGTCAGGGCAAACTTTCTCCAAATTAAGCTTCTTTGTCAACGCTGCACCATAAATCAAGATAATGAAGTCTATTCTGTATAATTATCTAGTTTACAGTAAGTCTATAAACTCCATGTTATTAGCGCATGTGTTTACTGTCCTTACTTTACACGTGAAATATGCAGTGAAGTTCATGAACTGCCGTCCTCAAACCAAACACCACGCAAGCAGTGAAGCATCTGTGCTTTTATTTTGCATACTGTTGGTGTCCTCATTCAAATGATGTATGATCGTCACACGTAGTTTCCACCACGAGGGCTGTGTTATCATGTAGCCAACATCTACTCATTCTGACCATAATGTTTTTTCATCTTTGTTCAATTATTATATTTTCTCTCAGTAGTGGGCTACAAAAGGTGATGTGTCTAGTTGAAGGGTTCCAGTACAGAATCTGAGTGATGAGATGCAGTGGATGCAAGAAGAAGACTGAATTGCTATGAATACAATAGTGTCCTTGGCAGCTGCAGCTGCCCAGACCCTAATAAATAAAGTGGAAGTTAAAGCAGATATCAGCGGCACGGCCGTTTCGGCGAATGCTGCGTTCAAGGCAGGCTTTTGAAACCGTAAGTTACAGCTTCAAGTCACAACTACGACTTTGTAACGTTCCAGGCAACCCGTAGCTTGTGTTTTCACCGTCCTGTTGCCTGTGAAAGTCACTATAACGGCCACTCGTAACTTCTGACCCGTGAACTCGTACCAGATCGAACTGGTGTGACTTCACAGGAAGGAAAAACACAAAGTACGAGTTTCCTTGAACGCACCATGAGTTAGCAGCCCCCGCCCTCGTCAGGCATCTATTGGTCCTCGTGCTACGTCACCACATTCACGCGCACCCCTTGGCTGCACACGCAGCCCTTCATGCCGTTCTCTCTCCTCATTGGATAACACTTGTATCCCACAAGAAAAATTTTCTCCTCGGGTTGCAGCAGAGCAGATCGACAGGAAACACTCAATGTAAGTGATTGCCACGGAAAATAGGACTATTTAGGACTTATATTAACAAAAACATTCCATGATTTCCCTGTTAATAGGGTTTTCTCTGGAGTTTTTCCTCAGTCTATGTGAGGGTCTAAAGGCAGAGGATGTTGTTATGATGCCATGTAAATCCCTTTGAGACTGTTTGTAAACATCACTTGATGACCCTCCCTCCCCCTTCTGTCTGTCACCAACCCTGCTTCTTCCCTGCTTCCAGGTCAAACCCTGTGTCCTCCTCTTATTCAAGGTTCATTCAGGTTATGATCAGCTCGAGCAGAATAACCCCCCCCCCATCCTGAGTCTCTCTCTGCCAGGCTGCAGAACACCTCGGACCACCCAACTTCATACACTTCACATTTCTGATTTTCATTAAACATGTATTGGTGTGGTCCTTGCTAGTGAATAAATAAATAAAATGAGCCACTTAGAAAACAGTTCCACTGGAAACCCCAACAACAGCATTCCTACACATTATTGACCATAACTCTCCCTGACTCAAACAGCTGATCTGCTTTAGGTGCATTTAATGAAACTTGTGATAGAAATGTGATAGTTCTGGAGGAACTGGACCCAAATGCAGACTAGGACGTGGAAGGCAGGTATGAAGAAATGATGAATTAACTAAAGGACACAGAAAGGAACACAAACGAGACACAGGTGGAGCAATCACACACAGGTGAGACACACGAGGCAATCACAGGAGGGAGAACAGAGGAAGACAAGATGGGAACTTTTAAACAGGCCATAAACAAGGGAACAAGGTGCAAACCACAACATCTTCAACAGTTTGGAGTGCTGACAGTAAAATCAAGTAAGAAAATTAGATTTGACCTCAAAAGACATTGAGCATTGATATTCATTTAAACACCATTAGCTGGGTCATAACAAAGCGGCTCTACTACCTCATTGTCAATCACTGCACTAGATGAAAACACAGAAGATCACTGAAGTCATTAGGATGCTGTCACTGGGTAACAGTTTTTAAACTTCATGGCAGCAATGATACATGACAACAAACACCAACCACAACAAATTGAGTTAGGCTGCATCCTGTTTGAATCTAAAAAGTTAGCTTTTCCTTGTAGACTGAACTTGTGATGACAGAGCCAATCCAAAACAAGAGTATGGCCATAACCTGATTTATGGGTACAATCGAAGGTATCTGGGTCTTACATAATGTAACACACACTTTTTATACTTCCCGCTGGCTGCGTTTGGCAGCTGTTTGCGGTTGGCAGCTGTTTGCGGTTGTCAGCCTTAGCTCTGTGAGGGAGGTTTGCTGTTATGTTGAACTGGTGCTGGCAAGATTAAAGGCTCTGCACACCACGAGTCCAGCAAGTGAGTCCACCATCATGTGGAAAGGCTGAGTGTGAAGAACAAATATAATTGCACAAGACAGACCAGTTGGACTTCACACTTGAATGAAAGTCTTTCCAAGATTTCCTGAAGGCCTCTTTTCAGCGTTTATGGTAAGACTGATGAAAAATGCCAGAGCAATCAGAGGATCCACAGAGGAGATCCATAAACTTTATATTACTTGTTTTCTAATTTGTTTCTCCCTTTTTTCATTTTTTGTGCATTGCACTTTTTTATGGATTTAATACAAGAAAAGGAAAAGAGTCCAAACTGGAAAAAAAAAAAAAATCTGACATAGTTTTGGTAAGAATTCTGTGGGTAAATTAGTCTTGGTCAAATAGTTTCCTACAGAAAAGCAAAAATGACCACTTGAAAACTCTTAAATGTCCCATATTTACACTTCTCATATTTATTTTAAGTTTAAACACCCATTGTTTGTGGTCTTAAGAACCAGGTACTCTTTACCCTCTGTCTAAAGTGAATCAAAGGATGTAGCAAAGAAAAAAAGTTTGTTTGTTTCTCAATATAGACTGTTTGCGTTTCTCTGTGGACTAATTAGGCCTGGTATCAGAGCCTAGGCCTGCTTTATAATCAGTGGGGACATGGAAGTCTCACTTTATGGGAACTTTAAAGCAACACTGAGCGTCAACTTTACCATAAACTGATAGTTTCAAAATCATTTTGACGTTAATGTCGAGTTACAGGGCGAATGACCCCCCTGCCATTGAAACAGCGCCCCATGCTGGTCTGGTATTGCACTCTGTAACTTTGGTTGCTTGCCCTGTTCCTTCCTGTGAAAAAAATGCAAATGCACATTTACCTTTGTGTGTTTGTGGGGCTTCATTTGTGGATTGCATTTGTGGACTGCAAAAGGGAATTACAGTCCACAATTGGGAGGGGGGGGGTCTTTTGCAGGGGAGCTGTAAGCTGCTCCAAACAACTGTTACTGTAACTTTAACTGTAACTCTAGCTCATGTTTTTTTTATTGCTTATTGTTTATGGGTTTGGTTGTTTCTCACTTTGTTTCCCATAAAAGCAGAATTTTATTTTTTCACTGAGAAAGACCAACAATACCCACTAAACAAACAGCTGTAAACAGCCAGCTGGCTATTTGCAAGTTCCTCTCAGGAGTTGGTGGAGACCAAAAACAGAGCTAAAAAGGAAATATATCGTTATTCAGGTGGCCAAACAAAACTTAAAAAAGAGTAGCATTGGTCTGTGTCTGCTGCATGTGTAACTACGCAACTGCTGAAGTGTTGTGTTTAGAGCTTCTTACATTTGCCTTGAATTAATGAAGTATCAACTAATGGAGGTTTAATTAGGATAATTCATCTTCTATAATCTTTTTTCCAGCTGCGTCATTCAGATGATGAAATAGCATAACACAACAAACTGATTTATTTGTTGTGAATTTTGTTCTTAATTACAAAGAAAACGATCACATGCTGGCTCTTGGCATCTTGGCTGAAGCTGCAGCTCATAACCTGGGATTACAGTTCGAAACATAATAAATGAAAAAAAAAATAGTCACCTTCACAAGCAATGCCAGAACTTGAATCACCTCATTTCCTTAATTTCCTCTTTTTAAAAAACAAAAAACAAAAATGGTTTTAGGCTTAAACTCCAATGTTTGTTCATGCTACTGTTGAAGGGGTGTTTACTTATAGACTGTGTGAATGGTATGGTGCTGCTTAATGTATGTCTCATGTTAATCCATCGTGAATTCTATTATTATGAATGAACATAATTTATCATGAGATATGAAAATAACTCATTTAAAATTATTGATGTAATTGTATGAGCATAAAACACACACGCACACAAAACCAAAATAAATATGCCCTGCAAAAATAGCACATCATAAGTAGGCAAGGCAAGGCAATTTTATTTTTAGAGTCATTTTTAAACACTGTCTCATAGGGCTTTACACATCATCATGACAACATCCTCTGCCCTTAGACTCACATCGACTGAGGAAAACCCCAGAGAAAACCCTTTTAACAGGGAAACATTATTTTAGAAAAACGTCAGGGTGGGCAACAGAGGAAGGATCCCTCACTCAGGGCGTGCAGACGTGCAGTAGATGTTGTATACAGACAAGAAAGCAGTTTATAACGCAGAGTATGAAAAAACATGGAAATTATTGAGAAGTAATCAGTAGGGGCCGCATTTAGCTCACTTGGCAGAGCTGCCGCCCCATGTTGAGGCTACAGTCTTCACTGCAGGTGGCCCGGTTTGAAGCCTGCATCGGGCAGCCCTTTCCCCTCTCTGCCTCGCCGTTTCTCTCTTGACTGTGCTATCGATTAAAGGCAATAAAAAGCCCAAAAGAAAAATATACATACAAGTAATCAGTAATCAGCCATTGTCATGGTTTCCTATGACCTAATTGTAATTATTAAGAAATGGAAAATAAATGTTGTTTTTCTACATTAGTCAACCTCAATTTGTTGAGGAAAGTGAAGTACCATCCAGCCCCCAACTATTTGCAATGTGGAGACAGTTACGTATGGGCAAGGGCAAGAAAGAACAAGATTAATGCCAGTGCCCAGAGCAGAGATGATGGATGGGATATCAGCAGACAGTGATTTTTAAAATAGCTCTGATGTGTCAGAGTGCTATAGACTGAAAGGAGGTTGAGTGAGAAAATCAAGTGTTTCCTCATTCTGAACAATGCAGTAAGAGTGAAAATGGATGAATATGGGTTCAAAGCTCAACTGTAATAGCAAGCAATGATAATAAAACTCACTTTTAATCAAAGACATATTTTTCAACCAGCACTCAATTAAGTTGAACTTTGTGTGTCATAAACCAAGATTACATCTCAACACCATCGCTGACACAAGGGCCAGGGTGAAATTTGATATTTGACTTTAGCATTAAATTGAGATATGCATCAAAGTGTTGCTGACCTCTTCAAAATGACACGTCTCTCTCGTACACTGGACAGTGGACACATCCTTTTTTTCTTTTCTTTCGCATTAATATTCGAGCTCTCGTTTGATTTATACAGCAACTGACTGATAAGTGGCTGCCGCTATTTCACACTCTGTTGAGTCAAGAAATCGGCCGTTCATTACCTTTGCTTGGTGAAAGACAGGAATGCTAATGCGAGCAGCTCAGTGACTGTTCAGTCAAGCAACAGAGATTATATAGGAGGAGCCCGGTCACATTATGGACGGAAGGCAGAACAAATGTGAATGTGAATGTCTCACGTCTTTGAGAGTAGGCTACATGTATGATGCTTTAGCAAACAACCAAATTATGTGAAAGTCGGGTTTGGTTATACGCACATCGGCCGTGGGTGCTGGTGCTTTCTGTCAAACAATCAAATTATGCCAATATTTATACAGCAGTGAATGCATCATCATGCAGTCTACAGTGGTGACTAAGGCAGTGGTGACGTGCTGTGGTGCCCTGAGGTCAGCTGAGATGCTTTGCAGCCTCTGATGAAATTAGAAACAAATCAAATCTTATTGCCTCGTTCAGACAATGGCTGCCGCACAATGATGATGTATGTAAGCTATTATGTGATGTTTAACCTGTAAATAACGAAAGTCATTTTATCATGTCAGTGTTATAGCTGATGGGTTAGCATGCAGTTCATGCAATTGGATAAAATAACATTAAATAAAATGAAACAAAGGTTAAAAATGGAGAAATACAGAATGTGTGGCTGTTAACACATCAACATGCAGTGTCACTTTAGGACAAATGTGTTGAACAAGCAGGTGTTCCTAATGGAGTCAGTGAGCGTATGCCCTATTATTACCCACAATACTCACCCACGATCACCAGCTGTGTGCTCATCTAAACTTGTGTACGGTGTACACAAGTAGGTTTTTATCAGTGAGCTACAAACACATCCGCTGGCTGTGGACCATGTATGTGTCTATACTTCCACATCATGTGCAGACATGTAACTGTCTGTGTAACATTGTGACAAAGATTAAGGAAGTTGCTGTGTACTGGTCATCTGTTGAAAATATTAACGTAGTAGTTCCTCCCCCCGAGATTCCAGAGAGGAATATTCAGAGGGGGTTTCTAACTTCAGTCCCTAGGAATCTGTATTACTTGGCAGGGTAAAACTTAGATTATCTCTGGAAGTAATAAATCTCACAGAACTGCATGAGAGTTATTAAATCAAAGGCATGGTTTAAGTTTTCTGGAGGAGCAGAGTGGTATTTTCTCATATCTTGTTCAACCTTCCCTTATATTTTAGCTGCAGTAGCCTACAGTGATTGACAAGACATGTTGTGGTATAATTCACATTTATTCTCAAGTGTCTGCTATAAATCAGTGAATTTACAGTTCACTTATGTTTTTCATGCTGCCATATCCAGGTTTAGACAGGGATCCACAATTAAATTTACAGTCCATCAGTTTAATACTACTATCAACGACGTTGAACATCAGCCTGAACACAACATATCATATTATACATACATCATCATCCATATCATAGTATTAGTAACAATAATGAATGAATGGAGTGCTTTAAAATTAAAAAAAGACTGAACACAAAATTCATGGCAGAACAGGTGGCTGGCCTGTTTTAGTAATCTACCCGTTACTGATTACCATTGTTGTGATTTGCCAAATAAGGGCAAAAAATCAGATATTTTTAAAAATAAACAGGTTCCACAGAAGTAAGCAGCCCCTTGGCCTCAGTGATTCAAACAGTTCCTCAGAACGTCTCTGCTCTTCTCTATCAGCACCCACCATCCCGGTGCCAGGGAATACAACCATATTTCAGCTGTGGACAGCATGAGTTTTTGCCAGTAGCCATATAGGAGGGTTGTTTGAATACATTATTTTATGTATCCCACGCTGGTTCACATGAAATAGTGTCTCCATCCAAATGAAAAAGCACATTTTTTTCTGAGATGCTCAGGAATTTAAATTGTTCTACTACAGTTACGAACAATCCCACTGAGGCCGAGACCAATCATTCCTGACAAAATGGCTTTGAAGGACAGAGAAATAATAACAGTCATCTCAACTCATTTTCAATAACAGCTGAGTGTTATCAAAGTTCACTTTTCCTCACACACTGAACAATTGATTGCACATAAAACCAGTGAGCATGACACGCATAGTTACTGAAAAATGCCGGGACTAAAAGCGCGGCAATTATGAGGTTTTCAACAAATAAATCCTGGAATGTTTTATGGCTGCTTCTGACAGAGATTCTGAGGATGGTGTGACAAACAGACTGCAGCTGACCACGTCCGACTGGGCTGCTGTGACACTGAGGAAGGCCTGTCACAAAATCAGATGTGTAGCTTGAGTGAAAAATGTGAAACTGTGGCCACTGACTGTTGAAAATATGGGAAAATATGGCAAACATGACCCTGCAGGAACCTGAGGCCATTCCTGCAAAAGCCAGTGTTACAGCTGAACTGGGAATTTTTTAGAGGGCCCGGTGCAGAACCATTAGGTTAGGAATTTTAAGTACACAACACAACCATAAATGAATGTTATGTAGGCCTCCTTCATGTATTAAGGTCTCTATTAGGCCAGGTGAGGTTGTTTTCATGAATGTGTTGTTGACTCAGTGTCATCGATGTCATAGTCCACTCACAGTGCACAACAAGAGTCCTCTAAGCGGAGCTTATTTACAGCTGTTGTGCTGTGTGGTTTCCTTTTTTTTTAAAAGTGTGTCCTGGTGCAAATTAAAATATGCAACCAAGTTAGTAAACAGCATCCATGTGGAGTTAAGAAACCAAGGCAAACACTTTCACCCTGCCTCTGTCTGGCATGTGCGGTGATCGTCTCTCCAGGTATACATTTGCAGACAGATTTCTTTAAAGCCAAGGGAATCTGACTTTTTGTGGCGGAGATGAAAAAAAAGAAGAAGAAAAAACCTTTGTCAAACATCTTTCACCTTTTACTTTGATCCAAACAAGTCAGTTTCGTGTATTTATGAGAACAGTCTCCATCTGAAAATAGCTGAAGTTGTGTTTTTACATCTAATCTGAAGCCTTCAAGATGGAAAATAAACATCCGTCAGACATGGGGAAGGCAGCAGAGACACATCTGTTGCCACAGCCTTTGAAAGCTTTTCATGTCACTACCAAAGAAAAGAAACTGTGTTGTGTCTCATTTTTATGGCTCCTGTTGATGTAGCCCTGTCAGTATGAGATGACCCATATCAAGACACATTGTTTTTCTTCTTTGCAGAGCAGACTGACTTCCTGTCTGCTAATCCTAATGGTGATCATCTCAATAGATCGCAATCGTGTGATGACCTGCTTTCGCAGATGCTACATTCATAATTTCTTCCATTCAACCAGATGAGGTGGTAATCTTAAGATTTTATAGCACAGCTGAGAAGGATGTACTAACCCCAGCTAACAATGCTGTGGCTCCACCTGTCCCTAATGGCATTCAGTCGGACTCTTTGGCAGGATTTTCATAACTGCATAATACAAACAGATGTGCACAGGCAATATAAACAATTCACTTGAGTGTTTTAGATCATGTGTTTTACAAAAAGATCCATATTTTAGACTTTTTGTTTTGTTCATTTGAAGTGTCAATAATACCAAAGTCTTTTAGCTCTAAAAACGACAGCTCAGTGTAATTTAACGTCCTCACTCGAGCGTCTTTCAAGAGTGGTGAATGCTTAGTTGTGACATCACAAAGTTACAGAAGTCCTGATGGTTGCTTTTGAGGCTCAGTCTCTGATACAGACATGTGTGCATTTCTTTGTGACTTAGACTGAGGATTAACAGTATTAATATTGAACCTAAACCTGATTTATAATAAACCCTGACCTTTAAAATGTACTGACAAACACACACACACACACACACACACACACACACACACACACACACACACACACACACACACACACACACACACACACACACACACACACACACACACACACACACACACACGTCCTGAGTAGATGCATACATAACACAGTCCTTGCATAACTGCACTGGTAGTCAAAGAGTATTTCCACACACAGGTGCAGTGTGTGCATGAACAAAGAGCTGCGTTGTGCACATCATTTTACGGCAGACTGTTTTGACATGAGGTGACAGTAAAAGAAGGAGGAGGAGGAATTTCAGATGAGCACAGAGATATTATGCCTGATGAGGGATGAGGGGGATCAGAGAGACTCATATCATCATCTGACATTGGAATAATATAAATATTCATTCAGTGTCCTTATCGCTAATCTTTTACCAATTTGAAATAAGCAATTAGCTTTTCCCTCCTTAATGGTTCTTCCCTGAGGCGAGGCCAGAGGCTTTAAATCCTGAAGTCCCCAGCAGCAGCAGCAGCAGCAGCAGCAGCAGCGGCAGCAGCAGCGGCAGCAGCGGCAGCAGCATAAGGAGGAGTGTGGCTGGCCTTCTGTAAAACTGGGAAATCATCTGCATTCACAGCTGCATTTAGAGTCTGTGAGAGACATGTTTGTGGTGGCAGCGCACAGCTGCTCCACACTGATGAGACCTGACCACAAGCCCTTTGAGGTTGTTCAGATTGAGAGGCGGTGTTTTAATCTCTGGAAAATGAACAGACGAACACTTAAAGTCTCCAGAGCAGCACAGACGTGCCAGTGTAATGTCCGTCACTTCAACCGGCTTTTACTTTGAAAGGCATAATCTGGCATTAATCAGTATGGCTAACAACTTTTTTCTGAGATGCTATTATATGAAGTCATACACACAGCGCGGTCCAGACATCTGAAAGAACCATCCCATTCACTTGAATAGGAAAGTGGTGTCAGACTGAATTGCATCACTGCTCATTAAATGAATCTTTAAAGGGAGGTTTCCCTGCAGCCTGAGGCAGATCTACCTCAGCTTTAGAGGTGGTTGTTGCTCAATATTACAGCTCCACATGCCATAACTGTGCAGTCAGGAGCAAGACAGCAAGATTTTAAATATTCATATTCCTCTCTAGGATTTCTCTGAGTGGCCCCCTGACTTCGCCCTGCTGCCAGGAAATGACTGGTTCTCACCAACTGAGACACCCAGAGGGGAAGAGAGCACGGTGCAGCTCCGGCATATAAAAGCAGTCATCAGCGGTCTGACTAACAGAGGACATGCTTGTGCAGTGTGAATGGGAGAGTCTTGCTGCTTCTGAGAGCCTCAACAGGGTTCGAGTTGCATAATGACAGTTGAACGGTTGAGGTGAAGAAGTCAGCTTACTTTGGAACAACAGGAAAAGATATCAAGAACAATCTGGATTATTAATTTTTTTCTTTAGCTTCAGTTATGACTAACTGTCAAAACCCAGGCGATCCCGACAATCCCCATGGATTTCTTATTCCAAAGGTAGGTGAATCCTCCTTTATCTAAAGAGACTTTTGAAGGACAAAAAGTATGTCCTGGTGTCCGTTCAAGTCCAGTTCTCTTCCTACTTACGATTTAATTTTTTTATGTTAGAATTAGAGCTAGTGCATTAAAACAAACAGAAAAGAAAAAAGAAACACCCAGTTTGAAGTAAAAATGCTCCTTTGTCATCATCATTACTCACATCTCGTTATCCGCCATAAACATTACTCGTTTTTTGTTTTGCTTTGTTTTTATAAGACTTTTAAAAACTTTTTTTAATACATAACAAAACTATACAAGCGGAATAACAAACCAAACTCTGCAAAAGCATAAAAAGCATAAAAGAACAGCTATTAAAATAGGGTGAAAGAAAAAAAGAATAAAATACTATGTATACATTCATAGGGTAGAAAAATGTAACAAGAATGATCATTGTAATATATCATCATTTCAAATATCACGATAATTCATTTTGATCATTTACATGCGACAACAAGTTTCTCCTGTAATTATGCATTTGCACGTTTTTGGGTTCAGTCTGTTCCGCCGCAGTCGCTCTTGGCTCTCAGTGTGTGCGTGTGTTTTATAGGACTGTGCTGCTACATGGTAACTGCATTTCTTTGAGGAATGCATGTACCCGTGTCAACAGAAACTGTCAGAACTTGTTCAGACTTCCCTCACTGCCCTATAAGAAGAAAAAAGTAAGGCTCTTTGTCCCTAAACCCTCAGACTTTGCTGAGAACTAATTTGTTGTTTTCAAAGATGAGTCACCTTGTCCTGAGGAGCTTTGCTGGTCTGCAGAGACCACGATAATTAACAAGTTATTTTGTTAATATTGTAAACCTGTATGTAAGTTATTAAGGAAAAGGCCATTGTTAACAGTTGCCATAAATCTGGAAATGTTTTATTGTATGATTAGGCTATTTAAAAGACACGCAATCAAACAAGTTGCACCAGACTAAACTAATTGAGAGTGAGTGTTTTTCTTTAGTTTTTTAAAAATTTTATTTCAAAAGGTTTCAAAGAGTGAAACATAAAATTCACTCCGCCTTCCCACCTCAGTATACACTGTATGTACATCAGTCATCATGCTGATCCAGTCTCTTTTTCCTCTCAGTGTCTTCCCCGCCAGAGGAACCACATCAGGCCCAGGGCTCAGCCGTGATGCTGGAGATGCAGCACTACAACACTTCTGGTATTACCACCTCCACTCCCCCCTCCCCCTGCAACACCACCGCCACGGGGCAGAAGTCAGAGCCCAGCGGCCCTGTCCTCACCATGACTCTGGGGATTCTGTTCAACGTGGTGGCCCTCATCATCCTCGCCAAGGCTTACAACCGCTTCCGTCGACGGTCAAAAGCCACTTTCCTGCTCTTTGCCAGCTCCCTGGTGGCTACAGACCTGGCAGGACACGTTATCAACGGAGCCCTCGTGCTGAGGAGGTATTCTGAAACCAAGTCCAAATCTGAACCTCCAGCAGATCCAGATACCTCCTGTTTGTTTCTGGGAGGTTGCATGGTGTTCTTTGGCCTGTGCCCACTTTTCTTGGGTTGTGCCATGGCTGCAGAGCGCTGTCTGGGCGTCACGAGGCCTCTGGTGCACGCACGTCTGGTGACCACTGCACGGACTAAGATGGCGCTGACCCTCATCTGGCTGGTGGCGTTATGCGTGGCCCTCCTGCCCTTCTTCAGACTGGGAGCCTACACCTCTCAGCACCCGGGGACGTGGTGCTTTATCAGGGTGATGGAGAACACTAAAGGGACGGACCTGGCCTTCATGGTGCTATTTTCTGGACTGGCCTTGGGCTCTCTGGCCGCGGCCTTTGTGTGTAACACCATCAGTGGGATCACGCTGTTGAGGGCTCGGCTAAAGAAGAGGTCGTGCTCCCAACGCCGCTCAGCAAGGTCTCATGACACAGAGATGGTGGTTCAGCTGGTCGGTATCATGGTCACCTCCTGTATCTGCTGGAGCCCTCTTCTGGTGAGTTTGTAGAAGAGACATTATAGGCCATTAAGGTATTTTAGTTTCATCATGCTGAGCGATTATCTCAACTTTTAGGAAAACAAACAAATCTGATTACTATTGATCATTCTTAAATGTGGAGAAATCCATCAATACAGCATCACTAATGTTACACTATCATTAAGGACTTCAGGATTTATTAAGGATTCCATTAAAGATTAAATCTGTTTGATTTAGTTTCGTGACATAAGCTCTCAATACACCCCTGGACTGTTGCTCTTCAAACAAGACATTCATTATTAATGCGTGTTTGTGCAGGAGATATTTGAAGAACAAGTTCACGCTCACACAAAATAAACTTAGACTTAGATAAAATGATTTGCTAGGCAGAAAGGGTGTTGAAAGTTTTGTAATGTTTTAAGTGAAACACAAACCACAAGATCAAGTGCTCAACATGATAGTGCCAGTGCACGGTGCTGTTGCTGGATGGTAAAGTGACCTCATCACACCAGCTATTAAGAACCGCAGCAAACTGGAAATGTTGAGTTTCACGATAATTCCTGGCTGACAGAAGCTATAAACATGTTTCTTAACAATCTAGACTATAATGTCTGGAAAAACATTTACCCCCTTTTTGGTTGCCCTGAAAAAGCTTGTAAAGGGTAATAACAATAATCTGTCTGACATTATGTTTTCTTTTGTTTGTTTGTTTTGTGTTTATTAAGTGTCACAAGGAAAGCATTAAGTTATTTCCTTTTCCTTCTTTCTTTCTTTCTAGATCTTTGGACTGATGTCAGCCATACGGTCCTATAGTGGCGTCCAGAGCAGTGACAATAAGAACCTGATGGTGACCGGTGTAAGGATGGCAACGTGTAACCAGATCCTGGACCCGTGGGTCTACATCCTGCTGCGACGTGCCATCCTCAGGAAGATCTACCACATCACTAAAAGGCAGGCCAGTTTCAAGGGAAGCATGTTTCGCTCGATCCGCTGGGATGTCAGCTCCTTTCAGAACTCAGAGAAAAACGGTGTTAATAAGATTTAAAGGAGGAAGAAAGGGACGTACGACGGCATCTATCTCTTTCAAAAGGGATGCTCGGTCGCCTGCCAGCTGGACCAGCACTTAACCCTCTGAACGTTTTCAACCCATCAGATTTCAGCACTGCAAAGGTCCCAGATGAAGACAGGTGGGGATGGAGCCAGCGAAGTGTTATGTAGGAAGTGGTTAAAAATGGGGAACATGTTCCATGATGTTCTGAAATATCACTGACCAGCTAATAATAACCTCTAAGGTTGTTGTGTATATTTGTAGTGTTAAACTACAAAATAATAAAGCTACAACTTATTATAAATTACTTATCCTATAGTGAATTTGATAATGCAACATGGCCCATGTGGACGCATGTGCATGGCAGTCTGCCCTCTGTGAGAGGAGATGTAAATATAAAGGTTTTTTTGTGTTGGAGTTCGATGTATTCTTTTTGCTGAAGCTAAGACTGTATCTAATCTTAAAGAAAACATCTCAATTCTGTAAATGTTCAATTTTGTCCGACACAATGTAAAAGTCAATGACTTGTGTAAATGCTCAAATGAGAGCACAAAAGAAAAAGCTGTGTTTTTACCTCAGCTTGAAGATGTGAAAACACTGTGTGCGTCCAATGTAATGCTGTGATATGAAAGTGGTAGTGTGTCTCTTTCTTGTGTCTGTGAATGTATCTACAGTGTTTTCCCCGAGTGTCTAGGGGACCGAAGTGAAGCTATGTGTTGCTAAAGCTAAGTGAATGTGACATTATTAAGAAAGGAGAATGTAAGATTACAAATAAATGGTTTCTAATCGATGTCATTATAACTTTTTCAACATAAGGCAAAGTTTCCTATATTTAGCTACTTAATAAAGCCATGTAAACTGTACAGCATGGCAAGGAGAGATACTCACAGACATATACACAGAAACATATAAACAAATTAAATTATAACACCGAAGTTTAATCATCTATATTCAGCGGTGAACTGACAGGTTAGAGTTTTAGATTGATGTTCACTCATTTGGAAAAATAGACTTTTTTTCTTTCTTGCCAAGAGTTTAGTGACTAGTCTTATGGTCTTATGACTGTATGGCAAATAAGAGGATAGGCCTCCTACACAGCTGGTTATCTTAGCCTAAAGAGGTGTGTGGTGGCAAAAAATGTTACCCGTCCCGTAAAGTATTTACAAAAGAATATCTTGACACGTCAGCTGTCTTTCTTGAGTTTTAATAAAAAAGTATTCATGAATGGAGTCACACAAACACAACCGAACAGGAGTACAGTCTGTGAGTGAGTGGCCTGAAGATGTTCCTATAGGCACTCTATCTTTATAGTAAAATGTGGCCCTGCTACAGCAGACAAAACAAGGACACAGACAGAGAAAAAGATGCAGAGACTTACTGTCTTTGCTGTTTATCAACCAAATTCATACATTCCATCTGTGTGTGTAACTGCTGATCCCCTGTCATGTGAATGGCATCGTCCCTGGGCTGTAAGAGGTGTCTGGAGGCCATACGCCATAACTTTGTGCCACCTCATGCTCAGCGCTGATCATCTGTTGATGGCACCTTACAAAGCACACAGAGCCCTGGAGGTCAGAGCTCCTCTGGCGTCTGTCCTTCAATCTATTTCTGTGTCTGGTGTACCTCACACTGTTATCATCCAAGGAATTAACTGAATAACACTTTTCCACAAGGAACTCTTAAAGCACACTATGGATTACACCAGAATTTCCCATTACAGGTGGTAACGAATCTTCTGCTTATAGGTCAGAGGTTTAATTCCCAACTCCTCAAATCCATAAACCCCAAATTACCCCTGGTGGCCGTACGACCAATGTGAGTGTATGTGAAGACAGACAGTATACAAGTAAACTGTGTGTTTATGTGGCTTGCACTGTAAAGCACTTGTGCACTAGCAAAATGCAGTCCATTTAAAGACAGAGGAAACAACAAGCCTGTCTCTAGAACAGCACTTTTAAATCATACCAGCTAAAATTGTTACATTCATCTAAAAACCAATATCTTGGATAGCTGTTTTGCAATTAAATAATGAACTTCAGAGGTGCAGGGATAAATTCTGTTGGTCCACCCAGAGCTAAAATGAGTTTCAGGCTTTAGCCTCCTCATCAACCACTCCCTAAGAAAGCACATGTATATTCCCCAAAATGTAGAGCTAATGATTTAATGAGGTTAGGTCCACACACACATCACAAGGCCTTCATTTTTTGAGTCTTAACAACTTAAACATGACTCCAGGACAACACCCAGTAAGATGTCCTATATGCGCCGCCCTCCAGCAGTGAAACAGGTCTTTGTGCTCACTGTCCAATCAGCAGGTAGCGACCACACCTCAGCTCACACCCTGCAGCTTTCACTCATGGCACAATTCTTTCACCTACTGTAGCCTCCATAGACTCTCCCACCTCAGGTGTCTTAGGATATGTCAACAGTGAATACCTGCCAGAGGAAGGAAGGGCCAGAGCTCTTCCTGGACCCATGCACCTGGCAGATGGACACCACATGACTGAGACAGGTAGGCAGGCCGCAACTCTGAGCTGCCTGACACAGCTATTGTGCGAACTGAGTGCCTAATTTGGGACAGATGATTTAAATTGGGAGGAAGCTAATGTTGCTGACTGAGTAAATTCAGTAACTATTCACTGATGGTGAAAACCTGACTGCAAAATAAATGTACACTTTATGAAACCCAATGCTAAAAAATACATCAACCAAAAACAGAGGCGAGGCCAGCTTCAGAAATGCTCAGATGAGGCCTATCAAGAATGCTACTTACAGACTTAAGATGACTTATCATTATAAAATCCAGGATGAATATAATAACGTTGAAGATTTAGTTTCAATATAGGAATTACGAAAAATATCCAGTAGTTTCTCTTTGAGCTATGCAGGTGCCTGCAACAGGCATGCAGGTCTCGACAGGCAGGCTGACCTCGCCATAATACCCGCAATTAATCAACTTGGCTGCAGGCTCTGTATAAAAATAAGGGCTTCCAAAGCACAGGTAGGACATTAGTAGGTTGGAGAATCGCCCTGTAATACAACGGGTGCCTGTCTATGTCCCCCAGGCTGACTCAGGACCAGCCGGAGTAGTGCCCATCCCACTTGGCACCAACACCAACGTTAGAGGGTGAGGCACAAAATGAAAGGATATGTCCTGTTCCCCCTCACCTGCCTCATAGAGATTACACTAAGCCATCTACTGAGAGACATGTCCTGAGGAAACATTCCTTTGCATTTCTGTTTTATATATAGACTGCTCTTATATAGCTAGCACTTTAGACTTGAAGCCGCCCATGCATCTTCACATTTTCATGCACGCTGATGTTTCGGATATTTTACATGGGGAGTTAGAATAATGTTGCTCTTGTCTTTACCCTGTTTTCCATGTGAGAATGAATTTGTTTCAGCTCCTGATTGGGTGGTCATTGCAAAGATCTGTTGCCTGAACTTTGAAAGAATTGACCAGCTTTTCAGTGGGCTGTGCAAGGAGGATTCATAGAAGTCACAGAGACTAACAGTTACAGATAAAGAGATTGTGATGATTTCGTGTCTTTTGGGCAACAAGCCCAGTGTATTGTACACCCAAGCATCATCAAAAACAAGTAGCCTATATGCTAATAAATTGTATTCATCAAATTATGTCATCTTTTTCATCCCTCTCACTCGCATATTTAAACACAGTTAAATTTCCAATAAAGCTTACTGTGATACGTTTTTTTAATCTGTGTTCAGACAACAGAATAATGAATTATCATCACTATCATCAATAACTCACTGTGACATCTTTTAATGCTCTTTTTTAAGGTTTTTTTTCTCACTTGTGTCATTTTGTATCTTGCTTGTGTCACTATATATTTATTTGTTGTCTGTGTTTTTATGTTTCTTTTATGCGCACATATGCACACGTTTAAGAAAAATTTCCACTGCTATATACAGGGGACAATAAAGGTTTTCTGATTCTGATTCTGATCCAGCAGTCACTTCTAAATCATTCCTGCTGCTCTGCTGCTGCTAAAATCCTTTACACTAATGACATTGTCTTACAAATCAGTCACTGTGCCATGACTTCATACGTGTAAAGTGATCACACAGAGAGTTCGAAGCTCATTCACAACAGCTGCTATATGTGGTCAGTATAAAAAGGTGTTCCTATAGAGGAAAAGTCTGACCTTGTGTCCTGTGAGGCAGCTGATGCTGGACTTTAGAATAAAATAATAAAAAGTTGCTAAAGGGGTCAGTGTACCATTGGTCACTGGATTTTCTTTTGATGAATAGGAATTCAAAACTATCACTGGTTTATTTGATTTTCATTATGAAATACAAAAAATTTAATTGAAACACAAAGCGTTCTTCTTTTTGAGTGTCAAAGAGAAATTAACTAAAAAAAAAAAGTTCACCACATAATCTAGCTAGGCCTAGTATTTCATTTTGATTTAAAATACAAAAACCCAGGTCCATATAAGACATGTTATAATTTTCATCAGTTTTCTGAACCATAGCATTGAGACTTTTTCCCCTGCAGACCGCACGCAGTTTTAAATAAATGGTCATTTGCTGATATAACCAACCTGCTGCACTGGAGTACTGACGGGCAGGTTTAAATCGTCACCTTCAGTCAACGCCACCATTTGTAACCACGCCCCCTGGTTCGGCACCATCAGCCTCTGTAGCCAATAGGAGAACAGTCACGTGCGGCGTCCATCCAATCAGCGTCTTTGCTCCCAGGCGTTTCCATTTGCTCCCTCTCTGTCCGCCGCCGCCGCTGGTGCTGCTGCCGAGCTGAGGAGAGACCGAGCAGCATCGTCCGTTAGCAGGGGGAACACCGCGGTGAGTAGCAAATATATCAATGATGTTAGTGCTCACAACGACACTAATTAGTTACTGGGTGGTCACTGAGCTGCATAGGCACCGACGAAGCTCGTAACGGTTCTCCGGTGTTTTCATTACTGCGCGCTTTGTTTACGGGTCTGTCTGGCTTTGTTTGGCTAAGCTAACATGCTACGAGCTAACTGTTGCTGAGCGTTCAATGGGGTCTCGGTCTCGTCTCGACCATTTTGGTGTCTGGAGGCAGCAGACCAATATCCAAATGTGGATTCGGATTTTATACCCAATGTCTTTTCTTATTTCTGCCTCCACGTATGATAGAAACAGTAGGTAAAAGGTTTTAGACGGTGGTATTTTTACGTGGTGTGGCTTGGCAGGAATGTCGGCATGGCGCAGCTTTTGACGATGGGTGACCCGTTTTTTGTGGGGGTTGTTAGCTAGCTGCCGACACCGGCCAGGCTCTACTCAACTAAAATGGCGTCTGTTTTTAAATTCTCCTGGTGAGTGAGTGGTCGTCTGGGTCTCATGGTTGTCCGTCTATAACTCTCTGTCCCTTGACGAGAAGTTGTGTCTGCGCAGGTTTAACAGGTGAGCCATTAGCTCGTAGATCACAGCAGCAGCGGGTTCGTGTTGGCTTTGGTCCCAGTGTTCAATAACTTGTTGACTGGGGCATAACAACTGGGATGATGTTGATACTCTTTATAGTTTCACCCACATTTGCCCTGGCTGCAACTGGAGAAGTGGTCCCTGTAATGCAGTGAGTTGTCTTACTTTGCAGTAGGATATCTGATCACTGTGGGTGTGTCACGACGATGAATAAGCCTTTCTCTCTCTGATCACATCATTTCGTTGCAGTCTTCATAATTTGCAACAGCCTAAATGAACATGCAATCGCTTTTGAAGGTAATTTGACTGAGTTCTATTTTGAGACCCGTCTGTTATCAGTGGACTGCACTTGATTGTCTCTTCTTCAGTGTGTAGATAGAAAGATCACCCATCTCTTCATGTGCTGCTAACGATATAAATGTGTATAAGTTGTGCATGTAGACTAGTTCATGCATGATGTAAAGCTTCATTTCTTACAATAAACACATTTCTGCCAGTGAAAGTAGGTCTGCGCTTTGTCCCTGAGGCATGTGTTGCTGTGCCAGCGACCTTCTTATGCTGCAGCAGCTGGTAATCACTTTTATTTCTGTGAGAGATAAACAGACATTCTTGAGTGGCTGAGTGGGAAGTGTATCACCTTTTTCAGAGTTTAGTCGACATCCTGCATGGCCAAAGAAAATTCATCAGTTCGAATATGTATCCCCCCCCCTCATCTTTTGTAGGGTATCTAATTTTCATTTGGCTCACTCCACTGAATCCTGTCTCACTGTTAAACTCTGTTGAAATGTGTTTGTTCGTTCTCCTGTACAGACGGACGCCATCATTCATCTGCTGCAGAGAACATCGTTTTTCAGCACTGCTATTCACTGAATATACAAGACTCCACAGTTTTCTCAAGCAACAATGGTAATTATTTCATTTGGCCTTTGTTTTTATTTTAAGTTACGTCATCCTATTTTCTTGTGCAGACTGGTCTTGTTGCTAAATATCACTATTACAGGACTGCTTGATGTGTCACATCTAATTCAATCCACAGAGCTGGTGGTGCCAGTGTTTTGTCATTCCAGTCTGCCTAGGGCTTTAGGAACACATGCTGCAGCTTCCACATCACAGCTCTCCTCTAAATTGGCTTTGGCTGCCTGCACATACGCTCGCCTTGTGTAATCACTGGTGTTTGAAGCCTGGCCTAGACATGGGGCCTTCTTATTCAGTGTTTTAATTAATCAAAGCAAGCATGTGACAGAGGAAGTACAGCTTTCATTATCAAGAAGTAGAACCTGATTTAACTCTTTATAAATGCCTCATGAAGAGGCATTAATGAAGTTAGATGACTAACTCATCTGAATAAAAACCTGGAACCCTTTCAAATCTACAAAATCGATTGAAGTTGAGAGAGCTGGCTCTGGGTGTTATTCTGTCCAGCGATACAGATAAATCGGTAATCCTGCTTTGTGAGACAGGCTTCTGTTGTATAATTAGTAATGATCTGTTGTTTAATTCTCTCAGGATAACTCACAGCACAGCGAGGCACTGGTGCATTATCAAGGCAGATGTCAGATTTAGCTTTGCCCCTCAACAGAGTGTACAACACCCTTCCTTCATGCATTATTTAGGCGGTTATTTGGTGTGAACTAGCAGGAAGCTCCCTCCCATTTCTGCCTAATTCACAATGTTGTTGTTTTTTTTCCCCACCACTAGCCTCCTCCAATGCGTCACCGCTCCATGCGTGTCTTCATGAACGATGACCGCCACGTCATGGCCAAACACTCTGCCATCTATCCAACTCAGGAGGAGCTGGAAAGTGTACAGAATATGGTATCGTACACAGAGCGGGCCCTCAAGGCCGTATCTGACTGGCTGGATAAACAGGAGAAGGGGACATCCAAGTCAGACTCTGATAGCACAGACACTGATAAGGAAAGGTGAGGTGTCTTTTTCTCAAGTGCAGTTACAAAAACACATGGTCCGTTTGTAAGAAATTGTCAAATGCCTCTTTCCTGACCACATATCTTCTTTTCATTTTTGAAAGTGAGCACAAAGATCAGGCCACCCGTTCTCTGCGTGGTGTAATGAGGGTGGGCCTGGTCGCCAAGGGACTACTACTGAAGGGAGACCTGGACCTGGAGCTGGTGCTCCTCTGTAAGGACAAGCCCACCATCAGTCTGCTGAAGAAAGTGTCTGAAAATCTTGTTACACAGCTCAAGGTAAGAAAGTCTCAGTCATGTAAATCACACAAATCACATAACCACACCCGTGCTGTGCATTTGATATTGGACAGAACAAAAAACATATTATATGCCACCTTAGAACATTTCTCCATAAATACTTAGTAGTTAGTTATTGAAAAACTGTAGCTCTTGCTGAGTGAAGCATTTTACAGACCAAACCAGTTGGTCAAAAAGCATTGTTAAAACATTTTCAGAATCAAAAGTGCTTTACCTAAGAGGCATGACAGTGGAGAAGAAAACTCATCAACAAAATGGAGGATTTATACAGTGGCTAATGAAGTGAGAACTGTAAGAGAGAAGAGGCATTGAGCTGTTAAAAGAAGGTCTTCTATACTCCTCATACACTGAGCAGACATCACTTTTTCTGTTTAAATTGAACTGGGTGGGCTTTTTTCCCATTTTGAACGAAGAACAACCTCATATAAAGGGGTTTGGGCCATTTATGCTGTGGACATAATTTCATTGCACCCCTAAAGCTCTTCACGCACTTGGAGGCACATGAGCTCCTTAGGGAGAAATTAAGGCTCAAGCCCTCCGGTGTATCATGGTGTGTGAAGTTCCTAGTATCCTAACAAGGATGCTATTGCAACACATTCTCTGTGTATTTGATCTCCCACGGCTCCTGAGTCAGGACGTACAGTAGAAGGTGGTGGTTAAGAAGGCCAAGGAAGTGGTGAAGGAGGTGATAGTTACGGTCATCACTGCCAGCTGAAGATGTTTCGTGATGTTGTGGTAGTTGATCCTTCACTCCACTGTTTTGCTGCAGGTTAATCCAAACACTGGCCACTTTTAGCTTCCGCCATCAATGTGACATTGGCTTTCTGTGTTTATCAAATGAGCTCTCTTGGGTCCATCTTGGCTCCCGACCTGCCATGTTGTTCTAAAATGACCTTGTGTGGGAGGTCGTTCATGTGAACATGATCGCTCAGTAACACCTTGGGGGAGTATCTCTATATTGGGCACAAACCACCGTCACTCAAGGATGAAGCGACTTTAGGTTTCACTGATCAAAGGCCAAGTTCAATGACCTCATAAACACTCTCCTTTTCCCATGAGATAACCATGAGACAATTAAAGTCAAACACTCAGTGAGGGAAGATTGTGACCACAAGTTGGCTGTTTGGAGGCATACAACAACCACAAGGCAACAATTATTGTTTTTCCGATTAACTCTAAGGCTATCAACAAACTATAACAGCTCTTTCGCTCACTGTGTCTTTTCATTTCATCATAACTATCACTTTAATTAGTTTCACAATCTATTAATGATTATGATGGGTTCATTTAGGGATCACTCCAGTGGCCTAGGGGAACTTCTCAGCAGATCTTCACAGCCTTTGAAAATTGTTGGCCTGAGATTTCCTCAGCCTTAATGGCTGCCTGGTGCACACACAGAAACTCCCCCAGAGCTGTAGAAAGCAGTTCAGGGGTGTGTGAGTATTTTTAAATAAAGAAAAGATGGTCAATGAAGGAAAAACACACAGAGAGCCTTGATATCATGAGCCATCATTATATTAAAGGAGATGAAAGGAAAGAAGCCACAATGTACAACACCACAAGTGTTGTGCTAACTGTACCATTCAGTCATCTATGATTATGTCAATGTCAAAGCATATTAATGGCCAGCAAATGAGCTACCTCCTGTAGCACACACGCACATCAACAAAGTAGCAGTTAATGTATTCTGTCAATGAGCACAAGCTCCTCTGAGATAAGATAAAAATACAGCTGCACATCTCCTGGGAAGGAAAAAGATGATGATGCTGCAAAATCTACTGTTAATTCAACTACAAGTAAAGTTCACTATATATGATAACCTATAAAAGTTATAACATTACCTCAAACACATGTTTGTAAAATGCAGAACGACCAGACTGATCAATGGCTTTTTTCCACAAGCTGTTCAAATGCTGAACCACACTCCCTAATTTCGTCGGCACTACTCAACAGCGGAATGACAATAAACTTGATTTGATACCTGTTGTGCAATTTATTTTCTGTGCCAACATACTGAGCAGTCAACATACCATGTAAAACCAGTATATCCATCTAATTTTCACCACTATGATAGCAGACTGTGAATATGAATGATCCCTAGCTGCATGTTTTGACATGAGAGATGAATCTGTTGTAGATCTGTACATAACACTACGTATTATATCAGACAACAGACAGATTTATTTCTACCACCACTGCACTGAAGACTGTTATCGGCTGTGACTACTTCAAATAGTTCAACAGCGTGTAAAGCATTCGATCAGGCAAGGTTAATTCATCAACACACCCTCGTGTTCAAGTACCTTTGTGTTTTAACCGGCCTGCGGTCTTGACGAACCACTCTCTCACAGCAGATCATGGAGGACAAGTATGTGGTGACCCAGCACATCCGGGAGGCCAGCATCGTCATCAAGAACGCCAAGGAGCCCCCTCTCACCCTCACCATTCACCTGACGTCTCCTGTGGTTCGTGAGGAGATGGAGAGGGCTGCTGCTGGAGGTAAGCTCCCTCGCCAAAGGCCCCAGGGTTCCTATCAGTGGCGCCCTGCCTCCGGTAGGGAGGCCAGGCAGGCAGGCAAACAGACTAGACAGATATTGTTTATTGGGCCTTCAATGGAGCTAGGGGACAAGAAATGCAGTCGCATAACGAAACTGTGCTATGCTTATAGCTCTCTAGCCACTCTCGTAGTTCCATGTAATGTAATTGTACATTTTTGATGGCCCAATATACAGTATAGGGCAGGTAGTTAAACTGACTGCTGAAGACATGGCTTTCTCTTCCCTTTTAATGATCAAGGTCACCAACGAAATGAAGGCTTACTGAGAATTTAACCAAAGACAAAAAAAAAAAGAGACCACTTTGTTTGCATGTGTTTTATCATTGATGATGAACGGTTTGCATTGCAGCAAAAATGAGTAGCAAAACATGAGGTGAAACTGTCCTTGGTTGTAAGACCCAGCAGTGGGCTATTGACTGTCTCTGATGTTGCTTAGCAGGGAAGGCTCAGGGTTACAGATAACGACAAGGGACACTTTGAGTCTGCATTTGTGTCCAGTCCCTCTCAAAACTGGCGTCGGTCCCAGTTGCTAGGTAGCAATAGACTATGTTTGTAATAATGAGGTTTAATTGTAGCTATACAAAACCAAAGTGAGCTGATGTTCTTAGCAGCTTCAGCATGTGTCGAACCTTGACCTTATCTGTAGCACCGTGCTAACAGTGATGCCCAGTTTGGGTCTTTTGTTTTCTGAAGCCATCAGTTTTGCTGCAGTGTGGACTTGTTTCAATACCCACTTTTTGTGCATCTGATAACTTCTGCCTGTGGTTCCAATTCTGATTCTCTCTGTCAAGCCTTCTAGTTTGTCAATTTTTAGGGACGCTGGACCTTTGACCAACTGGCCGCTCTCTGTCTCGGAAGGGGCAAAGTGCAGTGTACCCATTATAGGGGCAAAGGGGAGGGGCTCTACCTCCTGTTAGCGCCAGCAAAGAAAAGCACACATTTTTTAAGCACTCAAGCGTCCATTTGAGCTGAAGCAACCATGGAGAGACAACCTCCCATTTGATACAACCAAACATTCTTGATAAATGTACTTTTTTTTTAATACTACGGCTTTTTCTTTAAAAAAAAAAGATTTTTATTTTTTACCAAGTATAGTTTTAACCTACTTTACAATGCTGTCGTTCCGGTTGGGTTTTAAGTTAAATCACTGTGTGCCGGGTCGTGCAAAACAATATTAAACTGGGAGGTTGAGAGCGTTTTGATGGTTCTCCAGTGGAGGGGCCCCCCTCCCCTTCCCCCTCCTGCCTGTGGTTTGGGAAGGCTGCCTGTGTTCCCCCTGGCCGGCTGACAGAACTCCCCTTGGTCAAACTGTACCTTGTCTTCTTATTCCACCTGCCAATAGAAACGCTTTCAGTCAACGATCCCCCGGATGTTCTGGACAGGCAGAAATGCCTAACTGCCTTGGCGTCTCTCCGCCACGCTAAGTGGTTCCAGGTTTGGATCTTGTCTTTATTTGTCTTAAAACAGAAGTAGTTTTGAGTTTGGTTCTATGCTGTATGTTCTTTTGTTATTTATTTGGGCGTTCCATGTGTTTTTTTTCTTTATTTACTCTTTTGAAGTGTACTTCCTGTAGTAATATCTGATGATCTGAATGTTTGTTTCTTAGGAAACCTTTGTCATTACACTGTTGTAGAGTTGCTTTGCTCACTTAACAGGTTCTACTGCAGTGCCATTTTTTAAAAGATGTTCATTGCTGCTTTTTTAGTCCCTGAGTTCATTACTCTCCCACAGAGCTGCTTAACTCAATCTGCAACAAAAAAAATCTGGGACTAATACGCCATGTATCCAGGTGCAATATTTCTAAACTGTCAGCGTTGGTGTGAGTGAGTTGTTGTTATTTTCACATTAATGCAAGCTATATTCCTAGAGCACTTTTTGCTACCCCATTCTGTAGTTTTGCAGAAACAATGTTTTTTCGTAGTGAACCATGTCGGTAAAAACTCATCATAGTATTGTGGCCTGTGTCATCTTTGGCTTTCCACACTATAACGATCAGTGCTCCATCTCTGCAGCTTGTTTTTGTAGAGTATGTGGCCTCAACTTTTTTCCTGCTCTCTGGCTGTTTCTGTTACTCCGTGTGCCACAAAGTCAACAGGAATATTGCACCTCGAGTCATAGTTTTTTTTTTTAACTGTCACTAACTTAACCATTACCCCTCCCAACGACAGCACCAATCAGCACGCTCCTCTTTTGAGTAATTCACCTGGTTCTCACATTAAAGCTGGTGTTAAGTTTGAGGTAGCTCTGTTCACTCTCTTCCTCTTGATCTTCAGTGATATGCATGTTTTTCCCCGTAGATAGCGATGTCTTATGTCTGATGACGTCACCATCAATCTTGTTGGCTATTGGCTCACAGCCACGAACCTGAGAGGTTATAAGTAGGATCTTCCAACAGAGTTATTAAACATTATTCTAACTTCCACCTTCTCTGGACATTTCCCATAATGACAAAGCTAAGCTGTTAGTCTGTGTGGCTTCATTTTGATTTATTTCCATTAATTTGGATGTTTATCTTGCTCTACACCGCACATGTTCTTGCTCTTTGACTAAGGCTGCTTGTCCTCCCCGTGCCCCTCCCTCCCCCCTCCCCGCTTGTGTCTCCAGGCCAGAGCTAATGGACTCCGCTCCTGTGTCATTGTCATCCGGATACTGAGGGACCTGTGCGCCCGCGTCCCCACATGGGCACCGCTTCGTGGCTGGGTAAATAAAAACGTCCTCTGTTCAGCTTCAACACGCCAAAAAAGGCATTTTTAAAGCTCCTCTACTTTAGCTGTTAAATGTGTAGGAGGGAGATTTAACTGATTGGCCACTCAGAAACTGCAAAGGCCTCTTTATCAACCCGAACACATCTATTCAATAAACCTTTGTCTTGCTAGAGACAGAAAAACAAGGCGCCACCATCACAGCTATCACAGCAGAGATACAATCTAATGCAGTGACCTAGAATCTCTCTGTGTTACTTGCCAAGCGTAAAAATAGCATCCTCAAACACAGTGTCCCTCTTTCCCTGCTGTGCAGCCTCTGGAGCTGATCTGTGAGAAAGCCATTGGCACAGGGAACCGGCCCATGGGGGCAGGAGAAGCTCTGAGGAGAGTCTTGGAGTGTCTGGCTTCAGGAATCCTCATGGCAGGTGCGTGTGAGTGTCTTTCCAAAGTCTATATAACAAACATACTGTGTATGAGTCATATATATATATAAAACTTTATAACTGCACTATTTTAGCTTATGTGTTCAGTTTATTTCTAATCCAGAGCTGTGATTCCTGTGTCTTACAGATGGTGCTGGAATCTCTGATCCATGTGAGAAGGAGCCCACAGATGCTATTGGTCACTTGGACCAGCAGCAGAGAGAAGACATTACAGCAAGTGCACAAGTGAGTTATGTGCAATTGTGTGTGCGTGCGCATTCGCCATCAATCAAGTGTGAGGTTAACACTCCCTGTTGTGTCTCCAGCATGCCTTAAGGCTGTCAGCATTTGGACAGCTTCACAAAGTGCTTGGAATGGATCCCCTCCCCTCTAAGATGCCCAAGAAGCCTCGTAGTGAGACTCCAATTGATTACACAGGTAAACAGAGCCAGCTTAGCTGCTGATATAGAATCCACAACAGCCACACAGATCCTGATGATCAATATTGTTATCATGATACAATTCATGGTGTAGGTGTACTCGAAAATTTGTATGACTCATCTTTGTGGGTGCGTGTGTGATTCAGTACAAATCCCACCCAGTACGGCGTATGCTCCACCAATGAAAAGGCCTATTGAGGAGGAGGAGGGAACTGATGACAAGAGCCCCAATAAGAAGAAGAAAAAACTACAGAAGAAATGTAAGTATTGTTTTATTTGTTGACACGTTCATAATAATCAATGATTCCTACATCAGCATGAATTTTATAGTTCCCTGCTAGGCAGAGGTCAGAACATCTTCTAAAGGATTCACTGTCTGTAATGTGGCAGTGTGTCGGCAATGGGCAGTCAGATGTTTCTCTAAGCAAAGTTTGGCTCTACAGGTTGTAATACAACACCTGTGTATAAAGAAGCATTTGAAGGAGCTGTGCTGAGAGTGTTTCACTCAGGTCAGTACAACAATTACAACTTCTCTGTACATCAACACGGTCTCTTAAGATTTCATTAACCCAAACATTAAAGCAGCCAGAAAAGATACAGGAAAGAGGATGTGAAGGAGGAGGTCGTGTTCTCTCAAGCTAGAGATCGGTCACTGTGGACAACGTGTGTTCAAGGCCCATTTTGAAAGTATAAGACCACGTCTGGGTGATGTCAGTAGTACACTTGGTGGGGTGGTGGAAAATAACCCCTCAAAGCTGTTTGCATACCTTCACTATCTTCAAGGCCGGCGCTTTGCTTATTAAAACTGGACAGGTTCTCACAAAACTTTCCTGCAAGACAGGACATGTGATCAACATGGTTACGTGAACACTCAGTATTTTCCCATCAAACACCATCTCTCTGTCTTTTCCACCAGCTCCAGAGGAGAAGGCCGAGCCTCCTCAGGCCATGAACGCTCTGATGAGGCTCAACCAGCTGAAGCCAGGCCTCCAGTACAAACTGATATCTCAAACCGGTCCGGTTCATGTACCGGTCTTCACCATGGCTGTAGAAGTGGACGGCAAGACCTTCGAGGCCTCTGGTCCATCCAAGCGCACTGCCAAGCTACATGTAGCTGTTAAGGTGAGCACATCTTTCCTCTGCCCTCGGTTTTTCCCCTCTACAATGTGGTTCTTATTTACTTTACCTTGATATTTAAACAGCAGTGAACCTTTGTGCACAATTCCAGGTCCTGCAGGACATGGGTCTGCCCACAGGAGTGGAGCTAAAGACTGCGGAGCAAATAAAACAAGAGGAGGCAGCGGTCACCGCCGCTGTGGAGGAATTGAGGCCAGAAGTTGCACCTATTGAAACAACAGCGGCTGCCACAGGAGCAGCCACTGCAGACACTACTGATGCTGCCGAGGTATAAAGCTACTCCCTTTGTGTGTTTGTGTTTTTTCCTGTGCTGCTAAAAGCTCTCATATTATTGACACGTCCCCCCTCCTCTCAGTCTGCCCGACAACAGGGACCAATCCTGACTAAACACGGTAAAAACCCCGTAATGGAGCTGAATGAGAAACGGCGTGGCCTCAAGTACGAGCTCATCTCAGAGACTGGTGGCAGCCACGACAAACGCTTCGTCATGGAGGTGGAGATCGACGGTCAGAAGTTTCAGGGGACGGGATCCAATAAGAAGGTGGCGAAGGCTTACGCCGCCCTGGCTGCTTTGGAGCGACTCTTCCCAGAAGGCTCCGTGGGCGAGGCTGCTAAAAAGAAAAAGGGACCACCCATGGTGAGCACCCAGTTAAACCAAATACAGTCTTCAGTCAAACTGAAATTAAATTCATTTTTCTAAAGGCCAGTGTATGTAGATTGTCAGCAGCAGCTTTAAATGAACTCACAGAAATTGTGCCGTGGTGCTGTTTTGTTTCTGCACGGGCAGTTTTAGAGTATGAAATAAAGAGGGTGTCTATTGATATAGCTGCTGCTGTTTTTTTCTTCACTGCCTCTTTCTATATGGAGCTTATAGACACACACTGCAGTCTTGCGTAATATCCCACCTATAGCACTCTCAATCTGATGCAGTGAGCCTATCAAGAGTAAAGGCTGCACATGGCAGCATGAAGTCTTTATCAAGGAGGTAGAGAGAGTGAAATGGCAGGCCACATCACTGTAACATCTGTAACATCCCGTAACTGCTATATTATGGATCAACAAATGAATGAACGTCCACTATCTCGTCTCATAGCTGCAAACCTCAGTATTAGCAAACGCTACTAAAATGAACATAACGTACAACAAACGCCGTCAGAGTCACTTAATGCTGGAGCTCACATGTCACTGCTGTGGTTAACGCCTACCTAAGATCTTGAATCTAAAACCATATCCACAATTATGTGCTAAAAAAATGTATATGGAATTTATGCAGTGTCAAACGAGGAACAAAACATGTTCAGCTTTGCCTCAATGATAGTCATCATGGAGAAGATTCACCAACCCCTCACTGTGTGTTGTTTTGTTGTAGCACGCTCCAGGTTTTGGCATGATGGGAGCCTCCGGAGGTGGAGACCCCGCCTCACCCAGAGGCAGAGGGAGAGGAGGACGAGGTCGTGGAAGGGGCAGGGGTTTTAATAATGGAGGGGGCTACGGACAAGGAGGTAAAATCACTCTTCTGCTGCAGCACACAAAATATGTACACTAGTAAAAATTTATCAGGCATGATTAATTGACAGATGGCGTCATATTAAATCTGTGTCTCGTTGCAGGCGGCTTCGGAACATACGGTTACGGGAACAACGCCAACTCTGGATACAGTGAGTGTTCATTTCATTGTTTTTAACCCTGGTTTGATGGGATATGTGCTGTTCTCTGGGCTGCAGTTAGGCTGTCATTACTAAGAGAGAATGCAAACAATTGTCTGAGCCAGTGTGTCAGTGTACATGATGTGTCCTGCGGCGGGACCGTGCATCTGCCCAGGATTCTGGGGGAAATAGAGCGCTGTACCACCTCTTGGCTAAAATCAACCTGAACAGAGAATCTTGCCCAATGCAGAAAGGTGTTTCTTGCCAGAGTGCAGCAAATATGTGAACACTAAAACATGTTGGGATGTTCCCAGTTCAGTGATTTTACATTTCTCTGCTTTAAGCCACAGGATTGAATCTGTTTTTGACAAGCCCCCTCTTATGAGAACCCCTTTTTCTTCCTTCTGGCAGCCTGTTCTGAGGACTGACCTACCTGAGCGTGACAGGAGCAGAGAAATCTAAAAAAAAGAAAGAAAAGAAAACAAAACCCAACAAATCACTCAAAACACAATCTGACCAAATGAGTCATTTGACTGCCGCCTTTATGGCAGGAAAAAATAAACAAATCTAATTTTGATATTTTTTTCCCTTCTCTGCCCTGTCTCACTCTTTAGGTGACTTTGTCTCAGACTGCTATGGCTACCACGAGTTTGCGACATAGATCTTCCCCAGTCTTAGAAAAATCAAAAAACAGTCCTCTAGAGAGGATATTAAAAAAAATGGACAAAATACACACAATAGTGTTCCAGCAGCATCATGAACACCCTTCACCACCAAGTCCGCAACCCTGGGAAAAAAGTGACAACGTCTCCGCCCCATCTTGCCAATCCACTTGTCATGTCCTGATACCTCGGGGAGACGGTCTGCCACTGCATGCACGTGGCCATAAGTCGCCTTCTGTTCTCTCAACTTGCCGTGGATGTACCCGAACACCTGGACCTCCCCAAAACCGCAGGGCCGACTTATCGTAGATTGCCTCCATGTGTCGAACATGGGAACGTGGCACGGGCCTTTTGTTTTCTGGATCATGATTAAGTGAAAGCCCGTGGGAGTTGGACAACATACTGCCTTTTTGGATTATTGTCAAGACCGCCACTGCCTGGTCTCAGTGTTCATACTGTTTACTTAGATGAGAAAGCTGAAAAAAAAATCATGAATAGTGTTTCTTTTTGGTTTGTTTTTTTAAATCTCGTTCAGATGCCTTCGTGTCACTTTTACTCATCAAGCTGATTTTGTATTTTCTGTCCTGCTTTGGAAAAACGGCCATACAGTTTATGTAAAACCTGCTGTTTCTGTGTCATATCAGCAACACTGTTTAGTCATAGCTACACTGAATGCATGATGGGCTTAACGTGGGCAGTGTGTGGTAGTTGCAGGATCCCATCTGTAACGGTGATAGACACTGATGGACTGAGGCTGTTGGCTCTAGGTTTGCACACGGACTGGCTGAAATTTGACTTCTTGCTCTAGCTGTTTTTATATGTTTTGTCATTTGTTTTTGTTTTTTTAATAAATGTCATCCTTCACTACTGTCTCACTCCAGGCTCTGACTTAATTAAATCAAGAGTGTAGCACACAGTGCAACTGTACAAGCAGTAGATGACTCAAATATATCATCCATTATAAATGATGCTCATTTTAAGCTTGTGCCATGCTGTTATTTCCTAGATTACTACAACAATGGCGGCACAAATGGAGGAGCCGGGGCATCGAGCAGCCCAACAGGTGGCCCTCCAGCCAGCACAGCACCAGGATCAGCACAGGGCTCCTATGGTTCATACTACCAGAATGACGGGGGCTACACTGCCACTTCTGCCGCCAAGGCTCCCAAAAAGAAACCCCCTATGCACAAGGGAGGGAAGGCACCCTTCCCAGGTCCCCCCGGGGCAAACAGTGGATCTGCAGGGGGCTACCAGTCCACCAGCCCCTCAGGGCAGGGCTCCTATAACCAGTATGGCCAGGGTTACGGGCAGGCAAAAAAGAGTTTCAACCAGAACCAGGGGGGAGCAGGCGGATACTCGTACAGCACTGCGTATCCAAGCCAGGTGACAGGGGGCGCTGGAGGTAGTCAAGACTACAGCTATGAAGGTGAGTTTTTAAGGTTATGATCTTTCATGTAAATTATTCCTTAATCTACCACCTAATGTCATGAGTGAGAGTTGGGCACAACAAGTTGAGCGTTGATTGAATTTTTACTTTGGCATAAATTGAGCAAAGTGTAGCCTACATCAAATAATGTCCAGTTTATATGGTGTGTGATTTATTTATTGATTAATTCAGTGGTTGTTACAACAATGTCACCTGGTATACCATGAAACTCTAATATTACAGATAAACGGTTAATTTCATCAAACACTTCTGTTTATATTTTGTTAGGGATCATGTCAGTGCCAGAGGAGAGGACATGTAGTCAGTATCAACTGGAAGAAACTACAGGTTTACATGGGCTGAGTGAAGGTAGTCAGTCAGTCTTCATCTATCCATACTATACCTAACTGTCCAGTTCAGGGCCACAGGGAAACACCCTCAACATTTAATCAGGCTGCCACTAAGCTGTCTGTCACTGGAGCTGTAGTAACCGCTCTAAAGCTTTGTACTGCACGTGTTACAATGGAAATGTGTTTGTCAGATTAAAGAATAGTTGGAAGAATATGTTAAAGGAATAGTTCACCCCAGAATGATATTTCACTCAATTTGAAAATTCTCCCAGCCCTTAGTCGACGATGTGAGGGTGAGTAAATATCATTCTGGGGTGAACTATTCCTTTAAACTAGAATTTGGGGGAGATTAAACATGCGCTGTAACATACTGTAAATACTGTAAACCTGAATACAGCATTAGAGAGGGGCAGCACATGGTAGGAAGTCTACATAGCCTTGAGTAGCTTTGTGCCATTTTAATTTTAAACCTTATTCTAACTCGGTCCCGATCCTTTCCCTTTAGGTTTCAACAACCAGTCCAATTACACCTCACAGGGCGGAGGAGGAAACCAGGGCTTCAGCAACAGCCACTCTCAGTACCACAACCCAGTGGGCTACGGCCGGGGAGACGGCAGCATGAACTACCAGTACAGATAGACTGTGACCCTCATCTGTGAATCATGGGCACCAAGCACCCGCATCAGTGTCTGAAGCCTTCTCCAAAGAAAGTGATTGACAGTTTGCCTGTGCTCTTTTCCATGTTTGCTTCTTATTTGCTTTTGGTTTATATGTGGCACATGTGGGCACAAAATGAGATGTCTGGACTTTTCAGTGTCAGAGCAGAGTTATGGCTGAAGTTAGTGGTCTGTTCCAGTGGTCTGGTCAGTGCTTAGTCCTGTGTTTTAAGTAGTTGTTTTGTTTTGTTTTATTTTTTTAATCTGTGGTACCAGTCCTCATCCTCATCACTCAATATGAAGGCTGATGTTACAAGTTACTCACTAGCTCTGACTTTGTTTCCTTTCTTATAAAGAGTTGTATGGACAGCATTTTCCTTTCTCCTGTGAAACTAGTAAAATCTTGTAGTTTGAAACTACAAAGGTTGTATTTTTTTGTAACGAATCAATAGACCCAAGTGGCTTGGTCTTTACTCCATTGCGTGTATTTTTGGCTTCTTTTTTTTTCTTCCTATTTTTTTAACCTAATGTGATGTCATTATTTTAATAAATCATTTTGGAAATTACTGGAAACATTCTGATGTTAAATCCACATTTCTCCGTGTAGCTTTTTGAGTGGGTGGGATTTGTTCCTGTTAATGTATAACAGAGTGTTTGTATTAATAAATAATTTTTATTTTGAATAGAGGTCTTACTCAGAGTTTTGACTTAAAATATCAATTATTTGTACCACTCGTGTTATTAATAAAAAGTGGAAAACTCGTGGCCTATTAATGAGGGTTAGAGTGGGGAGCTGAAAGTCAGCAGTGGACAGCAACACAGTACAGTTTATTTCTGTATTTACCAAGTTTTGTTTTGTTTTTTACTTATGAATTTTTGACTAAAAGTAGAGCATTTAGTAAGTATATTAATCTTTTTTTTATGTGATAAATGACATACATGTATACAAAGAACTCCTTCACCATCAGTTATGTTGCTTTGTTTGAGCAACTCACAAAGAAGAATTCAGAAGAAGAGTTGTTTTGTTTTTATTGTTTACTATGATAAACACTACCAAATTTCATCACTGCCTAAAAAGAAATAGCCTATTACAACATATAACCTTTTGTGAATTCAACTGTGCTACACTGTGTTCTCTGCAGGTTTGTATCTTGCAGACTTTTTGTTCCATGGACAGTGTGGTTTCAGAGTCAGAAAGTTCTTCAAATGTACTGGAACAATAGGTTATAAAGTAGTACCAACTCTACTAATGTAATTAAAGTAACAGAAGTGACATCAGGTTATCATGGTAGTGTGGTGATTATCACTGTGGCATCACAACAAGCAGGTTCTACCATTCTGTCTGGGCTCATGTTTGTGATACCAGGACTGACAGCTGAACACATTTCACGTAAAGAAATAAAAATCCGGTCAGGTCCACAATTTCCCTGGGGTCTGATTCACACATCAGATCGAAGAACTGTTTGGCCAACATCTTAATAGTGAATATACAGTATGTGATTTGGTTTTCACTCAACCCACTTTTACCACCTGGGGTGGCAAAAATATTGAAGAGGAATAAATTGACAACAGTAATTACGGTAATCCAGATTTACTGTCTCTCTACTTCAGTAAACTCGGCCTCTGTGAAAGCGACGTCACATCCGGTCTCTTCGCAGCCTCGCAGGGCTCCAGCATGGCGGATACCGGTGTGGTAGAGACGCTGCTACAGCGGATTGAGAAGGCGGACGATGGCGTGGACAGCATGGAGATGGCCAACAGTCTCGGGCTGGACCACCAGGTCATCGTCGGAGCCGTGAAGAGCCTGCAGGCCGTCGGCGACGTGAGTTTCTCGGGGCTGAGCGGCGGCGGAAATCCCGTTGTCACCGCGAACAGTGTTCATTCAGAGCGACTGATGCAACAGGGACAACAACTAGTTTAAAGCTCTGTCAATCAAACTGACAGGCTCAATGAGCTCAGCTCTATGACACCTGCTGTGCAGAAGAGTAGACCACGTTTATTGACCACGGTGTGACATTCAGGTGACGTGACAGGTGTGTTTCTCCCGTACAGGTGATCTCAGCCGAGCAGCGCTCCTCCAAACACTGGGAGCTGACGGGCGAGGGCACGGAGATAGCCGAGCAGGGCAGCCACGAAGCCCGGGTGTTCAGCTCCATCCCGGCGGAGGGTCTGGCTCAGAGTGAGCTCATGGTGAGTGATACTACAGGTGGACAGGTGTGGTCGTGACCTACGGTGGCTCCGAGAGCTCAAATTCAAAGACACAAATGTGCTACAAACACACAGACAACCTCATCGATTTAATAACACGCACTGTCAAACTTTCAACACAACAGAAGTGTTTCTGGGGACACAAAACAGTGACAGACCCACCTGAATGATACTCAACCATAGACTGTAAAAAAAAAAAACACAGTCACCTTGTTTTCTACTCACAACTGACAAGTAAACAACGTCACAAGTTCTCAAGTTAAGAGAAACCCAGTGTGATCCGTCAGTTGTTTGTGTCCCTGCAATAACCTGTTGTGTTGAGTTTGTGGAGCACATGGTAAAATTGAAGAATGTTTTGATTTTTGTGGTGCATATGTGTCTTTGCGTAATGTTTTGTTATTTTTTTTTTTAAGTATATTTTTTTGGCGTTTTATGCCTTTATTTGATAGATTAGTAGAGATAGAAGGAAAGGGGGAGGCAGAGAGAGGGGAATGACATGATTTTTGTGCGTCTGCATATACATGGGGCGGCTGCCTTAACCACTGCGCCACGCACCGCCCCTGCGTAATGTTTTTTAATCTGCAGTGTGTTGAGCTCTCCATGCCACTGTAGTGACCTTTAACCTGCAGGACTGCAAGTCAAATTCAAATTTTATTTATTTATATGGAACCTTTCATGCTGAAAGCAGCAACACAAAGTGCCTCACAGAGGCTAAAAACAACAAAGAAAGAGAACAAAACTAGGATATCCATAGAAAATATATAGGTAGATAAAAGCCACGAGTATCAAGAACAGCACTGTTAGGGGAGTGGGCAGCTGGACCAGGAGAACCGGCTGCTGTGACAGGAAGGCAGAGACTCTCAGGTCGCCTCCAGACAGACACGGTTCTGGCTCTGGTTCTGGTTCTGGAGTCTCACAACCTTGGTGCTGTCTGATGAACCAGCCAGCGCTCACACCAGTTTTAGTGGAACCAAAGTTGATGTACGTTACTCCGTGTTACTCAGGTGGAAGTGAACTAAATTTCTGCTTTTTTTGCTGTCTCAATAATCCTTTAAGTTTATAAATTATTTGATCTGCTGTTCAAGGAAACCCAGCCATGGCCATATCTTCCCCAAGTTCAAAGATAAGAATTACTTCATGTTTTTAAGCCCAAAAGGGAAATTCATGGTAACACTTTATTTGACGCCTATCTCTATAACGCATAACCATACTTAGTTTTAATGCAGTTATAAACACTTAAATGATGATAAGACTTAATAACAATAAGCACAACAAATCATAGAGCATTATAACTCTATTATAACACTTGACCTTATAAGTCATGATAAAATGCTTTTTATAGTGTGTTGTGCTTATTGTTATAAAGCATTATGATCATTTATGAGTGTTTCTAACTAGTTATACAGTCCTATAACTGCATTATAACTCATTATAAGAATAATTATTATGCGTTATTAAATAAAGTGTTCATACAACTTGTTCTGCTTTCTAGCTTTTCTTGAAATTCTATAGACAACCAGATCTCCACCAAACACTTAGTTTCTTCAGCAGACCACTGAAAGTTCTTTTCATCCAGGTTGTCAGTTGCTGCCTTTTCCTCATTCTTGCTCGTCTTCGCAGCCAAGAATACGACACGCCCACTAGTTCACGGGGAAGAACCGACTATATTTTGGTTCCCTTGAGAACCGACTTGTTAGATTCCAAATCTTGTTATTCTTTCAGTCTGAACGCACCGGCTGGTTCAAAATTGGGTTTGGGAACTGGAACCGGCACAGAGCCCTGCTGAGGTGAAACCCCTGTCAGCAGCCTGACGCGGTGCAACATGTTTAAGATGTGACCAGTGGAGAGTCGGCTTGTCATCACAGCCGGTTAGTTAGTTACAGTAGAAGGTCATGATCATTTCTGTGGGTCCTGCTATCTTAAGTTTAGTTTAGTTTTTAGCTGACAGCAGTGTGAGGGGCCACACTGCTAAAAGCCCCTGATTCAGTTGTGTGTTTGTACATGTGTCGAACATAAACAGCAGAGGAATGTGTTTCAGATCGTCAATTATACTGTATATGAATTGAACTGACTGATGTCCTTTATTTATCATTTTGAACAGCTCATATAGAAAAAAATATTTGATTTGGATGCTTATTTTCATTGTAATATGCAATTTCATCAACATGTGTCTTCGTCCCTGTGTAGAAACTGTCCTTTGGGAAGATCGGCTTCAGCAAGGCCATGTCCAACAAGTGGATCAGAGTGGACAAGTCCCACGAGGGCGGCCCCAGGATATTCAGGGCTGTAAGTGTTTCTCTGTAACATCATACAGGAAAGGACCTTTTCTGATCAGTACTCACATAATTACATTGTGTGTGTGTGTGTGTGTGTGTGTGTTATGTTTTGGTGCTCAGGTGGAGAGCGCAGAGGACCAGGTGAGAGAGAAGCTCCTCCTGGTGCAGAAAGGCAGCGGCTCTCAGCTGGAGGAGAAGGAGAAGAACGAGCTGAAGAAGAGGAAGCTGCTCTCTGAAGTGTGAGTCTGAAGACCTTCTAGACAGAAGTGGTAGCTGTGTCCCTGCCAGTAGGTGGCAGCAGAGGGTTTGTTTGGCGCTTCCATAAATATAATTCCAACCAACAGTGTCAGTGAATGGTTGTGGTTGGAGCTGAGAGCTGATTGTAACTGTTCATATCAACTCAGCTGTTGTTGGTTTTATAACTATCAGTGAATCTGTGTTTGACCAACAAGTCAAATGGGGCCAGATTGGAGTCCCTCTATTTCATAACAGTTTAATAATCTACTTAAGCAGTTTAATGTTCTAATAGATTAATTCAGGTTCATTTAATGCCATACTAGGATATAATGACAGTCCAGTGTAAGAATGATGTGTTGTGTGGGTTTGTGAGGAAGTTTCCTAAGACCTACAGGGTGGTGTCAGTGGCAGGGCTTAGTGTAGAGCCACAAAGTGAAATGGATGTGATATAACACTTTTTGAGGCCTGCCTCCGTTTTTAGAAGAGTCTTAATCATCAGATTTTCTTTAGTTGAGAAATGAATAAATCTGGGTGCAATTATGATCGAGAGGAAGCTGCAGACTCGGTTCTCTTTAAATCAGAAACGATTAGCTCAACAGAACTAATATTCAGAGCTCAAGATAAGATCAACAGGAAATTATCTTTATCAATCAATCATCAATCGTTTCAGTTATTTAGTCATCTGTTTCTCTTTGTCCTCGATATAAAGCTGAATATTAGTTTGGCCTCTTTTTGTAAAGTGCCTTGAGATATATTATATAGTGAACTGGCACTAGATAAATTGATTTGACTTGAGTCCCTGGGCTTTAGGGAGTTGTGGTGGCCATTTTTATTATTTTTTTTTTTTTAAGTATATTTTTTTGGCGTTTTATGCCTTTATTTGACAGATCAGTAGAGATAGACAGGAAGTTGTCTGGTGGCCATTTTTACTATTGCATAATATATCACAGTCAAAACATTCAATCAGTCAATGAGATAATTGGTAGACATATTGATCACCTATACAAGACAAACTTGATTTCTGAAGAATTAAATCTTTTCTTCTAATATATTATTGTTAAAAACTCTATTCCTAGTATCTGTGTAGATGTTCTTGTTTAGTTGGACTTGAGGTCAGTGAGTGCTATCGTCCTCTGACACTGTGTGTTTCTTACACAAGAATGAAGTAGACAGACCCACGTCATAGTGATGTCTGCACACGTCATATCCATCAGTAATAATTCTTCTACACCTACCAGGCTCACTTGCTCGATTTCATATACTCGGACAGTTTTACAAACTGCGTTGCGTTGGATGTTGGTGTTAGCGGACTGATTTTTTCTCTGGATTGAGACCAAGGTGAATATTCTTCTGAAATCCTCTTACTCAGAAATCAGTCTCTCACGACCTGCTAGCTCCACCACAGATGCACTAATCTGATACAACTCAGCATCACTCCTTAGAGAGGATCTTACCAGGAAATTATGACCACTGGGCAGAATAAAACACACTGAGTAACCAAACACGTCACAAATGTTCTTCATTGACATAAAGTAAGTAAGTGGTGCAGACTTTAACACCATGTCTGATGTAGACAAAGCAATAAGTAGTGTTTATTTTTATTATTGATTTGTACTTGTTTCAGCCTTAAAACAAATCAAACCTTCAGGTTTTGTAGAGTTTTCTCCAGTTGTTTGTTTATTGTTCATTTAAAGAGGAACTATGCAAGTCTGATCGCTTTTCCGCTGTTTTGCTAATGCCATGTGTATTTATTTACAACGAAGCTGGCGAAAAATCAATACATAGAGCAGTGGATAATGTTATAGCACATACAATGTTACGTGTATGTTTGTGTAGTCTTAACTGTCACAAACAAAAATGATGGGTTATGGAGCATGTTTATGTGGCAGTGCGCAGAGATGAGAGCTGGGACACCGGGGCGGTGGCCAAGTACTGCACTGATCTTGCAAAGTTGGTTTCCAGCTTTTTAATTAAGGTAAAAACGTAGCATAGCCACAGGGAAAAATCTTGCTTAGGTTCTTTTTAAAGACAGGTTCCTCTCTGGATCTTCTCTGAGATGTTTCTCCACCTTGATTAGATCCAGCTGTGGCCAATCAAGCTGATTGGCCCTGATTGAGTGAAGCACACACCTGTCTATAAAGCAGGTCTCACAGCTGAAGATGCAGATCAGAGTGAACGTGTGGAGCTGCTGCAGAGCTCAGTCAGGACTGTGTCGAGGCTCAGATCTGAGGACGGATACAAAAAAGCGTTGAAGGTTCTGAAGGAGCACGGCCGTCCCTCTTGTCTTCAAATGGAAGAAGTTTGGAAAAAGCAGAGTTGGTCACCGGGTCTAATTGAGCAGTCAGGGGAGAGGGGCTTCGGTAAAAGAGGGGACCAAGAGCATGGTGGTGGTGACTGTGGCTGAGCTCCAAAGACCCTGCAGGGAGATGGGACAACCTTCCCAAACCACAACCAGCATTACAGCAAGTCCAGATGACCAGATGAAACCTCATCTCAGTGATAGTTTGCACCTAAAGGAGACTGTAAAAAACATTCACTGCTCTGATGAAACCAATAATTAACTGTTTGAGTCTGAGTCCTTAAATGTATGAAGAAAACCAGGCTTGGTTTTCCTCCAAACTGCAGTAGATCTGGATCAAGGTCTCTTTACTTGGTGTCAAGAGTAATTATGAAATTTTATTCTTGAGATCAGAGACATCACACAAAGATCGCTGTGAGTATCAAGCCTCCCACAGTGTTCTGATGGTTGTTTATAGTAATTTTTGTTTCTGTGTTTAGGACGGTGAAGACTTACTGGATCACTAAGGGAAGCTCCTTCAGCACCACCCTCACCAAACAGGAGACAGAGCTCACACCTGAGATGATTGCCAGGTGAGTCCACTCTCTATTCATATAGCCTGGTCTGAATGTCTGTCTTACAAAATCTTTTAAATGCCTGCAGAAAGTGTCCTGTTTGCCCTCCCCTGACAGTCTGTGACGGTGTGAAGGGTCTCAAACAGAGGACACAGACAAACCTCTGCCCATAAACAGGGGACAAGTCCAAAGACGGGGACTTTGTCCTAAAGGCAGGGCAGGACAAATGCAACTGCTGTGATATGATTGGTCTAACCTGGCAGGTTACGGCTGGAAAATGATTAGGTTTTCAGAAATTCAAGAGTTTATTTTAATGTTTATGATGTTTAATATTTTTTAAATCAAAACCTCTTTTTTTCCACTTTCAAAAATCTTTGTCTCATTCACTTTGGTGACTGTTTGAGAAGAAACTCAGAATGAATGACTAACCCACACACTCACACAGCTTGTACTGTTTTCATGTCGTGGCATTAACATGTGAGCAGAATGAAAAAAGCTCCGATCCCAGGTTTGCATGAAATCATATCATAGAGAGGATTTAGTTAAGAGCTGGATCCAGATGTTGCCCAAAATTCAGATTGATGGTGCTTTTTACTTCTTTGCACTGATTGCTGCTGTCATAGATTTGATGGCTGCAGATATAAAATAATCAAATGATGATCTTTTTTAGAAGAATAATGTATCGTTACCTAATAACCCTAAGGCTGCAGTAGTTTGCTGAAACAGCAGGAGTCAAATCTGCAGACAGTCCACTATCCTAACGGCTCCTCTGTTCTTGTGTATGTGTCACAGTGGGAACTGGAAAGAGAAGAAATTTAAGCCCTATAACTTTGAGGCCATGGGCGTGGCCCCAGACTGTGGCCACCTGCACCCGCTGATGAAGGTTCGAACACAGTTCAGGCAGATCTTCCTGGAGATGGGGTAAGTAGTGGTGAAAACCAGAGGAGGCTGGTCCATTGAGGCAGAGGAGGTTGGTCCTCCTCTATTTTTGAGAGGCAAGAGGAAATTGATTTTTTATTTAAAAAAGATTAACTGGTTGAAATAAATCATTACCAAATCTCAGTATAATTTATAAAATATTATTTATGTATTTTATCACAAAAAAAAGTTTGTTTTTTGGAAGAAAATCCACTTAAAACGGTTCAAAGGCACCGCCAGCAGCTCAGGAGACAGAGCAGTCTGTGTGAGGAGCAGGGAGCAGGAAGGTGGGGGCTCTACGGAGGTGCTAAGATTTTTACTTCCCTAACTGACCTAGGGGCGGGATCTTCTTCCATTGACTCAATGCATTTAGGATGTCTTCATCCTGACCTGTGATTGGCTAAGACACGTAAAATTACGTCATGACGGAGGAGGCCCTCCTGCGATCAGAACACAAGATTGACAGCAGGTTGGTCCAATGACAGTCCAACCCCCCTTGGTTACTGTTGCTATGTGCGCCAAACTTTCACTCCCAGCCGCGCTGCTCGTGCTTCTCCCAGCACAAGAAATACGAGTTTTCAGAGATATTGGCATTGATTTCAAAGTAAATATCAGCAGATTTTTGATAAACTGTTGGGAGATATCAGTGAGAAGCAGTCAGGAGCTACCAGGAAGGAGAAATGACCGCGTGTGGTGTCTAGTGGTAGGCTACTGATAGCATACCGACTCACCCATAAAATACCTGCTAATCATCACTCTGTATGCTAATCGGTTGTTGGTGTAGTGGTTAGCACTGTCGCCCTTGGTGCGGGACATCTGGGTTCGAGGCCCGGACCCAGCAAGTAATTTTTTTTTTTTTTTTTTTTTTTTTTTTTTTTTTTTTTTTTTTTTTTTTTTTTTTAATACATCCCACATCCATGATATCATTAGACCTGTGTTGATCTGAAAACAGTATGATTTAATAAAATTATGTCGTTTTTACAAAATCTTGTAAGACATTGCTTTACTGTTTTCATTATAAGAAAGTAGGGATAAGTAGCCTAGCCTACTAGTCAAAATAACATGATGCTGTGGGCTGGTGTTCCTGTCCTCCCCAATTTTTTTAGTCACCAGCCGCCACTGGTGAAAACCCATCACAAAAACTCTTAAAAAAAAAAAAAAAAGTTAAACATTTTTGGCAAATTGCCCATGAGGTTATGCCTATAGTTTTAGGAATAGGTTTGTTACCTTTAATTGTCAGTGCAAGCTATTTTCAGAACGGCGGAGCAGAGCCGTGAGCTTCTCAGAGCTACACTATGGAGGCTAATGGGCTGTTTTTGTGCAGCTTCACAGAGATGCCGACCAACAACTTTATCGAAAGCTCTTTCTGGAACTTCGACTCCCTGTTCCAGCCCCAGCAGCATCCGGCCCGAGACCAGCACGACACCTTCTTCCTGTCAGGTGTGTGTGTCTGTGTGTGTTACTGTCCCCTGAGTCCCGGCCCCAGTGATTCATGCTGAGCATTTAATGTTGTCATTTTCCAGACCCAGCACTGGCCCACGAGTTCCCCCAGGACTACCTGGAGAGAGTGAAGAGGGTCCACTCAGAGGGAGGCTTTGGTTCACAGGGGTAAGACAGAATCACACACTTGCATAACAAGAAGCTTGATGGTTTTCTGTAAATGTGACATCAGAATGAACAGAGCCTCTATTCTGCTGTTTCAGCTACAAATACGACTGGAAGATAGAAGAGGCTCAGAAGAACATCCTCCGCACTCACACCACAGCAGTCAGCGCACGCATGCTGTATAAACTGGCACAGCAGGTGAGCTACACACGACACGCCTCTTCACAGGTTAATTGATTATAACCCTAACCCTATGGCAGATGAGGTCACTTTCAGGGTAGGACTCACTTTGCTAAAGCTTTAGAGATCTTTCCTAGAAGAGCGGTGACTTTCTGGCTGTAATGCTCAGGGTATGTGTTTGCATACAGTACATGTGTTATTAACCATGATACTCTGCTCTCTCCTCTCCCCCAGGAGAAGTTCACCCCCGTCAAGTACTTCTCCATCGACAGGGTGTTCAGGAACGAGACGTTAGACGCCACCCACCTGGCTGAGTTCCACCAGATAGAGGGAGTAGTGGCCGACTACGGCCTCACGCTGGGAGACCTCATGGGCATCCTGCACCAGTTCTTCACCAAGCTGGGTCAGTGTGGAGAGATCCTAGGGATAGTAACTCCTGTGGTTTAAATGAGAAGTTGCAGATAACAGTTAACTATAGCATCTACATTATTTAACTAAAAGCACTGAAACTTTGTGATTTTTTGTTTGTTTTTGAAGGAATCACCAAACTGCGCTTCAAGCCTGCCTACAACCCGTACACAGAACCCAGCATGGAAGTGTTCAGCTACCATGAAGGTACGATATGTCTCGCCTCTTCTACCTTTGCCACCGCTTATGTTTTCTACAACCGGATGTAAGACCAAGAGCTCAGTTTGGATTGCTTTTGTTAAAGATGAAGGACTTGTGGAAAACCAGAAACTGGGCAATAATCTTTTGTGATGACTTCATGTCTTGTTTTGTTCCACATGACAAACTTCTGTAGCAGCTGTATCCAGTTGTTTCATCTTCAGTCCTTTTTGTGGTTTTTGTTGTTCCACCAGCTGTGCATTTATTTGAATCATTTTGTCTCTCACACAGGTCTAAAGAAGTGGGTGGAAGTGGGGAACTCCGGGGTGTTCAGACCAGAGATGCTGCTGCCCATGGGCCTTCCCGAGGACGTGTCCGTCATCGCCTGGGGACTGTCTCTGGAGAGGTGAGCATACATGAATTTGTTGTGAACATAAACAACTTGGCATCTCTATCCTCCGATGTTTCCTGACATTTCAGCTCGACGACATGAGTCTTTGAAAACGGGAGCATATCAATCTGTATGTGTGTCAGGATTAAAAGGTGTGATTGTGCGTCTACAGACGTCATCAGTCCTGACCCACATTATCATCACATACAGTATGTAGGTTCATTGTCTGCAGGGGATTATCCCTGTGTATGCATGATTGTGATTTACCAGTTAGATTATTTGTTACAGATTTCCCTGTTGGATCATAAACTGCAAAATTCAAACTCCTGTTAGTTTTCGTACAGTCCCGAGTGTTCAGACTTGTGTTGGAAGTGTTTGCCCGCTCCCTGTTACTTCACTGTACGGGTCATTTGGTGGTCACATTGCATTGAAAAATTTAAATGTAATTTTCTGAGTTTTTAAGTGAGGACAACTGTCACAGCTAATAACTGTGGAGCGAGTGAACTGGGAAAGGCTCTATAATCCAAGCTGAGTAATCCACCCCACCCGACTCTCTTCCAACCAATCCTCTGTTTTTGCTCTGACCTGTCGGACCTCAACTAGACACAACACAAATACTTCATGGCTACATTTTTGTACAGCGAGAACTCACTTGTCGTCTGTCTTGCAGGCCCACCATGATTAAATATGGCATCAACAACATCAGAGAGCTGGTGGGACACAAGGTGAACCTGCAGATGGTCTACGACGGCCCCATCTGTCGACTGGACTCCTGAGTGTCGCCCAGCTTGTATTTATATTCACACTCTGGATGGACAGACTTTACCTTTCCTACATAACATCTTCCGTCTCTAACTGTGGCTTGAGAAAGTCCTCCACCCAACAGTTCATCTGGAACCAGACGGAGGGTCTCTGTGTTTCTTCGTTCAGATCTCAAACAGCCTTTCAAAGGGCTTTAACTTGTAGCATCAGTGTTTGTATAAACTTGATACTGTGCTGCTACGTAAAACATGGTGAGTCCTGACTTTGTTACACCAGGGAGCCCTCTTCTGTTTTTATATTAAGTTACCACAGATGCAACAGGCTTGTACAGGGGAAAACAACTATTGCAATGTAACAGACAAAATAAAGATTTTTTTTTTCCACAATCTGATTTGTGTGTTTGTCATAAACTTGATTTGCTGTAATCTTAGTTTTTTGTTGTTTTTTTTTCTTTTCAAATCAATGCTGTGGCTAAAAGAAATGACAGTCAGCTGTCTCTAGATGAACCTGGTGCAGTTTAGGTACAACCCTGTAGAAGTAGCCTGCATAAGTTACTGCTCATGCTTGTGTTTTATTAGTAAGAATTAAATTAAAGTTACTGTGATTGTGATCACATCGTAGTGGAATAAGTTATGCTGTGGTTAATAAAATGTCTTGGTCTAGTATCCCTGCAGACTAATACAAAAGCTGGAATTTGAAACATCAAGTTGTAAAAGGCTATAAAACCTATTGCATAAAATTTCCATTGTTCCAAATGTCATCAAGATGGGATGTTAAAGAGTGAGAAAACTTTCAGATGAGACTTGCACATCTGCTCTAATGTCTGTCTGCAGCAATAGGTTGTTTGACTTCTGTCCCGGCATGGACAATCAGTTATTTGCATTTTTAAATGTCATTGTTTTCCTGTTTATGATAGGTAAAAAATTTCAAACACAAATGAACAATCCCAAAATTACAACATGTTGTGGAAGCGTTTTTAATTGGGTTCATTTCCAGGTAAAAACTAGTGGACATCTTTACATCCTGAGATGTGTTTGATTAAAAAGAAACACTGAGTTACAGAGTCATTTTTTTTTCTGAAATTAGTTTAAAATATTTCAATACACTGAGTTACAGAGTCAGTTTAAATATTTCAATACGGTGTACATTCTTCTTTATAACATTTATTGTAATGCATATTTAGGTAACTGTTTTCTTAAAATCTTTCTCCTATTTATGTATCTTGTTTTTATTTTTGGTTTTGGTACCAAGTAGCCAGGGCACATGATGAATTGGAGGCATAGTGACAGGAACCTCAACTGTCACATCTCTCTCCCTCTTTTCACAAGCACGTCCTTATGCCATTATACCCACCCCTAGTGCTACATGGATCCTGCTGCTGATCCTGCCTTGGCCAAGTAGTTAGGGTGCATGATCATATATATATATATAGTATATATATATATACACATACATACATAGAGATGAGCACAAGCACAGTGCCATTTTCTTGATTTCATAGCTCCAGACTTAAGTTCATATAAAGTTCAGTCAAGCTTGAATTAACTTCCTAAGCTCTTGCTGTAAGGACTGATTACATGACACTGGTTAGACGGGAGTCGTAAATAAAAATGCAGAGATTCTTGGTTCACTCTGTCTACAAAGGGTTCAAATTCCCCAGAATCCTCTCTTTTCTGTCTGTGAGATGGTTCAGTGTTTTCAGGTGTTTGGATAAAATGTAGCTGAGACTTTCTCGCCCCTGTGATTTGAATGTTTTTGATTGATTTGGAATTTGCACTAAATGTCCCTCTGATTTGATTTGAAGGATTCTCAAGGCAGTTAAACTACAGCAGCAAAACAAAGCATTTTAGGTTTTCTCCTCATTAAAGCAGTAGAAGGAATAGAAGCTGCTGTGAGCTGGTCTTAAATAAGAGACGTGATCTAACTTTCCCTGCACGCCACGTCGTACACTCTTCTGTGCTATAAGCCCTCGCTGAGAGTCTCTGCGTACCAGACAGGGGGAATCCATGAGTGCCTGTGACACCTGCGATAAAGGCTGCAGGATTAAGTTGTGTTGTGTACATGTTGAATTGCTGGAACTCCGTTAAGACTTCTACTTAAGCTAATCCCCCTCTGTGTCTTGAAATAACATTTTACTGAAGTATGTGAGACAGCCAGCTGGTTGGCCGCTCCACAGGCTGGAAGCAGCTTTGTGGGTGTGACACCTACAGGTACTGATCTCTTGAACTGTTTTGTCCAGAACTTAATGTAACGGCAGTATTTTTTGCCATGTGCTCTCGCTCGTCTCTCGTTATGTGAGTGGATTATGTTGATGCAACAGATGGTCAAACTTTGAAATTCATCCTGCTAATACAAACAGAATCAGTCACACTGAACACTCAGTAGCTCCGCTCTTAGAAAAGCAGGATGCTTTGTTCAGAAAAAAAGCTTTATTTCATCCACACACAAGACAGTATTTTCACTGCACTGGGCCCAGGACACGTGTACAGTCATGTCTGTGTCACTTCATCTAACATGTCTACCAGCTTCTCAGTGAAGCTCAGGCACACAGAGACAATGTCCAGTAGTCTTCTTCAGTAAACCTTTGTGTCCTCAGGATGTCCTTCAGGGCATTGGCTTTGACCTTTCTGTTGATATGACATGTGAGACACTTTGTTGTTTACAATGTAAAACAGGATACTTTCCACAGTATCACAGGTAGGAGAGGGGGCAATGAGGTGGGCTTCTACACTCTGCATTATATGACAATGACCTCTTGACAGTCACATATCCTGAGTATTTATTCTCACACAGTCATATCGGCGCCTAAGGGCTGATCATGATCGTAGTCCTTGAGTTGAGATCAGATCTCCCTCGGGATGCTGGTCTCCATGGTCAGCCCTGGGCTGCTGGAGAAACCGTGAGAGCTGTGGCCGGTCGGGCTGTGCGTTGGGAAGAAAGAGGGCATGTAAGGGATGGCACTCAGCAGCATGGGGCTGGTCTGGGGGCTTTCATCATGCGGTATGGGGATGACCACGTCGTCCTGGTCCCACACGTGGAAGGCATTGTGGGCGAACGGATGTGCAGAGGGAGGATGGCTGGAGGCCATGCGGTGCATGTTGTCTTTCTCCATCTCTTCCTCTCCAGTCGGACCCAACACGCATTCTGGACAAGGAAGGAGACGGGTTAGAGATTCAATCTGATCAAATCACCAATTCATGAGTTTCAAATGTAGTCCTACATCTGCCATGTTGGGGACCAACACAGGTGTTTCAATTTGAGTTGTGTTTCTGATTGCTGTAGAACTAATTAATTAATTTGAAACACCTGTGGGTCCCCAACATGGCAGGTGTAGGACTATTTGAAACTCATGGGATAGCAAAACAGTATGATAACTGCAGCAACTCATTGAAATGGGGAAAATTAATGGGTTTACAATTCAACTGAAAGATTTGATGAGAATGAAACCTATTGGTGTTTACCTGTAATCAGTGGTGTGCACAGACTTTTTGAGGGGCAGGGGCAAACTTAAAAAAAAAAAAGGGCACACCTCCCCTGCCCTCCTTGTGCACACCACTGCCTGTAATGTTGATAACAGTAACTAAAAGCCATGATTGAGCCGTCAAAAGCTGTAACAGTACATGCTGCTGGTAAATGGATACATGACTTCATGTGACACAGTGAATAAAAAGAGGCTGGGAAACAGAGCTGATAACCTGCATATGATCAGACTTAGTGCATGACCACCTCTTCTTTGCATGAACATGCAGCCAGATGTGCCAGGTCTCTGTCCCATGACAAGAGAATAAGGATAATCCACAGTGGACTGACTCAAATAAAAGTCGACCTGTGTCATACATTACCTGTTATGTCAATGGCCAGGTCCTTGATGAGATGTCCAACTATAGCATAGGCAACTCCAACTACTACCAGTGCAGCCATGAGCAGGTACAGCACGGCCTTAGGCAACGGGATGAGGTCCCTCACTGGGGGCCTGTACTGCGTGTACAAGGGGTCGTCCAATGACGTGGAGTACGGGTACGCGTGGACATTACCAGTGGAGTTCAGACCGGTGAAATTATAACCATTCATGATGAAAGACGTCCTGTTGTTGTTAATCCAAACGAGAAGGACTCCTGAGGTTTGTTCCTGCTTCCTCAGAACCAGACCATCTTCCACAGACCACAGAGATGCTCCTCACTGTCCGCAGGCTACATGGAGAAAAACAAATTCCAGTTACACTCTTCTGCAAAGAAAACATGTGAAAAATAAAAGTTTTAATAAGTTTACACGTGTTATATAGTTTACCACCCACAGGTGTAGCAGCAATGAGATGCGGCTGGTCTGCGCCGGCTCTGTCCTCGGTGCTGAAGTGAAGCTCCTCGGTTCTGTGTCTGTGAGTCCTCCGTCGTCAGGTCCGCCCACTGACCACTGCTCCCTCCACACGCCTCTGTCTAACACGCCCCCTGCTTACACGCCGCTGCCGCCGTGCCCTTAATTCCTTCAAGTTAACGATATAATTCTCCTCGTAGGAAACAAAGCGAGCCCTCTCCAATGAGCGGAGAGCTATTTGCGCTCATCCCCAGGGTTTCCCTGATGTAAGGTGCGCGCAGGACGGCAGACCTGGAGGCTCTCTATGATGCAGCCCATTACACCCACGCCTCACTATGACCTGCTCCAACCAGACTATAACATTAATCAATTAACAATTATTCCTCCTACGTGCACGACTTTACCTGGGTGCAAGGTTGTGCCATTTGGAACCTGTAGCCTATTTTTTTCCCTGTCCTCCAGACATTTAAAGGTGCACTGTTAGTCTCTGCTTGTAAACAAAGTGGTGTTGATGCAGTGTTAACCCTCAGTATAGCAAACTAGGATCCAGATTGGCCTATAGTATATGAACTATGTGGTGAATTGATCAGTATTCATAGCCTGGATTAAATCCTGTGTTGTTTACATCTAACATACAAGGAGTAATCTTCGTGTTTGTTGGTGTCATGTATGATGCTGTCACCACTGGTGGCCACCAGCAGATCATTCTGCAGCCCAGCATGTTAACCACACAGGGAAACACTCAAAAACAAGTCAAAAAGTTCAAACACAAGGCACCTTTAACTTTCCAACTTGACAAAGTGATGTCACAGCGTACTCCACATGCCATGTTGGCAATGCCCAATGCAGTGGTCGCCAGATCGACTCCCAGCAGTGACAATCTGTGGGCTATTGTGTGTCTTTCTCCACTTTCCTGTCTCTCTCTACTATCCTATAAATTAACGGCAAAAATGCCCCCCAAAATAAAAAAAGACGCCAGAGTCAGTCAGGGATGTCATGTTGGTGGACTGTCTTGGTTCAGTGGACTGATGTATTACATCTATCAACAAAACAATAGTGTCTGACAGCTGATAAGCTTTGTGCTATAGAGATCAGCTTCACAATAGCTATTAGTCAAACACTTTGATGATCAATACATAGTTATCACATGGTGCTGTGCATGTTCTTAACCATCAAAATCAAAACTTTTCAAGCACTTTCAGAAAAAAATTGCACTAATGTGGCATGATGTATTTCATTATTTATTGTCTGAACACTAACTCTTAAATCTGTAAAATTATCAGGAAAAGAAAACATTTGCATTTTTGTACTGCAACATGGTTTAAAACAGAAGATCCGCATTTAAGATACCCACAAAGGGTGCACCACAAATTCTGCATAAATCATAATCTGGTATTTTAGTGCAGTCAGAGGATCAACATGTTTGTCGCTGTTTGATGCTTCAAAAGTTTATCATTTGCGTCGCATCACTATGACAGTCCTTCTAACCGAGCGAGGTTATAATCCAGATGATTATGGTAAATGAAAAGCATCCTAATTATCAGAGTATTAGTCTGCCATGCTGCTGCTGATGTGTGGATGAGAGGATATGAGCGAGGACGAGTCCAGGAGACAGCAGCTCCCTCTCTCTCTCTCTTTCAACAATTCATCTCATTTCATTTCACAAGGGAACGACCACACCAGCCTCCATCATCCCTGACTGAAAGGACTGAGAACATGCAGTCCATTCAGGGTGCAATTAGTCACAGTGAGTCACATCTACACATGCCCAAAAGATGAAAGGCCATTGGTCAAAAAAAAAATGAAAAAGCAATTTCCTTATGTAAGCACCATGTAGAACACGCCTGGGCATCATGTACGGCCAGGGATTTGCCGGTTCTTTAATTCCCTCCACTTCAAAGTGGCAGAGACAGACATGCAATGAAGCTGGAGAGGATGGAGGTCTTTATCTGTCCAGCAGCACTGCCCACCCCCACATCCCTCAGGCCCTGATGGATTTAACCAGAATGGGGGGGGGCAGATTATCTGCTCAATGCTGAGAACATTTTGTGGGGTTCACTACTCCTCAGCTGTCCTGGACATGAGATGAGGTGGAGATGAAGAGAGAGAGTGTGAGCGTGTGTCTTTGTGAGAGAAAGTGCAGAGTGTATCTGGATCTATGTATCTATAGGTTCTTCTGTTGCATTTAATTAAACTTCATGATTTTGTAAGAACCATGACTGGTGGAGGTAGCATTTACATGTAAACAAAGGGCTCAACATTTTTAAACTTGTGTTTTTCAGCTCAGGTAAAGTACGGATTAAACAGTGAGAGTGATGGATTTACATATCAGCTTTAGAGGATTTAGTGGCATCCAGTGGTGAGATTTCAGACTGCAACCAGCTGAATGTGGCACTCAGTTGATGTACAAACCTGGAAGGCCCTCTACAGAGCTAGTGCTTGGTTTGTTTACTTCTGCATGTTGGTGCAACATGGATGGGGACTTGTGTGGAACTTCACTGTATTTTGGTGCTAATTTTTCAGTACCTTTAGATTTTTGAAAGTGGAGTATTTGTTATTGTTGTACTCTAAGTAAAAAAAAAAAAAGAAGATTCTCCTTAGCCAATTGTTGATTTTTGTCTTTTGCTCTGAAGCTGTGCCACCTCTCTGTCCTCTGGACCGTCCTGAAGGGCAGGAGTATATGAAGGAGTCTATCCAGAGGACACTCTGACATTTGTGACCCCTGATGACAGCAAAGGTGCACAGTTACATAACGTATAATGCATAAAGTAAAGTCGGAGTATAGAGCCATCTCCATAGTCTTCAAATCAGAACACTTGAAACACTTAAATAATTTTTATTCATTGAAATTGCCGATAAACATTATTGACTTCTGGAAAACCATGCAAATGTGTGACATTTTAGTGTTAGAGCCAGTAAAGTGCTACAAATAATCACCTAACAATTGTAACTGTAAAATACACCAATTACGCAGCGACAACATTTGCATAATTGGCTCAAATTAAAAACATAAGAGCTCTGCAGGTGATTCCAAACCAGTTATGGTAATTTATGTTTGTTACAGTATGAACGGTTCATACATCACTAACCAGCAGTAAATCTGGACATTGACCTCATTCAATTGAGTCATACCTAGTCTCGCTCACCAGACCCTCCTCCAAAGAAGAAGGAGACACCTAGCTTCAGTGGATGACAATGAAAGGCCATACACGTCATTTTACTTTTTCTATACAATTGTAAATTAGGGAGCTGAAAGGGAAACCAGTGCCACACGGTGGTGACTTGAGAGTAGAAAAATAGCCCTCTGTAAGTTGAAAATCAACATCTGAATTAATTACACTTCACAAGTTTGCTGACAGACTTCATTTGTTCTTTCTCTCAAAATAAAACACTATATATTTTCTACAAACCTGAGAGTAAACAAACGTTGCCGTAATGCAGATGACACTTCAGCCAAACTATATGAAAACTGCTAAGTGCATTGTAGCTGACTTGAACAAGCTGTGTTGGCTGGTTGTCTGCTGACAGGTCGGATCTACTTGTCCACAGTGAAGGACTGCAGCCCGGTGATGGCCCTGCCCAGGATCAGAGCGTGGATGTCATGAGTACCTGCCAGAGGAGACAGCACATATTAAACGGTGCAGCTGCAGCCCTATTCATATTTTATACAATATATAACGTGTATCATTCACCATATTATCCTACATACACATGCAAGTCTTATGTGGAACTACAGCCAACTTTACACTCAGTGTTTACTGCTACTCCTCTTCCTCACCTTCGTATGTGTTGACAGCCTCCAGGTTCATGACGTGGCGGATGATGTGGTACTCGTCTGCGATGCCGTTTCCTCCCAGCATGTCTCTGGCCTGCCTAGCGATGTCCAGGGCTTTACCGCAGCTGTTTCTCTTGAGCATGGATATCATCTCTGGAGCGGCTCTGTTGAGGAAACACCATGTTTGTTTCTGCAGTTCTGAATTAGGGTCTGATGTTTTTTCATCTGTTTGTGTGTGTTTAAGGTGGTAAAACTGAGCATGATAGATAACTGTCATTACTGTAACAGTTCCTGATCACGTAGTGCTGACTCAGTGTTAGCTCTGTGTGGTGTATTGAGTGCACTCAGTCCACTGAAGGGAAAACCATTTCCTTCACCCTCAGAGCGAGAGGTCAGAGTGACTTTGTGGTTGGATGGACATTGGATAGTCTCCTGTGCCCCACAAAATCCTGTCTAATTAACCTCAGTTTGAGGATCAAGTTACTTTTTCTCGTCGATGAGTCGTCCCAGCTGCAGACATGACTGTAGCCCGATGGTGATCTCTGTTAGCATGTCGGCCATTTTCTTCTGCATCAGCTGATTCCTTGCCAGCGGTACGCCGAACTGGATTCTGGTTCGTAGAAACAACACTGTTATTCTTCTGTTTATGAATGAATAATGAACAAATCCATTAAGTATCATGAAAATATCTGTCCATTTCCATCGGTGACAGCTGACCTGTCCAGTGTGTACTGACGAGCAGCGTGGAAACAGAACTCCGCAGCACCCAGAGCTCCCCATGCGATACCATAACGGGCGTTGTTCAAGCAGCCAAACGGACCCTGAAAACAAACAAAGGGAATGTGATGGATGATTACCTCTGTGTGTGGTCTACAAGTCTGTTTATTAAAGAGGAACTATGCAAATCTGGTCGTTTTTCTGCTGTTTGGCTAACCCTCCACCTGGTCATGTGCATTTGTTTACAACAAAGCCAGCGAAAAATTAATACATAGAGCAGTGGATAACATTATATAACATATGCAATGTTATGATGTGTATGTCTTTGTAGTCTTAACTGTCATAAACAAACGATTAGGGGTTATGGAGCGCGTTTGCGTGGCAATGCTGCAGAGACAAGAGCTGGGACACCTGGGCGGCGGCCAGGTACTACACTGACGTTGCAAGGTTTGTTTTCAGCCATGAGACGCCAGGCGGAAGCCAGAGAGCATCCATTCTCACTTGTAAGAAGTCACAAGTCATGTATTTAACACATCACAATGAATCACTCACCGCCAGGCCAGAGACATTGGGCAGCAGATTCTCCTCAGGAATCTCCACCTCGTCCATGAGGATCATGCCGGTGGCAGAAGCTCTCAGGGAGAACTTCCCTTCGATCTTAGGCATGGCGAGGCCCTTCATTCCGCGCTCCAAGATGAAGCCACGCACCTTCCCATCTTCACATTTAGCCCAGACCACTGCAATGTCTGCTACAGGAGAGTTTGTGATCCTGGAAGTGGAGGAAAAGAGAGAAACATTATTGTATGAACTGTTGATACATTGTAACGGTGCAGTGCAGCGGTCAGTACTGGTGTCAGAAACATATTTAACTTTTTTGTTTTTCTGAAGTTATGAATTTGATTAAAAATAGAAAAGTGCAGTCTTCCCCATCCTGGTTTGCTTATGTGAGTTTTATACAAAACCTTCACTGTGAAGAGCTCCACCTTGTGGAAACCTGATGACATATCAAGTCCTGTGCTACAAAAACCTTGAACGTTACACAGTTCTTTCAGAAAACATCTGGTGACACAGAAAGACACAACATATGACTGAGCTCTCTGAAAGGCCACAGGGCAACAGTGCACTATTTGGTTTTCTTCATTTCTTATTATTCCTTGTGATTAGATACAGTCAGAAACATTGGGTGAAACTAAAATCTGACTAAAATCTGACCCCATCAGACACGTTACGTAACTGTGCGAGCAATCATTATTATTCAAGTGATCACACATCACAGACATGTTGGCTGAACTATGATTAAATTGGACTCTCACAGTTAATCTGGCCACTGTGTTCTCTACTGTCGCTGCTGTGAATCTGCACTTTGCTTTAATAAATAACCTATTTATAAATCCTACATGACATACAGTCAGGTATCATTATGTAACAAGACTGCAGGTGAGTAAACAGACCAGACAGTCCAAAAATATCACATTGGTGTTATATATAATACACAACTGCCAAATGAATAAGTACACCAGTTAAAACTTATCTGTCTATTAAAACAGTCATGTAATAAATCCTCCCTTCATTTTATGTTGATGCCGTTGAAAGGTGTTAATATAACTGTAGCATTAATTTAGAGACTGCAGTTTGAGCTGCTGCATGATACTGATCTGTGGTTTCATTCACTATATTTACTAATCTGTGAAATTTAAATTACACTTCCTCTGATATGAATCAAAGACATTTTCTCAGAACGCTTCACTGGCACTTTCCAAACCACTCACCAGGTCTTCGAGCCAGTGAGGGTGTATGTGCGACTAGACGGATTGTATTTGGCTTTGGTTTCCATGCTGCCGGGGTCACTGCCATGATTTGGCTCAGTCAAGCCGAAGCAACCAAGGATCTCTCCACGAGCTGTGAGGGACAGACATTACAACCCAGGAATAAACCAAGAGCTCATCTGAACAGAATAAAAATATCATTATCACGGACCATTCAGTTCAGACCCACTGTTGTTAATAAACTGAAAACAGATCAATATTGTTATTGTCATCTTACCCAGCTTGGGGAGGTACTTCTGTTTCTGCTCCTCTGTGCCATAGGCGTTAATGGGGTGCATGACCAGTGACGACTGCACACTCATAACAGAGCGATAGCCGCTGTCCACGCTCTCTACCTCTCTGGCAATCAAACCATAGGCGACATAGCTTGTCCCAGCGCAGCCGTACCCTTCAAATGGAACGAAGAGGGGTTATAGATTTCTCAAAACAAACAAGATGACATGAAGATGATGTTGTAACATAAATGCAGTGGGTAGTGAATTTGTTCATGCTGACCTTTAATGGTTGGGCCCAAAACACCCAGCTCTCCCATCTCTGACACTATTTCTCTGTGGAATACTGAAAGAAAATGACACACAAATGTCACATGAGGACAAGTTACAGCAGCTGCATTCACTTATTTCAGCAAAAAGCATACTAACATTAATTGTAAGTCAGGATCTCATAAAATAGCACTGATTACACTTAACAATCAGACTCACAGACATTATGCTAGAACAAAAAAAAGAAAAAGAAATGAATCAAGATCTGCCTTGCGTTTCTCACCTTCATTTCTGTTTGCCATCAGGATACGAGGCATGAGTTTCTCCTGGCAGTAGGTCCGGAAGGAGTCCCTGATCATAGTCTCCTCCTCTGTCAGCAGGCCCTCCAGGTCCAGGGCATCGCGCCAGTTGAACTGGACTTTAGCTGTCAGATCACAATTCAAAACCCTTAAAACCAGAGTTTAAAATAACTTCCAGAAAAGAGATTCAGTTTCAAAATGTTATTAACACCTACGTGCTTTAGCCTTCTTCTCTGTCTTTTCTGCATCTGTGAAAATACAAAGCAGTACAATTATATGAGTTACACAAGACATTATTCATCAGTAGTATTTGATGTAATCACAAAAATACAAGTAGGAAGATAAAGCATGACACTGAAATACTGTATGAGCACTGCCATTGTACATGTACATTTAGTTACATTTCCTCAACTGTTTTCAAATAAGTATATGCATTTGTGCTCCAAAACAGCTTGTTTACAAATTCTACCCCCTTTCTCCCCATGTTTTCAAGCTAAGACCAAAGGCATAACAATACAAAAAAGAAGATGATGATTAGCTATAACTACAGCATGTATATATATTTGGTTTGTGAAGTCTCTTTCATGCAACCACTTGAAATACTTTGGATGAGACAGCTTGTGGTCATACTTGAATAAAAGAAAAAAAAAAGATGTTATTACTACCAAACACCAATAGTGATTAATTGCCTTCCTTTGTGCTGGTATGGTGTCACGTGTATCTATGGTACTAACCCCATCTGGCAGGTGCAGCGGTTCCCTGAGCTCTGGAGGCTGAGATGATGGCACATCTCTGAGGGTTGACCAACAGACGACACACAGCGCTTCTCAATGCCATGGCGGAAATAAGTCTACAAATCAGGGACACGGTAACTGACTGAGTTGGTATATTACATAGAAAAGACGGCATGCAGATAGCAGCTTGCAGGGGAAGTCGTGACAATAATGTTCAACTGGTGGTCCAGTCAGAAACCTTATAATCTATGAATGTCGGTCTCGTTGTGGTGGTCGCTGTTAACTGACTTTGAGTCGGTTTCATTCTCATTGACCCATGTCAAAGTCTACACTGCAATGTGTAATGAAATAACCTGTCACAGCAAACAGATCTGAATTCACACAGCCACCCAAATTTGGTGTGTAGCGAAGCTAGGCTGTTAGCTCAGCTAACCTGTGCTGCGTTGAGTAACTTTACTGTACGTTAGCTACAAGCTAACAACGCTAGTCCATGATAGTTGGCGAGTAACTTGTGTGTTAACAACAGAATTCCCGAACAAACATAATATAAATGCACCACATGGACATTGTGTGTTGACAGTAACTGTTGAAAACACTGTGGCAGGTGTGTTGCGTTAATTTACCTCTGTTGAGTGAGACAACACTCCTTGTCCTAGTATCCCCTCAGGTTGACGGTGAAGCGACAACGTCAAAACACATCGTGACGTCATCACGTAAAGCGCCCCAAGCTGCTTGCAGTACAGCCATGTTGAGTGTGGCGTCGTCATTGAAACATTTTCTCGTGGTTAAGTGGAACAATGTTAATCTTGTCGCAAATTAAAGCCGTTCTTTATAAGAAGGCAGTGTGTTTAGAAAAAGAGACGCAAGACACGGAAGACTGGATAATCTTTGCGCAAGGTTAGTTATCATCACTAAAGATGGCTGCCTTTTAGGGACACTCCAACCGCCGAGAAGGAACCTGATTGGCCCGTGAGAGGGGAGTGCATGATGGGCGAGTGGCCACTGTTTCCAAAATAAAATCACTTAATATGACAGAGCTAATTTCCTACAGGTCCACAATGAACACTGTACTGTACTTTTTATTGTGTGTGTTAAATTATTTTGTATGTGACCTGTGATATGGACCGGGCTGAAATGGTCTGAAATAAAGTTTATATTATATTATTATTATGTGCAAGTAGGCCTATGTCATCTACATTTTCCTGTTAAAGTAGACTTTTTAATAGCCTATTGGAGGAGGCGACAGTAAAACGATTTTGTCACTCTTGTTGTGGGTTTGGTGAAAAAACACTATTGTTCTCTTTCAAATGGATGGAAATATATAATTTCATATAGCAGAGCTGTGAATTCTATGTGCAGTTAAAAAAAAGTTCAAATATTCTGAAGCAGGTGTAATTAGCTGAGTTTATTTATTTGTTTATTTATTTATATATTTATTCTATCCTCCTACCTAATTCATTCACCTAGTTTATATTCTTCTAGTTGCCCCTATTTCGGAGGGAATCATTGTCCTGAACGTGAGTGGAAAAACACATACGTTTGTTTATAATTTTTTTATTTATTTATTTATTTAAAAAAACAAAAACATTTAAACACGGACGGATTCTATTCTCCTCACGTCAAATCACAACTATATTCTCGATCAGACCCTATGACCATATCACAACCGCACGAGCAAACCCGGACGTGTTCAAGAGAGCCCGATTTGGTCGTGATCACGTCAAATTACAACTAGTCCGATCAGGCCCAGAATATGACCATATCACAACCGCACGAGCAAACCCAGACGTGTTCGAGAGAGCCCGATTGGGTCGTTATCACGTCAAATTACAACTAGTCCGATCAGGCCCAGAATATGACCCTATCAATCACAACTGCGCACGGATGGACTGTCTGAGAGGGGGGTCGTGATCTGGTCGTGATCGAGTCATATCATGACCAGTCAGAGAAATGGGATGTGGCAAAAAAAAAAATTATACGACATAAAGTCAAAGATAAACCGTCTTTGATACAGTCTGATGCTGCGACGGGTTTTATTCAATCAAACTTTATTAACATAATGACATTATAAACAACAGAAACAACAGGAGGCTAGAGTACGTAATAAAAAATCACACCGAAAGAGCACAAGAGACGTTCTAAGTCTTCTTTATGAAAATCATAGGTGGTGAAAATACAAAAAAAAAAGAAAAAAAAAGTGGGCGTCATCTGATGGATCTGACCTACGACCCAGCACGTGATGTCATTCTCCAAGACGCACACACGGTGCTGCAGCTGCACGTTCAACATCAACAGGACACAGTTACTCAGCGCGAGTAAACCAGCCCTGTAAGTAACATTTTCATGATTTCGGAGTTTGATTGAAGTACAATAATACTGTCGAAAGTGGTAGCCGAATTATCTGTATCTCGTAAACTGGGTCACACACACTCACAAAAAACTAGGCCTGCTAGCAGCCCGCTAGTAGCATTGACCGCACTCAGTCCCAACACAGCGATGCTGAGAAAATGGTCATGTAAGTTCCTTGACTGTACTATAATTTATATTATGCCAAATAGCAGCAAAGAAAATACCACCAGAACAACGAAGTACTTAGTTATTTTCTCGCCGAATCACTAAAACTAGCTCGTTGACCTAGCCGCTGCTAATGCTAATAGCATTAGCGCTTGTTGCAGTTCAAATTGAGCCGCTGCTCCTTTCGGGCTCAACTGTGTGGCGTCCTGTCCGCAGCAGTTCATGAATCATTTTAATGAAAGAAGTGCTGTTCCCATCACTACTTTATATGCTTTTACCATAAACTGCAAAAAGAAGGCTTTTACACACAGCTGTGTAAACATGAAATCTTTCAAACTCTGACATTGTTATTGATTTTGTATTACAGATGCCATCAATGGGACAAGTCTGGTGACAACGGCATAGGCTAAATGCTGATTATTTAATCCTCAGAAAGGTCTGGTGGAGGGAAGAACAACAAAAGGAACCCTGCAAACAACATGGCATCTGATGGCGTCATTTTTCTGTTTCTGTTCATTTGTCAAACAATAAATGGCTCTGTTTGAATTAAATGAAAGTTTTGTGTCTGTTTTTCAAAAATATTGTAGATATTGAAATTAATGAAATGCTACATTTTGTAAAAGACGATTTGTCATCACGTAGCCTTTTGCATATTGCTTTAACAATGATATTGCAAAAAAAAAAAACGTGTAGTAATGGGCCAGATCACAGCTGAATTGGGGGACATCAGGACGTAATTTCCAGGACATGGTCACCAGGACGTCCTCTCGACGACATAAAATTGACCGGTATGTGGTCGGTCAGGGTCATTAAAAATTCGTCGAGGTGATGTCCTGGTAAAGACGTCCTGAAAAAGACGTCTAAAACATCGCCAATTACACCCGAATTTGGCCTAGTCCGGAACGTCACCGAATGACGTCAGGTCGACGTTAACCGGACGTCATTTGGCTTGCTGGGTTATGATTATCATTATCTAGGCTAATATGAAAAAAACCCTCTCCTATTCGCCAGCTTGATAGGCCTACATCAAAATGCTTACCTACATGTGATTAGAAGGCCCCATGGCTTCACACCTGAGCTAGCCAATTAGGCATAGAACTTCAGATGATCACTTAAAGTTCTGTACTGATTTCTCAGAAACGTCTCATAAGGAATCGCAGTCCTAATTGTACCATACAGGAATAGGAAATAGATGCAGTAGCCTAGATTAGTAAAATGATGACATTTGAGTTCGAAATCAGTTTTTTATCAAAAGCCAAATATTTTTTTCACAAACAAAAACGACACAAGCACATTCATTGAAGTTTTTTTTTAAAACTTTATTTCCAAGTATTGCTATAATAATAATCACCATCATCATCATAAAATAATACTAAAAAATGATCAAGTGGCTATGCAAGTTAAATTGGGACGTGAATAAATGATCCAGAATGACGGAGGTGTGATTTTTTAACCCTTTACGGTCTTCTATCGTGAGGGTTAAAATATAAGACTTATGCCATCGATATTAATAGTAGCCTTCCAGCAACACATTTATCACCACGTAATTAGGGTACTACATAAATTATGACCTGTTAATTAAAAGTTTGCCCATTATTTTCTTTTACATTTTGCTCATAATAGCCTATTTAGTTTTTTTTTTTTACTTGCATTGGGGCATTTCAAACTGTGGTTTATATTCGTAGCCTACTTTACTTGAGTGAAATGAGAAGTTACACTCCTCTGCAGTCACCTAGCAGCTGTCGTGACTCGTGACTCAGGGAGTGCAGAGTCAGATCAGGCAATGTTTAGTCTCTAGGTTGAATTATGAATGAATAGATTGCGTTTATAATTAATGTTGTCTTGCATTTCATCAGAGCGATAAAAGATATGCCATCACTTCGCATTGCAGCACTCCTGGCTGGTGAAGACACACGTTCACCGTATTTGACTAATGATGGACAAAGACAAACGAGCTGGACCTCGTTACATGTAATGCATTACTGGGACTGACTGTGTTTGGTCCATTGTCATCACGGGACGGTTCCAGCTGTTGGACGGGGAGCGAGCCGATCAGTTAACGGTACTAGAAGAAAATCCCGTCTCCAGGAGCGTTAACTCCCGCCTTCTTTCGCTAATTGGCTGAAGGAACTGTCAATCACGGCGTCCTGCTCTGTAATTGGTCCGTCCTCCCGTCGAAGGAGTCTCCCATTAAACGTTAGCTGGACGGTCAAGATTTTTGGAGGGGACTTCTTTCCACCAAGTGTTCAGATTGACAGAACAGAAGCTCCGCACGACAGTCACTAGCCAGGGCTGAAAACATGCAGTAGTCGTCGCCTGTGAGCAGCTTTGGTCCTAAAGAAACACCCCGAAATCATGGAGCTGGAGGAGAAACCGAAATATGGTAATTATTTAAAGCCCAAAACGGGCCTGGTTCACTTTATTTGTCCCGGGATAGCCGTCACCACTCAAGTTAACGTTAGCTAGTTTTGTTTTGGTGCAGAACGAAAACGTGCCTCACTCACAGATAGTTGTAAATAGATGTGTCCTTAATGACTTGCCGACTTATTTTCTCGCTCTTCACTGTCTCAACGTTAGCTGGTACTTTCTGAACCACTTTCACTCTTACCTGCGCTTTATGAATTTAATTATTAACCATGCAGGACTTAAAAATAGCGATTTTCACTTCTTCACCCGCAGTTGCAGTGAATCAACGTGAAGTTTGTTTTGTCTGCTCTAGCCATTCAGGCTGCATGGATCCACATTGCCTGGTTTATTGTCAGGCTGCATAATGTCCCTGTTTGTCTCCTGCTTGTCCAGTTGCTGCCACATTCCTCAGACTGGTATGGCAGGCAACAGGAGCTTAGCTGACCCCCGGCTATGTATAGGGCTTAGCTTATTAAAAAATACCTCAAACAAGTGAAGAGGGTCTTCTTTGTTACTTGGTTGGTGTTGAATTATAGACAAGTGCTGGTTGCATGTACTGTGGACTGTATGCCTGTATGTGCTGGTTGCTCTGATAGTTGTTGCCCTGTAAGTTCCTTGTTTATGGTTGTAAACATGTCCCTACATAGTCCTGATTACCCCTTATTAATGTGTTACTTATAGTGACACACCCAGTTGGGTGCAGTTTAGTCAGCTCCTTCTTAAGCTTGACCGTGGGAAGTGCAATAAATGATTCACACTGAAGACACAGCATGTTCGCTCTTGAAAGGCCATGTTTTGAGTCAATATAACATAATCTGTTTGAGATTTTTTTTTTATAATTTAAATTGAGGGTCCAGGGCCAACATAGGGCAAGAAGCTGCCACCTATATCAGACCATACAAAAGCAGAAATGAAAAACAATACTAGGCAGTTCCTTCCCCCCTGTCTGCTGGATTTTTATGATGGCGCTTTAACGTTGTGTTTTCCTCCTCTTCTCTGCACACACCCTTTTCCACTCTGCCTGCCACATGATGTCTAATTGACTACCATTACCAAGCCTTCACGAAAAGCAGCACCAGTCTGCGTCTGCTTTCTTTGCAATCACCGAAATACCAAGAGGATTCAGACAGTTTGACACGGAGTAAGATGGCAAATAGGTAGAAAACAGAGGAGAAGGATAATTGCTTCCAACCCATGGGGGATGATGATGGTGGTGAATGGCCGCAAATTCACTTAAGAAATCACAGCGGTATGAGATAAGAGGCTCTGGAAGGAGCTCGTGTAACAAACTGTATTTCTTTAGTGCATGTTGGGACTTTAGACGGAACAGATAAAAATGGAGACGAGGGCAAAAGTCTTATTATGCCATAGGGAGAGAGCATTTCAAAGTAAAGTGTAGGATTGGCATGTTGGAGTAATTTCAGGCTGTGATATATGGAGAAACCTCAATGACAGGATCTGCAGCAGCCGTGCAGCCATGCCCTGGTGGAGATTAGGTGTAATTATAAGACAAATTTAGGAGCGTGGTTTGGAAACCTGATCCAGAACGTCTCTTGCTGCTCTTTCATGTTTGCTAAAGCTTGTTTCAGTTACGTTTACAGATTTGCTGGTGGCCTGTTTTCATTCGTCGTCAGTTCAGTTACTGTGCTGTGCAGTTTTCCTCCTCCTGGCTGCTGATCGGCCAAAAACATCTCCGTCATTATAGTCGTCCATTTCCACTTAAATGTGCTTATCGTTCCCTAACAACCCAAACAGGATCATGTGACGCCGCTAACTATCCAGCGATCTTGCCATCTTGCCTACAGTCTGAAAGACAAAGGCATGTTCAGAGCAGTGTGAGACTGATTGGTTATTGGGGTCAGGGAAAATGAGTTTGGACAGAGCAAGAGATACAAATGCCGAGATGTGGAGGCAGGATCATCCCAGAGATCTGTCCTCTGTATTCAACATCTGTGTCAGTCACCGCCCTCCACCAGTCAGTAGCTGTGGTTGTTTATCTTGGATGACCTCACCGACACCTGACTGACCAGGAACGTCTCTGTAGCGTAGCCTGGAACACAGCTCATTACTTTACCATCATTTTCCTAAACGTCCCTTGAAAATTTTCTTGGAACATTTGACATTGTGGTCATTTCAGGTCAGTGTGTGTATAGGGCATATAAACAGAGTATCAGAATAACACAATTAGAAACTATCTTTGTGCTTTGCTGCCTGTTTACCATTATGAGTGAATAGCCTTTGCTGATTATGTCAAATTTTACTCTAAAATAGATCCTGGTTTTTACCTTGTCTCAGCTACAGAGATAAACTGGAAACACCACAGATAAGGAGATACTCGTATGAGAAGCTGAAACTTCATTGTTGTGAGGTCACTCATATCATACATTTGTAAGAGGATGACAGATTAGCAATCAAGTTACTCATACGGTTCCATATTCCTGCTTTTGTGTAAAATATGGGATAGATGTCCCAAGTTGCGTTTCACATCCAACTGATTCAGCATTGAGTCGTGGATGCTAAAGATAACTGGTCTAGTTTCTCAGAGGTTTCCCTTTGTAACACCGTAAATAGAACTGGACTTGGCCTTTAACACTCCACACCCTCTTACCGCATTGACAGACACGGAGGAACAGCAGGGGGGGGCGGGGGTGATATTATAAGGAGGCTATGATATCACACAGTTTTTAGATGGAGTCTTGTTTTTGTAGAAGTTGTTCACATTTTAACATGCTTAATGTTCTTATGTTAGCAACTTAGTTTCAGCTTGTTTTCTAATCAACAACAAGTAAAGAATGTGGTTTTGCTATTTTACAACAGGATGTCAAGACCACAAAAAGTCAGCTTTTAATTTTTTTCTGTTCGATGCCAACAAGGGCTATCTAGACATCCGAGAAAAAAGAAGTGAAAGCCTTTAGTACGTGACAGTAACAGCTGTTTGGCAGAGGAGGTTAAACTAAGCCAGTGCCCCCCCCCCCCCGCCCCTTCATGGAGACTGTGGAGATGGTGTGAAAATTAAAGTTAAAGGGATAGTTCAACATTTTTGGCAAATTGGCCCATTGCCATAATCCCTATAGTTTTAGGAGTAGGTTCATTACCTTTCATTGTCGGTGCAAGCGATTTTTTGAATGGCGGAGCAGAGCCGTGAGCTGCTCAGAGCTACGCTACGGAGGCTTATGGAAGTTCTTCGTTTTCTACATCAAACTCATCAAATACACAATCCAACAACTCCAAAACGCATTGTGGACAAGTTGTGACCTGCACACCATGCTATGAGATAATAACAGAACATTATGAGTTGTTTTCGAGGCAAATGCAAGGATTGCTTGCCGAAAAACTGCCCTCGGCAGGAACATGCATCAGTGGTTCTCAAAGCGTGGTGAATGTGCAGGTCACAACTTGTCCACCAGAGCGTTTTGGTGTTGCTGGATTGTGGGATTGAAACCAAGAAATCCCATGAGCCTTCATAGTGTAGCTCTGAGCAGCTTGTGGCTCTGCTCCACTGTTCTAAATATAGCTTGCACCAACAATTAAAGGTAATGAGCCTACTGGAATGACAAAAGGGATTATGTTTTTCACAACACATACAGTATTTTGAACTGTCAAACACAGGTGTAACAAATGAATTGAATGATCTTGGCTACTCTTGTCACAAGTTTACAGTATTGTTGCTTGTTTGTGATAAGAGGCCTGGGAAAAAATACACCAGCCTCTCTGAGAAGGAACGTCTGAGAACGACTGGGCTCATGACAAACATTTGTGTTAGATGTAACAACAGTTCAGATATTTTGACTCATCACAGATGGAAAAGCACTGATGTAATCACATTAACAATGTCCCTGCTCTGTCCATGAGTCTCAGTTAGCTGTGATAGCACGACAGTGAGCCAGCAGGAACAATAGGACCCTGAAAATAGAAGCAGCTAATTGGAATTCAGCCATGGTGCATTTTATTATTTACACCTTTACTGTCCGTAGCGTGACATGCCCAAGTGTCGTCTGTGAAAAAAGGTCAGCTAGGTCAATTTTATATTAAAAAATAATAATGGGGGAAGGGCGGTGGTGGCAGGAGAAAATAAAGCAGGGAAACTCAGGAATGTCTGGACACAAGAGACAAAAAGGTCCAGATCTTATTGTCAGTGAGACAGAAACTCATGATTCACTTTCACTTTTGAAGAAGGCTCTGTTTCTCTGTAAACAGGAAGTTATTTCCAGCATAAACTGATGGAAAGGTATTATTTGACTGTTTCTGTTTCTCACAATTTTCCACCATGGTCGAAAGTAAAGATTTATTGTATTGTAATTTGTAACATGTACCCACGTAGACCCACACTGAAAAAATAGCATGACATTTCATAATTCAATCAAAGCGCATGCACATGAAGTAAATGTCATTTGTATTGCTAACGATTTCAGTAAATGTGCAGTGGCTGGTTGCACATGGTGGTTTGTTGGAATTAGATTAGATGGTCTGAGGTACTTTTAACAGATTAAAACTGTTTCTCACTGCCACCACGGACAAAACTAATTATTTAATAACTTATTTAAAATGGCAGAGCTGTGGGGTTTGTGTCACCAGCTGCTCTGCAGGCCCAGGAACATTTATGTTTACGTCTATTTGTTGACTGTTGGATTAGATCAGTGATAGGACAATAGATGGAATTTAAGAAGCGTCGTTGTTGTCGTCATTGGTTTGTGTGTCATGTGGTTGTCATTAATCAAAATCAAATTCCCCTTAAAACCTCCAGTCTCTGTTTGAGTGTGTCACTCTGTTATGAAACCTCACAGCCACAACACAGCTCTTAATGGGAATCCCTGTGAGTGTGAGACTAATAAGGAACAAAATGAATGGAAATGTTCAGTCACTCCACATGAATTTTCTGTTTCTGTCAGCAGCTGTAAAACACATTTTTGGCGTTTAGTCCTTAAAGTGGGCTCTTTGTGGAAATTGTGAACACACTCAGATCGCCTCGGGCTGTTGAGGACAGAGCAGAAAACGGGAGCTGGAAAGATTTCTCTTTCATCGTTTCCCTGTTTCAGTGCAAAACTGGGATGTTCCCAAAAGACGGGAGAAAACACTGAGATTTGAGCTGCGCCATGATGAAACGTTTTTAGCTCAATAACACGAGGCTTTCACACGCAGGTGATGGTATTTGTAGCAATTAATGTCCCACACACCTGAAATTGATTTTTCCTCCTCAGCAGCAGTGACACTGAATGCCACCAGAGGCAGTGTTCCTCCTCCTTGTTTTCTCCAAACACATGTTTTCGATTACAATCTACAGAGCCTTTTCCTCCTCATCCACAACCACAGCAGGCCCCGCCCTCTGTTTCCAATGCCCTCGCCACTGTAAACTCCTCACAGAGGAGTTGACGTGTGTTGGAGAGTTGGCTGGTTGAAGACAGGAAGACAAAAAAAACAAAGTAGAGAGCAGACACGCAGAGAAAGAGGTCTTTTGGGAGTGGGAGGGGATAGAGGGAGATGCACAGGTGGAGCACAGATTGGAGAAGAGGCAGTTGTTGCAGGATAAAGACAGAGAGGGGGGTCTGAAGTGAGGTGGAGCGTTGCAGGCTGCCGAGCGCTCACAGCTATTCAGGGACAGGTTGGACTGGTTTCTCCTCCACAATACCTATTCGGCTCTCGCTCTTTCAGACCAGCACAGAGAGAAAGAGAGGAAGAAGTTCACAGATAAGGACGCTGTGAGAGGGGTAAAAGGTTTTCCGTACACTTCAATATTTGACCCAGAAAGGATTTCTCAAGATGGCTGAGGATGGAGATGGAGAATATTATGGAAAGCATGGTAACTGCTTCTTTTGCTTTAGTTTCACATAACATTGATCTGTTCTGTGTTCTGTTTATCTGCTATAAAGTTTGCTGAATGCTGCAGTTTCAAATTGTCCTAAGGGGTATTTGTTAATCCGAGTCGGGTTTTCATCTATTTATTTCATTACTTCTTAAAAATGAATCTGTGTCATGAAGTGTACGACTAGTTGGGAGTGAAACTGGAGCGGCAGTATCAGCGTGTCAGCAGCTCTGTTTGGAGGGAAAGGGTGTGTGTGTGTTTATGTGGAACCTGCTGTTGCTGGTAGCGTTTGCTTTGATTGTACAGGTGCGTGCGAGAAGGGAGCTTTTCTTTTCTTTTCTTTCTATCAGTATTTTTTTCCTTGTACAATGTGTGCTTGTAGATTATCACATAGGAGGCAAAATATTCCTTTTCAAACTGAGTGAATCCTCCATTAAGCCTGTCACTGTTTGCTATAGCTGCACTGAAGTGAACCGTACTCTGTTGAATTGCTCAGCGGGAAGCAAAACAGCCTGATATCTCCAACATCCCACACTATATTTGAAATACAACACCCATCCTCTTTTTCTAACAGGATGCTGTGACCTCTCCCAGACTCGCTGGGCTGGTAAATGCCTGCTGCTGCATTATCCACCCCCCCCTCCCAAACCACATACATAATTAATATGCAAAGACGCCAAGGAGAATATTATGCACATGTCTAGACTCAAAGGTGTCCGGATCCAGTGCTAAATGGTACACATACACTGTACTGTACATGTACATGTGGTAGTAGCGTGTCCATCCTGGTGTTGGTGATTTGAGAGCACTAGTGTCAAAATGTTGATGGGTTTACATTTGAAACCATTATTTTTGTGTTGGAAGTGCTTCAGCCTGTTAATCTTTGACTTTCTGATCAGGGTTTTTTTTTGGTTTGCTCTTGAACTATAATGGGACACATTGTGTTTAGAGCTGCAAGATGAATTTGCTTAGATAACACACTCTGCGTTCTGACACACTGACCTCAGATAACCAGCAACACACATGACTGCACACCTGAGCCTACACTGACATTTGCATTAGGTCCTATCAGTTCTAATACTTGTAGTACCACCATAGCAGTGAAGCTAATGGATATGTTAGAGATTGTTTTATAATTATTGGAAGAAATGTTAATAGATATTTTAAACCTTTTTACAGACAAACAGAGTTGACTCATTGGTTATAGCCGAAAAGTCAAGTTCGACCTCTCAAAGCACATGCACATTTCAACATCTCCTGGTTTCTGTCATAAATCAGCATCAACCTGATATTATTACATTATTGACTTGGTGAACTAGATCTACTCCAATAAATGATTTCCAACCCCCTGGTGGTTGTGAAGGTGGAGTTGGCTTCATCTTTAAAGAGGTTTTTCTTTTCTTAGTCACCAGGGAGGAATTTGTCGGTTTGCCAGGCGTGTCTGTGTGAAGTGAAAAGTCATCTGACAGAAGAATGGGAGGAAAGGGGTTGGGGGTGGTTGGGGGGGAGGTATATCGTATCTTAACCTCAAATCCACTCTCCCTTTAAAAAAAAAAAAAGTGCATCGATGCTTTTAAGACATTATTTTCTGTGTACAGTTCATAGGACCTTTCACCGAGCCATGTTTACAGGAGCTATAATACTAAAAGAGTGATAAATGCACCTTATTTCTTTTATGTAGGTGAGCCAAGGAAGTATGACCCGAGCTTCAAAGGCCCCATCCAGAACAGGTGAGAGAGACAGAGATGTGGTTTTTAACCCTGGATTTAACAGTCTATAAATGACAAGGTTTTTTTCAATCCCCTGATTTCTGCTCTCTCCATCCTAGGGGCTGCACAGACATTGTGTGCTGCATCCTCTTCGGTCTGGCCATACTGGGTTATATTGCTGTGGGAATACTTGGTAAGGAAACGCCACCGCCATTTAGTTTACAATACCTATAAGAAACTCAAACTAACACCACCACCCTCAAAAACAAAACTTGTTCACCTTGTTTTTTTTCTCGCAGCCTGGTCTCAAGGTGACCCCAGGAAGGTGATCTACCCCACAGACAGTCGAGGTCAGTTCTGTGGACAGGCGGGAACCCCACTTGAGTAAGTTGCTTCACAAGTATAGATGAAATTATTCCTGTCGATCTGCTGGATGTTTTCTATTCACTTTTTCACCATGTTTAATTACCTGATGTTTTCATCTTAAAGGTAGAGTCTGGAGTTTTGTTTGTTGCAGTTTGTAAACATAACATTGAAACTTGGCCCCTCCTCTTCTGAGCCCTCATACTCTGCTGCACGTAGCTTCACCAGAGCTCTGCCATTGGCTGGAGAGAAAATGGACTCTCACTCTACACCCAGAAATGTTCCCGCGCATGCATAGCAAAAAAAACAAACTCCAGACTCAACCTTTAATGTTGGCAGAATTGTCACCTTTTCTATTCCTTACTGTCCTTTACTATTTAAAAATTCACTTTTTTTCTTAGTTGATGCAAAAAATTCAAGTTTGTTTTGTGAATATTCACCAATATATACAGTTTGAATATCAGTGGTTAGCACAGTCACCTCAGAAGGAAGGGTCTGGGTCTGATCTCCAGGGATCTCCTTCTGGGTGGAGTCATTCTCTCTCTGCCTGTGTGGGTTCTCCTGCTTCCTGGAGTCCAAGGACGTGCACACATACATAGGTTATTTGTAGCCCTGGACATTTCCTTTTATATCGCTTGTGTTTACCACTCTCTGCAAATAATAGATTTTGAGAATGCGGGAGCAAACTACGGGAGCCTTTTTAGCTCAAACTTGTGGCACTTACCATACAGTTGGTGCAGACCAGGGTGTGGCCACTTTCACATAACAAACAGACCGTGCCAGACTGTAGACCCAGTTGAACTTTGGGCTCACACTGAGACCGGCCTATAGGGGTGGTCTCGGTGTGAGCCCGAAGTTCAACTGAGTCAACCTAAATGCTGCCTGTGTGAAAGCACACCAAGTTAATTGCGGGTTCTAAATTGTCTGGTTTGAATGTGTGTGCGTTTTTCTGCTCTATATGTCAGCCCTGTATCCCGCCACGCCCTCGCCCTATGTCAGCCCCCTCATGAGTCTGCATGGATACGCAGTATGGACTCTATTGTCCTCCACATCCTTATATTTACAAATAACCCAAACTTCCCAGTTCTGGGGTTGATCTCAACTGTCAACTGTTTTCAAAAGAGCTGCTGTTCAAAGATCAGATATTATCCAACAAAGCACGGCGAAAATGACTTCAAATCTCAGTCTTAGCTCGTGTTAGAAATCCAGATTACTCAAAAGCTCTCACTGTACTGTAGCACCTGTAGTCGTAACTAGCTAATAACAACAATAACACTACATTCTCTAGGTTCGTAAGAGTTGGCAATCGTGAACAATTTATTACCACAATTATTAAATTGCAATGAATGAAAATAAAAAATAAAATAAAATACAGAAAATAGAGCTCTTTAATTTGTGAAAATAAAAAAATAAAAAAGTTCAAAGGAAATTGTCCATCCTTCCCTTTTTGGAAGGTCAGAGTTCAAGGTTCAATTGTGTTCAGGTTCTGTGTAATGTTCAGTCCAATGTTCAATTACTACTACCCGGGTAGATTTGTGTATGTGTTCTTATCTGTGTGAAGCGAAATCGATGTCGGGGTTCCTCGGATTGGGTTCACAGCTGGCCAGGCTGGGACCCGCTCCGTCTCTGAATCTTTCTCTCGCTGGATTGGCTCGCCACCGAACCCTTAGGCTCGGAATTCTTGATCCGAAGTCCTAATCCGTCGAAGAACAAAAAACCAGTCGGAGTTCCCAGGGACACTTAGCACGGTGAACTCGGTCTCCGGCTCCTTCACACACGCTCGTAACGACTCTGCCCCGGTCCTTCAGCTCTAGTCATGTGCGACCGCTCTGCTCGGTGTCTCAGCTTGATCTAAAATGGCGGACGGTGCACGCTCTGATCACGCACAGGTCACGTTCGGGGGGCACGTTCAATGCGTCGGCAATTACTCACAGAGGGGGTGCGCCACTCAGTGGGGAAACAGTGGTACTACATCTAAACTACAAAAATGGATTTAGTAACCATGGGGGTTACACCCTCCCCTCTTAACTCTGCGTGAGTCCCTTCATGCTCAGTTCCCTGGACTGCAGGGTAACTATCATCTCCTATAGTATCAAGGACTCTGTTGAAACTCTCCAAAAGACTTTTGGCAAAGGAGATTAAAGGTTTCCCTAGCTCATCGTAATGAAAGCGTTTGGGGGGTCGTCTTAACCTTTCAGATCTCCGTGTGGTCAAGTCTTGGTCGTCAGTGTCTGTGTCAGTCAACTGTCCATTTTTCTCGTTTTTGTCTTGGTTAGTGATGTCTGCGTTGGTCTGTTGTCCATCTTTGTCATTCTGGTCTTCGTCAACAATGTTTGTCTCAACAACATCTGTGTCAGCTACGTCTGTGTCAACTACATCTGCGTCAACTACATCTGCGTCAACTACATCTCTGTCGACTACATCTCTGTCAACTACATTCAGGTCTGGCTCAATGGCTTGCTCAACCGCAACCTCTGGTTCCACCGAAGCCAAGTTGGGGAGTACTTCACCTGTCCCCGCAGGTGAGAAAGGTAAGTTGCCGGCAGCAAGTACATCTGGAGGTTCGGAATGTGTAGAATGAGCTGACGAACAATCAGCATCTGGAGCTTGATTCACAGGGGGATTCTGCCCCGTAGGAAGCTCAAGGACCTGAACGAACTTTTTCTCAGGAATGACAGACAAAGAAACTGGACAATCGCATGAATCATCTTCAGAATCTGAATGATCCTCTTGGGAGTGAAACTGAGACTGTTGGCTCCTTGTTCTGGGACGGCGTACCTTTGGAGCGACCTGCTCAGACTCCTCGTCGTCTACCAGATTACTACAAGGAAGCAAGTGATCCCGATGCAGCGTTCGCTTGGGACCGTCTTCATCAATGGGCTGCACTGTATAAACTGGTAAGTCTCCCTTCCTGTGCAAGACTTTGTATACAGTTGACTCCCACTTATTTGCAAGTTTATGTTTGTTCCTTAACCGCAGGTTCCGTACAAGCACATGATCGCCTTCCTGGAGTGTTGATTCCCTTACTCTCCTGTCAAACCTTTTTTTGTTCCTTTCTGCGACCTTTGCAGAATTTTTGACAACAATCTGGTAACTTTCTTCGAGACGCGCTTTCAGATTCTTCACGTATTGAGAATGACTTTTGGGAGTTCCACTCTGGACAGGTAAACCAAATGCAATGTCTACCGGTAACCTGGGCCGGCGCCCAAACATCAACTCATACGGGCTAAAACCCGTCACATCGTTTTTCGTACAGTTGTACGCATGAGTCAACGGTTTCACGTAATCACGCCAGTGATTCTTCTCTTTTTCTCTGAGCGTTCCCAACATACTCAAGAGAGTTCTGTTGAACCTTTCAACTGGATTTGCGCGGGGATGGTACGGACTGGTGCGTACCTTCTTGATACCCGCGAGAGCACAGAGTTCGTGGATCAGCTGTGACTCAAAGTCTCTGCCCTGGTCACTTAAGATTCGCTCTGGAAACCCGTAATGTATCAGAAACTGCTCCCAAAGACTCTTAGCTACGGTTGTTGCTTTCTGATCCTTCGTTGGAAGCGCAACAGCGTATTTCGTGAAGTGATCAGTTATAACTAAGATGTCTTTGGTGTTTTTGCTGTCGGGTTCCAAGGACAAATAGTCTATGCAGACTAGTTCCATGGGACGCGTTGTTTGAATGTTTACAAGAGGTGCGGATTTCTCAGGTGGTGTTTTCCTCCTTACACAGCGTCCACAAGATTTGATTTTGTTCTCTACGTCCTTAGCCATCTTTGGCCAATAGAACCTCGAACGAATGAGGTCAAGAGTTCTGTCGAAGCCAAGATGTCCCATATCTTCATGAAGCCAAGAAAGAATGGGGGACCGAAGAGACGTAGGAACCACAAACTGGTAAGTGATGTCACCATCTGATTGTCGGACTCGGTAAAGGAGGTTACTCTTGAACTCAAACCGCTTCCACTCTTTAAGCATTAGCTTAAGTTCCAATGAATCAGGAATGGATTTGGGATTTGTCCCATTTCCAGATTCCAGCATGTCGATGACCTTCCCAAGGACTGGATCGGACCTCTGGTGATGTTGGAGATCTGCTTCGCTGAATGTAGGTATGATGGAACAACCTAATGCTTCAACCTCTCCGTACGCATCTGGCACTGCATCAGCATGCAAAGCCAACGACTCCACAAGGGTGACAGAAGGTAAGTTACCATCAGCCTCAACAAGATGACGACTGCACAAGGCGGTAACTGTGTCAGGTGGTAAGTCAAGATGTTCAGGAGAAGAAGAAAGGTGATGCGAAGCAAACTGTCTGATCCGTTCTCTTTCCTCCAGGGACACGTCATCGTCGGGCAGATCGTCATGAGGACGTCTGGAAAGACCGTCTGCATCTTGGTTGCTCTTGCCAGCTCTATACTTAATGTGGAAGTCAAAAGTGGAAAGAGCGGCCAGCCAACGATAGCTAGCTGCGTCTAGCTTGGCAGACTTCAAGATATATGTCAACGGGTTGTTGTCTGTTACAACCGTGAACACATTTCCATAAAGATAGTCGTGAAATTTTTCTACCACAGACCACTTTAAAGCCAAGAACTCTAATTTGTGAGCTGGGTAGCGTTTCTCGCTGGAAGAGAGCCCTCTACTAGCGTAAGCGATAACGCGTAGTTCACCATCTTGCTCTTGGTAAAGAGCGGCACCAAGCCCAGAGGTACTCGCGTCGGTGTTAAGGAAATAAGGAAGTTTTGGATTTGCAAATCCGAGGACTGGTGCAGAAGTAAGCTTGTCTATAATGGTTTGAAATGCTTCTTGACAAGCTGGTGTCCATCGGTCGGCGAAGGGCTCCTTGACGTTCAAGTATCCGGCGGAGGACGGGGTTGCTCTTTTACCCTTCCTGCATGGCGGGTAACCACCGGTAAGGTCGTTCAAGGGTTTCACTATCCGGGAATAGTCCTTGACAAACCGGCGGTAATATCCCGCAAAACCAAGAAATGACTTGAGTTCGGTAAGTGTGTTTGGTGGTGGCCATGTGCGAAGGGCACTCACCTTCTCAGGGTCGGTCTCAACACCCTTGTTCGAGACAATGTGCCCTAAGTAGCGCACAGAGCTCTGGAAGAAACGACACTTCGACGGCGACAACTTCAAGCCATATTCCCGCAATTGCTGGAGAACATGTAAAAGCCGTCTTTCATGTTCCTCTTTGGTGTCCGAAAACACAATGACATCATCCAAGAAAACCAGCACTTCTTTCAGGTTAAGGCTACCCATGCAACGCTCCATTAAACGCTGAAAGGTGCTAGGAGCATTAGTGATGCCCTGGGGCATACGATTAAACTCGTAAAAACCCAGGGGGCACACAAAAGCAGTTTTAGGTTTGTCACATTCTTTCATTGCTATCTGGTAATACCCAGATTTCAAGTCCATTACCGAGAACCATTTGGAACCGGCAAGCACTGAGAAAGACTCTTCAAGATGTGGAAGTGCATAAGCATCTCGGATGGTCAAAGAGTTTAACTTTCGATAGTCGATGCAAAGCCGGACATCGCCGTTTTTTTTCCGAACCACAACGATTGGCGAAGAGTAGGGTGATTCTGATTCGCGAATCACTCCTGCCGCCAGAAGCGTTTGTAGATGTTTCCTTACAGCTTCATAATCGTTAGGGTGGATTGGTCTAGACTTCTGTTTGAAAGGTGTTTCGTCTCTCAAGTGAATGTGATGTTCGACCTTGGATGTGTGTCCGAAATCTAGATCATGCTGAGCAAAAACATCAGCATAAGTGCTCAAGCTTTGCGTTATCCTCTCCTTCCACTCTTCTGAAAGGGGGGATTCATTGAAGTCAAAGACAAGACCTGACTCAGTGGATTCAGACGCTGACTGAGGAGAAACTGAACAACACCGGACAGTGTTGGTGTCCTCATGAGAAGCAGGTAAGTTGTCATGAACTGATGCAGGAGCATGAAGTTCAGCTATAACACAACTACGAGGAAGTGTTACGTCATGTTCACTCTCGTTTCTTACCCATACAGGTAACTTGAAAGGATGTTCCTTGGGCATGCTCACAAGACAACACTCCACAAAGATACCACCAGGTAATGTGGACATGCTAGGCTGTTCAGTGATGACACATTCATCTGAAGTGGTTATCTTAGCAAATCCCTCGAGAAGCATTCTCCCTTGTGCAGGTATCACTTTCTGTTCTCTGCCTTTCAGGGTCATCAGGCCGATTTTCCCAGTGGAACTTACCTCTTTCCTGAGCTTCAGGGTGTGAAGAATTTGTCGAAAGCCATAAACAGGTGAGAGGTCATTTGGAGTTTTTTCGTGACAATGCTCGTCATACATGACATCGAGAGCGTTTGTACCTATTAGTACAGGAAGCTCGCAGTTGGTGCGTATATCTGGAACGACCAATGCCAAAGTAGCGACCTCAGGTTCAGATTCGACAAAGTCCTTTGGAAACTTCAGGACAAGAGGGATATAACCCAAGTAAGGAACTATGGCACCACTGGCACCTTCAACATCAAGACCATTGAGTGGTTGAATGGGATGTTCTGTCAGATGGCTGTTGTAGAAAGAAGTGGACACCGTGGTTACCTGAGAACCAGTGTCAAGAAGACAACTACACTCAACTCCTGCCACTTTGATGTTAGCAGTACACTTGTTCCCTACAAGTCCTCTTGGAAACTTGAAGTGATGTTCAAGGTTTTGAGAGCGAACAAATGCTTGATTGGATGAATCAGGTTTGGGACATGCACGCTTAGTTTCAGTTCCTGTGAGTCCCTCAACAGGAACTGAGGTTAGTTTAAATGATGTTTGTTTTGCTGTTCCCATGCTTCTTGTTTCCGCCTGAACTCTTTTCGTTTTTGTTCAACTAGTTCAGGGTCAGGCTCGTTGCTGCAAGAGGGCGCAATATGGCCATCCTGCCCGCACTTGAAGCAGTAGCCTGGTCTGGGTCTTTTTTCAGGAGTACATTCACTTGGAAGTGAGGGGTTTGGTTCAGTTGGGGTCTTTGGTTTGGGTTTTGTTTTCTTGTTCGACTTGGGAAAAGACTGAGCTGAGTTGCTGCTCAAAGATGTTTTGAGTGAAGCTACCTGTGCTTGTAGTTTAGCAATTTGCTGTTCGAGTTTGCTGGTCTCAAGAGAAGAAGTCATAGATGCTGCAGCTGCCATGTCAGAACCATCAAGGGTGCAGTCGTTGACAGAAAGAGGGTTCGACTGGACTTTGGCTTTGGAAAACCCTAAGTGCTGTTTCATTCTGTTTGACTTTGCGGCTTGGCGATCTTCATCTGTGCGTAAAAGAAGGAGCAACTCTGAGAACGAGGGGGGGTTGGACTTCCTTTGCTCCAACTGTAAACTTGTGATGAGACTGTTGTTCCAACAACCCCTGCAAAATTGCTTAAGAAGCTGGCGCTCTGAGTCAGCAGTGACAATGCCACCTCGCTTAACCACTTTACTCAAAGCTGCCTGTAGTCGCTGCAGGTAGCTGGAAGGTTTCTCACCTGAGTTCTGATTTGTGTTCAGAAATTTAGCAAAAAGCTCGTCTCCATCATCCACGATGCCGTATGCCGAATCAAGAAGACTGAGATAGTCGTTGGGACTGGAGTTCGGCCCAAGATGCTGAACGACGTTGGCTGCGGGTGGAAGAAGGCTTTCTACTATTCTCCTGACAGTGAGTTTGTCAGACATGGAAGGATCAGCAAGAAAGAAGTCAACAGTACTGCGCCATGCATCATAGTCAGACTCTAAGCTGGGACAGGGAGTTTTCCCAGAAAAGGACCGTAGCTTGGTGTGACCATGGTATTGAGAAGCCACATCACCACTCCTAATGACATGTTCTACCACTACCTTTTGGACGTCAGAGGTGGTGAGATGCTCAGAGGGTAAGTACAAACCTGGTTTCTTAGGTGAGGGAAGAGCCTCTGCACCTACAAGGAGTGAAAAAGAGTCATGTTCATGTGAGTGAGTTTCGTCAGTTACCCTTTTAACAGGGGTTTGGGTCGGGTTTGTCACTACCTGTGTTGAGGTCGAGTCACTGGTCAACGGAGATTCGTGATCGGTTTTAGACGTACCTGGTTCAGCTGTCTGGGGTTTAGTAGACTCACGGATTCTGGTCAACTCATCAAGCAAAACTTTCTCAAAATCAGCACCACTTAGCTTAGCAACGTCTTTCAGTTCAGCTAAATAACTGTGTGTCAGGGTTGAACTTCTGTCAGCTGCATAGAAGTTAGAGAGAGACTGAATGCTGTTAACGACGCTTGGGTTACTTGTGGGTCTCTTGCAGGGCAAGGTGCTCTGCAGAAAGTGAATGGGTTCACCTGACTTGAACTCGACGATAGCTTCTGAACTGCTCACTTCGATAACCCTTTCAATAGGACCGCACTTCCCTAGGTAATCAAAGACCTCGTTGTCTATCACTTCGCCAGTTAGACCGCCGACTAAGACTGAGTTTGGCACTTTAACGTTTTCAGCTTTGATAACATCCATAATGTCACATCAACACAATTTTTTTTTTTTTAGAGTTCACTTTTTTTTTTTTTTTTAGAGTTCACTTTTTTTTTTTTAAGCAAAAGAAAATAAAAACTGTTCAACCACCAACTCCTGGCTGGCTCGCCAAGTTTTATGTAGCACCTGTAGTCGTAACTAGCTAATAACAACAATAACACTACATTCTCTAGGTTCGTAAGAGTTGGCAATCGTGAACAATTTATTACCACAATTATTAAATTGCAATGAATGAAAATAAAAAATAAAATAAAATACAGAAAATAGAGCTCTTTAATTTGTGAAAATAAAAAAATAAAAAAGTTCAAAGGAAATTGTCCATCCTTCCCTTTTTGGAAGGTCAGAGTTCAAGGTTCAATTGTGTTCAGGTTCTGTGTAATGTTCAGTCCAATGTTCAATTACTACTACCCGGGTAGATTTGTGTATGTGTTCTTATCTGTGTGAAGCGAAATCGATGTCGGGGTTCCTCGGATTGGGTTCACAGCTGGCCAGGCTGGGACCCGCTCCGTCTCTGAATCTTTCTCTCGCTGGATTGGCTCGCCACCGAACCCTTAGGCTCGGAATTCTTGATCCGAAGTCCTAATCCGTCGAAGAACAAAAAACCAGTCGGAGTTCCCAGGGACACTTAGCACGGTGAACTCGGTCTCCGGCTCCTTCACATACACTCGTAACGACTCTGCCTGATAAACAGAAGACTTATGAAGGTTTTGCTCGAGAGTAACTGATGTTTTAGCGTGTTTTTGTTCGCTTTACATACCCCGGTCCTTCAGCTCTAGTCATGTGCGACCGCTCTGCTCGGTGTCTCAGCTTGATCTAAAATGGCGGACGGTGCACGCTCTGATCACGCACAGGTCACGTTCGGGGGGCACGTTCAATGCGTCGGCAATTACTCACAGAGGGGGTGCGCCACTCAGTGGGGAAACAGTGGTACTACATCTAAACTACAAAAATGGATTTAGTAACCATGGGGGTTACAGTACCTTCTCTGCTTCCATATGGAACAGAATTCATTGCCATATTCCTTCCTGGGTTTGTTAATGGATAGATTATGCTCTTTCATGAAACCGTTCTATACACTTCAATATTTTCTTTTTTCCTTTTTTGGGAGGGGGAGGGGGTAAGGAAAAATAAAGTACAATTGAAGGCGTGGCTTAAGTATTTTGTTCCGATACTGATCAACGGACTGTGTATACAGAAACAAGAAATGACCACAAGCACCACCCTGATGTAAGCAAGGTAGTCAAAAATGGAAAGCTGTGGACACTGAAGACATACATGTCCTCATTTTAATGTGGCTGATAGTCATTGAAACACACAGTGGGAAAAAGCATGTGCAGAAAAAGTGTGTGTGAATGTATTTAAGCATTAACTGACTCTTTTGTTTGTTTCAACAGGAAGAAGCCGCTGCTGTTCTACTTCAACATCATGAAGTGTGCCAGCCCCATGGTGCTGCTGGAGTTCCAGTGTCCGACCACTCAGGTGTGAACTCCACCCATCTGTCACCATGCAGTCTTTCCTGCTGATGGAAAAACTGTCTGTCTCATCTCGATGCCACATACTAGCTGTACATGCATTTATGTAACTTATTTAACTTGGTTTATACTACCAGGAATGTGCCTACATATTAGTGCAAGACAAACAGCCATTAATCATCCTGATTGTTACCACCACTCAACTAGTGGTCATTTTTGACAGCTTTGATTGGCTCACAGAATGAGTAATCAAGTGTTGTCTGTTTTTGAGGCTACATTTTCAGTTTAAATGCACTATGTGCTCATTCTGCAGCAAGAAATTGGGACAGAGCTATTGCTTTTGTTTTCCTCCTCTGTCACTCTGGCCAAATAGTTGGTGTTGGCATTCGTTCTCTTTGCTGAGCTGCATTTTGCATCTAAAATTAGGCCCCACTGTGTTCTTTTCCTGCACTTGATGTGACCATATCCTTCTGTGTTTAGATGTGTGTGGAGAAGTGCCCTGAAAAGTTTATGACGTTAGTCAAAGCCTACACCAACACAAAGGACTTTGACTACTACAAGAACTTCTGCAAGGAAGGTGTGACGAAATCAATGGTGAGTTTAGAGCCAGATGTTTTTTTTTCCAGTGTTAACTTTTGCTTGTCAAAAGCTTGTCACTCACCTCATCTGTTGTGGATGTTCTGTGTTTCAGGGAATACCTGAAATCCTAAGTCAAGGTCTCTGTCCTGCCATGTTGACTCCCAGCAAGCCCTGTGAGTGGATGATCCAAAACCCACTGTTGTTACTCTATTGATTCTGAGTCCCGGTGCAGATGTTTATGGTTCTGACATATAAAACAATGAGTAGTCTCTTTTTTTTAATTGTTTGAATTTTCTTCTCCAGTCACACGCAGGTGTTTCCCAGCTTTGGGTCTGAAAGGAGGAGTGATAACTGTGGGAAACACCTCTACATTTGATGATGGAACTGGAAAAATTAGAGAGGCCAAGGATCTCATGGATGGAGTCAAGTGAGTACATCGCTGAAAACAGTGGGACAAGAATACTTGGTGTCGCAGCTTGAAATGGGCGTCAGCCTGTCCCAACCTGCCACATTAGGTCTTTGCAAACATTCCCTAAGAGGAGCTCCACAGCATTAAGACAGGTGTAGTGACAGAAATCTCTCCGCAGGAATGCCACTGTGGTTATCGAGGCTCGTCAGGTGGTCATGAAAATCTTTGAGGATTACACGCAGTCCTGGTACTGGATTCTCATGTAAGACACAAACTGACGTTTGTTAATCGACTTGTTGTTCACTTTGATCCAGTCTTGTGTGTGCAGGAGGAACATGAGCTGCTTTCACAGCTCACTCTCACTCTGTGCTCTCTCTGATTGCAGAGGGTTGGTTATTGCCATGCTTACCAGCCTGCTCTTCATCGTGCTCCTGCGCTTCCTGGCAGGGATCATGATCTGGGTCATGGTCGTCTTGGTGATATTGGTCATAGGTTACGGTAAGGACGTTGTCTTTGTCATTCTCATGCTTGATTACTCGAGGCCTGCTGCTCCAGACCTGCTTCAGAAAGCAGATTTTGTAAACTTTGAACTCTGAGTTGACCGATAAACCCTTCATACTAATATAACTACATACTAATTCAGTATTATCCACTGTATACTGCTCTTTTAAAAAGGATGGGACCATTAATTTGAGCCTAAGATGCCGGTCATGAACAGTGGAGACACTGTTGTGCATCCTTCACTGTCATCATTCCACCACTGTTGATTTAAGAGAAACAAAGAAACAATGGATTGTCTCACTCACTCAGAGTGATAGAGAATAGTGTCTATCATCAGCACATTAAAAGATCTGACATTTTTGACACTTCATTTTGACAATTTTTTGGTGAAGGAAAGAAGTCAATGCAGCATAGATACAATGATTCACCATGGTAACAGCCAATTAAAAGATAGAGCTTCCATTGAAATGTAGTGCAGCTAGAGATATTAATAATTTGGCCTGTTTGCATCTGTTTGTTAGACTTAAAAATACAGCAGCAGCAGCTTTAGAACCCGATACAGGAGTGACACAACGGATGAGAAAGTAGTGGAATGAATGAATTATGCAAAATGCACTAGTCAGGAAACATAAACACAGATGAACCTGACAGAAATAGTTTTACTGGGAGCTGGAGATGATACATTTTCGGGTGTTAAGCAACAGATTAAAGCGATGGCTTAAAAACATTTCATCCACATTTAGTCCAGTTTGAAAATCCAGCTCCTCTTCTTGCCACGATTAACAAGACTGTTACGTCAGACCACAGTATTATTTATTGATCTGTGTCTTGGCTTCATACTGTTCTGTGCTTCACATACAACAAAAATGTTTCGTGCAGGGAACTGTTTTGACAACAACACAACCTGACATTTGCTTTAACAATGCGCGCTGCTCTAAAGAGGCCTTCCATTTACAATAATCCACCATCTGATGCTATCAGTAAGGAAGTGAGACTTGATGAAGCAGCCAGTGAAATGGAAAATTCAGGCTTTTCTCTTCCTGCCTCCTTGGACATTGGCTCCAGCCCTGATGTTTTATTACGTGGAAATTAAGTTTTCTTCTTACATCCACAACTTCCTGCTTTGCAGCACTCTGATTCAGTTACCTCTTACTGTTGCCATATTACAGTAAAACATACAATGTCCTCTCTTTGCGATGTGTTAGGCATCTTCCACTGCTACATGGAGTACGCTGCCCTGAAGGGTGAACCAGGAGCCAACGTGACTCTACAGGACCTGGGCTTCCAGACAGACTTCTCAGTCTACCTGCAGATCAGACAGACGTGGCTGGCCTTCAGTCAGTACACTATCTACATGTTTACAGACTGCATCATGTTGCTGTAAAAAAGGAGGACACTTAAATGATCTCTCCCTCTGCCACCTTTCTCCTTCAGTGATAATCCTGGCCATTGTGGAGGTCATCATCATCCTGCTGCTCATCTTCCTCAGGAAAAGGATTCTCATCGCTGTTGCTCTCATCAAAGAAGCCAGCAGGTCAGACTTGACATTAGAGCGGCAGACACTCTGAGAGGATGGGGAGAAAAACAGATCAATGAAAGTTGAGATGTTGAATTGTTCTGACTCTCAAAGTGTCTTAGTGTTGCTCACAGTAATGGATATAAGTGACAGAGTAATGGTGCCGGCAACGATCAAGTTATCAAAACATAACTCAAAGTGAAGATTGTTTTTCTTCTCTCATCTTGGATGTGTGTACCCTCCATAAGGCTGTTGTTGTTTTTTACAGAGCCATTGGACACGTGATGTGTTCCCTCCTATTCCCACTGTTCACCTTCCTCCTCCTGGCTATAGTTATAGCCTACTGGGCAGTTACTGCTGTGTATCCTTGCAAGTTACAGGCATTCACTTGTTACATAAGGAGGGGGGGAGGGGGGCTGTTGTCAGAAACCAAGCAGCTACAGGCACAGAAAATTGATGAACAGCAAGCAATCTAACCACCAGCTGATAAAATGGAGGGATTGCATCCAGAGAAAATAACTCAGTGTTGTTTTTCTATAGAGGCTGTGAGAGTAAAGGGAGGGAAAAAAAAGTGTGATCAATTTTCTGTCTCTATTCTATCTAAATTGTTTTCTCCCCTGTGTTTGAAGACGAACAGGTAAAAAGAAAAAAAATGTTCTGCCCGACAAAATAAATCACCTGCAAAACTTTTTTCCACCTGTTCTTCAGTCATAAAGACAGGAGAGAAAACCATTTAAATCAACATCATTTGCCTCTCAGGGTTGGTTATTTCAAAAGACTCGGATTGAACCTCCATGCAGTTCATTTTCAAGTCAGGGTCATACAGCAGAGTTTGGCAGAATAAAAGGGGAATTTGGCTGGATTCAGACGTACAAACAGCTGCTCTGAATGGTACAAATTTTGGCAGTTTATGTAGTACATGTACCAGAGCCCTGTGGTACTGAGCGTACAATAATCTTCTAAGCAATTTCAACCCAGTTGGAAAATCCTTCTGTGGACTTGATGCATTGTGGATGTGGACAGGGCCCAGGGCCACCCATGGACTGTGCTTGTTCAGTCAGCCAATGTCCAAATGCAGTCAGGTTCAGTCATTCAGTGAGCTGCTCCTGGACGCAAGTCTGCAATCGAAATGAGATGAGCTTTAAAAGGATGTGTGTATAACCAGGTGAGCTCAGCTGTTAGAGCAGCTCATCATTCATCTTGGGTTTAGACATGAACAAGATCAAAGGTTAATTTCTATTGTGCTTTTCTAGTGGTAACAACCACTCCTCACCACTAGACACATTAACCCATGATGCATCAGGGCAATTTGGGTTCAATTGGATGCTACAGCTTACTGATGGAGGAGCTGGGGATCAAACCACCGACATTCTGAATAGCAGACATCTTATGCTTCCTCCTGAGTCACATTCAACCAACTGAGGGTGATGATAGTTAATTGCAGTCTTTTTTAAGTTAAAGTTAATTAGATTGTTTGATGTTGACTGAAGTTCTAAAGATCGTAGTCCTTGACCAAACTGATCAGTTTCTTGTCTACCTCGAATGAGCCAATCTACAAAGTCTTCAATGAGTCGATGTGTGAACACTCGAGGAAAGTCTGTGACCCGGCTGTAAGTAGATCTTCTTTCTGACCCATTTCTCAAATGCATGTTGGCAACATCATATTAAATCTTAAGTATTTCTCTCCACACCTCCCGCACCTGTGCTCAGAACTACACCACCAGTCCAATGAAAACACAGTGCCCTGACTCCGAGTGCCTTTTCGCCTTCTACGGAGGTGAGACGGTTTACCACAAATACCTGATCGCCCTGCAGTTCTACAACGTCTTCCTCTTCTTCTGGTGTGCCAACTTCGTCATCGGTCTGGGGCAGATGACTCTGGCCGGGGCCTTCGCCTCCTATTACTGGGCCTTTGTCAAGCCCGATGACATTCCCGCCTTCCCAGTGTTCTCTTCCCTCGGGAGATCTCTCAGGTTTGTTTTGTGTGTGGTGTATTTCATCTTTGTTGTTTTCAGTCTGATCTATGAACGACATAAAAACTGTCTCCACTGCTTTTGCGTCCTGTTTTAGGTATCACACGGGAAGTCTGGCTTTTGGCTCCCTCATTCTGTCCATAGTTCAGATCATCAGGGTTCTGCTGGAGTATCTGGACCACAAGCTGAAAGGTTTGTTATGTCTGTTGAACCAACCTTTGATTAAAACTGGTTTGCCCTGCACATAGGTGTGGTCCACTCTTATCTAGACATTTCAAATAGTAGTGATAATGATGTTTATGGTGGAAAACAACATTAGTTTGATGGCGCAGTATATGTTTAAGTGTAAAAAGAAGTTTGATAGATCAGTTACCTCTGTTTATTTTTTTTTTTAGAATAAAAACAAGGTTTTTTGGGAGAGCTTGTATCACGCCTCTCCATTGCTTGTTAAATGTTCTCTGATCTGTTTTCCACAGGAGCCCAGAATAAGTTTGCCAAGTTCCTGTTGTGCTGTCTGAAATGCTGCTTCTGGTGTCTGGAGAAATTCATCAAGTTCCTAAACAGAAACGCCTACATCATGGTGGGTGGTTTAGTCATTTATTTCACTAAACTCGTGCTTTGTATCGTTAAATTTGACGCAGTTTGTAGAGTATCTGGATGTGATGGGTGTTTTTGGCCTCTAGGTGGCGATTTATGGCAAAAACTTTTGCACCTCAGCCAGAGATGCCTTCTTCCTCCTGATGAGGAACATGATCAGGTGAGTGTAAATATTATGTAATTTACACAAAGTGATTCACTAAGCCTCTGGGAAAATTAGAAATGTAAAAATGTTATGTACAAATAAAACTAGAAAAAGCATTTCCAAGAATGGAAATGGGTTGGAAGCTGAAAGCAGCTGAACACTATTGCTGAAGCAATGCTGAATGAGCTGAAGAAATTGTTGAAAGAAAGTGAGAAACAAAGAATGCAAGAAAGTCTGAAACAACATGACAGAGGCCAGTATCGAACCCACAACCTCATGATCTCCAACCATATAATCTACCACTGCACCACAGAGAACACAGCAATACTACCCCTGTTGTCATTATTCAATGATAACTGAATGCAGAATAGTAGAACGAACAGTTACAAGTGCAAATTGAGGGCTTTTGTGCCAGGCCTGACTATTTTATGTGAATTTAAACAAAGTATAATGCCAAAATGCCACAGTTGCAAAGACTGTTGTCTGTTAATGAGCTGCACTCTGTGTCACTCTGAAGTTAACGAGCCCAAAGCTGCACCTGTCGGAAACACAGTCAACACCAAGAAAGCTTCAAGTCCAGCAGAAGTCATGAAAGACTTGTAATAAAATGAATATCAGGCTGAGAGCAGCAGTTTGAACATGAAACAAATTATCAGAAGTCAAAAGAGGATGACTGAGAAAATAAATCACTATTAATGTTGGTGAGGCAAGATTTGAACCAGTAACATTCAGATCAAGAGTCCAGTGGTTGAACCACTGAGCCACCGACACTCTCCACACATAGTGAGCATAGAGAAGCAAGTGAGAAGGAGACATAGAGAGTGAGGGAGAGATAAGAGAGGGAGATAGAGGGAAGGAGGGAGGGAGAGAAGGAGAGGAGAGGAGAGTGTTTGTGCATGATTGACATGATGTACACGTCAGAGTTCAACTCAAAACTCAAACTCAAAAGTACTTTATTTTTCCGTTAGGAACTTCGTTGCGGGAGGACAAAAGTGCAAGTGCAAAAAATCACAGTCCACGCATCTTTACATGCAATACAGTAATAAAAACACATTCCTACATAAGTTCAATTAATTTACTAGAGACATCCTGTCAGTCTTTTTTATCATGTGTCTGTGTGAGGCTGTCTTAACGAGCCTCCTCCAACAGCTGGTGACATGCACTACACAGAGGAGAGCAGAGCAGAGCAGAGTGGGATTTCAGCTCAGTGCAGCCTCCGCAAAACAGCCTATAAACAGAGAACCGTACGTCTTATCAGAGTGTGGTTATGATTAATCAGCAAGGAGACCCTCCTGAGCTGGCTGTGTGACTTACATGTTTGTGAGACAAATACTTTTCTCACTGTGGCAGTTTAGAAAAGAGGGTCCTCTCTCCTTTTCTGAAAAAATCAGCTCCTAGTTTTGTATTGGAGTCAATGAGCCAGTGGAGCAGGTCTAGCTGCACAAAGAGGCTCATGCAGACAATTCTGTAAATCTGTCTGCTGTTTTGATCACATCATATCAGACACGACAAGTGTGGCTACAACCCTGGAAAAAATCAAGTGTCTGAGTGTAATTTCTGGCCATCTAGGACAATTTATCCAGAAAAAATCCAGACTGATTTTCGCTCCCTCTCACTCTGGTGATGATGTCACGCACTCTAAGCTCTGCTCGTTAGACGCAATACACAACCATTATAAAGTTGCATTTTGGCAGAAATCTTAATGATTTAAAAACTGCCACACAGCTGAAACTGTTGAAGATATCAATAAGATGAGCTAGAGCTGAATAGTTAAAAGGTTTGTCTACAGTTTAAAAGAAAAATGGAGTCTGAGGGAGAAAGTATGCTGGAGCTTTAGACGTTCAAAGTAGTACAACGATTTTAAAAGTTTGAAGTTGTTTTCAATGCATTCCTATGGGGAAAAAAATTGCAGAAAAAGTTAAATATTGTAAAAAGTATAAATTGTATGAAAGAGAAAAGTCATAGCATAAAAGTGTTCAAGAAGCTGCACATTTTGATGTATGAATTGTTGAAATAGCACAAAGTATGAAGGAGTAGTTAGATGCCAAAGAAAGTGGAAAAATGGCTGAACAGAAGAACAATAGGTTGGAAGCTTTCAGCTTCCAACCTAATAAATGCTGGTTTTATCTTACAGGGTGGCTGTCTTGGATAAAGTGACAGATTTCCTTTTGTTTTTGGGCAAACTGCTCATCGTTGGGCTTGTGGGTGAGTCTGTTCATTTTGTTTTATTCTTCATGCTTAGCATCTTCAAACTGAAACTGTGTGAGTTTTCAATGAAGCAAATCGTCACCATTTGAGGCTGATATTTCAGTATAATGAAAACCAATTTGTCTTTAATTAGTGGAATTGCCGCATGCCACAAAAAAATGTGCTAATGTGCAAATGCTCACTCAACTGTCTATTTCAACTCCATCACAGTTGGCAACATGTGTTGTTATTTATGTAATATAATTATCACACTCATTAACTGTGGTGGGATGTCATCAAACACACTATTAAGTATTCTCAGCTATCATCACATTACTACTAAAACTCAACACGTAAACATTTGGCCGTATCTGTTATGTGAGAAGTTTCATTTAGTTTTCCTTTAATTGATCTCCTCTTTATCCGCTGGTCCATGATGTTGGTGGATAACTGTGAAATTGATTTTCCTCTTCCACAGGGGTCTTTGCCTTCTTCTTCTTCTCTGGGAGAGTGAAGGCCTTTGAGGACACGGCTCCCAATCTCCACTACTACTGGGTACCCATCCTGGTGAGTCTGCTGACAGCACCTCCGTTCCGTGATAGTCGGTCAAAAACAGAACAGAAATCATCCGTTGTTCCTTCTTGTTTTGGTTTTATTGTCTGTTTAAAATGCGTCTGGTTTTCCTCACCAGACTGTGGTGATTGGTTCCTACCTCATTGCCCACGGATTCTTCAGTGTGTATGCCATGTGTGTGGACACTCTGTTCCTCTGTTTCTGTAAGTAGCGCCTCCCCAGTTATATAATGCTTTGTCTACATGAATGTCAGATGTTAACATTTTGCACTGAGGAAAGGCCAAAGATGAATGATTCACGTCTCGATGTAGAATGTGAAGATTTACGATCAAATGAATCCAAAACTTTTCTCACTTCATAAATTCTTACTTTGCTTCTGGTGTTGGGCTGTCACTAATTCTAAACTGCATGATGGCGGTTTGCTTAAATTTCACCATCATTTCTGAATAACAGTCTGTGGCTTACAGTGTGTTAACCTGAAAATTGCTGCTTGGTGTTCAAACTGTAACTTTTTAAATTCTGAAATGCTTGTGGGTGCCTTTGCTTGCTATTTGACTTTCTTTCTCTTTTTTTGTCCCTATCTTCCCTTTCTCACTTCCCACAATTCACCACATCCCCTTCCTCTTCCAACTGGAACTTTCTATACTAATTTTCTGCTCCATCCTTTAAAAATACAAATTCACACACACGCAAACACAAATATATGCACCACACAATCACACACACAAAGGTGAAGACCTGGAGCGCAATGACGGTTCAGCCGCAAGGCCTTATTACATGTCGTCAACGCTTCATGAGATTCTGTGGAAGAACAAGGCTGAGGATCCGACCGCGTCGTCGGCTGAGCAACAAGACGATGAAGACCTCCAGCCGAAACAGCAGCAGACTAAAGAGGAAGATGCACCTTAGAGAGGAGGAGTGTCGGAGGAAAGACACTGGAGATTTTTCACTGAATTACGGGCACTAAACTGCTATAGTTCAAGACTGTCTTAGAATATAATAGTAAGGAGCTGGTACTTTGTTGTTGCCCTTTGGGAACGTCTCTTTTGCACATAACGCACTGGTCTCTGAGGCAGATTGCGGTGCAACCATAAAACACAATGCCTTAAAGTGGCAGGGGTTCACTACATTTGGTGGTTACAACCCTGAGGTGCAGACTGAATGAAAGACTGTCTCCTGTATTCACAGCTGATTGGTGTGTAACTGTCCTTCAACACAAACGTGGGAAATGCGATGTTTTAAGGATTTGTTTTTAAATTCACAAAACCTCTCCACACAGCGATTGTCCAATCACAGCTTAGCATCCATGAGTTGTCACTGCAGGGCTGTCGTGCTGCGGGTTTCTGGCTGCAGTGGTCCGTCATTAGTGTGAGCTTTCTGCATTCAAAATATGAGAGCTAATGTTTAAGGAATGGACTAAACTGTGTGCTTATCTGATCTAACAGGATGCCGTACTAGCATGTGCAACTAACAACCTTACCCATTCAGTAACCGAGCTTTACCTCTATTATAAACTCCATATTGTGGGCTTAAAGGGATAGTTCAACATTTTGGCAAATTAGCCTATTGCCATAAAGGGCCAACGAGGAGTTTCTATTCGGTTATAAAACAGTCTCACGTTAAAGCAGATATCAGCGGCACGGCCGTTTCGGCGAATGCTGCGTTCAAGACAGGCTTTTGAAACCGTAAGTTACAGCTTCAAGTCACAACTACGACTTTGTAACGTTCCAGGTAACTCGTAGCTCGTGTTTTTACCGTCCTGTTGCCTGTGAAAGTCACTATAACGGCCACTCGTAACTTCCGACCCGTGAACTCATACCAGATCAAACCGGTATGACTTCATAGGAAGGAAAAACACAAAGTACGAGTTTCATTGAACGCACCATGAGTTAGCAGCCCCCGCCCTCGTCAGGCATCTATTGGTCCTCGTGCTCTGTCAATCCTGCACACACAGCCCTTCATGTAGTTCATTGGATAACACTTGTATCCCACAAGAAAAATTTTCTCCTCGGGTTACAGCAGAGCAGAGTGACGAGAGACTCGTGTTACGGCTGAGTGATTGCTGACGAAAAATAGGACTATTTAGGACTTATATTAACAAAAACATTCCACTGATATCTGCTTTAATGTGGATGAATCTACGCTACCCACACTTGTTAACGGCTCCATTTTCGATCAATATATCGTTTTGTCTCTATCATTATTTTGTTATTATTAGTGGTGGCGGAAATGCTGGTCGAGCCGACCAGCGTTTCCTTACACGCAAATGAGAATAACGGCGATTATAGCATGGTCGGAACTACGACCTGAACCTCTTTGAACCTCTGACTTTAATCCTTGATGAATGAAAACATGAGTCCGTCTTGCGCCGGTGGAGGAATTCTACGGTGTGCGCGGAGGCAGCGTGAAAACACTTTGCTTTTCCAAAACTCCTCGTTGTCCCTTTAATTATCGGTGCATGTTGTTTTGAGATCAGTGGGGCAGAGGCATGAGCTGCTCAGGAAACATAATGGCGGTTAATGGTACAGGTCACAGATACACAATCCAACAACTCCAAAATGTTCTCATGGACAAAATGTGCCCTCCACATTCACCACACAATGAAATAATAACCTAACAATACGAGACAGAGTTGTTTTCGACGCAAATGTATAACTGGAACTACATTCCAGACGTGGCTGCTTGGCAAAGTGATTTCAAAAGTGCAAGTAGTTGCTTCATGTGTCCTAATTATACATGAGTTTGACGAGGGACAGAGGACCTGTATCGTTCACCTCTATTGTGTTCGCTGAGCAGCTCACATCTCTGCCCCTCTGATCTCAAAACAACATGCACCAATAATTAAAGGTAATGAACATACTCCTATGACTATGGGGATTATGGCGATAGGCCAATCTGCCAAAATGTTGAACTATCCCTTTAAAGGTTACTAAAGCGAAAACCCAATCATGGATTTAATTTGTTTCCTCCTTTTACAGAAGCTCAGCCTGGACATTATCAGACATTAGCAGCTCTGTCCTGCGCTAAACTAAATCAAGTGAAGTTGACTCTGTAGAGTGACTCTGGAGCACTCTTCAAATTCATTTTCAGAGGATGAGTTGTTTGTCTAACACATCGATCAGTGATCTAAGTTTTCCTCCTTACATTAGAACATATGGTTAAATACTAGCTTGTGATATGGCTGTCAAATACGTTAGAAAACAATCATGTTGGAAAGAAATAAGTCTGATCCATGACGTGCAGAGTAAACACTCTAATAGGGGTTTTATTTTGAAAAATTGCCAGGTATAAATATTAAACCTCAGCAGGAGACTAATTCTTAACCTACTCAAGGCGCTAACATTACCTTCATGGTTTAGCGAGCTGATAAAACTGTCAGCTGCTGGCTAGAAGTGGCAGGTTGCTCTTGTCTACCTCTGAAGAGAAGGATCCATTGTGTCAAAACTTACTACCAATTCTTAGAGATACATCTTCTCCCATCTTTGACTGTTGTTAGCTGCTGACATGCTGTGCTAGAATATAAAGCCTGCAGCAACAGTGAGGAGGCCTGAGCAAATCCAGAATATAAAACATTTGTCTTGAGCACTTTAAAAATGTGCACAGGAATATATTACACGTGTATGATTTGCTGCATGATTAATAGGATGAAATGTTGGTCTCATGTTGAGGAAGATATTTAATTGGTTTAGAAACTTCCTCTTGTTGAGTATTTTGACATCATTCAAGCATCTGAGCTGAACTGACATTTCTAAACTTGTCTTTTGCGTTCTAGTCGTTCCTCCCACTGCCACTGGCCAGTCGAAACTTGAAGCCGTTCGTGTGCCTCATTTCCAGTGTTAATGTTGGTCTGTTTGCACCTTAGGGTCCTAATTGTTTACAGTTTATGCAATCAGAACCACGTGATCATCGGTACCGCCCCTCTACGACGCCGTACTATTGATGCACTTTAATTTCTGTTCACACGAAGCCATAACAGATTTGTATTTGTATGAATGAATACTGGTGGTTTTTTCTTAAAGCTAGTTGTTTTGTAGTTTCTTATGTTGATGTTTTTACTGTAAAGCAGTGCAGGGTTGCATTCAGTACCTCTTTACAAATGATTGTGTTCTTGGTAGTGCAGCTGCTTAAACAAACAGTATTTGAAGTTTTCACTGTGTAAAACAGGGTTTAAAGTCTTAAATAGCTGCATGTTATTGGCAATTGAACCATTTACTAAAGCCTTTCTTTTCTACTGAACTGGAAACAAGCCAAATAAAGTTTGTCCTCCAGATTTACTGGCTTATTGAATATTGATTGTGAAGCTGGAGATTTAAAAGCTCTGAGCTCAGTCTGGGCTGCAGAAAGTCTCTGTACATAATGAGTAAAAACACAGTTTGAAATACAAATATCAGCTTCTATGAGCTCTGTTTAATGCCATGTTAATCTGATTTCCAGTGGAGGATCTGGAGAGGAACGACGGCAGTGCAGAGAGGCCCTACCTGATGCCTGAGCGCATGCGCAAAATCCTCAATAAGAAGAACAAGGGCCAGCCGGCTGAGTAGAGCACGTCCTCTGACAGCAGCCTCAGTGAGGCCAGACTGTGGGCTCAGACTGACTGTGGTTTGACTCGAAGGGAACTGGTCAGGACCAGACCCTGATGCCACCGGGAGCCTGCAGGTGACAATCAATCGTGTCATCCATTAGATTTTATTAGGATTTTCCTGCCAAATGTCATAATTTCTGTCCAACAGCCGTCGTCCCATCATGGTCTGAAAGGGGGGGTTCACGTTCCCTAAGTCTTTCATACGTAGGTATTCAGATCTTTATGGATTTTAACACTTTGAAGTTTTTGAGTTATTTTGGAAAACATTTTTTAGTATGTTGTAAATTATTTTTAATCCAACAAGCAGCCTACGTTGATCATCTTTATTTTAAATATTTGAGTGTTACATGAAGGTACACATAAAAATAAGGTAAGCACCTATTAAAGTTTATTTTATAATGTTACTTATTAATCTTTCTTTTGTGTGTCATATTTTGATAAACAAATAACCGTATTGTTACCAAAGCCATTACACTATGAGTCAGGCATATTGTAGTTGAGGCCTTTTCTACTTTCACAGACTCTTACATAAATTATCCAGTGCTGTGTTCAGCTTTTATCAGCAGTCCTACGGAGGGACGGATAAAAAGAACAACGAGTTTATATTGTTATTGATGTATTGAGTTATGCTTTTGTCATATTTGTGGAATTGGTTGTTTTTGAAATAAAACAGTTTATTTTTTATTTGTGAGACTGTTTCTCTTTTAGCTTGTTGATCATTTTCTCACCAAAACATACAAAATTATCTATGTCCTCCTGATATTTAGGAACATCTCTGTATTTCCTTCTGCATCATAAACATCCTCAGGCTCCTCAGTACTAATTTTTGCTTGCCAGGTATTTGGTTATTGGAATTTGTTTTCTTGTAATTCAGACCCTCTGTGAAGCTGTGGCCTTGTCCAAACCTGCAACATTAGAGTTTATAAACCCTATAGCTGTCATGTTGCGAAGACACAAGTGTGTTCAAAGCAGATCCACCACTGTCTCATCTGGCAAATTTTGGCAACTTTTATGGTTCAGTTCAGAGGTTTTGGTAGATGGTTTTCTATTTTTCTTAAAATTCATGTTTTTTTTTAATAATGCAGAAAAAGAAAATGTATATGATATGGTTGGTAATTACTCTCATGTGTAGATCAAATCCATAACTGCAGACATATGGAAACATAGGCTTAAAAAACCTGCAGAAATATCATTTGTATTTTGTGTTTTTGTTTTGTTTTTTGGGGAAGACTGAGGGAGTGGTGCTTTAAGAGGTTGGGTTTGTAGTCCTCAAAGTTGATAAGTTTGCACTCCTTGGCAGGATGGATCAGATGTGTGCGTCTTCCTCTAAAGATGTTGATTAGTAAGTCCAACTGTACTTTTTGTGAACAAAAAGTAGTTATGTGTTATTTTCAGACGTGTTGATTTATGTTCCCTGTTAATTTAATAGATGGGAGGCTGCAGTATCTGTAGAAACTAGTTATTGTAAGTGACAAAGCATTTACAGATTCACCATACAGGTTTACATGGGCACTGTCTGTTAGTGTATAACAAATACTGAATTTCAAATCAGTGCAGATTTTGTTTTTTAAATCAAATATTTTTAATTGTTTTTGTTTGGTTGGTTTAGCTTTGAAGATTAAAAAGAAAACAACATCTGTAGGCCATCCCCATAAATGTTCACTGACTGGTATATATTCAAGCGCATAATGCTGTTTTCATGACTACTATACATCACTAAAGTCTCTGTACTACCTGTGTCTGTGCCCTGCGTCACTATAACACACACAGATACACATAGTAGTTTCTACAGTACTCAGCCTCATCACTCTCTACGTGCTGATCCACTTTTGACCACAGGGTGGAGTCCTCCTCTCATCAGGAGAAGCTCTTATCTCTGTGCAGCTGTGATGCTGGCTCACCTGATGAGTTGAGGTTTGTCTTGGCTCAGATTCAAATCATCTTCCTAAAAAGCGTTGCCTATCAGCCCCTCACATCCAAACAGTGCATCACTGGTGACGTTCACAGACACTGCTGTCACTGTCACTGTGTGCCAGCAGGTCAGGTCTGCAGGTGCACTGGAGACTCCTCGTGCTGTGTGGTATTCTGAGGTACAATATGTGCTGGTATCTTGACAGCAGAAAATTCACAAAGTGTTCCAGTGGTGAACCTTGACTATACAAGACTATAAACATCTGGAGAAGTGTTGGTTGTTCTTTAACATTTCCTGCTTTTTGACCGTCATGGCTCATCTCCTATAGTTTACATACCGCTCTTTGTTTTCATTTTTACTTTATGATCTATTCAAATAATGTGATGTTTTATTGGTCTGATCCATCCAAGCTCCCTGTATAGGAATCAGATGGAACTTTAAGTGATCAATTTAAGTCTGAGTTTAAAAAAAAGGAACAACAAAAAAAAAAAAGATTATTGCCAAAGATTGGAAAAACTGGAGAACAATTAAATGAATCTGATCACAGACATCCAACAACCAAAATTACTGAATAGAAAAACTGTATAAGTCACCAACAAACATATAACTGAAAACAGATAGGGTTCATGATTTTCACAAAAGACTGGGTTGATCTTTGCCTTTCTATCACTGTCACATTATTCATTCACGTATAATTTTCCCACAATAAACTCCATCGCAACAATAGATTCATTAGCACCATCACAGTTCTCAGGGGATATGCTTTCATTTAATTATGTTTGCAGTCAAACAGTGAACGAGGAGTGGAACAACAAAAGATGCTGTTTTCTTAGCGGTTTTGCGTCAGAGGTCCTGAGTGCTTAACAAGGCTTGTCCCATGAGGGTTTTTCTTTCAGTCCGGTCTCCATGGACAACACCTGAATAGTCTGAGTGCTTGAGTCATCAGCTGGAGTGCTGCTGCGGTCCTTCACAGCGACTGCCATGCACTTGATATGTGCCACTAACGGCCCTGGCAACCCCCAAAACATGCCAAACACTCCTTTGGTGATACCTCAGTATGTGTCTGTTAGAATCATTTTTTGTGTTATAAAAGCTGTGAAGAAGGTCACTGAGGAGAAATTCAACCCAGTGCATCTGCTGCTCTGGTCTAGCTCCCATACCAGTAATCTCAGGGGTCAGAGACTGACCCTGTTCCTCTGGAAGGATGTTTATCTTATTTTTGGTCCAGCTTCTTGTTCCATATGTGTGACACACACTCACTTACAGTAAGGTATGGATAGGACATCATACGTTTATAAGGTGAATCTGTATTTGACTATTTACACATCCAACAGGCAAAGAGCAACAGTAGTATTTATAATAGGATTGTTTCTGACCGACATATGAACCCACACTGGAATAGGTAACATATAGTATGTGTTCCTATCTTATATAGCCCTTATATTAGTATCACAATACACATTCTCTGAACAAAGGATTATTTATATGATAATATCTATAATATAAAATATGTATTTTTTAATACACATATTGATGATTTTTTAAATGGTAGGCTATGGCATGCTGCAAACATGTGTATATACAATGTACACAAATTCAATTTACAGTTGAAAAATAAATGTTGACATATGCATGTATGAAAATAAGTTCCAGTTTCTAATACATTTTGTGTATTATTCTTACATTTGTGCTCCTATTTTATCTGCATTTGTTCTATGTATATGTATGTGTATGAAATGTATATGTTGCATATAATAATGTTATATAACATGTTAGGGAAATTCAAATGCAGAGCCCTTTAAGCTCTGTTGTTGCCGTTGCCTGTGACTCAGTATCTGGCTGTTTAGGGAGAATCCAAATGTGCTGAGGCGAACACTCTGTCATTGACACACTTTATGTTTATGCTTTGCCATAAAGGCCGGCTCCAGCTCCAGTCATGGGGCTCATGAATGCTGAGAGGTTTAAAAGGTATTTGTCTCTTGTGCTGTGTTGATAAAGAACCGTCTGTCTGCATTCCTCACCACCGCTGTTGTGCGTCAGCTTTTCTCTGAAGTCTTTGAATTCCTGAATCCAGAAACCAAATGCTTGAATTCCACGAATTGTGCAAGATTTTTGGTTTGTATTTCTAGCTTAAGGGGTGCTGGGGCTCATTGTTCCTTGCCGACATATGATATTAGATACCACAAGTCTGTAATAAATGCTTCTCTGTGGCTGCCAGCATCCAAAGAGGAGATTGTATTCCCTTACAGGCAGCGAGCAGACATGAAAATTCCTTGCTGCTCTTGAGCCTCTCACAGTGTAAAGAGACTGACATACGCACTCAGTATGAAGCCTGTATCATGCCAGCACCGTGAGTTTAGTTTAGTTCACAACTCTGACTGGTCCAAACTGAAATATCTCAATAACTATTTGATGGATTGCCAAACAATCTGCCACCGACATGCACATGAAAAAGTTCAGCCCTTTACTTTTTCTGTAGAATCACCACCATGTCCACACATGTCTTAGTTTTTGACCAAATACTTAGCTTTTTGCTTATTGTACCTAATGCTTATTAGTGAATGCTAATGAAATGTCACATTAAAATTGTGAACATGTTAAACATTGTTCCTGATCAATGTTAGCATGCTGACGTTAGCTGTTTCCTAAAAGCAAAGTACAGAGCTGCTAGCTGAGTGGAACAAGGTCAAAGTTTCTCCTCAACTGAAACATGTTCAACCTCACAGGGGGAAAAAACAGACTCTTACTGTTGTGTATTTTGGGTTACACTAGGACCCGTAGTTGAGATGCACCTGGTGCATGCTGGGTAACCTCCGCTAGGTTGTTGTCTGTATAGCCATGGGCTAAGGAGTTGACCGCTATCAATAAATCTTTTGAAGATACGTCGTGGTCCGAGATATCATTGTTATATTAAGAGAACGGAAGATATAACAAAAGTGGCGACGAGGACGGCTGGGCCAACGCTGCAGTACGCGACGGAGGAGTGTTTGTGCCGTTTTTGTTTTTTTTCCTGCGGATGCCTCGCGCTGCCGGGTGTTAGACGCCGCCGGGGAGGGAAGCTTCGCCATGTGTGCTCCGGTGGATGCGACTGCCTTCAGCTAAGCGGGGAGGAGTGTGCAGCGGGAAAGGAACAAGGGAAACACACCGTGAGTAACGCCGGAAAAAGCCTCGACGTTACGGGAAGGGACGCCATATAACCAGGAGCAAGAAATGGCTGGAGTTATTGGCTCGATCGGTCCCTTTGATGAAAGCGCGGAGCAGTGGAGCTCCTACACAGAGCGCTTCGGATATTTCGTCGCAGCTAATGGAATACAGGATGATAAACTGGTGCCCATTTTTTTGAGTGTGATCGGCCCAAAGACTTTTAACCTGCTACGGAGCCTTGTACAACCAGCAAAGCCAGGAAGTAAAACTTTCGCGGAAATTGTGGACACACTGACCAAGCATTTTTCACCCAAGCCCCTGGTGATCGCTGAAAGATTCAGGTTTCACAAACGAAACCAAGAAGAGGGTGAGTCTGTCACCATGTTTGTGGCATCATTACGCAAATTAGCCGAATACTGTGAGTTTAAAGATGCTTTAAATGACACGCTAAGAGACAGACTAGTGTGTGGATTAAGAAATGAAGCTGCACAGAAGAAATTACTCACAGAAAGTGACTTGACTCTTGACAAAGCAATTAATATTAGTGTGACAATGGAACTAGCTTCAAAAGAAGCTCATGCTCTGCATGCTACAGGCAGAGTACACAAAGTGGACAGTGGTAAAACAAGTGCAGGGCCATGTTTCCGCTGTGGCAAGTTAGGACACCTTGCTAATGATTGCTGGTGCAAGGAAATGGACTGCAACAACTGTGGGAAAAAAGGCCATGTTGCACGTGCATGCAGGAACAAGAAGAGCAAGGACAAAGGCTCAAAGTTTGGAAATAAAAGAGACACGGCAAAATTCAAAAAGGAAAGACATGTTCGCACGGTCAAGCATGATGAGGACAGACTGAGTGATTCCTCAGAAGAAGAAGTGTCGACTGCAATAAATACTGTGCGAATATTGACTGTTGATGACACTTCAGATGGCTTTTGGGCCAGACCCAAGCTGGAAGGACATTCTGTAAAAATGCAGATAGACACAGGATCAAAAGCATCATTAGTGTCATATGATGTGTACAGGAAATTTCTGAAGCACCTTCCACTCCGACCTTCCGACACAGTCTTTAAAGGATACACTGGACACCGAGTGCAGATCAAAGGAATGACTGAGGTGACTGTTCAATGTAATGACCAAACAGCCAAACTGCCAGTGTACATAACCGAAAAGAACTGTCCTGCCATAATGGGCCGTGAATGGCTCAGGAGAATCAGGCTCAACTGGCAGGAAATAAGGAAGCTGTCACACGGTTCCAGTCAGCTGCAGACTATCCTGGAAAAGCACAAAGAAGTTTTTTGTGAGGAGTTGGGCAGCATGAAAAAAATAACAGTGAAGCTGCATGTCAAGCCTGACAGCAAACCGGTGTTCATGAAAGCGAGACCGGTCCCTTACGCCATCCGGCCCAAGGTGGAGGCTGACTTGGACGCGCTGGTCAAAAATGGAGTTTTGGAGCCTGTGACGACGAGCGAGTGGGCCACGCCCATCGTTCCGGTTCCGAAAAAAGACGGAGGAATTCGGATCTGTGGAGATTTCAAGGTAACAGTTAACCCTGTACTAACAGCTGAGCAGTATCCTCTTCCTCTGATAGATGACTTGTTTGCTGGCCTGAGTGGGGGACAAAAGTTCAGCAAAATAGATCTCAACCAGGCTTACTTACAAATGCATGTCGAGGAGCAGTCACGTGAAATGCTGACTGTCAACACACACAAAGGACTTTTTCGATACTGCAGATTGCCTTTTGGCATCACATCAGCTCCAGCATTGTTTCAGCGAGCTATTGATCAAATCCTGAGCGGATTACCCGGAGTGCAGTGTTACCTGGATGATATCCTGTGTACAGGAGCAGATGATGAGGAACATCTGCGCAACTTGGATGCAACTCTTCAGAGACTGGAGGAATACGGATTGAGAGTCCGTAAAGAGAAATGCGACTTCTTCCAATCATCTGTTGAATATTTAGGTCATGTGATTGACGCTAATGGACTACATACTGCACCTTCGAAAATCACAGCGATTGTGGACGCACCGCCACCACAAAACGTCAGCCAGCTCAAGTCGTTTTTAGGACTGTTGAATTACTACGGACGGTTTATACCGAGCTTGGCATCACTTCTGAAACCACTACATAACCTGCTACGAAAAGAGGAAGCATGGCAGTGGACAGCAAGCTGCCAGGAGGCTTTTCAGAAAGCAAAGGATTCACTGACTGCATCAGAGGTCTTAACCCATTTCAATCCTTCGCTCCCGATTCAGCTTGCCTGCGACGCCTCTCCGTATGGGGTAGGGGCAGTGATTTCCCATGTACTGCCAAATGGCCAGGAAAAGCCAATTGCTTTCGCATCGAGAACACTAAACAAGGCTGAGTCCAATTATGCGCAGCTGGAACGAGAGGCTCTGAGCATTGTATTTGGTGTTAGAAAATTTCACCAGTACTTATATGGTAGGAAGTTTACACTTTTAACTGACCACCGACCTCTCACGACCATCCTGGGACCTCACACGGGGATTCCGTCCCTTGCTGCATCTCGCCTGCAGAGATGGGCGTTGCTGTTATCTGGACATTCGTATGACATAAAGTATCGCAAGTCAGAGTCTCACTGCAACGCTGATGGTTTATCCAGGTTGCCGCTTCCTGTCAAGAAACCGGACTCGGACACGGTGGAGATCCTCTACTTCAGGGAGGTAGAAAAAGCGCCTGTATCAGCTGTGCAGGTAAAGAAAGCGACCAGAAATGACCCTGTGTTGTCGACGGTGATGGACTTGATCGTTAAAGGTCTTCCTACAGGTGAGGATGCAAACTTGAAGCCCTTCCTTGGACGGCGGGCAGAGCTTTCTGTACAGTCGGGATGTTTGCTATGGGGGAGGAGAGTCATTATTCCCCTGTCACTTCAAACAAAAGTGTTACAGCAACTTCATGCGGGACACAGTGGAATAGTGAGAATGAAGGAAATAGCGAGAAGCTATTTTTGGTGGCCAAATATGGACAAACAGATTGAAGAAATAGCTAAAAGCTGTTCATCTTGTCACAAGGTTCGAAACAACCCGCCATTAGCTCCTCTTCACCCCTGGGAGTTCCCACAGGAGCCATGGCATCGTGTGCACATTGACTTCGCAGGTCCATATGAGGACAGAATGTTTCTTGTTGCGGTTGATTCACACAGCAAATGGCCTGAAGTGACTATCATGAAATCAACCACCACAGAAAAGACCATAGAAGCACTTGGAGAAATGTTCAGTAGGTTTGGATCTCCTACACAGCTAGTCTCTGACAATGGACCTCAACTGGTTTCACAGGAAATGGAAGCTTTCCTGCAGGCTAATGGAGTGCAGCACATTACATCAGCTCCATACCATCCTGCAACAAACGGCCTTGCAGAAAGGTTCGTTCAGACAATGAAACACGCACTGAAATCATCACAAGGTCAAGGAACACTACATCAGAGACTGCACAAATTTCTGCTTAACTACCGAAACAGTCCACATGCAACCACAAAGACGTCTCCCGCCAACCTGATGTTCAAGAGAGATCTGCGCACGACCTTTGATCTCTTGAGACCGTCAGCAGTGAAAGACACTGTACAAAAACAACAAGAGAAACAAATAATGTACAGAGGCCAACAGGGCAAGGAGAGAGTTTTCAGCCCAGGTGACTCTGTGCTTGCCAGGAACTACAGAGGGGAACTTAAGTGGGTTCCTGCAACTGTAATTGCACAAACTGGACCAGTCTCATACACAGTACAAGTTGCTGATAGTGTTTGGAGACGGCACGTGGATCAACTTCTGCAGACCTCACCAGTGTCTGTAGAACGGTTTCCTGAAGATCCTACGGAGGCACTAATCAACTCATCAGTTTATCCACCAGTGCAAGTAAACACATCAGAGACAACGGTTACAGTTGCGGATGTGACTGGAAAAGAGACTGAGACATCTTCTGCTGCATCCGTGCCAGAAGCAGACTCGACACCAAAGAACAAAGAGACTGATGTTCCTACAGACCGCAGATACCCCACCAGAGAGCGGCGGTCTCCTGCTCGCCTGAGTTATTAAGTTAGAGCACCTGACCCAGGTCAACGGGGCAGAATAATCCCCATGGGTCATGGGGGGGTTGAGGTGGTCTACCCTCGCTCCCAAGTTAGGTTCATTATAAAAAATATATATATATTATTATTAAAATAAAAAGTTTCATTGTTGTAATCAGTTAAACAAATGAAGAGAAATGGAAAATGTTTATGATATTGAACTGTCATGTTACAGTGAAGACAGAAGAATTTGAGTAGAGACTCCCCTGTTGTTTCTGTAGTACATCCTATGTAAGAGGGGAGGAGATGTTGTGTATTTTGGGTTACACTAGGACCCGTAGTTGAGATGCACCTGGTGCATGCTGGGTAACCTCCGCTAGGTTGTTGTCTGTATAGCCATGGGCTAAGGAGTTGACCGCTATCAATAAATCTTTTGAAGATACGTCGTGGTCCGAGATATCATTGTTATATTAAGAGAACGGAAGATATAACACTTACCTAAAGTGTCATAAAAACTAGAATCAGGTTATGACCCTTGACCTTCACTCAGCTGTAGGTGGAGTTCATTGCTGTTTGGTGTTAAGTTTACAGATCAGGCTAAAATATGAGGCCATCATTATCAACAATGAGAGACACTCGAGGGATGAGCCACACCTTAAAGCGTCAGAGGAGCCACAGCAGAGGTGGAATTGTTGTGGATAAAGGATGGAAATTAAACCCGAGCCAAGATCTTGGACAGATAGGAAACGTGAGCGTCAGTCGTGTCGGCTGTTTCAGTGGTATTGTGACGACAGAAGATTTAAATACGACCCTCATGCCGTGTGATGTATGAATATTCAATACATTACTTGTAACCCCAAACCCAAATATTTAGTGTTAACTTCACATCTGTGTCCTGAGTTAACAAGAGCGTGTATTGTTTTGGTTGATGTGCTTCACTTGGAACGGAAGGAAAAGAGTGTTCATCAGCTGTGAGGATGACGCAGGGCAAAATGTCACATACAGGAAAGAACGGTGATCTTTCATAGAAAACCTAAGCATTCTCAGAAAGTTCGGTGCCAAGTAGGTCAGACTGCCCGAAATATAAACACACCCAGACTAAATCACAGGTAACCTGGGTCAAGGTCTTATTAAATTGTGGTTTTCATAGAGTGGGGTGAAGAGATGAAATAGGACATTGATCAAAGACCACAAGTTGTTATGTCTGTAAAAAACAACAACAAAAAAACACACACACACACACACAGCTGTATGTGGACAGCTGTGGCTCAGGAGGTAGAGCAGTGTTGGGATGTCTGTCGGCAAGATACTGTAAGAGTAGGGACAAACCATAATGTGACTTGTATTATGATGCTTTGAATAGTCACTAAGACCAGAACAGTGCTGTAGTCCATTTATTGTAAATAAAAGACGGGGAGACAGGAGCTGATGCACAGCAGATAATCAACACCAGGAGAAGCAGTGAAAGAACAAAAGTCACCTTCATCAGTATGTCATCAAATAATAATGTTAAGGGTTGTCTTAATTTGAACCACGTCTTGGTGGTGTAATTTTCACAATTAAAAATTGTGCAAAATAAAATAAATGTTTGTTTTTTTCTAATGGAATTTGATTTTCATTGTGCTTTGAATAAATATTATCAATGTACCAATAGTGTCATTCTGAACAACAAAGCTAAAGCACTCAAAACCGCCTTTGGTTCTTTAAGAAATATTTAATATGAATTGTCTCTAAGTGTTCTTCATAAAAGATTTGTTTTTGATAATCAACACCTTACTAAAATAATATCAGTAAGGGAGACTGGGGTAGGCTACCCCTTGTTTCTAGGAAACCATAAGAAAAATTGAGCATGTGACAAAATATTTAGGAGCAATGGATCATTTCATGGAGTCTGTGAAAGTAAGAACCACATGCGTTTTTCATTATCAAAAGTCAATTCAGTTGATCACAAGTTTCATGAGAATTCTATTTGGACCAAAAGTTACAATTATAAATTTGTTTTATTCATCAATGTGGTATCTATGAGCTACAACATGATGTAGTAAACCTTGCATGAAAGTGCACCGTTTTAGCTGTGGAGACTAATAAAGTTAATATGGTAGCTCTGGGGTAAGTTGAGACGCCTGCCCTATATAATTAACGAATGTATTTATATGCCCTTATTATTAAATCATGATTCTGGATGTTTATGATTATATTAAATATGCTTCTGAAAGCAGGTAAAGCTGTCTACCAAGTGAGCTAAATGCCACCCCAAGATCAGACTTTTTTTTGGACATGCTATATTATCAACACAGTCATGTTTACACTCATTCTGTGTTTGTAGGGATGCACAACATCCTGAAATATATGCAGATATATTAGTTAGCAACAAAACTTTGATGTAGTGACCCTGAATAAAGTATGAAAAGTGGCTCATCTTACCCCACTCTCTCCTCTGATGATATTTCTTTATGCAACAAATGATTATCTGTGTAGGAGATAGAAATCTGCAGTACCCATGACATGATTTCACACATGAACCGTCATCATTTTATCAGTGTCACAGATCAGTATAGGGGACAAGTGGACATGTGATCGTATTTCATTCTTGTTTGTGACATCAAAATCTCAGTGCACACATAAGGTGTGGCACAGTTGTAGTCTACTTTACAAAGAAAGAAAGTTCTGGGTTTGATCCAAACTTCTGGGTGGAGTTTGGATGATCTGCCTGTGCCTGTCTTGATTCTCTCTCTCCAACTTCCTCCCACGGTACAAAGACATGCACATTAGGTGGAATGGGGCTCTTAGTTGTCCATAGTTGTGAATGTGAGACTGCTTTGTGCCTATATACTGTATGTTGACCCTGCGATAGGCCTGCAACCTGTCCACTGTGTAACCTGCCTTTGCCCCATGCCACCTGGGACTGCAGGCCTTGGAAACAGGCCTATCCTGCACCAGATGAAAACATGCATTTGGACCAAGCGCGGTGGGAATATATTTTTCTGTCAGGAATATAATATGAAATAATAAAGAGCAGATTCCACACGGTCAGATAATCGGACCCTTACTAAAATGTTCTGTAATTAAAGGAAAATAATTCACACTGTTTCTGCCCAGCAAAATCTCAAAGGTGTGGGTTTCTGGGAAAATAGGCTGGTTGAAATGTATATTTGGTTGCACTTTAATTAGATTGAACAGTGTCTGCATATTTGTCCATGATAAATAAACTGATTAATGAATATAAACACTCTATTTACTTTCTAGTTAGGCTATAGCCTACTTTTATTTCTTAATTATACAGTAGGTTAGAAATTAAATCCTATATGTTATTTAGTTATGTGCTGGCAGATTTTAGGCCAGCAGTCCCCACTTTTAAGGCTAAACTAATCTAACTGCTTGAGTCTACAGGCATTACAGAACAACAACACCAGTGCTGCTGGTAAATCTCCAGAGAAAAAGGGTGAATTATTCATTGCAAATGTGGGACAGGCATGGACAGGACAAGCCAAAGCACCCACGCAGAGTGACACACACACCCTCACACTCCTCCCCCCAGTCAACACTTCCAGCAGAAAGTCACCTCCCACTATAAAGCAGTGGGAGTTTCGGCCCTGGTGCTCACTGCTCCACTGTCAGCAGGGAACCCGGCGCAGGTATCTGTGGGTCAGCTCGGCTCCGTGCGCGCGCTCAGCTGCTCCTGTGTCCGTGCGCCGCTGTGACACACACCGACCGGCACATGGGAACAAGCCAACACTTTTGTATGGGGGTGTAAAATGTAACGAGTTCTCCGCGGTGAAAAATCCTCTTTGTGATTGTAATACAGGCGCGTCCATGTAGTCCTCGTTAAGACAAGAGAAAGGCGTTTTTTTATACTTATTTCGACATGCAGCCTTAGACTGGGTGCTCTCCTCACGGTGGAAGTTGAATTCAAGTCCAGCAGTTCCTGTCATGATGGAAAGCTGCACTCCATAGCCGAGCAGACGAGATGGGAAAATGGGAGCTGACTATGGTGAGTGTGATATGATCCAAGATCAATAACTCAACTGATCAGTACAGAGGGTCCCTGGTTTTGTTGTGTAATTTATTTCCACTGACACAAACAGGACAGATCAATGCTCTGTAATGCAAAAATGTTCGTGTATTGTAAAGACACCCCAGGATCTATATGTCCTATTGAGCTGACTCCTGCACTCTACTGTGTGTGTATAAAAACAAATTTTTATGTAGCCTATTGTGTGTTTTCTGAGTATGCAGTCCACAGGCTGTTTGTACTGAGGCAGCAGCAGATCTGGAGCCAGTTTGTGCCTCTCATGTGTTACCATTACCTCCAAGTCACACATAGATACCAGTCCAGACAGTCTATGAAAAACTCGAGGGGCAATGACTAATCCTGAAACCGTCTCAGTTAAAAAAGATTTCCAACTTATTTTTGGTGCAAACTGGAAAATGCATTATGTCTGTGCACTTTTTTTTGGTTTTTTTTTAAAAAACCGCATGCAAAGTATAAATGTGCTTCTTTTTCCTAAATGGTCCCAGTTGCAGACAACATGTTTATTTGCAGCTGTTCTGAGGAGGCACTGCTTGAGAAATGGGTCAAGGATCTGTTTTATTGTGGAGTTGCTCCCCCAGAGCAGTGGTAAGAGTCATTCAGTGACCTTCCAAGTTTTTCCAAAGATACATCCACGTTTGCTCTTAATCTATGAGAGGCACAAACTGCTGCTGTAGAAGGTCAAGACTAAGTTTACTTCCCTTCTCTTGCTGCTCCATCATGTGCTTTTCATAGTCGCGTTTCGTGAGACCTGATACCACTGTGGCCGGCAGGTAATCCAGCAACAGTGTGGTGGATCTGGATGAGTCAGTTGTGCTAAGCACCACCACTGACACCGAGTAGGACACAGGGCACAGTTTCCCGTCTGTGTGTGGCCACCAAACGATTGTAGTTTCTGTTGGGGACAATAGGGTTTGTGTGATACTGGCCAACACTAGCAGACTTCTTAGACATTTAAATAAGCATTTGCATAAGATGATGTAAGCCCTCTCATGTAGACAATTAAATTTTTTGAACTACTGCCGTGAGCCCACACAGTTTCCTTCGTCCACTCTGCAGAATCTAGCTGCTTGCTGTGCACCCAAACTGTCCAGACATGATTTAGATACAAACTGTCCTCAAGAAAGCCGAAATGATGCAAGATCATGAGTAGTGGTGGAGAACGACTTGGATCTAAAAAGCTCATGACGCACTTTATTTTCTGTGCTGAATAGAGCTTTGGGGGTAGATATTGAATATCTACTTGCTTTGACTCCAGGGAAGATTTGAAAAAAACATTTGCATATAAACCAGATGGATTAGACATTAGTCATGCAAGAGCTGTTCCTGACGTCCGGGATTGTATAACTCGAAAAAGCAATTAAAGGGACATTGGACTGATTCTGCACATGAGGTTCAGTTTTCGTCTCTTGAGTTCTGCCCAGCGTGTGAAAACAGATGTATCATGTCTGCTGTTGCTCTTAAGGAGCTTTGTAAAGTCTGACAGTGATGTCATTGTAATCGCAGCTGGGGCTTGGAGAATAAAAGAAATATTAACAGCCTGTACTACAAACCGGGGGTGTGGAGTTTAAGGGTGCCTCAAGGAAGTTTAATGACCTCAGTTTCTTTGATTTTGTTCTTTTTTTAATATTTTGCACAAGATTAGTGACTCTCTGGGAGTAAAATTCCAAAACAGAAGTTAATTTAAGACATGTCCATGCTCACAGGCTCTTTGTATGTTGTCAAACATACAGATCACAGACTGTTCAGTGGCGTCCATTGACCATCCTCTTATAAATTGTATGAAGCAGCTGCTGACTCATTATGCCACTATAACAATCTTGTTCTCAAATAGAAAAGACTGAACAAGGTGCTTGGCATTCACACTGGATAAACCCTGTTACTCCGTGTGCGTAGCATCGAGTGCTGTTGGAGGAGCTGTTGCTACAACACTGATTGAAAGCTCTCACTGAGATCAAACGAGGTCTTGTCTGAATACGTAATGGAACCCGTATGTTATAAATCAGGACACTTGGCGCTGAGCTAGCCAACAGTCCTCCAATGCTCCTTTTTATTGGTTATTGGAGGAAGAGCGTTGGTGAAGGAAATCGTCTGACATTTTGCACTTGTTCTGGTGTTTTGCTTCGATGCACTAACCTTTTCCTAATCCCGTATTTGTCCATAAACACTTTTGTGCAGGTCCAAAATTCGAGGAAATTCATGGATGAGCATCTGATAATTGCACACTAACATGTTTGTGCAGTCATTATAGGCTTTGATCTGTGGTTATGAGTATAAGTGAATATTACGTAGTTGTTGTGGTTCACATGGGATCATCGTGTGCCTCTGTGGTGTTGTGTCACTTGTTTGTGCTTGCCTACATCAGACAGTTTGGCCATGGAGGTTTGCAGCTATTTTTACCTCCTCGTGGCTCAACCTCTGACCCTACTGTTGTTAGCATTAACACTACTAGATATATATTTGTGTACCAGACCCGTATCTGTATATTTTCTAGACACTGGATGGCAGCTCCTCTTTCGGAGTGTATATGTTTAAACTCAAACATCTGTATCCACCTCTACACCCAACAGAACCCAGTGCAGGAATGGGGTGAGGAGGTCGAGGATGGCGCAGTGTACGGGGTTACTCTGCGTCGGGAGCCGGTCCCCACCGCCCCAAACCCCAACGAGAAAAATGCAACCTGCGCGTTCGTCCAGTACCGGACCTGCAAGGTGCGGCGCCTGAAGGCCGCCACCTTGGAGCTGCTGGTGACTCATCTCCTGGACCCCGGCTGCCAGGAGCAGGATTACAGCAAGATCTTCCTCTCCACTTACAGAACCTTCACCAACTCCTCCAAGCTCATAGAGCTGCTCTTTCATAGGTACTTTCCTATGTCAGTGTCTGAAGTTGCCTCTCGTGCAGAGAAATTCTGACATTTTGCCAAATACACTCGTTTGCTTCCTTATGAGAGTTAGATGAGAAGATTGAAACCACTCTCTTGTGTGTAGGATTGTAGATATCAGTCTAATGGCAGCAGCTGCTTGACTTAGCTTAGCCTTAGCATGTAAACAGGTGGAAACAGCTCTGTCAAAAGAAACCCGCCTGCCTGCTTGCAACTCTAAAACTCACTTATCAGCGCCTTATATCTCATTTTACTTATCTGTCAAAATGTGTATGACGCTGTGACCATGTCAGCTGTAACCAGTGTTTCCAGTCTCTGTGCCAAGTTAAGCTTCGGGGTGGCTGGATGTAGCAATGTCAAAATGACACAAGGTTTTACTTGTACGTAGTTATGTGCGTTCATTTACTGCGTTGGGTTGAGAAATAGTTTGATACGTACAGTCACCATGTTGTGTAAGGGTGTTTTTGTACATGGTTTTCCTGACTAAGCGGTCCGCTCCTCTCAGCTTTGAAGTAATAATAAGTATCCAGCAGGTGCTCATTATGTTGAGGCCAACAACAACAATTGAGTGGTTTTAGGTTGTGGCTGGTAAGACTAGAGGTCAGGGTTAGCATGGTGACAGGGCAGGGACAAATAAAAGTTAAAAGTGCACTGTGGCTTTTTTTATTCTTTGCATCTTTTTGAACCTGTTTTCGTTCTTATAGAGAGAACGCTGCGGCTGATCTCGACAACGGTTGCTGCTACAGGAGGTAGGTGGACGAGTCTTCCCTTGATCAACTTTACACAAAGTCCTGTTGAACTCTCATCAGGTTCATTTGTACTTCTCTGCTCTGGTTTAAAGTGTTAAGTGTTTTAAGTGTTCAAATAGTTAAAATGTAATGACTCTTCTACTTCCTCCACAGCCCTCTGTTGGCCTTTGTCCAGACATGGCTGGATGAGTACAGCGAGGACTTCAGGGATCCTCCTGTGCACCTGGCACTCACGCTGTTGTTGGATCACCTGAGGATCAGCTCTGCGGTGCATGACGATATGCGCAGTCAGCCCAACTTCTGTTCACTGGCTGGGCAAGCTGAGGCTCTGCTTAAGAGGTTCCAGAAAGAAGGTGACCCTCCCCTGCACAACACCATCGATAATAAAAAAAACAACCCTTTGATTCAACAATGTGAAAAAGCCATGCACACTTGATTGACCTGCTTCCTGCTCTGTGTGTTTGTTCAGAAGCTGCCCCGACAGGTCTGGAACAGGAGGAGGGGTCTGGTGATGAGGATTCAGGATGTGAAAACTCTTTGGATCAAGTCGGTATCATGGATTTCTCTGCTTCAGCTATCGCTGAACAGCTCACCCGCATTGATTCTGTACGTAACAGGATATTTTATACACAAATTCCACATTAACATGTCTTTACGTAGATGATTCAAGGCTCATGATCGGTTCTCATGGCGTTTTCAGGCTCTGTTCGTCAAAGTGGTGCCTTGCCAGTGTCTGGGCTGTATGTGGTCTCAAAGAGACAAGAAGGAAAACATGTCTCCCACCATTCGGGCCACAATTGCACAGTTCAATACCGTCACCAACCAGGTCATCACGTCTCTACTCTGCCAGCCGACAGACCCCAGGTCCAGTCCCACTTCTTCCTGCCGGCCTCCCACTACACCAGTGCAAAGGGCTCGCATCATAGAGAAGTGGATCAGAGTGGCACAGGTCAGTGAAAATGCCGCAGGGACTAAAGATTTGGCTGAACACAGAATCTGAGTACAGGTTTCCAGTCCAACATTTCATAAGAACCTCATTAACTCCTGAGCACTTGTTTAAAGAGAACAATCATCAACACTGAACATGATTACTGCAATATTTGATTTGAAATTCACTGAACCCTGAACGCCACTCGTTTCTTCTCCAGGACTGTCGTCAGTTGAAGAACTTCTCCTCTCTCAGGGCGATCCTGTCAGCCCTTCAGTCTAATGCAGTTTACAGGCTGAGGAAGACCTGGGCAGCTGTTAACAGGTAAAGTTGGGTTTTAGTCGTTTCTAAAGTCCATCTTTATGGTTATATTTATATAGTGTTTTATGTAATTGTTCTTTAATTGAGCGTGTTGAACTCTCATCTACTGCAATTTGGTACATTTTATGGAGCAAGTCAGCAAATGTCTAGCTTTTGTGTGACCTATATTCTCAGTGTCAGATTGTGAATGTTGTAGTAAGCTATTATAGTGTCAAGGTCAAGTGAAGCATAACTTTATGTTTGTCCTCTTTTATGAGTTTAAACATCTGGTCATCGACCGTATCTAAGATGTGGAATGTAAAAACACAAGTTATTGTGAATTAGAGTTAATTATTAATACATCTTACATTGGATTAAATAGCTCTGTATTTGCTAACTATTGCCTTTGCTCTTTTTGCAGAGACAGCATGTCCACGTTTAATAACCTCTGTGAAACCTTCCCTGATGAGAACTGTGTGCTAACCAACAGAGAGCTGCTGGTGGAGGTGAGAAGAAAACTGTTTGTTGCACAAAAAACAGCTTACGTCTACTTCATTGTTTACAGTGTTAACCCTGAGATGCATAGGTCAGGAACCTACACTCTTATGTAAGACAGTCAAAAAAAAGAGTTATCCATATTTATCTATATCCCATACCAGCATCATTTAATGCCTGCCATCTTTTTATATTATATAGTAGGCTACTGTACTTTATAATTTCCACAATATAGTTGTCACAGCTGCAAATGAGTAAGAACTGCCACTCATGCAAGTCACAGCTGTAGTCCACACACAACTACAGTAGCATTGGCTAGCAAACTCATGGTTGTCAACTAATTAGATTTTTGTACCAGATGCTTTCTGTTAGTTATGTCACTTAGCCACTAAGCTAGCTAAGTCTCTCTGTTATGGGAGCAGCTCATAGACAATAATAGTAATGATAATGTGAGGAGCAATACTGTAGCTACACAGCTGTCCATCTGTTAAGTGTAAACTGATATGTGGTGATGCCAGTCGTAGAAATACAAATACCTACTGTGTTTGCCTCATATATAGGTGACTGATGGGAGGAAAGATACCAATACATTTCCATAGGAAATCTGCATGGTTCATGTTTAACACATCTTTGCAATTATGGGTTAATGTTTACCAATGCAAGTCAGTCTGCCTGCTGCATCTGCTACAAGACCAGGCAAAAAAATCCTTCACATTTAATCATTAATGCTGTCAATATTTTCCACCTGAATTCTTAGGTCTTTAATATCCAAACTGTTGTTGTCTACAAACAGAACGGGATATAAACTGCAGAGAACATAGTAATGTCATTAGAAACATATTTGGAAATCATTGTCTTCCCGTACATGGATTGGAAGAGCGTTTTTTCCTTAATTATTAAAAAAGATTCATTTTTCAGTTAATATGTACAGTGTGTTAATGGAAAACTAGACGCCTCAAGTACACTGTGTTCCCTTTTTTTTTTCTTTTATGTAGTCTCCTTTAGGCAACTGCGTCACAGGCGCCTTGTGTCTAGTTACAGTGAAAGGACTGAAGTCAATAGATTACCACTGTTATTTGTACACAGCGACCACACAACCTACAGTACACCAGAATGTGCTCCTACACAAAAAAGAGATTCTTCACCAGAAAATCATTTTAATCTTGCTCCTCTTCTCCTCCTTTACACTTTCCATTGTAGTTGCGTTTAAGCGCTGCCTTTTATGAGGGAAACTTTTATCTATGCACACACAATCAGTCATACACATGAGTCTGTTTGCTGTGTTCAATAACAGATAGTGCACACAAAGACTTTAGAGGCTTGGAAGTGGCCTCTCTCCCTTTCACAGGATGTCCAGGTTAATGTGTAATATAACCTATTCATGCATTGAAGAATTTGCTTCATAGGACATTTTTGTACATGATATAGTTGAAGACACATTGTCCATGCTTGTGTGCATTTATATCTGACCGTATAGACACACATACCCATGCAGCTGTGACATAAAATCATGTTAGATTATTTTAATGATGGGTCAGTGCACATTAGTGCATGTGTAACACTCCACTGAATATAACTCTGTCTGACCTGCTCTGACAGGACGGAAGCCAAGCGACTGTGGATAACATTTCTCCAAAGATATCCAAGCGGTGTCCGGTCCCCAGACAGATGGTAAGCCATAACCCTAGATGAGAAAAGAGTTGACGTGTTTTGAAGACAGGATGGAGCCCAGAGCCATATATCACTGAGGTCTAATTCAACTGAAGCACTAAGAAGAAACACCCTTTTCATGCGACAGTAATGCTATTTTACAGTGATAATGCTTCAAAATATGATCTTTTCTACCATGTGCTATTGCCGTGGGATCATTACTCGGAGCAGGGTTAATTTCAACGTTTTAAATGGACACATGAAAAGTCCCTCTCATATTATACCACTCTAAAAGGGCCAATTTCCCACAGTGTGGGTGGAGTGTCTCTGACATGGCAGACCTATCTTTAGCCTCGCTCGGTGCTCAACAAGTTTCAAATGGCTTCACATCACCAGGATTATAGGACAGTAATAATAGACTTAACTGGGGTCTTTTATAAGTCATTGCACATTCTCCAGGGCTGCAACATTAACCCATGGTGCTGCTAACAGAGATCTGCCGTCTGATCTCAACCTATTCAATGCCGTTTAAAAAAAAGAGAAAAAAATAAACAATGACTGGATTTAAACACAGTAGATACAGTAGCACAAGAAACCACTGTATGACTAAAGGACTGTGTTCTTTGATGTTTCTTGACAGAGTACCTCCAGTGGAGTGGTTCCTTACCTGGGTACCTATCTGACTGTCCTGACCATGCTGGACACTGCTCTGCCAGACACTTTGGAGGTAGATCATATATTTCTAATAAAAATAATCAATATTTCATGTTCGTGTGAAATATAAAGTCAGAATCACAGCAGCTTTTTACTAAATTTTTCAGTAGGCAATGTTGGAGTAAAGTCTCACTGTTGTATTTTGTTCATTTTATATTTTTATATTTTATAAAAAGCAATAAATAAATGGTGTTAAATGTTCTCTTTTGACAGGGTGGGTTGATAAATCTGGAGAAAAGGAGGAGGGTAAGTGGTTCCTCTTTGTGCCATCTCTTTTATTTCTTCTTTTTCCCACAGTAGTCAAAAACAGTACAGTATAAGTATATAGGTGTCCACGTCACCATCAGTATGTCAGCACATGCTCGTGTGTTTGGGTGTGTACACTGTATTTACACTTTCAGAGTAAACAGAGCAGGTTGAACATTTTCTGACACTTGTTTTTTAGTGAATAACTTACTGTAAGCTTCTTTAAAAAAAAACAAAAAAAACAAAAAAACATTTTTACATTTACAAGTAAAGGGTTGGGTTCATCACAGCCTTTTAATGGTTCATAGTTTGGTGCTGCATCATTCGTTGCTCAAAGCAGATTATGCAACCACACAGATAACAAGAAGTGCTACACCTTGCAGCCTCTGTCACTCTGTTTATACATATTTGTCTCTGCCTGCAGGAGTTTGAGGTGTTGTCACAGATCCGTCTGCTGCAGGTCTCCTGTTCCCAGTACAACCTGCCCCATCACCCCAGAATCGCTGCCTGGCTGCAGGGACACAAGCTGCTCACTGACCAGGAGAGGTGAGGCGGAGAATATATTTTATTTCCTCAGTAGAGCAAAAGCCTCATATAAGCCCAATAAAAATGTGTTAGTTACATAATGTAAGTGGTAATTATATTATATTCAGCTCTTCTTTTGGTACATGGCCAGATAATCAGGGCTTGTTATCAGATGAGGCTTGGATATAATCCTGTCACAGCTGGAGCGCCGTCATAAAGAACTAGTGGTTTGACGTTTAAAGTGCAAACATTCACATGACTAAACTGCTCTAGTGTTGCAGTTTATGGTCAAACCAGTTCATGGATTCTTGGCTGTAAATTTTAAAGACCAGACTCTGGGCAGTATGGAGCCTCAAAGAGTCCAATATTAGATTTATGACTGATTTCTGAGGTAAAATCACAGTGTAATATTTCACCATTCTTATTCTTATTGTATTTTTATTGTTTTGTTTGTTTGTTGTTTTTTTTTTTTACATCATATTAGGTATCAGTTTGATATCAGCCCTTCAAACATCAGCTTAAAGGAGCTGTAAATTTTGTTATTGCCACATAACTTCCATTAACCCTTAATTAAAAAGCTCTGGAGTAATTGTGATACACGTCGTCGCATCATATATTACTGTATGTTATATAATGTTAACCACTGCTCCATGTATTGATTTTTTGCTAGCTTCATTGTAAACAAATGCACATGACAGAGAGGAGGGTTAGCAAAACAGTGGAAAAAATGACCAGCACTAAACTAAACTGTCCTGTCAACCTACTCTAGATAATTGATTTAATATCAAACACTTTGGGGCTGCAATGTGGACATTTCTTTTGGGTTAAATACAAAATTCATGCAGTAAAGCCTGCATGACCCCTGTTGGCGAGTTAACATGGCATTGTTAACATCGTTGTAGAAATAAAAGAACAGTGTGTATTGTCTCTCCAGGAGTGACAGTGTTTGATCGTCAGTGTCTGTGTTTGTTGTGTTACAGCTATGAGCTGTCGAGACAGCTGGAGCCTCCGGTCGACCTCTGCTCGCCGAACATCTGGAGCCACCGCACGCTCACAAAGAAACTCTCCAGGTTATTATCCATCCCTGCTCTGATTTGAATATTCAAACACACACAGCAGAGGCAGATTTCACTATGTAAACAGACCTGCACATAACACTTAAACATCAAACACACAAACTGTACTTGCTGACAAATATTTTTGCCCCAAGAGAAAGAAATATGGAAATGTGGAATGACTGTATTCAGTTTTATACAATGCTGCTCCACAGTGAAATGAAAATGAGTTCTACAGTACTGTATAACTGTCTAAAAAACAACCTGTCTGTCTTCTTTGGTGTCCTCAGTCTCCTGACAGTGAGCGATGGATCTAAGAAACTCCCTCCTGACCAGATCAGCGTTTCATCCTCTGGATCCAGTGGATCTGAGATGGAGGATCTCTCCTCGCCGAACTCGGCCTGTTCCATCAGACTGCAGGTAAACAGCTGTTTGTGTGTGTGTGTGTGTCCATCTGCCTTATTGTCTCATAAGCTTGTTACCTCTGCATCCTTTGTCCTTTATGGCAGAAACAGTAGCGTCTTTGTTGAAGCTTTGCCATGGTCTGCCTTCATCTAATGGCTCTCTGTGTGCAGCACAACATCCACTGTTTACACTCCACAAACAATCGTCCCATTTTAAGTGTTCAAACAAACCCTGAAGACTTTCAAATAAATGGCTTTTTAAAGCTAGGAATCTTACATAATCTCCCTTCACAAAAGCTCCTCTTCAAAGGGTTGCACAAACTAATGTGAGTCCTCAACAAGAGGAGTTTCAGTTGAGCAGGTCCTTGGTTGAACTGGAGTGGGGTTTGTTTAATGATGCTCAGTTTAAATGCTATGACTAAATTTCCAGTGCCACTCATCAGCACTCTTCCTCTTGTCTCCATCTCCTCTGCAGTCCTTTCACAGCTCGTGCAACAATGTGTCGGAGGCCTTCTCTCCCTGCCTGCCCTCCTCTTCCTCGCCCTTGCCCTGCTCCTCCGCAACCTCCTCTCCAGAATCACCCACTCCCTCCGGCTCTCCGGCCTCGTCGTGCAGCGGTGCTTGGTCCAAACCGGCTCAGGCCTCTCAGCACAAACGCTCCGCGTCCATGACGTCCCTGCCCGTGTACAACCGTCAGGTGGCTGATTCCTGTATAGTCAGGGTCAGTGTGGACCTGTCCCAGAACAACGGCAACCTGTACAAAAGCATCATGGTGAGTTCACGTCCTCATTCAGAACAAGGTTGAGGACTTGATACTTTTTTGTGCTTTGCAAAATTATCTAAAAAAAAAATTGTTTATAACAATTGATTTTTTTTTTACATTTCAATACAAATCTACAGTTGTATTGGAATAGGAGTATTTTTTACATCAAAAAATGTTTAAGACATAGTGTGCTTGGAGGTGTTTTTCTACAAGTAGTTATATGACTTCATAAAACATTACTAAAATAACATTTCCTGCTTCTCCCTTGTTCAAAAAAATTAAGAACACATGACTAGACAAATGTCACACTCATGCACATGACTGTGCACGTGTATAGTGACACTTGAGAAGATGAATGTGTGAACAAACTCTGCTCTTAAATCATTCTGCACAGCGAAGGTCAAACATTAAAGTGAAGCGTATTTGCATTTGTAAATGGAAGCAGACTTTATTGTGACACTTCTTCCACTACTATGCTGCTTTTTCAGTATTTGAATGAAGTACCCAGTTAATGCACCAATGTTGCAACTGTTTTTCTCAAGCAAGCAACAACTTCCTTCTTTATTTTATAGTTAACCAGCCAGGACAAAACCGCTCAGGTGATTCAGAGGGCACTGGAAAAGCATCACCTTGAGCACATGGACTGGCGGGAGTTCACCCTGTCACAGGTCATCTCTCCGGAAAGAGGTGAGAACAGAGTGACTTGAAATGAATCTTTAACATAGTACAGAGAAAATAAAACGCCTCTTATGACGCTAACTCCTGTTTTTTTTTCTGTTTTTCAGAGCTGCTCATACCAGACAAAGCCAACGTCTTCTATGCCATGTCCACAACTGCAAACTTTGACTTTGTTTTGCGACAATTCCCCAAAGGCCAGAAGAAACCCCTGAGGGCCACATCCAGCCTAGGACGATTAACAAAGTAGCTCTTCAAGTCCGATGGGAAGTCCCTGGAAGGTCGTCTTTATTTATATTAATGGTGGTTTTCTAAGAAAAGTGATGGGATATCCAAGAGGTGAAAATGTGACTTTTTAAAACTGTGACTCAAAAGATGATACAGAAGCACTTTATAAAGAAGAATGGGAGCAGAAATGGACGAAGTTTAAAGAACACCTTGAACCAGACATGCCTTCATTTCCTGTTGGAATTAATTGCCACCATGAAACCAACAAAGGAAACGACAACAATATATATAAAAAAAAACAGTTCCTTGACTTTCTTCATCAGGTGTGTTTGTAAGAAAGTCTGCTGCTAGCATCTCTCCCCAAATGAGCAACACGTGCCAACATCAGTGACCTATTTATACATGTACACTGAAAAATGGCCGGCCGTGTCCCATCACAGTTGGGTGCCATTAATAACCCATGTGTCAGAAAGGGAATGTGGGTCAGATGCTTTGTGAAGGGTGCTGGTAATGAACTACTGGGACCCCTGCTGCAGTTTTCCAGCCTCCTGAGATGAGATAGCCCGCTGTCCTCATGCGTCGCTGTGCCTGGTGCCACCTGAGGAGTGGGAGGGGACGTTCGCACCAGGGATCACTGTGTTCCCTGGGACGTCTAGCACGACTCCTGTGATACTGATCATGTGTGGCCAGCAGCCCCGACCAGAAAGATGGCATTCCTGAAGCGGTGTAACCATGGCAGCAGAGACTTCGATGGACGGGGATGTAAAATGGCAAATAGCTACTGTATCTAGATTGGACAACAATAAGGGTGAACTGTTGTTTGTGCTTTTAGATTTTGTGCCATTACTAAGTAAGTTTGAGTTTTAGACTTTTAGATTTTGTAATGTTTTCTATTTATTTTCACTTTGGTTCCACTGTGATTGACCTTGACTGCACCTTTACTTGATTTACTGACACATTGTGATGACTCACTAGGAGGCTTTAACCTGCCCTCTGACTGACGGGAAATAACTTTTCAAAATGTTCATTTTGCAACATGTTTAATTAGTGTGGTTATAAGTTTGGAGATGTCTTATTTTGAAATGAATAATGTAAATATTATTGTTTTATTTTTTACTTAATTACATTTACGTAACAAGTTGGCTCAGACTTGACAAGCCTGGATGTAACTGATACTTTAAGGGCTTGACCTAAAGCCCCATGAGGAGGTGTAATCTCATCATTTCACTGACGGCGAATGACGCCAACACCGTGAGATAGTAGTCGATAGTGATCATGTTTTCTAATAGTTAAAGCTCCAGGGAGTATTTGCAAAGGGGGAGACTTATACAATGAAATGTTTTGACTTCACTTGGAACATCTGGGGGTTAAGGGCCATGCTCAGGGACATAGCTGTTGAAGAAAGAAGCTGGTGTCTCATTGAACTCCTCATTTCACATTCTCCCTGACAACTTTAACACTTTCCCCAAATGCTTACGTCTTCTGGGACTGTGCAATATCCCTCTTTTGGCAATTGAAACTTGAATTGATAGTGTTTCTTGGCTTATAAAAAAAACGTAATATGTTTTAATCTTTTTAAATGAAGATTATGTTACGGTTGTAAAACAAAAAGGAATAAACTGTTTAAAGTAATTTATTCACCCTTAATTGACTACTTTCTAATGAACAAATCCTATTTGCCTTCTCTTAAATCTAATTGAGTTGATCATGAGGAATCTGTTTTCTTCAAGAGTTTATGTCTCAAAGCTGAAAGAGTTTAAATGAATGTCAATGTCATGTTATGTTCACATTGACCCAGTGTTACTGTTTATGCAGCCAAAAGATAAGCCATCATCTTGTAAATTGTTCAAGTTCACTCCCAACAGAAACAATAAATTCTTCTATAATGTAATGGAAAAGGTGTATGGTGCATTATTTGCAATCATCTGTTGATGTTGTCTGTCTCAAATACAAATACAGTGAGTTGACTTGATCTGCTGTAATGGCTTTTATTTGAAATTCGAGGTTTTTTGTTTTTAAAGATTAACAGCTTTGACAAAAACTAAGATATCATTATACAACATAGGCTCCTATTAGGCTATCACAAGTTAAAATACATAATTCCCACACAGTTTGTCTACATTCAAGTGGCTTAACTGATTAAAAAAATAAAACTAAAAAAATAAAACTAACAAATCAAAACATGAGCACTCTCTTTCAAACGTAACACACCTAAATCAATAAATGTAAAAAGAATGAGGAGTAAAGTTCAATCCCAACAGAAACAATAAATTCTTTTATAATCTAATGGAAAAGGTAGCCTATATAATAATAATAATAATAATAATAATAATAATAATAATAATAATAATAATAATAATAATAATAATAATAATAATTTGAGTTCATTTCTTAATGTAATATTGTGTTTACAATAACAATCTTATAGAAACAAAAACCAAGGCATACAAATAAAACTACCGTAATAAGAGAAAAACTGATAAAACGACAAAAACAAAAACATGAACCGGAAGAAGACCAGTGTTGTAAATCCTTTCACATTTAAAAAATAATCAGTGCTGAATCAAGTGAAGCTTTGTTTTGTTAATTTACTTTTATGAAAACTTTTACTGGAAAAAATGGTTTGTAATCAAAAAGTAAAAGAGAGGAATTGTTTTTTATTTTAAAGACCCCTATCTTATTTTCCCGCTTTTCATGACGTCACTGACCCCTACCGGCATTCAGTGCGCGGTACAGCGCTCTGAGCCCTATGGGTACAGCCCGGGAGCTGTTGGCTTCCGCGTGTCTTCTGGGTCTTCTTCAATGGCTTCAAACAGCCACAAAACTGCAACAAAACTACAAAACACTTTTTTGGTTCGGTAATTTTCACACTCGGAGTAGATGTTGGTACAGTTTGTTGTCCTGACCAGAGACGAGCGGGTCCTCGAGGCAGACACACACGACACGGGGCAGAGAAGACAACAAACAGGTAAGACAAAGTGTAACCACCTGAAGTCAATTAGCCAATTAGAACAAGGTAACACTGGGACAGGCAGTTCACCCAACGGTTACCAAAGCCAGCACAATGAAAGTGGTTAAAGTCACTAGATAGCAGCAGAGAGCTGCGTGCTCAGCCGCAGGTGAGCTCAGTAGGAGCAGTCGGTACTGACTTTGAGACGCCATTCGGAGGCGCTGTTGTCCGCCATAACTTGGACCTGAACACGTTTAGTGTTTGGCGTAAAACTGCTGTAGTGGCTTCAAACAGTGCACAGTGTTTTGTGTTTCCACGTTTTGGAAGTGAATACCACCAGTTTGTTACGTAACCTGAAGCCCTCACGTCTTCATCTTCTCCCTCATCATCACAGTATAGCCTACCTGAATGTGACTGGAGGTGAACCTGTAGGAAACACAACATCATCTCCATGTAGCTGTTGAGAGGTTCACCTGCTCAGGGGGATCACATCAGTACAGCGGAGGGTTTCTGTCAGGACAGACCTAAAAAAAAAAAAGAGTCTGGGCTGTATTGAGCACCGCTCACTTGTCTACCCACTCAATGCACTTGGCTGCAGAAGACACACACTCAGCAGAGGGGCAGGGGTGTGTGGATTCATTAGAAGATGTGTGTGTGTGCGTGTACTGGAGATGCATAGGTCAGCAGTCCTGGAGGAGAAACAGGACACTGCCTCTCATCTTATACTTTCTCATGTATTATGTATACTTAGGATGTCCGGCTGTGAGCTTGACTCCGCTTGTGTGTGTGTGTGTGTGTGTGAGGGAAAGAGAGAGAGTTGCATGTCTCCACGGAAGTACAGATTTTATCAATGCTGCCCTTAGCCCTGCAAGATTCAAAACGCTATTTATCTGTGTCACTGCCAGTGGTCTCCAGGCTGGAGGAGACATTCAAGGTCCAATGTGGATTAGTGCAGGAAATCAGTCTAGCAGGTCACTAATGAGGATTGATGAGACGGGGAGATAACTTGTCAATAAAATCGATAGTTTTCACCTCTGTTGACCCCAGAGTGTGTGAGGAAGTTGGGGACATTTCAGTTCACGGCTGTGTGCAGTCATGTGCTAGACTTTTGCACACGGTCTCAGGCCTGTTGACCTCATGCTTTCCTGCTAAATGTAAATAATAAGGTCATTCATGTGAAATCTAAACCAGAATCGCCTTGTCTTGAGTTTAAGAGTCAGTCTTTTCCCTTAAGCTTTTACACTCAGCTGTGACATTCTTGCGCAAGAGGTGATGACATCAGATCCTGTGCATTTGCTGAGAAGGAAGTGCAGCATATACACAGCCCAACAGCTGTGTGCAAAGCCAGTGCTATATTTGCAATGTTACTTACACAAATGTACGATTTTTTTTAATGGTATACATTCATCAGGGTGAAGTTCATCACATAAAAACAGAAGAGTTGTCCCCACCTTTTAAAACAAACAAACATCCCTGTTGTTTTGGTCATTTCGTAACCGCAGTAACTGGGGAGGGGGCACACGCCAGAGTGTGGAAGCAATAAAATGCTTGGCAGCACTTTTGCTCTGATCCCCGTTGACGACAGACAGCTGCCCCCTGCCTCACCTGAGTGACTCTCCCCCTGTGGAGGAGAACGGCGTTCAGCTGTTTTAACAGCTTAGAGCCGGAGGAAAAGAGGCATGTGCCGCCAGTTTATGTGTGTGAGTGAGAGAGAAGGTGCCTGCCTGCATGCTGAGTCCCACCACCATGTTTTTACCCTCAACACAGATTTTACACATGTTCCAGTGACCGTAAAAGCCGTGTCAAAGCCAGCTGCAGCGCCTTTTGCATGTATCGGCCCCGGCTCTGCACAACTGTTGATAAACAACAACCTTGTTCCCCATTCTCAAAAGAGGAAACAGGATATTTATAAATAGGCTGTATATAAAAATATATGAAGCCACACAGACACCTTATAGACAAACATTGGCTCACTATGAGTGACAGTCGTGCCTGTTTGCACTAATGCACCCCGAGATATTCTTGGCAGGGTGCAGATTGGTTGTGCCATATGTGCAGAGGCTCATGCATATGCATGAAGGGCTAAATATGACTCCCTGCTTTAATGTTGACATTTATGCGATTGCATGCACTTTTAAACTCGCATACAGATGTTTTACACCCACATGAGTTATTCATGGCTCTCTCCACCCTCACCTCGAAAACGAGTGTAGGATGTTGATCTGGATTGTTAACCTCCTCCTTGCTGTGACTCGTGTTGCTACAAGGAAACATGCACACACACCGTCGCACACTGTGCAACCTCACGTGTGACGCTGACACAGTTTAATTGTTCTATTTTGAGATGATTTTAATCACATGATTTATATCACTCTAATGTGGTGCTGGCACGGCTTTTGTAACTCCTTTGAATGCTAGACTTCATGTAAAACACGATCATCTCAGCCTTAAACTATTGAGTTTTTATATTGACGAGAGAATTTTTATAAAGCTGTGAAAACTCTCTATAAAGGTCTGGTTTTGTGTGTGCGAATTATAGTCAAGAGCTTTCATGATGTAGCTGTTTTGGCAGTGTCTGAGCGGGATCATCACAGCTGGTGAAATATTGTACATTGGCAGTGTTAATGGCAACGTAAGAGAGAACAAAATAAAAATCCAGGTCATGCATTTTATAAAAAAGGAGTGTGTCTGTGCTTCATACTTGTCATACTCTGACAAACACTGAGGTTTTACCTTGGAAGATCATCATTTTACTATGAGTCTTATCAAACTTGGAGATGCTCTAAATAGGGATTTTTGTTGCTTTATTTTTCTTTGACACGGAGATCTGCTGTTGAACATGTTTTGTTTTGAAGCACACTTACCATCTGCAGCCATATATCACATTTCACCTGACCAGAGCTCAGGCGCCTTTTTGGGTTTTGTTAAGATTTGGCATCCTTCCCTTTGCTGTGGGAACTGGATTCTTGTTGTGTATCCGGTCCCCGGGGAGGAAATGAATGAAAACGAAGGGACCCAAATACATTTTATATTTTAGTGCAGTTTTTAATTCTGGAAACTGTATTGTTTTATTTGACAAATCGAACAGTAAATATTTACATCTGTATGCATGATGTTCACATAGGCTATGCTTTTGCTAAAGGGTGAAATGTGAATTGTTGAAATTGCACTGTGGACAGAGTTGTTTTAGAGGTAAATGCAGAGACTGCTTGCCGTAAAATCGGCCCCTGATGGAAACGTGCATCAGCGGTTTTGCATGAATTTACCTCTAAATCAACTCTATCTCGTAACGCTTGTTATTATCTCATAGTGTGGTGAATGTGCAGGTCACAACTTGTCCATGAGAGTGTTTTGGAGTTGTTGGATTGTGTGTATTTGATGAATTTGATGACGGAAGCCAAGAAATCCCATTAGCCTCCGTAGCGTAGCTCTGAGCAGCTCACGGTCTGTTCTGCCGTTCTAAAAATAGCTTGCGCCGACAATTAAAGGTAACGAACCTACTCCTAAAACTATAGGCATTATGGCAGTTTTCCAAAATGTTGAAGTATCCCTTTAAAATCATAGCAGTTGCAACATTTTCGATTAAGGTAAAAGTTCTGACAAAATACCATTTAAAGCGTCATGGTGCTCCAGACATGACCCAGCCTACAAATAATCTCCACGCAGGGTTGGGCACATTTTTAGCATGTCAATTACATTTCAATTAATAACTCAGACATATGACATACCATTGAACACTGGCGCTCTCTGAAGCCAACATTGATCATTTATGCGTCAATGATGACTCGTGTGCAGAGGAAGTTTCAGTTCCAGTCAGAAGTGCTTCTGTGTGTGTGGTATTCAGCTCGGGAAACTGTGTCAACTTGTTTGACTTGTCTCTGAAATGTGTTTTTGATATTTCTCCATCTGCTGGTCAATATGAAGAGAGTCTCCAACGCACTTCCTTGCATGATTTCCTCATTCACTTGGAGGCAAAGGCAACATTTTCTCTGCACTCTTCCTCCTTTTATAGCGTTAAGTGTATTTTAAAAGTATCTCTTCTATGTATGCACCCGTGTGCGCTCGTCTATTTTTAGACAGCAAGCATACAGTACTTGTACATGTTCATTCGGTTTGTGTGTGTGTGTTTGAATGAGACATGCAGAGCGCTGGCCTCCTCCAGGGTGAGTCATACGGTGACGTCAGCAGCTTCAGTCACTCACACGCCTGGCCCAAGCACATGGCTCTCAGACAACACACTCCCTGCCTTCACGTGCTGTCCTTCCCCCTTCACTCTTTCTATATGAGCCGTGCTTTTTTTTTTTTTATCGTTTTACTGAGAACCCACCCATTTCCTCAGCTCTGCCTGTTGCTTCACGGACAATGGCGACCATTATTATTCCCTGATTTAAGTACATGTCAGTAACCTAGTTTCTCTTGAAAACAAGCTGAACAAAAAAAGAGAGAGTTTATTCTTTCCCACTTTCACATTTCACATAATTCATCAGATTTTTCCGACTTTTCTTTTTCATTACAAATTCCATCCATGTGGATTTGTTTTCCTCTATCCTGATGAATTATAGTTCTCCCTGTTGCTAAAGAATGCCTCTGTCGCAACCGGCGGTGGGGTCTTGCTGGAGCTAAATGTAAACATGTCCCAGCTGCTCATGCTGTAGCTGCTGTTAAGAAGGAGCAGTCTTTGCAGGAGTTGCTTAAGAGCTGCAAAAAAAACAAAACAACCTTTGCCACGAATCCCAGTAGGTTATTTGGAAGCAGTACGGCTTCTTAGAAAGAGGGTGTGTGAGAACGGGATCGAAGGTCACATCGAATTTGAGAAGCGTATCACCCAGCTCACATGTCATTAGTGGCTATTTTCTCAGTGTAAAAACGCTAGATGTTAAACAGCCACCGAGTTTCCCAGGCTGCAACAAAGACTCTTCTGGCTTTGCTTTTGTGGCGTTTATTTGCCGATGGCTGAGACTGAAGGTCACTGTGCAGTGTGCACCGTGGAGTGTTTGAACTAACACGGCTGTATTGTTAATAGTCATCACCAGCGTTATGAGGAGGTCTGAAAACACTCAGTAGGTTCAGTGACCCACATACTCTGAGTGAAATCCCAGCTTAACCCATGCAGCCTGTCTCTTTCTGTGAGCTCTGCAACTTTGCACAACTTGGAGACTTGAATGAAAACACAAAAGTTATTATCTGAAATGATTGAATTGATTTACATGATAGTCTTGTGATCATACTCTGATACAACTTGTCGCATCCCAAACCTGTTGAATGTAATCTACTGGCACATTATGTTACTTTGGCAGTGGACTCGGTGTGTTAACAATGATGCAGCTTATGGTGGCACTTGAACGCAGCACGTACCCTACGCAGTGTAAAGGCAAACACAAACAACAGCTGATACTGTAAATCCCCCCCTCCTTCTAATTTTCTGCCCTACCCACCTGCTTACCCGACAGCCCAATCTCAGTCCTTGCCCTTGGCACAGTGTGGTTGTGCTTGTGTGTTTGTGTATGTGTGTGCTTTACGTAACCGCCCGCCCTGGCCCCAGTAAAGGTGTTACTGTAACACGTTGCGAGCCGACTGCATGTGAGCAACTGCTCACATGGGACCTGCTGCGCTGCCTCCTCCCTCCTCCCTCCCCCCTCCAGGTGTTTGGATTAGAGGAGGAAGGATTGAGTGGCGGGGAGGAGCAGGGAGGCCCTTAGTGTAAACTGACTCCCTCCCTGTCACTGTGAACACTTATGACCCACTTCTGCCGCTCTACTTCCCTCTCTCTCTCGGTCTGTCAGTCTCAAGGCACAGTGACTTTTTTATGCCTTTATTGTCAGATTGCGGTGACTTTTTTTTTCTGTAGTTATTTTTCTTCTTTTTGCTCAGTGTTCATTCTCAAGGTTTTTCCTGAAAACCAGTGAGATCCAGTGCTGTTAAACACAACATTGCATAAACATCCTCTGGAGCAGCCCACCTCCCCTTAGCATTGATTCTGAACATGTGGTAACAACTGATAATGTGAAACCCAGCACCTCTTTGATCCTCTGTGCAATTATGCAATAGCTGGGTGCGTTTCTTTTATCTAGCATCTAGACCATGTAACCAAAAGAAAACAGAACCATGTGAACAACTATCCTATTCATTTTGTTCATAGTTGATATTTACAGAATTATCCTGAACGTTTATAGATCGACTCAAACACAAATTTAGATTGTGAGACATCCTTTCTATTTTTAAGTATTGATGCTGATGTTTTAATACCTGGGTTTTTGCTGCCCAGTTCAATTTCCCCCCCCATTAATGGCCAATAAAGCTTCAGTGAATGAGCTTTAGTATTTTTTATGCAAGGAAAATGAATGTGATTATTACATGAATGTTGTTACCTTAGTTGATAACATAATTTCTCTGGCATCTTTTCATGTCGATAGCATGCTGGGGCCAATGAACTTGACATAATTAAAGTCACACTTTGGTCTTACCAGCTGTGTTTATCATCAGCCACAGCTTTCAGAAGCATCCTGTCTGAGCAGCTTTAACACTTACAGGAGGATATTTAAGTCATTACACCTAGAATGAATTTGACATGGTGTATAATGCAAAAACAAAGCAAAGGGGGAAAGCTAAGTATGTACAAAAATACTATAATGACAAAACATAAATAAAGAAGAACAACATGAAAATGATGTGAGCTCTATTATGTAAAAGAGGATGATGGTATAAGGATAAACCAACAGAGGCCTGCATGCAGTTCCCCTCAGCTTTACTCTTAGAGCATCAGCCTGTTGCTTTGCTTTTCTGGCCACAACTTTACTGTTGTGGTTCATTCTGATGGTTTCATCTGTGTATTTGGCTGCAGCATGAAACACAGCAACAACCTGGGGAAGCACAGTGGAGCAACAAAAATGGAGTGAATATTGAGCATAAGCTCAAACAGAATGATACTCTGAGTGTATGAAGTTTATACTGGTGTGTTCACAGCTTGTCTCTTATGGTCCTTTGTGGTCAAAAACTAGGATCGAATTATACAAGGGGTTCTCTGGTGCCTCACCCCACAGAGTGTGTTCCACATGGGCTCAGTCCCAAACCGCAGCGGCCTGCGTTTGAATCCAGCACACGGCCCTCTGCTGCACGCCCCCCCCCCCTCTCTCTACCCTCATTTCCTCTCTCTTCCTCACTCCCTATCAAAGGCCTATAAATCTAGAAAAAAAAACTAGGTTTGAATTGTACACGTGCTAGCTTATCAGTTTGAGTAATAGTGAAACTGGAATAGCGTTGTCTTTGAGCCAAACAAAGTTATGAAGATTATAGACCCATTTCAAACAAATAACTTCCTCATTGCAACTTTCATCATTTTAATGGCTTAATGGCATCTGAGAAGTTGCAATTAGCTGCTCTGTGTATTTATAAGCACTCTGCATTCTCCTGATGGCTTGTTTATGAGGTTATTGCACCAGGAAGCCCCCCCCTCTCTTTTGTTGTTATCTCCAAGTTCAGCTCGTCCTTTGACACCCTACACAAGAAACAGGAAGTGCTCCTTTTGTCACACTGCCTGTTTGCACTAGTTCAGCATTGACGGCCACAGGTGTAACGTTACTGGCTTAACTTGGCGTGCTATAGACCACACGTTGTGTGTGTGTATGTGCACATTCTGGTAAATGCGAAGGTGCACACTTGGATGATTGTGCGCATTGTTTACAGGTTGTGTGTTGTGGTTGTGGGAGTTTTACGGGGTGCAAACAGAAGAACAGGAACACGAGTCCCCGCTGCTCTGCTTACGGTCACTTGAACCAAGACGGCTCTAGACAGATGGATGGGCCTGTTGACACTAATCCACTGTATGAGGTAATGGAGTTAGCCTTTGTTTGTGCACTCCTTCCTTGCCACTCCTGACTTACTGACTGACCTACTTAACCGGCAACTCACGTGGCACCACAGCAAGCACACACAGATTTGGTATTTCTTTCCCAGAAGCTTAAACAGCCATAATATGCAGGGTGTGTGTGTGTGTGTTGCTCACACCACAACTTCTGCTACTTCTGCTACTGTTAGTGTGCCTTTTGGGTTGCTGAGATACCCTCGGTTAATCTTTTCATCTAGGTGTGTGTGTGTGTGTGTTGTCTTCATGTTTACATGTATGTGCATGTGTGTGTGGGTGGATGGGTGGGTGAGCTTTTCCAGTGATTCATTTGCGAATAATTATTTCCACAGAGCACAAATGCTGTTGTTCCTATACAACACAAAAGATGAGGATAATAGAGTGATGATTATTATTAATATTTATATATAATATTCATACCGGTATATAATATAGCCTATATTTCTTGCCCCCCCCCTCGCATGTTTATAAGAGTATGTTATGAAGTACATTACATTCTGTTTTAATTTAACACAATAAACAAGTCTAGTGAAATGAAACTGTCAATGAAACAGAAAGTTAGCAAGACCATTCTAACATAAAGTTGTGTGCGTGTGTGTGTGGCTGAGTGAGTGTAAGTGTGTGTCAATAAATTTGCATTTATTAACAAGTTGTAATGGCCGATGATAGTTATTATATATATTACTTTATATTCACAATGATGGTTCACCATGCACTGCTAGTCCTGTTCAAAGGAGCCTGTACCTAAACAAGAGAAACCAAGGAAAAAACAAATGATAAACTTTCAATTAATGAATTATGGTAATTTTTATGTGTGGCGTGTTACAGATGAGGGAGACCCCAATTGATTGGCCACTATTTAAAACAAACAAACTGTGATTGCCAGATCAAAAGTACGATGTCTAGTCATGATGATTATAAAACTTATCACGTGTGGATGACACACGGAGAGACCTGCCTCATACCTCCTCAGTACAACAGGCCACTTAGACTAAATGTGAATGACACTGATGTGTTATGCAAACCAAAACTGGTTCTTATTAGCTATGGATCAGCCAATCAAAACATTTGATTGCATCAGCTTTACATAATACAGATTTTGATTTTGAATGTGAAAGAAGTTTGAAGAGAAACACTATCAGGACTACAGCTTTGCCTTCACCACCAGTGGCTCCGTGAAGCCGTCCCACTGTGGTTTTAGTAACGCACTGATAACAGTTTAGCAGCTCCAATGATTACCATGTCCACCATCTTAGTTTAGCATGTTTGTATGCTAACTTTCACTGATGATAACAGATATTTGATCATTTAGCAAAGGTTTAAACAGTGTAAGATGTTGACCAATATTTATTGAGTTGTTAAAACTTCTGCATTTCAAGGACATGAAGCTCAGTATGTTTGGTTTCTTCAAGGTGATACCCACCATGGCTCTCATTTTAAAATAAGTCAGCTAGAGGTCAGATAGAGGGATTGGGCCGTTATTGAGGTACAATAAAATTTGGCATATGTGTTAACAACGCAAGCTCAAATCATTGCATAATAAAGTTATAACAAAGTTACAGCCTTGTAAATTCCAACACTGCGCACATGGGCGTCTCTCCACCTGGCGCCTCCCGTTCGCCTGCAGTTGATCACACTCATGAACTGGGAAAATGGAGCTTGAGGATGTGAAAAAAAAATCTAGAGAATAAGCATTGTCCTAGTGAGGGGTTTAGTTAGAGGGGAGGAGAAACTTCAGCTTAGTTTCCAATGAACACACTGTTCTGTTACATAATATACAGTATGCTTCCAGTTCTATTCCTTTATTGTCATTGTAAGCTGTGCAAACAACAAAATTTGAGACAGCAACTCTCCTGGTGTTTAAGAAGTAGTTCGTAATAGTTAATGGGCCGGGCTTGGACAGCAGGTAAACGGCTCGGCTGATAAGATCTGGTATGTGATAGTAGTTGGTGCTTCATGTTGGCCTTATTTTACTGCCCCAGAGGTGGCTACTGGGGTGAAAAATGAATGTAGACAAACTAAAAGAATGTGTGTGTGTGTGTCTGATGTGATCACACTGTAATCGGTGGCAAGACAAAAAAAAAGAAAGAAAAAAGATGATGATAATCTTTCTTGGTTATCTAATATTCTTATCGTGTGTATTACAAATGTGACAGATTTCTTGAAATAATCGTTCAAAACGAATTATGTCACGAACAATGTGTACTTCATCTGTTAAAGCTTATTGCATAAGAGAAAAAATGAAACGAAAATGATCAAAGCAGATATTTGATATATTTCCTTTGTAAATTCTTGCACCTCCTTTATTTTGGTTTTTCTTTTACAAAACAGCAGCTCACATCTCTGTGGATGTATCCCACAGTATGTGTCAACTTTTGATTAGATCCTCGCAGCACCAAATACAAAAACTATGTAAGCCATATAAAGTAGTGGCATTGAAAGCTCCTATTCCACTTTGTTTAATCATTATATAAGAGCTTGATGTTATTGGAAAACACTGACATGAGTTGTAGCTCAACATAACAATGCACCTAATGTGAATGTGTGAAACAGTGAAGTGCAGATGACCACCCTCCACCCCTCCACCCCCTCCTGCTCTGCTGTCAGCCCTGATAGCTGTAGTTACAGCTCCACTGTGTAAGCTGACTGCTCTTAGAAGTGTCATTAATGTACTCCAGTTATTATTCCAATTAATTCTCCTTTAATTTCCTCGGTGAGTTTCGTCAGTGGGTAACCTCATCCATCATCACTGAATCAGGGGCTGCTGCCTCTCAGACGTACTGCTGTGTACGGGGCAAAGCAGGTGAGGAGGGGGGTTCGGCGAAGACGAAGAAGATCATGTGATTTAGTACGATGGTGAGCTACGGAGACGCGGACTGGGACACAAGGCCTGTCATTGTCTGAGGGCTGGTGTCTGGCTGGCACAATAAACCAGATCCACATGGAGGCCTATGAGGAATCCAGGCTCATGGCCCAGCCCTTTGTCTGTGGCAGGAAGCCCTTGCCACTGTGGGGAAGGATAACATATCCTGAGACATGTCAGTCAGCAGGACACTCTCTGCACCTGCATCCACTGTGTGATTATGTGGCTCCCACTAGACTTAAAGGGACCCCGAGGAGTTTGCTTTTGGTTATAAAAGAGTCTCATATTAATGTGGATGAATCTACATTAGCCACACTTGTTAATGGGTCCATTTTCTTGTCTTTATAGTTATTTTTTATATTATTATTTAGTGGTCGACTCGTCATTTCCTGGTTTCCTGGTTTCCTGGACACTGCCTGGCGGGTCTTGGGAATAACGCCGCCGGATTGCTAGTTGGCATCATTTATGGTCGGAACTACCGCGGTATCTGATCGTCTTCAAACCTTCGACTTCCTTCTTGATTAAAGAAAACATTCTTGGCAAATGCCTTTTCTTTCTTCTGTCTTGCACCAGTCCAAGAATTTCACTGCATGCGGAGGCTCATGGGAAATGTAGTGTGAAAAACACTTCAGCTCTCCGAAACTCCTCGTAGTCCCTTCAGATCAGATCAGAACTTGAAAATAACAAATTTTGACATTGTGACTCAGTTTAATCATCTAAAAGTCATATTTACATATTAACACTGCAGGTATTTTGAGTTTTAAGTTTGTGAATAAGCTTTTGTGAGTTGTCTTTCATGTCTTTCTATTGGTACCATAGTACCATAATTATTGAGAGCCTCCAGTTTAATTATTTCTATTTTTTTTCTAACCTGTGCTCATGTTATGTAAAATACATGAATACTTTTACCCATTTAGACGGCACTGAAAAAAAAAAGTTATAAATTAAAAGCACTTCTTGGCTGAACTGCACACTACTTACAGATGAATGCGAACTGTAATAATGATAAGTAGACACTTTTAATTTAGTTATCTAAATTCATCTTTCCAAGCGATGGCCTTTTCTGAAAATTCTGAAATTCTCAGTTCACTTCACTGAGCCATGGTGGAGAGATGCATCCTCAGTAATGTTATGAAGATAAGATCCCATCAATAAATCTACACATCTCTAACAAGGATAAAGATGTTCAAACTGCTGAGGCCTCACAGTGACTCTGGCTCTGTACCTGTGATGCAGGGGGATCGCTGATTCGCTGCCAGGAACAACTAAAGGCACTGCTAACTCTCTCAACAGACCTTTAGCATGTGAGCCTTACCAAAGGTACAGTTTGACATCTTGGGTAATTCGATTATCTTTCTTGCCAAGAATTAGATGAGCAGATTGATATCACTCTCATTATCTGAAAGTGGAGCAAGTAGCTGGTTATCCTACCACGAGACAAAGACTTTTCTCTAGGCCAAAAAAGTGAGTTCTTGTGGTTCCTAAACTGTCGTACTACTCCTTTACTTTCATGCGATCCAACCCTAATGTGCCTGAACATAGTATATGATACCAAGATATCCACATAGACCTCACTTAACTCCAACAAACACAATAAGGAGTCTCCACTGTGTCTGTGTCAAGTCCTCCCTAGCAAAAACATATGGTGTGTGGACGGTCTTCATGTTGCGTATGAAGGCGTTTGTTCTTTTGGAAAAGTATTTGGCCTTTGTGTCTCCTGGCGTGCTTCCAGTGATGTTTGTCGAATGTGGCTTTGACCTCTGACCCCGTTAGGAAATGGCCTGGACTGTTTTTTTTTTTCTTCTTCTCCTTCCGACACCTGATCCCAGAAATAATCTTACACAAGGCTCTCTGGAATTTCTGCCTACGCGCCTCTCGGGTCTCACTCACCTGAGGTCTGTTTGCTGCTTTGTGGCAAACTGGCTGGAACTGGATGAGAAACTAGGTTCTCCGGCTTTGTATGTATGGGAAGACGCATCGGTTACACAGTGACACACTCTGGAGCTGTGGGTGTGTGATTGACGACAACGTGAGAGAAGGGAGCGGAAAACGTGAGCTTAAGATGTATGTCAGCAGGGCTGCAGTGTGTGTGTATGTGTATGTCACAGTGCTATCTATCATAGTAATGATAGAAAAAAAAAGAATAAGAGTAAGACATTGTAAGAACCATGCAGTCTGCCTAGTTGCATGACTGTACAATCCGTCACAAACAATGTAAACAACCCTATTGAATGTCTCTCCTCAATGCAAAGGCCACTGTGGATTAAATAGCGCTATTCTGTGCGGGCTGTCTATTACAAAAGGACCTTTATGTCCTGTGTTGTCTAACAGGCCACTGAATGCACTTCAGCTTCTCAGCTTTCAGGTCATATTTTGGTTATCTCACTGGGAGACCCTTCTTGGAGGTTTATCTCCTTTCCCCTCTGGCCATATCTCCTTTCCTGTGTAAACCATGGCGACGCTGACGTCCCGCTGCTGTTCGCAACACTTCTGTCACGGCTCCCAATAAAGTGATTCATGCCCTGGTCCGGTTTCGGGTTCCAACTGGAGGATGTGCGTTTTAAATCTTTCTGGGACAGTGTGTTATTTTTAGCTTGGCAGTGTTTTTACGAACACCTGCCTCTGTAATGTAAAGGAGAACACACTTAAAATAAGCATGAGGATAAAGGCTGCACTTAGATTTACACACGTCTCCTCAAATATTGAGTGAGATATTAGTTTAAAACCTGCCAGTATATTAGAGGATGACTCATCAATGTGACCTCAGCTACTTTACCCCCCCTCCTCCCTCCTCTCGCTCATAACAGCGATATTTTCATACTGCGCAGCTGCTGGTGCATGTAACCTATGATTTAACTTCTCTGTTATGCTGAATCCTCAGTCATCCAGGTTCTAATGGCTGCAGCGCGCTCTCACAGTGCCATGATGGAGACAGATTCGACTTCCCCCAGTATGTGACACACTGCCCCCAAACAGCAGACTCATAACGGAAGGCTGTTGTCACCCACCCACCCACCCACCCACACCAGTGCAGACAGCTGCTGCTGGGGGGGCCTCAAAGTGAGTCAATGCTCACATTCCGGCCTGAGGAGAAAATAAAAGTCATCCCCTCCCTCCCTCTCTCCGTTATTCCGACTCCATCCCTGTCCTGTACCAGACACCGATTGTTTTTAACTCCTTAAAAGGTGACCTTGTGTCTGCCCCAACGACAAACAGCACTGCGGGGAAAACTGAACTCAACCTGCTGGTAGATAACGGTCGCTGCTAAGAGCGGTCGCCACAGAGACATCACATTCCTGCAGGCAGCCGTTGGGGCCGAATCAAAGCCAGCTGAGCCACGTGATCACAGTTTAGTCTGTTGGTTTGAGCTGTATATGGTCAGTTTTCTTGGAGCACAGGGGAGATTTCCTCAGATGTCTGAGAGGAAAAAAGGGAGGAGGGGAGGAAAGGGAGGGGGGGGGGTTGCCAAGAGACACAGCCATGTTAGGAGGGCCAAATCTGAATTTTTAGCTTGCCCTCCTTTGCTGGAGCTACTTTGCTCCAGATCAACCACCCCCACTGCACCGCTTTACCCCTCTGTGACTCCACGTTCTCAGCTGCTGTGCCACGGCGTGTGGGTTCACTCAAGGCTCTGCTGCATGAAAACTTTGGAACGGGTGAGGGCGGGGCGGGGCCATGTTGAAGAAAGTAGGTGGGGCTGACCTACATTTTGCCCACTGCTTCCACTGTTTACGCTCTGGCGCTATGTGGATATCCACAAAGGTCTGATTGACTAAAAACCTATTTTTGGTACAAATTATGGCTTTCAGGCACCAGACGATGTAAGATTACACCAGATGGTAACTTGTGAAAGCATTTTAGCACATAACAGGTTTCAGTGAAGACTTCGCATGGCAGAGTTTCAGACGTACCTATTTTTTCCAGTTGGTAACTGAAAGGTAAAATCCACTAGTGACGTCATAATGGCTCATTGCTTTCTCTCACTGTTTTTCACCACAGTGGCTTGTTGTGATACATCTTTTGACTGTATTGTCTAGAACTGTTTTCATACCACTTGTCCAAGAGATCACTTTGTACCACAGCAACTGATATAAAGTCGTCCTCCTGTCACTTATTTGGTATAATATTTATGAAATTTTCATCATCAAATTTAACACCAAAAGCTCCAGGGTGTGTCATTGTATCCTGTTTCCAGACCTGCTCGCCTCTTTGATTTTATTTAGTGATTCACATTGGTCTGTGCCCATTGGCAGCTTTTTTTACCCGGAGGAATTTCCCCTCCAACAGGAAATCAGCAAACATGAACGTAGTGTCGGGTTGAATTAATGAAGGGAAACTAAATGGGTGAAATCAGTAAGTATGATTCTCCACCAAAGAGCTCTGCCTAAGACAGATCATGGGTCTTGTGGAAAAAGTTGTTTTGGGGGAGAATGAGCGACTGTCCGCTGAAGCTCCTTCTAAAAACTATACCAGACATTGTCTTGACCCACAGTTGTCACCTCAACGCGCTGTGCACTCTTTTGCTGCCTTCAGCCATGCCTAAGCTGACATTTGCTGCTGTGTCTTCATACAGCTTCATATAGCTGTAGAAACCTGAGTCTACCTCACCCAAAGGGGAAAGGTATTATTGTCACTCCCCACTTCCTGCTTGTGCTGAGCTTGGCGTTTCCTCTTAGGGAGTGACGAGCTCAGATACGAGGTGCCAAATATCTAGAGCAGACATACACTACATTCACTCTGCAACCTGTCCCATAGTCTGCTGACTGACATGAAGAAATGTAAATAAGTGATGCACAGCCGTGAAACGACATGTCCAGGTGTGTTCCTGGCCTTTGCTTTGTGTCACACACCTGCCTGGCTTGTTCTTGTTTCTGTCTAGACTGTGGACGGTAAATAAACAGAAGAAGGAAACTAATGTGAACTAGAATGACAGCACGTCCTTCAGCCAAGGACGCTGAGAGATGAAATACTGAAAAATGCCTTATCTTGCAATTTTAAGTAAAAAGCGATAAAACATTCCTGTATCTGACAGTTACCTGATCTGCAGTATTTAATGGGCTCTCTCCCGGCCCTCGCTCCATATAACATTAAGACTGCTGTGCTGAACTTTGTGTTTCCCTTTAGAGAGCAAGGAGGTGAGGGACGAGATGACAAATATTCAGTACAAACTGTTCATGTACATCATGATCCATCCCATGCGAGCTGACTCAGTGTCATTAAGTGTGAATGTAACTGTAAAAAAATGTTGCCAATTGATTGTAATTATTTTATTTTATTTATTTATTTATTGGTTTATTTCATAGGGACAGTGCACCACTAATCAACAGTGTCAAAAAGAAACTGAAGTGGGCCGGAGTTAGCCAACAGGGCTAATTTTCATCCGTTGTCCCTAGCCAGATGTAAAGAAGGCAACCTAAAAGCCAAAAAGAGGACAACAAATAAGTATTATCAAGGCACAACTTACATAATATACTACCTAATAAAAGCTCATAATAAGTAAACAGGTAAGAATCTAACATTACAAGTCTAATATTCAGCATAACAAGAGCTCATGGCATGCAGACATAACATGCAGACATAACATGCAGACAGGTAAAAGAAGAGCAGGAGTAGGCAAGAGAGGAGTACAACTGGAAACACATGCAAGTAGAGCTAAGACATTATGCAGACATCACATAGACAGATAAAACACAGACAAGCAACTTTATTATTGAATCATGTTGTTCTAATTGCCAGCTAGTGTCATATGATTTTAAATGCTTATTATTAAAGGGGCTTTTCTCTGCAGCTGAATGTGGTTTCACCTTCAACTTCAGCCATTGTCTTTATCAAACTAGATGTTGTGAGCTGTTTCCTTGTCATGATAGAGGCGGGAGGCCCCCCCGATGCTGCCTTCCAGCATTGGAGGCAACGTTTGAAGTACAGGAATTGAGTTTGAGGCTGGACTCCTTATGTTTCTAGACCAGTGAGTGAACTTGTGTTGATACTGATTGTGACAATCTAGTGATATGGGAACTTACAAATGGCTCCTTTTAAATATGGCACATACTGACAGCATTAATCAATAACTACTGTAAACGGCTGCATTCATCATGATTTCTTGAATAACCAGCATTGTTGATGTTGATGATACAAGTTGTATTACATTAACATTTTGTATTCTAAATGAGTTCAAAACAGGCGCCTGCTGTTTGAAACAAAAACATCTCTGTTGTAAACAAAAAGCATCTGATTCAGCTTTCATCTATTTTTTTTTTTTTTTTTGCCTCTGGGTCCCTGTGAACCCCGTCCTCGAGCCAAACTGTCACCCAACCTTTTGAACATTTGCCTCTCTTATTTAATCGACTGCCTGTGATCTTTGAATGATGCAAATAACGAATGTTGTAAACACACAGAATGTAGGGCGTACATGTGACTTTGTTTGCTTTTGGTTTTTGCACGGCTCCTTCCAGGAAACACGTCTGTTGGCAATGATCTCCAAAAATGCCTCGTTTATAAACAGTCGAGGCAGCGGGGTTGAGATTTAATCACTGTCTAACTTGACGTTTTCTGCTCTTTTGTTTCCTCATTCCTGCCACTCCCAGCGCCTGTGCACAAGCACCCAACACCTGTGATTGTGACTTTCCACAAGGTCACAGAGAGCGGAGCCCTGCCAGAGTCAACAGCAAACACAGCACGTGACAAACTGCCGTTTCCATGGGGCCGAGGGGAAAAAGAAAATAACACAACACTTTTGTTTTGGGGGAATATTTAGCTTCAGAAAATCTACAAATAGCTGATGATGAAGCTTTTTAAATTTAGAGCCTGCTTATACGCTGCCAGTGGAATATCTGCTAAAAAGGTTATGAATGTTTGTTCTCTCTTTTTTCCCTCTCTCTTGTTGCTGCTCTGGCTGAAGCGAGTCACGTGACTGCTGACCTAATTTTTTGCCCTGGATGGGGAATTGAAAACAAAAACAGAGGCAAGGCAAGTAAGGGTAATTTGCCGTGAATGAACCCTCCTTTTACTCGTGTGCGCACACATACACACGTAACTCATGTTCATACATCCACTTCCTATGCGCACACACACACACACACCGTGCCGTTCAGGGCCCCCCTGACTGAGCCCTCCGAAATCAAAACAAACATTCCTCTCTAACGCTGCCTGGATCCCACAGTAACACAGTATGTTACTCAACTATAACTACAGGCAGCAGGTTGCCTGGTATTGTGTAATACCTTCCCCAGTCCTTTTCCAGCCTACAACACAACACTGATGCTTTGAGATGTGCCCTCTGTGAAGGCAGTGTTCGCTGCCAGGCTGAAAAAGGCTCTGTTCTCACAGTAGACAAAACACAAAACAACTAAAAATACCACAACTTTTAAATGTGGATTTTAACACAGCTACGATTTTTTGTGTTACGTGTCATAGGGTTTTTAACACTGCTGATAAAACACAAGCTTTGTCGTATCTGGTAAACACATGGTGCACTTCCGTGGTATTACAATATTTATATCACATTGCCGGTAAAAGGTTCATTATAGTGTGTCATAAAACCTTTGATAGCCATCAAGTCAATATTTAGATGAGATTTAACAGCATCATTTACGACTGTTGTTGCTTTAAACGTCCACTCCCCTCTCACAGCGGCAGCGCGATCAGCCTCGACCTCATAACGATGACATTGTTTCCTTTAGCAGCGTTTTATAATGGCTGTATTACGGCTTTATTTTGACATTGTATAAACACGTTTCTGTTTACTCACTTACTTACTGCTCTTTGGATGTTGTGACAAACCATAACGATGAAATACCATGAGATCATCCACTCGGATTCAGTTTAAAGAAGAGCGATCAGTTTATTCAAATCACTTAAAGGGATAGTTCGACATTTTGGCAAATTGGCCCATTGGCATAATCCCTATAGTTTTAGGAGTAGGTTCATTACCTTTAATTGTTGGTGCAAGATACTTTTAGAAAGGCGGAGCAGAGCCACGAGCTGCTCAGAGCTAACGCTACGGAGGCTAATGGGATTTCTTGGTTTCTCTCATCAAACTCACCAAATACACAATCCAACAACTCCATAACGCTCTGGTGGACAAGTTGTGACCTGCACATTCACCACGCTATGAGATAATAATGGCACATTACGGGACAGAGTTGTTTTCGAGGTAAATTCTGTAGCTTAGCTCTGCAGTTCGTGGCTCTGCTCTGCCGTTCTAGAAATAACTTGCAGCTACAAATAAAGGTAACGAACCTACTTATAGGGATCATGGCAATGGGCCAATTTGCCAAAATGTTGAACTATCCCTTTAACAGATCCAATAGTCAAGGGTCAAACGGTGGACAGGAAACAACTCAGTCTTCATCTGTATCATCACTACATGCCAGACGAGCTGTCATGAGGCAGCTCGGTGTTGTTGCAGTTGTGTAATCTTAGTGAAACACTGTTGCCTCACCACTGGCAACCAACATGTTTTTCAAGCTCTGACTTACGGCCTTGGCCTTTTGAAATGGCAGTTTGTGATGCCTGGTGTGGTGATGTAATTCGACCATAAACATTTTTTGTTTTACCTTGGTTGAGCATGAATACTGCACAACAGACCTCTTTCGAAACGTCTGATAAACCAGCAGCTCTCGTCTGTCTCACTCCCATCACTCCCTGCTGTACGAGTCCAGGCATTTCCACAAGAGAAAGTCATGTGTTGGGTGCGCGTATGTGTGTGTGGATGGCTCTGGAGGGCTCGGGTGGCTGCGATAAATGCACAAACAACAGAATTTGTGGTATTTGTGCCACCCCCCACCCACACCTCTTATGTCACTGACTGTGTGTGTGTATTCAGGTGGGGCTGCAGTATGTCGAGCTGATTTTGCTGTGTTTTTTTGTGTTTTTTTCCCCCTTTGGCTGCAGTTGCTGCGTGGCCTTGTGGTCCTACAGGAAGGAAGCCCATGAGGCGAATGACACAGCCGCCTCTTTGTTTTTACTCCCTGCAGTGTTTTCTCACTCCCCCTCCGTGCCCTCCGGGCCTCCATCATTATTCATTCTCCGTCTCTCCTCTGACTCCACCTCGGACGGTTTCCCTCTGGTTACTGCAGGATCAGAGTCACACACCTGTCTTTCTCTCCCTCTCCCTGTCTCTCCCCGTGGACTGTTTGCTCTGACACGCTAATATGAGCTGGCAGAACCTGGCATTGCAGATAAAATTTTAAAAAAAAAAAAGAGAGAAAGAAAACCCCCGGCCCCGCTTCACTGCCGTGTGCCAGTCAGTTGCAGGTTCAGTGCTGCATTTGCATCCTGCTTTGTGAGGGGGAGGACTGGTGGTGGGGATCCTGCTGCACTGCAGGTGTAGGCGTAGAGAAGTAGTTGAGTAGTTATCTTTTTTTTCTCTTTCCCTACCAGACATCAGGACGGGAGAGGAAATGGGTCACATGAATGTAGTGATTACAGTGGATCAGTGGTCGAGGACTAACTTACTTGTTCCATGAGTCATATTTGATTCTTTTGTTTGCTCCGGCCTCTCCCATTTCTTATCACACAGTCCGACACTCACTCACCTTTTTTCATTTTCACTTGCATTTCCCGACACGTTGAAAACAATCGGCCGGCTTGTTGAGCAGCAGTAAATGTGCATGTGGTGCTCTCACATGACGTGCCTGTAATGCTTCTATCTCTTTGTAAGTCACACTTTAGAGATGATACAGTTGAGACAGCAGCAGACCAACAAAGTCTTTTGTGTGTGTTTGTGTGCGTGCGTGACCCAGAGAGTTTGATGAAGACAGTGGAGGGGGGGGGGGCAGCTACGCAGGCTCAAAGCTAAATCGGGGCCAGGCCACTCCCTGTCCCAGCTCTATTCAGTCCACCAGCCGCTTCAGACCAGTTTTGACTGTGGCTTTAACAACTGTTTGGAACATTTCATATCATCCGTCCACATCCAGGTCATTTCCACTGTTGCTCTTTGGAAAAACAAAGGTTTCTTTTACCATCACAGCTGATCTCAAAACCTCGACTGCTCTGTCTCTCCTCCCTCTCTCTATTATAGTATTAATACACCTCTAACCTCGTTTCTCACTGCTCTCTCTCTTCCTATCTTTGCCTCTTTAATACTGCTGCTCTGATCACAATGGCACTCCCAGTAACCTCTTCAACAGCATGGCTCAGGTGTATGCGCTGAGCCTCAAGCTATAAGGAGGTTATGTAAGCAGAAAATGTTTTTGATCTCTTTTTCATCCGCTTGCTTCGTTGGCTGGTTTCAAATAGTTATACTTAACCAGAGCAGCTCTTTTTTTAAAGAAACCTTTATGTTATCTTCTGTTAATTTAATCAGTGGCCTGGCCAAGTTGAGCAGGACGCTGTAATAAGAACTTCCAGTGTCAGGTGCCAAAGCGTCGGGAATCGAGCCTTGTGTACGATACACAAGTAGGTTATGTCAACAGCGGCGCGCGGAAACTGTGCGCATCATCACTTCATACACTTGCACACATGTTCTCTGTATGTTTGCATGTGCACATAGCGCACGTTTGTATGCACAGGTGTGTTTGCTTAGACACTGTAGAGTATTGTGTCCAGTCCTTATTTGATTGGTGCAGGTCACTATACTGTAACGACATTGGACATGCAGAGCGGAGGGAGGTTACAGCCGTACTTCAGTCCACAATGTGCAGGCTGCGTTACCTGAGTCTGACCCAGCTCCGCAGGCATCCTGGAACCTGCCCCAGAAATATGTAAGACGCGTCTAGTGTGTCATTTTGGAAACAAAGCAGATCTCTGCGGTCCAGGGGTCCCCCTCTGCTCCCTGCTGCTCTGCTACCTCACACCCCTCCTCCCCCTCCCCACCCATCCACCACCTCTTCTTGCTCCACTAACCCTTTTCCCCAGTCTGTGAAGGGGGACCAGGTAATACGAGAGCCCTGTTTCTGCTCTGTTTGCCAAGACTATCTCTGCTGCCAGAGACAAACAGGAGTGACACGGACGGAGCCATAACCTTCATCGATCCATCCATCAGCACTCTCTCTCTTTCTCTCCCTCGCTCTTTCTCTCTCTTTCGTTCTTCTCTACCTCTCCTCGTTTCCTGCGCACGCACACTGACCTACTTTCCCCCTGACCTGTTTATGCAAGCAGCAGCCGTTCAAGTCAAATCAGGAAAATAGGGGACGCAGCAAAATGCTGCTGGAGCTTTGCCATTCTCTGAAGGAGTGTCACCTTGGACTGATCCCATGGGTGTTAAGTAGAATGACTGTAGTGAGGAATTACATGTTTACTGAGCAACATCTTCCAAAAGCCAAAATCCCATGGTGATAGCACTCTACCTTTTTATGCCTGTGTGTGTGTGTGTGTGAGGGGGGAATGTGCATTGGTATGTGTCTGTGTGCATGCATGTATTTGCTTGTGTGTGTGTGACTGGGAGCATTGTGAAGGGCATTGATGCGTCAGCCTCAAAGAGGTGCTTTGTTTGCAGGCTTAGATCAAGTTAGAGCAGTGGGTTAACTTCCCTCCCCTCCCGCACCCACCACCGTCCCCCTTCACTGCTCCTCCCGTTGCCCTTTATGTTGTTATGAACATGACCCCATTTTGCTTCATAAGGAGGAGGGAGACCAAAGGGAAAAAAAACAGATTATTTAAGAGACACCGTACACGATTACTGGATAATTGACCGTTTATTAGGCACCGTTGGTTTAAATGAATCCAGTACAGTCCCACAATATAGAATTGCATCCTTTTGTTATGAAATGTATGGCTACTGTAATTTACCCTACCCTACCCCACCCCTATCCTATGGTACCATGTAGTCTGTGAGTGTGCACTTGGATGTCATAACACAGCAGCCTTTTCTTTGTCAATACAAAGAATGTGTTGGGAGTCAGCCAGGAGGTTGGCAGGACAGTTGAGCTGGCAGCAGCAGTCAGGGGCTCAGACTGGCTCTGCCCCGGCTTTGTCCTGCACATCGCACAGCGCTGACTCTCTCAGTTCAGATACGTGCCGTTTAGCCCGGTCTGCGCTGCTCCTCTGCTATAAATAATCTGGATTTTGGCTGGGCACACCTGTTCAAGGCGATCCTCTGGCTTTGTAGGCCAGTGGTCTCTCCGTTGAAGGGAAACTGTGTTTGAGCAGAGATGTTTTACAATCTCAAGAGTTCTTATTTTACATTTTCAGCCCGAGTCTTCTTCATGTTTGCCCAAGACCGTGGGAAGTGTGTCAAGGCTACAAACAGGTTCAAACATGTCTCAAATGGAGAAGCTGTGATAACCAGAGTCTACACCTCAGCGAGGGTCGGTGCCCAAAGTGAGAGAAATGTTCAATGACATTTTCATGCATAAAGCTCGTGTCTATTAGTAGAAGTAGGCCAGTGTTACATCAGACAAGCTTGCCAGTGAGTTTGCTGGCCCCGTCAGGCAAAGTGTGTCAGTGTGTCACTGCGGAGCCCCTCTCACTGCAGATTAGCCTCCGATGCCAAAGAGTTGGCCATGGGGAATGGGGAGCTCTATACAAAGCTATCTGTGCACAATGGAAACAGGGTGTGCCTGTCAAGCTTCACCCTCGTCTAAATGTCCAAGTTAGTGAGAAAAGTCAGAGGGGTCTGAAAAACAGACGACCTTGTAGAAAACTGTGGCGTGTTTATATTGCAGGGTGTACAGTATAACAAAAGACAGACTAAACTAAGAATGTTTTTAATTCTGTATATGAACGACTTATTTATCATGCTCGGTTGTTGATGGTGATTCACCCTCGTATGTCAATCAATGAGTAATGTATTACCTAACTGGGCTCTGGAACAGGGTTTATAGATCACCACCACGGTGGATGGTGAGTCAGGCTGGCAGCTTGTGCGTGCTGCCTACGGGCTGATTGCTGTGTTGACAGCCAGCGCTGCTTAAAACCGAGGAGTCTTAAGACAGATTGAAATGGCTGCTCAGTTCAATGTCAAGTGTGTGCCTGCGTGCGATAATAATCATCAGTGCAAAACCACACAAACACTCGGGTAAGAACAGAGAGAAACAGGCTCTTTTCATGATATGTTGATAGGCCAACATTCTTTTAATTGTTTTTTCGATCTTGAAATGCTCCCATCTTCCACAATGAACATTAGTGTCTTTACATACATATTCATGTCAAAAGGAAGCGATGGTAATGACCAACCAGACCAACCACCATCTCTAAACACCACTCTATCTTTGCCTGTTTCATTTTTTTTCATCCTCTTGTCTTTTTCATAAAACCATCAGCAAAACCACAAACATTACTGATTAATACACACTGAAAAAAGGGGGGAGGAGGGAGGAGGAATGAGGCAAATACATGTCATCACAGTCAATAGGAGAAAAAGACACAGTATAGAGAAAAACAGAACAACACCTCGACAAAAAAGAGGATATAAAACCAATGAAATAAACATTACAGTGTTGTTCAGGGGTGAGGGGAACTTTACATTTATACACAAGCACCAAAAAGCCAAACATGGTACATAGACTTTTAAAACTAGAATCCAGTGAAGGCAATTCATCACTGCCCAGTAGCAGGACTACCATGAGACAGGGATGAATAACCCCTGAAATGAATAATGGAGGCACATGGGAAACAAGGGGAGTCTTTCATTAATTTAAGGTCACATTTTTTTAAACTGTTGTTCTAATTGGATGGTTAGATAAGTTTGGCATCGCTTAGCTTTTATTTCACAATAACTCAATTATCTGGAATCCAGTATGGACCTCAAGGGCCATGCTTAGTCACACTACACAACCTTCTTGTTCAATGACCCCCCCCCCCAAGGATCCCATGCCTACATTAACAGTTGAAACTCAAGGCTGCAATTTGTATCTAAAAAGGTCTGTACACATTCTCCGTCTATGTTCCTGTGGGCTTTTCTACAGTGATGGGCGTGTGGAGAAGAGGGAAATAAATACATTGGGCCAGTAAAATGGTAACGACAACAAGATATGGTTGATAAAGCTCAAATAAACTAAAGGCTTAAAGCCTGCAGCTGGTGAATTCCACCGAATATTTAAAGGCTGGTTAAAGGTTAAGAAAATCCAAACATTTTAATGAGGCCCTCGCCTCAGGAAACAACATGTTCTCCATTCAGTGCTGTTGGCGCTCCAAACTGGACGGCCATTTCTGTGTAAACAGGGCATTAACAAATGATTAATGCTAAAGCTTGACAATCAAAAGAGAGGCATTTTAATTTGAATGGGTCCTGTAGCAACAGAAGACAATGTGGCTGTACAGTGATTGTGATTCATATTAGGATGGTCACTTTCAAAATCCTCTTTAACCGTTGCAGGTTCATCGCATTTTTGTTGAATTTGTATTCAAATTTTCTTTGTAAAATATATATTTATAATAGATACATATATTCATATATCACAGTAATATACAAACCAAGTGCTTAAAAAATAAAGGTGATGGCGATCTTTTGTGTAATAATGGAGATGGTTGGGGGGAGTATGGGTCGGTAGAGGTAGGGTCTGGGAAGAGGTATGGAACTTGATATTTGTAGTGTTGGTGCTGTTGGTGCTTCTTTGGTCGAGGGAATGTCCCCAGAGTACGTTTGCATTTGACTTTAGTTAAGGCAGATAAGCCATACTTGTGTATGTTCGTTTACAGTCAGATATGTACCAAATTCATAGTACTGATAAAGCTCTGAACTTTTTGTTTTTCCCCACATTCTTTTGTTGTTATGTGATCATAATGTGCTTTTTGTTGTATGTTGTTGGATGACAAAAGTAGAAAAGCAGGCAGTTCCATTCCTCCTCTCATCGCATAAACAAAAGTGCTTTGTAAGTATGGAGAGGATGTAAGAAATGACAAATCTGTACAATATATACAAATATAATACAGCCCTACAACATGTCCAGCCTTTTTGGTGACGTCAGTGGTAGGGGGGAGTACAAAAGCCCAGATATCTGTCCCAAGGGCTGAAGGAGGGGATTTGATTATAGGGCAAAGGCATGATGGCAGGGTAATTCTTAGAGGGGAAATTGTCTTCCTTAAGTTGTGACAAGTCCTAAAAGTCAATGTCACTCAGTCTCGCCTCTTGTTTCGCCGTCCACCCGCCTCCTTTTTCCCGCTCTCCTTCCTGGCCCCCTGCCCCGACGTCGCCGCCTGCTTACAGGCTGCGACCGGGCTCTCCGGCTTAATGTTCGCTGGTGACGAGGAGAGGGAAAAGTAGGGATGCTGCGGCAGGGGAGGCGGCGTGGCGGAGGGAGGCGTGGTTGGGGACTCCTGGCCGGAACAGTTGCCGCTCCCGGTGCTCATGGCCCTGTGTTTGAGCCGGAGTTTGTGGGGCAACGCCGTGCCCTTCAGATCCCCCTGGGGGTCCCGGCCCTGGGCCTGAGAGCAGCCCTGGGAGGACGGCAAAGGTGAGGCAGGCTGGTGGAGGCTGTGATGATGTTGGCTATGGTAGCTGCCCATGTCCGAGCAGGACGGGGAAGGGGACTCGTCGTCGTCTGTGGAGGCGTCTTTGTCGGAGCTACGGGGATCTCCATCACTGGATGACGTGTCTTTGCTAGAGGAGCTCGATTGGCCTCGGTAGTAGGCCTCGCTCCTGGGCTCACCCTCATAGGTAAGGACAGGCGGCTCCTCGTCTTGGGCACTGAGGTATGAATGATGAGGTTGCTGGAGGTGGTGGTACAGGTGGGAGTGGTTGACCCCCTCCACTTGTGAGTCACTCTCCTGCTGGTGCTGCTGCTCCTGCTGCTGGGGGAGTGGGCAAACTCTGTACACCGGCCTCTCTCCGGCCTCACTGCGGCTGCCTGAGAGCTCATATGAAGGGGAGTCTAACGTCTTCCTCTCCAAATGTTCCGTCACCTCGCACAGTGTCTTTGAGGAACTCTCCGTTACGGACTGGGGCAACTGGCCACCGCTACCGCTCTGCTTTTGTGTCACCTGCATGTCGACGTCCTGCGGCCTGGTCAGGGTGTCCACAGGGTAGGATGCACTGCTGGAGCCGTACAGAATGACACTTCTCTGGGCAGCAGGTGGGTGAGGGGCAGGCTGGCTGACAGTGTTGATAGTGGTAGCAGGCTCCTGATGGGGTGGCTGTTGGTGGTGATGGTGCTGCTGCTGTTGGCTGTGATACGCAGCTTCCAGCTCCTGAGAATGCTGCTGGATCTGGTGGTGAGTGGGCACAGACGCCAGACCACGGTGGATGTTGAACATGATCTGGGTGGTGGTGCCGTTGACAATGTCCATTTCCAGCCTGTCCCCTTCCTGTTTGATCTCAAAGGGCATCGGCTCGGGACTGTCCCTGGATGAGCCGTCGGACATGTCCGAGAGGGAACCACGCGGAGAGTATTTGACCAGCTGCCTGTGGCCGTCGCTGCGTCCTGACTGCTCGGTCTCCGAGGAGTCAGAGGTCATCATCACCTGAGAACTGCTAGAGTAACCGCTGGAGTAGTACTGAGCAGCAGAGGAGGAGGACGAGGATGAGCCTCCATTTCCTGCGTTGCTGCCCCCACCGATCTGCTGGCTCTTTTCAATATATGAAGCAGTGCTTATGAGGCCAAAGCGCAGCTTCAGCTGGAGCAGCTCAGTCTTAAGCCTCACATTCTCATCATTCAGCGCAATGACACGGTTCTCCAAAACCATATCATTGAGACGTCGCTTTTCCCGGGAGCGCTTGGCAGCCTCGTTGTTCTTGCGCCGTTTCTCCCAGTAGGAGGCATCCTTCTTCTCATCAGAGATGAACTCGCGCTTCCGCCTGCAGGTCATGTTGGGTTTGGGTTTGATGAGCCGCCCTATACGAGATGGAGTACCTTGAATAGGGGTTAGAGGCTCTTCATAACCACTGAAGGTCTCAAGGCAGTTGTGGTTGTTCCCTGAATTCTTGTTTAATGTTTTGAGAGCTGAAGTCAGATTTTCCATTCTTGTCTTGCCGCAGCCAGTTTGAAATGTTGCTTGGGTGACTGAAGAGAAAAAAAGAGTATAGGTCAAGGGGAGGAGGGGGTGTGATGAAACACCTTGAACGTTTTCCAGAAGTCTCTTTTATTGCAGGTTCAGTTCAGTTGTGACGGGAGGGGAGTCAAGTGTCCAAATTACTCAAAAAGATGAAGAACAACTGGAGTTCAACACTTGCAACCCTCATTTATCCACTTGAAGGGGTTTTTAGTTCAGTGTCCAAACTCTTCAAAGCACCAAAGACCCTAAGTGGATCAGATCAGTCTTGGAAAAAACACAAAATTCCTTAAAGTTGAGTGAATGAGGCTAATTTCTTCTTTCTCCTCCTGCTGTTGGTGGTTTAGAAGTGTAGAACTGGAGTGGCACACTGAACTGAGCTGGCAGCGAAGCGTCCTAGATCTCCACACAAACAGCGGGATGTAGGTCGACCCGTCTACCTCAGCGTGTCAGTCTCTCAGGGAGCCGCGCTCTCGTTTTCCCTCCCTCTGCCTGTCTCTGCAGCTGACTGCAAGATGAAAGGCTGCAGAAATGAAAACAGAAAAATAAGAATACGTTAATTCATGTGGGCTGCGTGTACACAATTATGCATTTTCATACCAATTTCTCAAATTCATTCATTTGTTTCTTTTACCAAATTTTCTCCTAATGCTGTTTCCTTTTTAAAACGGATGGCGATTATAAAAACGCATGTCTACATCTGCGGAGCTTTTCCTCCGCTGTTTTTGCATGTCTGGCTTTTACGGACTGCGTCGCTCCTGGCAACCAATGACCTCACTGTCTGACCTTTTGACTCTGCTATTGATCTGCTCTGTCTGCAGCCTATGACCCCTGACCTCTACCATGGCATGTTGATGTTGACTTTTTGTGATGTAATGCGGGCAATGGGTTCATTGCAAGCTGATGATCCTTTTTCATTTTGTCACCTGGTGCCTAAATAGGCGTCTGTGTTACGTTTTAAACACAGACACATATCTGAGCTCACAGTTTTGGAGGCAGCTGAAAAATAAGACTGGTAACTGGAGTTGACATAAATGGCAATTGAGACAAGTTTGCACATTAGATAACAATTCTAACACCACAGAAATGACATGCCTGATACATGCTGAGAGTAGCACCTTTGGTTTGCCTGATTAGTATTTGGCTCAGACAGAGCAAAGGGGTGAGTCAGATGTAACGCTGATGGGGTTCCCTGATTGCTTTTTAGAGCATTTCACAGAAAAAAAGCCTCCATTAGGGACAGCCCGGCGCCTCCCCGCTGAGAAACCCCATCCACAAACACGGCTTCAACAGTGCTACCCCCATGCGTTCATCCGCCGAGGAATGTGGCAGCATTCTTCGCCAAAATAACTCAATGCCAAATCAATGATGCAGAGTGAGCAGATAAGGCAGACAAAGGCTGCAGCCAGCGCCGGGTCAAGGATAAAGAGGCTGAGAGCACAGCCAGAGATTTGGAGGTGTGCTGGCAGCTCAGAGGCGGGGCATTGATAAATATAGGTCAAGGGCCCCTGGAAAGAGAGGAGGCGGGACGCAGGGCCGGAATAACATGACCTGATAACATTTTGAGTAAAACACAAGGGTGGTCGGACGGTCTCATAACTATGGAAATTGGCGGCTCGGAGCTGAAAGGCGGTAGCGGGGAGCGCTGTATAATGAGCTGAACAGGTGTGCCCCCAGACAAGATGTTTGCAGTTATTAGAGCAGAACAACAATGACTCAAACAGAAAAGCCTCTAAAGGCTTTGTTGTTAGTCATGAAAGCATGGCGGCTCCAGGGACGGCAGTGTCAGACCATCAGTCACTCCACTGCTTTACTCCAGACGGAAACATCTTAGCAGCTATAGCCACTATATTCCCAAAGCTCCTGTGACATTTGTGCTTGTGAGTGAAATATCTCAACAACTGCTGGATGCATGGAGTACTCACAAACTAATGACATTCCCATCAGCCTCAGTTACAGCTAGGCATTACAGATGGTAGGCTTTACAACTGAACATCAGCATGATAGCATGGGTGGTACTGTGACATATACAGTAGAGCCTCATAGAGCATCAACCACGGCTTTAGGCTCTTACTGTTATTTAATGCAGAAATGATTAATAGGCTGACATGAGTATGTGATACTATGACGACCAGATGTCTTTATTTTAAATCTTACTTGCTTCTTGTTAATACCATTATACACTCCCCCTGGGAAGGTATGTAGGTCATGTGAAGCTATTCTGCTTCTCAGTGTGTTTACGCAAACAAACACACACACACACACACACTTTGATTACCATGAACTTACACATGGTTGAACTATTTAAGGTGAACCATACTGTGACAGTATCCCTAACACGTATGGACTAGTGATGTCTGTTCATGTAGATGTGGGGTAATGAAGCAACAGATGATCCCGTCCATTACAGCAGTGCTATTAAATGTGTGTTACTCAACATCTGCACTCCAAGGTTAAACTGCATAAGCAGTATTACACTGTCTGAATCTGTAATCTCATAATCTGGAAAGGTGTTTACACTGGTTCAACTCTGCTCTTCACTATGATCTGACACCATTACGTAACTACAGGCGTATCCTCACAATGAATATGGAGTTCTGCCCAGATTTTAGGAGGAGAGGGGATTCTCTTTCTGCTCTACAATATAGACAAAGACAGACTGACGATCAGGTTTTTAATTTCTTTTACTTTCCCTCAAAAGACTCCAATCTGATCTAAGAATCTAGATTACACCACCACCAGTATTGTTTTAAAAATAAAGACGGTACTGTCCAGGTTTATCCCCCCCAGCTTTGCTGAATGGTTTAAGGTTATCCCCGTGAGCCTTTGACATGTGGCTGCTGGGCACGAGAGGGAAAGAATGAAGGGGAGAGACTTTTTCCTCAGCGTGGCCCACTGACCCAGAAACCGGGGACCGACTGCGCTCTGTAAACACAAGTCTAGCTGCTTCCACTGTACGGCTAGCTGGAATATAGGTCAGCCGAGCTGTGAAGAGGTGAAGCATTGAGAGAAAAGGGAGGGATGTATCAGTGAGGGGGGGGGATAGAGACAAAAAAGATGTGAGGACTAAAAAGAAGAAGGAGGCATGGAAAATTAGAGCACTGTCTAAATATAGATGGAGGTGAGAGGAAGTGGAGCGGAGACAAAGAAACAGAGGGAATCAATGAGGGAGAGTTAAAACAAAGACAGGGATGAGATGAGATTATAGTGTAGCTGGGAATGGAGGGGGGGGTGGCATGTGGCAAGTGCGACAGTGTTGGTGTTGCATCAATGGGAGGAATGTGTCACCCATAGCAACAAAAAAGAGGGGGAAACAGAAGGGGCAGCCAGTCATATCGGACTTTCCCTCTGTGCCTTGCTCTGAACCAGTGGCTTCACACGGCCAAAGGCAGGTGGCGAGAAAGCAGCGTTCTGTAACAAAAGCAGGGTGATTGACGTCACAGAGTGCGCATGTCGCATATCTCCCCTACAGCCACGATGAGCCAGACACATGAATGAACTCTTGTGTTTAATTAACTCACACTCCCTTTTTTTTTTTTTTTTGCTGTGCGTTTGTCTTCTCCCTCAGCTGCACCCTCGAATGGAGGCTCAGGCTGTAATCCATTTCATTCACCCTCTTTGTCATCAAAAAGTACAACAGATTAACATTTCCCCAGATGCTCAATACCACAACAACAGAAACGCGCTAAATCAATCACTGCTGACAAATACAGCTGTTACATTCGAGTTGAACTTCCCGTCTCAAATATACAAATAGGTCTCAGGAAATCCAGCTAACATGCAGTGTGCTGCAGCTCCACTCACACACACACACGTTCCCCTGACCTCGATTACTCTTTGCAATTTATCTTATATTCTTCACGTGTCATCGCCAGGTCTCTGTGGCACTTGTGGAATGATAGCAACGTAAAAGAATCCCAGTTGCACTCGCTCACACAACCGCAGGGCCCACACCGCAGGAGGCTAAATGTGGCAATGAGCTTTGGAAACAGTGGACTGAGTTCAAACCCCTGCACGTGTTCCTGCGGAGCGTTTCAGGAAATGGGAGCAGGTCTAAAATAAAAGGAGAGGGGGGCACATGTTTCAGTGAAGAAGGCAATGATGAAACTGTTGCCCCCCCCGACCCCTCTGCCCCCTTCCTGGGAAGAATGTAATATATGGCACGTGGTGCAGGACTAGTGGGGGGGGGGGGTCATGGGTGGGGTCTGCTTGAAATTCCAAGTCTAGGGACTGACTTATCTTCCCAAGGAAAAAAGAGGTAAAGGGGGTGGGGGCCTGAAGAGTCAGGCAGTGTGCCAGCAAGGCGGAGTCCTAACCGAGCTAGATCCTTGTTCCACGAACACACAGTCATATCGCCCCTCTCTCTGGAAAAGGGAAAAAAGCAGAGTGACTCAGTCCATGTGTTGCACCAGTCACATGTGCTCCCTTGGCCTACTAAATGCTGTAATTCGCCTCTGTGCTGGCTCCAAACCACAGCGCAATAACAAAGCACGGCCCTCATCTTTTATCATCTTACATGTGCCAGGAAACCCCAAGAAAGTCAAGAGGCCACAAAGTGGGACAGGATGGAAACAGCTCCACGCTCCTGACCATGAACTCCCCTCCCAGGTTTTTATTTAGTAAAGCTGGACCCAGAGCAGGCTTCAATCAGACCTAAATAACCACAAAGCTGTTGCCTCAGCAGTTCAGAGAAGGGATGCAATATACTTTAAAATGCTCAGATGTTTTTTTTTCCTGCTTCTGAATAAAATGACATTTTAGAGAGGTGCTATTTATTGAAGTCGAGCTGGTGTGTAACCTATCTCCTCCTCCTTCTTCTGCATGCATGTCTCGTTTCTTTGTTATGGCGGGGCGAGGATTTATTTTGGTGGGGTTTTGATTCTGCCTTTCTAGTCAGCGGCGGTTGTGCGCCTCACCCCCCTCCACCCCCCCTCCCACAGGGTTAATGTGACCTACATTCAACTGGCATAGAGACCCAGTGTGCGCGCCAACCAATTGGCAGCGGCCGCTCCGCAGCAAGGCGCAGCGCTGCATAGCCACAGACTATGGGTTTCCGCCGATTGCATAATCTGCCCCATTCTTTAATCCATTTTAATTATTTAATTCATTTATTATGCAACCTTCGTAACCTCTACGGTGACTCCTATGCACGGCAGGCGGTATACAAATTCGCCAGGCGCAATCTGCCATGCGTAAAATGCTGGCAGTCACGCTCCACTGAGGACAGGCAGGCAGTCCTGACACTTTTACAACACTATTCTATTACAGTATACATATAATCAGGAGAATCTAGAAATCACTTTCTCGCCCTGCCTTCATGTGTGAATACAAACTGTTATTGAATGTGCTGCTTTCACGCATGCCATTACTGAGCCGCAAGAGGAAGAGGAGGAGGAGGAGGGGGGACCATGCCCACGTGCAGTGTATACACCACAAAGCCGGTGTTCGAATAAAGCCAGAAGGAGTTTTTGTATTTCAAAATCAAATGTAAAATGTAGCAGCTGAGTCCTAAACTTGACTTGTGTGTTTGACACACATACAGTATAAGTTATGAGCACCACTGGACCGGTGCTGGACTGCAGCCATGCAGGCGGCGTTGATACAGCCGCTCAAGTTCAAAAGGCCAGAATGTAGGCTATTGTTTGATTCCGCCCTCGGGTTAGGTTGAACACAAGGTGAAAAAACAAACAAGCAATAACTTAAAATTCACAAAGCAACACATTGTGAGTAATATGTTACCCCACATGCCTCCTTTGTTGCACTGTCTGACAAATCGTCTTCATGCATATTTAATCAGACCCTCAGTCATCCAAGGCGACTGTACGAATCCATCTGTAGCCTACTACGAGATTTACCCAGTGTGTCAGAAATTAGACGCATCCCAGCAAACAATCAACACGTTTCATCTGCTGTGTCTGCAGAACGTACTGTAGCTACGCGTGCACACTGGAGCAGGTCCCGAGAATCTACGGCAACACATCTGACCCACATTTTATCCAGATGTTCTGATCCACACCTCACCTCGCAGCGGCTGCCCCTCAGCAGCAGAACCCGTGAACTTCACCACGCTCCATCCTTTCTATTTCTGGCTCCCCGCAGTCCGAGCCGAGGTTGTAAACAATAGGGAAACGAGTAAAAGCTGGCGGTCCACATGTATCCAAGGACGGGAGAGTCATGCCTCGATCATGCCTGTCGCTGCGCTCTGGTTTGTGTTGTACTCCTTCAGACTGCGCGTCTACTAAAGGGTTAACCCGGAGGGCTGCACAGCCGCGTTAACCTTTACAAAGAGCAGCTACACGTGACACGGAGAAGTGTGTCCTCGGAGTTTGCATGGGATTTTTCCAGTTGTCTGCACGGTCTAGCCTACTAACCTAAAAGAAGCCGCGTATAAATAAGTTGCTGTTCACAGTCTCAGCAAGGCACACAGATATAAACCAGAACTTTAACAGGATAATAATGATGATCATAATAATAATAATGATAATACTTAATGAATAATATTAATAATCATTATTTATTTTTATTATTATTATTATTATTATTATTACAACTATTGGTGCTGTTACTATGTTGTTACTGCTTCTAATAATAATAATAAAAAACATTCACACTTTGAAACTGCGTTCAATAACAAGCATCATTGTCATGTGCATTACGAAAGCAGGTGTATTACTAAACCGACATTGGGATAAACGGGCCCCTAAAAGAACCAAAACAATGCCTGGGGTTTTCACCATAACACCACAGCGCGGATCTGTTGACCCAGCCTCATTACAACCATGGCACCTCTCCAAAAATATCCACATTTCGCTTCCCTGTGTTTCCACTTTTTTTTTCTTCCCCTGAAGGAATCCCATAACCTCTGGCTAGCACCCCCCACCCCTCACCCACCCACCCTAAACCCCACACATACACTCAGAGAGCCCCCACTTTGCTCCGCCAGGGTGAAAACAGGCTCGCCATGACATTGAGAAAACGCACGCAGGCACCAAAACAAACACTCATGGAGTGAGAGCGGAGAGCAACTCCTCCACACGGTGCTCTATTATTATGTAGTTATTAAAAAAAAAAAAAAAGCCGGCATTTTTGCATTCACCATTAGGCGTGACTGTGATGCAAGGCTGCATTTAATTTTTGATAATAATAATAATGATGATGAGACAAACTCACCGTTTTTTGTTTTAAAATGACAATCCACAGAGAGTCCTGGTAGCTCTGCTCAGTCCAACAATCCGCTTTGCGCATCGGTCGCCGGTCTGATGCCCTCGTTCACACACAAACACCGACCGTCACTTTCAAAACACCAGCTCTCCGATTAGTGCAGGTAAATGCGCGAGTGTGAACACAGTGCCGCTTGTTTCCACTGCGCTCCTCGTGTTATGTTTGTCCCAATCTCTCTCTCTCTCTCTCCCTCCCTCACTCTCTCTCTCTATTTCCTCCTTCCTCTCAGAGTCTCTAAATGTATGTTAGTAGGTCAGTTGTTGCATAACAGGACGCTTTGGGTGCCTAGTCACGTTTTTTGTTTCTCTCTTGGCTCTGCCCCCTCCCTCTCTCCTCGCCTTCAAATCCTGTTGCAGGAGAGGAGACGCAGGGTGAGCGGAGGGGGAGGAGAAAGGCCTGACGGGGGAGGGACTAGGCTCCGTGCCAGACACAGTCAGTTGGAGGCCAGTGATACCCATAATAAGGTTAATATATTCACACGCACAAAAAAAACTTTATGGCAAGAAAACACGTGGGAGCAAAGCCACACCACAGCAGGTGATTAGTGGAAATAAGTTCACATTCACTACACAGGTTATGCCACTTAGCATGAGGACTTGAAACAGGGGCAAAGTTGTTTGTAGATCTGTTCAGAAGATAATAAACTTAATATACTGTGCTGCTGTAGTATCTGCACACCTGCAAACTGGTCACATTTTGGCTACAGTCACATTTTTTTTATGTCAACCTGGGTAGTAGAAGTGAATGAAGAGGGTTTTAGTTTGTATGTTGTCACCTTTTTCACTACTCCATAGGTCTGTATCTGATATATATGTTGATATAAAACTTTCTTCTTTTTTTTTTTTAAGTATATTTTTTTTGGCTTTTATGCCTTTATTGTATAGGACAGTAGAGAGTGTGACAGGAAATGGGAGGCAGAGATGGGGGGAATGACATGCAGTATAGGGTCGTCCGACGCGGGATTCGAACTGGGGACGCCTGCAGTGAGGACTATAGCCTCAACATATGGGGCGGGTGCTCTACCAACTGAGCTAAACACCGGCCCGATATAACACTTTCTTATAGTCTTATCAACCATACATGCCACATTTACCCAGTCACAGCTGCCTCAAATATGTACAAATAACCTGTAACTCTACAACAGCTGGAGGTGAAAGTGCAGTATGTCACATTGAGGTATGCAGGAGCAATAAAAAGTAGATTATTATTTTATTTAACCTTTATTTTACCAGGCAGATTGCTTAAGATAAAAATGTCTTTTCCAAGCAAGGCCTGGCCAAGATTAGAAATACTGTACCACCAAACTGTAGTGAATGCACTTTGTTACTTCACTGCATTTGTAAACACATTCTACCTGTTTGATATAAAAATAGGCTACACCTAAAACAATACTTATATCACTGCACCACCACATTCAGGTCACACCGGCTGTCGAGCTGTGAGTGTGTCCACGCCCAGTGTAAGTATTCATCTATATGTGTGTATGAGTGGAAGGGTTTATTCTGCCCTGCTCGTGGCTCATACCCATGTCACCGCTAGACTAACATAGTGTTTCTGTTTAACCAGCACAGGAAAGGACTTGTATGAAGTCATTGTGTTCACAGCTCAGACCTAATATTGTGACACAGACACTTGGTTGAATAGATATGGAAGCCTGGCCTGGCACTCACAGTAACTGCTATTGTGCTGTCGCAAAAAAAAGAAAAGAAAAGCCAAAGCTACACTGTCGCACAAGCTTGTCAAACTGGACTGAACGCAAGCATATTGTGTAACCGAGGTGCATGTTTTTGATTCATCGTGATCACAAGCAGGAATGTGCGTCAGTCATGCTGGCAGCCACAAAGCGTGGAGGAGATTCAGACGAAGATCAGGGGAGTTAAACTGTTTGGTTAATGGCACTCCTCTGATTTGAGCGCCGTCCTCTGGGTGGTTGAAGAGCAGGCTTTTGAATCTTTCAAAGTGTTATTATCCGTCAGGCTGGCACGGAGGGGAGCGGTGTCACAGAGAGACTCGCCCTAGGAGGCGTGTAGCAGATGTATTTAGATCAGACCTATCTGCTCGGTGATTATCTCAAAACACTTTCAGGTCGCTCCAATTTATTTGCAGCGAGGTGAGCACTAAGCAGTACACAATTCACGGCAGTTGGCACAGAGACAATGGAAATGTAGTTTGGACGGTCAGTGAAGCGACTCCACGTGTCAGATAGCCATCTCCCTGCATCCTGCTCCAGGCACAGCAGTGGTGAAGGTCTGCTCAGTGTCTCAGTGAATGTACGGTGTAGTACATTATCCTCAGAACAATTTAAACTGGGGAAAAAAATAGCCTGAATGGATGCCTCGAAGGCTGGCTTCTGCTGCGGATGTGTTCATCATCTCTTTTTATCTTGAAGGCTGTACTATCTTTCTGCATGGCAGCAAAAAAAGGGTGTGTGCGTGTATTAGTGGACGTTGAAAAAACTTGCCCTTGGTCTCTCGTAATTGTCCTTTCCCGCACAGACCTACGGATGTTCCACGTTTCAGCACATTACAGTAATATTGGTATGTGTGATGCATACAGCTGAATTAATTAGAACAATTATTCTGCATAATTGTGTCCTTGAAGGATGTTGAGGACTTTTCACCTCTGATGCGGCGGTAATTATTTGTTCTCGTGTTTCTACATGCTCCAGTTTGTTGAACACACTTTGTAATTGTCCGTCTCAATTATGCCAAATAACATTTTTCCTTGTTCTTCACTTGGTATTTTGTTTATTTTTCTTTGAAATGCACATTAGTCTAGATTTCTGCAGCTTTTTATTTTTTTTTTATTTTTGTCGGTTTATCCTTTTTTCATTCATTCAGAATCCACTCCACACCTACGTCCTGTGACACGTCGTCAGCAGAGGGTAACCTCGGATGTGGAGCCTCCAATCTGAACTAAATATGGATTCCCATTCCTTCACATCCCTTTGTTTCCTTCTTTAGCCAGAGGAGACAAACAGCACTGAGGGAGCCGAGGCATTGGCCATGAACTTGGCTCTCCCCCTCCCCCCATAAACACACACACATACACACACACTCTCACTCTGTCTCCGCATCACTCCCTCTTCTTTTGCACCCCATCCTTATCCCCACCCTACCCAACGTTTTCCCCCCTTCCAGCTATGTCTGCAAGCGTTCCCATGGCAACTGTCGCACTGCCTGCCTAGCAACAGGCTTTATCCTTTCACTGGAAGAAAAAAGAGGGAACAGAATGGGGGGGGGGGGGGGTGGAGGTTGTGGGGGTTGCGTTTTTTTAAAATGGGTGCATGGATGTGGGTGAGGACGGTGTTGTAACGGCAGCGTGTTGCAGTAGATTTATTAAATCACTCTGCACCTGCAGCACTTGCCTCGCCTCAACCTTATTACCTTTCCTTTTTACCACAGGCTTCTGCAGTTTACTCAGGGTATTTATGCTTGCTAAATATTAAGAGTGTGTTTTGAGGCAAATTATAAACAGCAGTGTTTAAATTTCAAAGGTCGTGTAATTACAGTATGAATCCTTTTTGTCCCAGCGTCTTCTACCAGATACCAGAAGCTCACATGAATATCCTGGAAACACAACAGATGAGAACATCATCTCTGTAGCAGTAAAAGGATGCTGACACATGCCCATGCTGAATAAACTACTGAAGAATTTATCATGATTTGAAATCTTTATTACAGCGAATATTTATTTTCTCGAAATTCAATTGACCTTTTCTGATAATTTGCCTCTGAATGTTTTCTGTCACGTAGAATCACAAAAAACCCCCCCCAAAACATCAGCACAGTAGCTAAAAAAAATACTTATCTATAATTTCTTCGAACGGCAGGAACAATAAAAATTGCATGGATCCATAGTATGATTTATAGTATATATTAGTAGTAGAAAGCCAAACACAGACTCTATGGCTCCCGGTCTGTGCTGAAGGTGTTGTCTCTGCTGCCCCCTGCTGACACCAAAAAGGCAAGTTCCAGTTTTGAGTGGATATATGTAAATCTGTACTGAAATTCCAACACTATGGCACTTAATGACAAAGAGCCACATCAGCAAAGTATTATAAGAATCCTTATTTACACAACGTGATTTTATAATCCTGTAAATTCTGTCGCTCATTCCTCTCTGACTATGAATTCCCCTCCGGGCTGTATAATTAAAGCTTTCATATTGTAAAGCTCTATACAGGTTGAGTAACAGCAGACACTTTGTCTTTGTCTGTCTGTCTGGTTGTGAGACTGTCTAGCCTGCAGAGATTGTGGGGGAGAACCCTGCCAAGTGCACTTCTCACCGCCCGCATTTGTCAGCACCTGTCAGTCAAACCTCGCCCTTCTCTTGCTTTTCGTTGGCGTTATTCTCTCAACTGTGATGCATTTATCTGTCATTAGCAAAATCACGTGGAGGTTCAAAGGAGCCTTTGTGTATTCACGCTCAGATGTTTAGTTTTTTGCTAGATGCTATTCACAGTAATGACTGTGAAGTGTTGTTGTGTTGGCGTTTAAAGCGACACCTCACCGATTTTGTATTGCACTTTTAGGGAAAATTATTTAGGGACATGAAACCTAAAAAACACTGACAAAGTTTAACAGCTAATAGTGAAATATTCTGATCGTAGTGAATGTAAATCTCATAATTATTGTATTGTAGGAGCTTTTTGTTTCTACCCCCTGACTTTCAAAATCCACAATTCAAGTTAGCACCTCTTGCTTCCTGTTAAACATTTCAAATCCCAAACTCAAGCTGAAATATCAGCATGACATCATCAGGGCTATTGTTTTTAAACTTAACAATCTTGTCATTGTCCTTCCTCTTTAATTTCCCAATGTATTCATCGATTTATCACCACGACGCTGAATTTGTCAAATGTATTTATTTTGAATATGAAAACGTACAGAGACACAGCAGACTTTAAACTCCTGTCATCACTTCAGTACAGAAAACACATATAAAATATATTCAAACTGAGCATCAACAGAGACTAAATTGGGATGTGAAAACACCAAAACAGTTTGTGTTGCAGTGTGTGCTCCTGAAATGGAAACCAGACATGATGTGACATAGTTTTTTTTACAGTACACAAGGCCAACAAAGCTTTCCTCCAGCCTTCACGACTAATGGAGGTTTTGAGAGCTAATAATTGCATTTCTGTTTACTGTCTGTCTGTGCCTGTGTTTGCATGGGTTTAAGAGACCCGTCTTAGCAGTGGTGAGAGTCTTACCACTCTAATTACAAAACTGCAAACACGTCCTCCATTGTGATACACTGACAAACTGCCGGTTGATTTCCAACTGTGTTGAATGGAGCTTCTGAACCACGAGAAGCACTTTCTACATGGAGTGAGGCTGTTTTTAGTTAAACTTGCATTGTATTGGTGTGATGTAAACAGTTGTGTGTGTGTGTGTTTTTAGTTGTCACAGTGTATGGAACTGAAAAACTATTATACACCTAACAAACACTATTAACAGGTAAAACTGTCGGAGCAACACTGATCTGAGCTGGGATTAAGTAGTTGTGTTAGACAGCAGGTTATGAGAGTGAATGGATGCTTATTGACATTTATTACAATATTGTACAGTGTATATGAAAGAAAAACGACACATCGTTAGACTTTGAAAGTTGGGTTTCATCAGTCCTTGTAAAACATCTGCGAGGTCCACTGCCCGTGTTTCCTGTGCAGAATTTTAAAAGGCTCACTTACAGTAAAACATGGTTTTGTCCTTAAAAGTCTCGACGTTGGCAAACACCGACTGACTCGCTTCAGTTGACTTTGGCCATGAGCTGTTCTGTGAAAAGCTTCTTCAGCTGAGCCACCTCCTCGCTCAGAGAGCTGAGCTGAGTCTTCAGGAAAGTGTTCTCGTGTTGATACTGGACTTCGGTTTGTCCTTGTGTGGGAGGGGGCTGGAGGCTGTAGCTGGCAGCCGAGGCGTACTGAGGGGACTGCCTCCCCCTCCTGCCCTCCTCTCCCTCCAGCTGCTGCAGCCAGGGGCCGGCGCAGTGCCCTGCTCTCCCTTCACCTCCGCTCAGTCCTTTGCCGACGGCCTCTCTTGGACCTTCTCGTCCCAGCGCGTGCGACATGGGACTGCGCCTGGCGCTGCTGCTGTTGTCGCCTGCGGTGTCGCCACTGTCGCCGCTCCCCGGGGTCTTGAAACGCAGCTTGTGAGGCAGGTTTTTCATCCCCTCGGCTTGGTCCAGCTTCCCCCCGGCGAGTTCTGCGGTGTGGTGGACCTCGGCCGGGGAGTGGTGGAGGTCGTAGCCCAGCTCCTCTGCTCTGTGTGGTGATAATTTCCCATGATCGCTCAGTCGGTCTTCAAAGAAGATCGGGCTGCCCACGCTGGACCCACCCGGTGTGGAGAATCCAGAGTCCTCCGACATATTACCGGCATCTCTGGACCCCCGGGTGTTCATCTGGCCTGTCTGGGTGTTGGGATGTGAGGCCGAGGAGCTGGGGAGGACTCCGTCACCGCCGTGGAGATAATAGTGAGGTGTCAAGGCCTGAGTGCTGTGCTGAGGTGCCGTAGTGAGGGGTAAGATAGGAGTATTGGAGGGGTCTTTGACCAGGCCAAAGCGGAACTTGAGGGCGAGGAGCTCTGCCCTGAGACGGGCGTTCTCCTCCAGCAGGGCCAGAACACGACTCTCCAAGACCATGTCGTTCACACGCCGCTTTTCCCTGGAGCGCTTCGCCGCCTCATTGTTCTTCCTCCTCTTGTCCCAGTAGCCCTCATCTTTTTTGTCATGGGGGATGAACTCACGCTTCCGTCGGATGCTGGAAGAGGGACTCTCTTTGCGTTTGATGGCAGAGCCGCGACCCAGGAGGGAGCGCGCCAACAGGCTGCTGGAGGTGAGGATGGACACGGCTTCATCTGTGAAGGACATGGACCCCGATCCTCCCTCTCCACCTCCACCTGGAGTCGCTGCTCTCGCAGGTGGCTCCAGGGTCTGCAGCACAGCGCCGTCCCGCTGCCCTCTCATCTGCTGGGACTCCTCCTCAAACATCTCGCCTCGCAGGGGTTCCAAGGAGCTTCCCCTCACTTCGCTGCTCAGACCGGAGAGTGCCGCTGTGTGGTGCTGAGTGTTCAATGGACTCTCAGGATCTCTGGGAGGAGATGATGCAACAACAGTGCCACCTAGTGACCAAAGCTGTGGAAGGACAGGAGAAGAGGGATTTAGCGGTTACGCAAGAGCCATTACACCACAATATTATGTAACCTCATTACATCTCTCCAATGAAACGGGAGCGACTTGTACCATAACCTTGCAAGGCTCATTATACCACCAATGTGGGACAATGTGCATTGTGAACATAACCCAAATTCTCCATACAGGACTTTTGGCAGCAGTGCTGCACAGCCTTGGTAAATAACGAGAAAAACACAGCTTGATTGCAATGTGCCATTAACCTGTTAAGCTCTTAACCTATATTTGTATTTAGTCTGAGACCTAGATAAACATTTTAGGTCAGTCACTCTTATTCTATCTTCAGCCCAGTTACGTGATCGGTTTCCTCTCTGACTGTTTCACATGCTTCATCAGCACCGGTCCGCTGTCTGACAGGGACGCGCTGATCTCCGGACGGTTCCTGTTAACTACAGCTGACCTGACTTAACACTCAGCATCACCGATATTTCAGACCGAAATTTTGATCACAGATCACATTGACTATTTTTTTCCGTAATAAGTTACCAACTCTGTCTCGGTGAAGCTTCCTTCATTTATACAGTAAAACTAAAGAGGATCTTTTTAGATGTAGAAAAAGCGAAAAAATGATCATTTCCAACATGACATAGACCTGAAACTTGTTCCCATTTCTCCTTTAAATCACAGACACCGACCACAAAGCAGTTGGAGGAGTTGCAGTTTTAAGTTATTTTTAATGATTATTATGACGTTAAATTGACTCTTTGGTTGACTGCTACATTTCAGTGCATCACGTTGTTACTTTAATTGGCGCAATAGTAACCCGCTTCCTTATGGCTTTTCTAATTGAAACAAGCCCAGCCCAACACAACATATACAATTCCAAATCGGAGGAAACCCCGAGTTAAAAATAATGTTAGCCTACCTTAGAAGAATGATCAGTTTTCACTGCCGGTGCGCATGACTCATCCGCGTCTCCTAACGTCTCGTGGTCCGGTTCAGGAAGAAGCGCCTTTCTCTGTCTCCCTCTCTGGTTTAATGCCGCAGATCCACTCGGCGCTGTTACTTAATATTATCATCGGTGTGGCGCACCTCCACTCTGCTCCACTTGGAATGCCGCGGCTCCTATTTGTAACGTTGAGTTCAGCTCAGGACGGTCCCTATCCTCACTTGAACCAGCGGGGCCCTGTTTGTGTGTGTGTTTCTGACACCGCCTCTCTCTCTGTGACCCCCCGCCCCCACCCTTCCCTCCTCCCTCCCTCTCTCTCCCCCCCACCTCGCCATCCAGAGGAAAGCTCCTATCGGCTTTCACATAACATAGCCTCGTTGTTCCATCATCATCATCACCATCGCCATCATCATCTGACCTCCTTCGCCCCGCCCCCTCTGACAGGATAATCTCCCCTCAACAATTAGGTAATGTTGCGCCTCTGAGTCTCCCCCAGGCATATAACAGGCAGTTGCTGTGACTCAGTCGCGCTCTAAAAGCATATAAGTCACAGAAGATATTGAATATTTAAGTGCTTTTTATATTCTTTAGTCATAATGTTCAGGGCTGGAGGTTTACATAACAGAACATCACAAAAACAAATTTACCTAAAAGGGATTTACAGTCTGAGAAGAATGAAATCCTTTGATTTCATTTATTTAACAGCCCTAAAACATCCTTATCATTCCTCCATCAGCTTGGTATTTAATAACTCTGCAATTTTATAAGAATCATTCATGAGTTTGACGGATGGCAAAGTTTACTACAGGTTAAAATAAAGCAAGAAAAAAGCCGTCAGTTCAGTTAGTCAGGGTCTCAGTCAGAAAACATTATAAAATACAATGGATTCTCCTGTGCTGTGTGTCTGATTGGTGTTGACAGTATGCAGCATCCCCCACCCCCAAATATGTGTATTTGCTTTTCTGCTAGCACTTTGTTGATAAGAAGTTTAAATAGGCAGTTAGAGCTCTTACTCAAATGTATAGAGCTCTTTTATCTTTAATGAGTTTTTTTTTGCAAATAGAAGGATTCTACTTTTCTTCACGCATATCTCAGACACAAAACATAAGCATGTCAAATTCTTTTATCCAGTTTACGAAACATGTCTGATTTTGCAAGTGCTGTTTTTTTTAAACATACCACAGTTAATGAAACCATTTTGAACACAGACATTAATATACAAGTTGTAAAATGGCATATACAAACAGCACAAATACAACCTCAAAAGTGCATGTGGAGCACAAAGTCCCTCACATCCCACATGAGCTTGTTTTTAGTTTACATTGTGCTCACATGATGCACATTCCTAATAAAGTAGTGTTTAATCAGATTACCAGAAAATAAGACAAAGTCGGACTCCAAAGTATGAGAAATTGTTGCACAGGAGTTAGTGTGAACTTGGAGGCGATGAGGACAATGACATTGGACAGAGGGCAGTAGGTGGGGAAGACGACAGGAGCTGAAAAACAAATCTTTGCCACGGGCCCACCCCCCCCAAAACAGGTTAATCCGGTCACGCATGTCACAGGCAGGTTTCAGGAATTTCTGAGGAGACAAAGGTATGAAAGTGTTGCACTCAAACACGGCCTCCTTTTGCCAGCAGTGCTTTTCCTGGAACCTTCCTAAGGTAAAAGTTCCTTTTCAGGGAATTGTTGGGAAACGGCGCGATGCGTAAATAGTGCATTCAAGGCAACATAAAGATCCAGCGAGGCCATGGCAGTCAGACGGCTGCTGCCTGTGGTGCTGCTGCTGCTGCGGCACTGTCAGACCCTGCAAAATTATGTAATGTGTCACAGTAAGATACACATTTCACAGCACGTAATAGTGCATAATGAATAGTAATTCACAGCACTTTTAATACCGACCGGCGCGCAGTTCCGATTTTTCCTGTTGGTTCAGACAACACATGGTTGCAGCTGCCGTTGGTTCACATCTTCATCCAGTGCGTTACACAACATCTGACTCATTGTTACCCCAAAGTGTGATCGGTCCTCCGCAGTGCCTTGGAAGACAACACTAGACCGTATGTGTGTATATTTGTAGCCTGCTGATACCTATGGCTGTATGTTGGGCGGCGGGCAACACGTGGCTTTGTGTGCAAAGTGTGAGATCAGCATGGAGGCCTTGGCAGAAAGCCTCATCTGACCTCTGTTTTTCAGTGAACACTTGTGTATGTGTATGTGTGTGCGTAGAGGAGACAATGAACTGCATGTACTGTATGGTATCACATATGTAAACCCTCTGAGCAAATGTCCTGAGGTTGACAGTGAGATACACTCTGAGCCCCTTGACCCTCACTTGTTTGGCCACCTTTGGTTTCTGATAGAGGCAGAGGCCAGTGCCTGTACAGTCACAGTACAGTAGCTGCTTTGTTAATGTGGAACTTTCCACATAAATGTTGCTCCATTCTGCCTTGAGGCAACAAACAAAGTCTAAAGCAGCGAGAAATGCACTTCTGTTGGAGGTATTTATTTGAAAAGATTGATGTCATTCTCATCTTCATAGATGAAAGGTTTGGAACCATTTGTAAACCTTTTTCCCGAACATGAAATTCTCCAAAATGTAATCGACCCATATATGAACCAGTAACAATATGGAGGCTGAACAATACATTTTCAGAATACTTTATGTTTATGTCGGCAATAATAAATGAATGTTTAGGACTGAACAGAAAACAAGGAAAGCCTCATTTTTCCTTTGTTTGACAAAGGATAAATGACTTGTTGATTCCCATCTGCATTTAACTTCCTGTTTGTAACCAGCTGTTCATTGTTATTATCCAGTGATTGTCACAGAATCAGGGCCGTTGTATAGGGGAGAAAGGTGATGATAATTCTAGGGGCCCAGCGCCCAGTAGGGCCCACAAAAAACTCCAGTTGTCTGATCATTGTATGATTGAATTATTCTGCATAACTAATACTCATAATGTTGCATTAGCATCAAAACAAAGTAGGCTGAATAAAAAATGATAATACATACGTAGTCTAAGAAAAAAAGGGGAAAAGTCAGGGGCCCACTTTAGTATTCTTGCAGGGGCTCCAGAATTCTTAGCAACGGCCCTGCACAGAATTGAACTGTTTGAAATACTTTGACAGGATCCACAGAATAGAAACCACTGCTATAGGGTGAATGTGATGTTACTGCTCTCAGTCACCTAGCTTATCTTAGTATAGCAGAACTAAAAAATGTGAAACTTGATGCTTGGCTCTGTCTGAGCAAAACAGAATTTGCCTGCCATCACCTCTGAAGATCACTAGTTAAGACATGATACCTTTTAAAATTCAAACTCATACTGCTGAAGGTTTTATTAGCCAAGCTGCTTCACCCTGTTTCCTCCCTGGCTGTTGGTGTTACTGCTGATCTACCGCTCAGCAACAAAGTGAATTAGCATATTTCTAACGAAAGTGAATAAGCGTATTTCAACCTGTTCCTTATACCGTTGTTGATCAGCTGCCAATAGCATTCTCCAACTTGTGTTGTTGTTAAATCCATTTCATTGTAACTTATTTTTATGTAGTTGATATATTTGTGTGCGTGTTTTGCTAATTCTACTTTTTTCCTCTACATGTTGAAAAGATGAGAACTGAACAGTCTGGCCATGTCCTCCTTGTGCCATTTACTCGACACAACAGACTGGATACTTATCTCATCCTGAGGCCTCCTCCTGGTTGGAGGCTAACAGAGCAGACTACATACGATAGCAGCTTAGCCATGTCACTAAGTGCAGAGGAGGACAGACGGTAATGCTGGGCAGCATCACGTTGTCCATGTACTACTTGTGTAGTACATCCCCTGCGCCCACAACAACACACCATGCCATAAAAGCTGCTTAAACTACTGGAAACGATGCCATTCAGGCTCCATAAACTTCCCAAGTCAATAAAATGGATCGCCGGCACAAACGGCAAACAAACTGTATGCGGATAGTTGTATTTAAGTAGGTCAATCTGCCGTGAGGCATACTCAGAAATGATTGATTGGTAAATTACATTAGTAGTGAGTTAGCTCTGTAAGGCACTGGCACCTGTGGGTTGTAACAGTGGCAGGGGCTCGCTTTGAAGACAACCGCTAAATCTGTGAAACTGCAGATTCAATCAACTTGACTATGGGTTAAATATTTCATAAAACTAAAATTACACTCCTACAGCGTCTCCCTAAGTGAACGTTTTAATATGATTTTGTAGGCTCTTCTTCATTTCTCCACCGACTGTGGTAAGCGCTTTTCATTTAAAATGATCAAATACTTCTCTGTGACTGACTTGTGGGAGACATCGGGAGGATGGAGAAGTTTTACACGAGCTGGTTGTTATTTCTGGACGGATAGATTTATGGTCGTTTAATACAAGAACATTTTCACCAAATCACTATGTCAGTTTGATTTATGCAACGGGAAGTGTGTTACACCATACATCTGGTGTGCAGTTCAACTTTTGAAATATGTGTAACACTCCTACTTGAGAAAGTGGTTCTGCATTAGACCTCCTTGGAAATGAACAAAAAAATGTATTTTAAAGAGGATCTTAGCACTGCCTTATATCGACACATCTATAAAATGAAGCAAAGAAAAGTGTCTAAAAATTACATTTGCTAATTTCTTAGGAAAGAAAACAGATATAAACTCAGACTCAGAAAGCAGATTGTTTGATCTGTACACACTTATATCATTGCATGGACAGTTTTGTTTTTCTTCAAAGTGCTGTTACCCAATCCAAGCATCAGTGAGTGAGGATTGTGTTGCAGTCATCTGACTCAGTAGGAAAACAACATAAAGAGAGGAGGGCCCACAAGAGTTCAACAGGTTCAGGCTGAATTCTTGACATTCTGGCGGAGGCTCTTATTATGGAACAGCTCACCTTGTAGCTTTGACCTGCAGAGAAAAGAGGGCAGATAACCCTGTAAACAGCATGTAGCCTCCTCTGAAAAACATCTCACGTCTCAAGGGAGCTTGCAAATATTTGCACAACTTTTAGTCACACTGACAGGCCGAAACATGCAAACTGAAAACCATAACTATACGTAATAAACGACAGCATTTAAAGGGCAATAGTGAAAAGACGATAATTGAAGGTGATAAGTAAAGGTTAATCACCAGCGTGTTAAGACAAGTGTATGAGCAACATATAGGCAAAATTTATTCCATTTATGGCCTGGTTTTTCTCTGTTTGTCTTGAAGGCTGGTAATGTCTGATATTGGTTCTCCTGTCAAGTACTGGTTGATAAATCAAATGTACCGGAAGGTGGTTTTGCCACACACAAGACATGTGCACATTATTTTTTTATATAGCATACAGTGATTAGAGGTGCAGCTTTCACTTTGAGTGACTAATGGTTTCCTGTGTTTTTCAGTCAAAGACTTCCTAGCCCGTAAGGAAAACTTGATGTCAAGTGCCTCTCTTGGTTCACTAATGAAACACTCATCATTGCACTTGACAAAATCATGTGTGATTGAAAATGAATCCATGGGAAACAAAAAATACACAGTCATGTTCATCTATTGTAACACCTTAGTTTAATAAGCTAGCAGTAGATAAAATCTAAACTTTTCTTTCTGCTGAAATCAACGTAATGACGACCAAAACTTGAAACTCAAACAATAAAAAAATAAAATCATAATAACAATACTACCTTAAAGGGATATTTCAACATTTTGGCAAATTTGCCTGTTGCCATAATCCTTATAGGCATAGAGGTATACTGTAGGTTCATTACCTTTAATTGTTGGTGCAAGCTGTTTTTAGATTGGCAGTGCAGAGACATTAGCTCTGCACAGTGCACGGTACTTTCGCCTTTCCCTCATCAAACTCATCAAATGTACCTTTCAGCAACTCCAAAACACTTTTGTGGAAAAGTTGAGACCTGCACATTCACCACACTATATTATGAGAAAGAATTGTTTTTGAAGCAAATGCATAGCCTGACTACATCTTAGCCACAGCTGCGCGGCAGAGTGACTTCAAAAGCACAGTAGTTTCGAGTCTTTGCTCCATGTGTAGTGATGTTACATAATTATACGATATTATTTCATAGCGTGGTGAATGTGCAGGTCACAACTTGTCCACGAGAGTCGATCTAAAAACAGCTTGCACCTACATGAAGGAAATGAACCTACTCCTATGACTATGAAAATTATGGCAAAAGGCAAATTTTCTAGAATGTTGAAATATCCCTATACCTTAACCTGAAGACTCTCCAAGTCACTGAACAGCATTTCTCACATATTTATTACAAGAAACATTATTACTGCAGCATCTGCAATTCATACATTTTAATATCAAAATCATAAAGCTGTAGAGATCATTTGATTTAACGACAGTTTGTCATTTAACAGAACAGTAATGAGCCACATGAGGTTTTGATGCATTCTTGACTGTATGATTAAAATGCAGCAGACGTATTCATTATTTCTGATATGGACCTGGATTAGTCAACATTAAAAACAATCATTAGCAGCCCCTCATGAAACCTTGAATAGTTTTTCCAGTGAGTTCATTCAAGATTAACAAACCAAACTTAAGAGACAGTCTCAGAACTGCAACTGTATTTGCCCTATAATTAGTCTAAAGTTATGTAGCTCTTTCCAGGAAACATCTTTGGTAATTATTAAGAAATTACAGCACATGCACATTATGGCTGTGCAGTATCAGCAGTAATGGGTCTCTGGATCTGTTGGTACAGCAGTAAATGGATGAATGGTAGAAGTTATAAAACCGGCAGACAGCTCTGGCAGCCTGGCAGCAAATACAACTGTTTCTAACATGAACATTTCAAAAGGCTTTCACGATGATATTTCACAGCCCCAGACAGTGCATCCTGGCTTTCTTCATAATTCATCAGCTCTGGGGTAGATTATATCCGCAGCAGTAGTGGGCAGCAGGCTGGATGGATGGATATAAATATCTGTGCTCTGTTCTTGCCAAGTAGGTGGCACAGACAAGACTCAACAGCAAGACTGCTATACCGGCTGACTGGCTTCACGAAAACAGCCACTGAGAGTCAGACAGATGAGCTGGGAGGTGTTAGCCAAAGTTGACGGGCAGAGAGGAGGCATGTTATGTAAAGTTCCCTGCAGGACGAGCTTAAAATACACCCTGAACTAGACCACAGGGGAAGTCCAGAGAGGAGGATGGGGATGGGAGGAGGCCATCACTCCGGTGACACAGTTTGTTGCTGCCGGAAAGAAGGTCACATAGATGGCCGACCATCGCCTCCAGCCGAGCGTCGTAGCACCACTTTCTCTGATCCTTTCTCCAGCTGCTGTTTCATTTTGTCTCCACTCAGATTCCTCACATACTCCTCCTCTGATCCCTCCGCTTTCTTTTGCGGTGTTCTAACATCCCCGCACTGCCTCTGAGTGTTAATTATTGTATGAGGTCATTAAAAAATCCCCCCCCTCTCTTTCATGTTTGCTTCATTATGGCTTCGGCTTTAGAAAATCCCTCTGCAGTGACACAGTGTGCCGCGGAACTGTGCTGCACCAGCATGGTAGCCTATCATCCCGCTACATGCCAGCTTGGCCTCATTTCACCTGCCATGTAATGTTATCTAATGTGATAACACTCAGTCCTAGACGACCGACATTATGAAAGATAAGATGAGCTCTTGCTTACGCCCTCAGTAACATTAGACATTAACAAATCCACACACATTCCTCTGACCCCTCAACATGTTTACCGCTCTAAATTAAATTCTGTTTTGCTGTTTACCCCCTCTCTTCTTCTCTTTCTATTTTGGCACAGAGCGCACCAACACACTCTCTGTTGCAGTATCTACACACACACTGCTCATAGCTGCACATTTACTATCTGGACTGCCACTGCCACTGATAATGTCTTAAAATGTAGTTTTCTTCCTGAGATCAGTAAATGACTATAGGATGTGTTTTTTTGTCTTTTTATTATTGGCTTATTAATTTGTAATAATGTAAAACATTTCTAAACTTATGATTTTATCTTTTCTTCAGAATCGGATACCGCTCGTGTCTACGTGTCACTATCTTCCATATGAAGTTACAACCAGGGGCTAGTTAGCTTAGCTTAAACGGTAAATGGACTGCATTTCTATAGCACTTCTGACTGTTATCAAGCACTCAAAGCACACACTACAAGCCACTTTCACCCACTCACAGTCTCACACACACATTTTCATGCTGTCCTTTTTTCTACACATACAGAACTCGTCTATGGAGAAACAAACCGCTGACCTTTTGATGATGACGATGACCCGCTGTACCTCCTGAGTCAGAGACAAAGAGAAGTCCAAAGGTAACAAATTCCAACACCATTAAACTATTGCAATCAACTTTTTACATCTTGTTTGTTTAATCTGCAACGAAATGAAATTGTGAAATCAACATGTCCCACTCTGCCATGGCCCATAAAACTACACTGTGTCATTGTTTCCCCTTCAGTGATTAACTTAACAAACTTAACACACAAGGCATGGTGTGTTGAGTTGTGTGTTGCACCAGCAGCTGGTTAGCTTAGCTAGTACAACCAGTTAAAAGTCTTGTGTTAATTTTGTGCAAACAATTGAGATTTACGACCAGGGCAGCTCCATAGAGCTGTGTGGTTCTTTTCAAGCCTCAGAAACAAAGTGAATATTGTAAGTTATTCTATTTTGCCAAATTCTGCTCCACACGCTTTAACATTTATAGCTACCTGGCAAAATACACATTTACAACCATATCGAGCTCTCTTGGTAATCATTTATTTCTTTGTTTGGCTGGTGACTAAGAAAAATGCAGTTTAAAAAGAGAACTATGCTCATGTTGTGAATCACCAGTCCCCTGAGACATGTATTTATGTAACAGCTTGTCTATACCGCAGACGCACAGTGCCTATCCAAGGCTCATACACATGAGAGATGTATTGCGGTGTCTATAAATAGGCTATGACTCAGTTTGTTTGGCTTGGGGGGTTTGTTTCATAACAAGCAGAGCGTGTGCATGTGTCTGAACTCATGTGGGTATATGTTTATTGATGATTTGTTGTCAGTGGTACATGCTCCCCCTCCCAAATGTTTCAGTCGTCCCTCGGCTCACTGCATCACTCCTGACCTCAGTCTGCTTTCCGACTCCACCAGCCAGGTGATGTGTGTGTATGTGTGTTTTTTTTTTTTTGTGTGTCAAATCTGGGAAACCACAAGCAGGTAACCTCTCCAGCACAGTGTCAACACAGACCCCGCTGTCTGCGCCGTAATCAGACAGAAATGTCAGCATCACTTGAGCACTGGCCTCCGACACACATTAGAGGGAAAACATTTGGAAAGGCTCTCAGACCGACTGCGAAGCCAAGAGCCTCAGACCCACTTCCCTCCTCATGCTTCTATTCTTAGGCTCTGAACTACGTCACACTGTTACCAAAGCAACCACTTTTGATCGTTTGGGGATGATGGTGGGGTGGGGGCTGGCTTATGAAATGCTCATAAAACAAATTACATATATTAGAGGGGACGTGTCTCTCGAGAATGTGGGAGGATTAATTGAAATCACGGGGAAATCTGCACAACATGCGCAAAACTGTACAAATAGAAGCATTTTTCAAAACGATAATCAAGCAGTTAAGTTACTGGTGAGTTTCTTTCATACTAACTGAAGCCTTTTTTACATTATATCATAATGTGTTGATAAGCCGGTAGTTTGACATTTATAGCCCCTTTCTCACTGGTCAAAATACCCACTAACATCACTGACGTCAGGCGTTTGTCAGCTGTGGAAAAGGCTGCAATCAATGCAAGTCACTCACACCTGACTCAAATGGCTCTGGATTTATGAGCTGTGATTGGCATTGATGTAACTGTAACACCCACTCATTTTCCTGTAATGTCTTTTTAGAGTAAACAGTCTTTTTAGAGTAAACAGACCTGTCACGTTGCTGTCTAAACCTGAAACACTGTGGCTGCACTGGAAGATGAAACAGTGAGATCAACTTTGTAATAAGTTTGTTCAATTATTCATTCATTTTCTATACCGCTTATCCTGCACTACGGTCATGGGTGAGCTGGAGCCTATCTCAGCTGACTTCGGGGTACACCCAGGACAGGTCGCCAGTCCATCGCAGGGTTAACATATAGACAGACAACCATTCACACTCTCATTCACACCTATGGGCACTTTAGAGTTGCCAATTAACCTAACCTGCATGTCTTTGGACTGTGGGAGGAAGCCGGAGTACCCGGAGAGAACCCATGCATGCACAGGGAGAACATGCAAACTCCACACAGAAGGGCCCCAGCCGGCCGGCGGGTTCGAACCAAGAACCGTCTTGCTGTGAGGCGGCAGTATTAACCACTGCGCCACTGTGCATATATTTTTGTATGTCTATCATTTTTGTGTGGTCTGTTTGTCTGTTGTAAGTGCCTAAAGATAGATGGATAGATAGATGGATAGACTTTATTATTAGACTCCAGGTCCAAAAGACATACACAGCACACATAAAATATGAAAAAATTCATAATCAGAAAAAAATCCAACAGTCCTACTTCGTAATAGGTTTTAAAAATGCACAATCAAAGCAACTCTCATTGAGGCTCTGTCACTTATAGGATCATCAACCCAGCATTGAGATGTAAGGGATGGATTGTACCAGTTTGCACAGTGGCTAGCTGTTCATTCTCCTTTGTCTGTGTTGTTTGTTCCCTCAGTCTGAATAGAAAGGTCAATTTTGCACCTGCAAATTTTCTGTGTAAAGGTTATTTTGAGATGAGCTGTTTGACTGTCGGTCACATCAGTTACATGACTGAATGTGGACAGCTTCCTCATGGTCAAATATAAAAACCTTGTCATCTGTGTGATGTAACTCTTTGACCTTTTTTTGTCCATAAATCATCAAAAGTAAGAGTGAGTCTGGGATGACAAACCCCGTACAGTGCAGCCCATGTAGGCATGTTTGAATCCAATTCATGACCCTTTGCTGCATGTCATCCCCATCTCTCTCCCCCCTGATCACCTGTATCTCATATGCTCCTATCATAATTAAGACATTAAAAAATCCCAAAATTGGGGCGTCCTATAAGCTCACTGGGTTGCGCAGGCGTCCCACATTCAAAGGCTGTAGTCCTCACTGCAGTGGCCCCGGTTCAATTCCCCCAGCGGCCCTTTGCTGCATGTCATCCCCCTATCTCTGTCCCCGTTTCCTGTCTCTTTCTGACTGTTCTGTCAAGTGAAGGCATAAAAGCCCCCAAAAATACTTAGTGTCCCTGAGAAAACAAAACCCTCCACTTTCTTCAGCCTTTAATAGCTTTCATTGAGTCCCTTAGATGTAGAACTACTTAGTGCAGCCAATGCAATACAAACACTTGCAAAAAATGGTGTTTAATTTGAAGAAGGATGTAAGGGGAGATTTGGAAAATCACACGGCTTTTTCTTAGACGGGGCATTTGTTCGTCCGTGTTACTGAAAACTGACTGCAATGTACGATGTTATCATCAGCCCTCGGAGATAAGTCACCCACTAAACAACATTCACCCTAGCAGCTGCTTTTGCTGTTTGATATGTGTAAATACGCCATCTATCTCACCCAGACACTGATTTACATCCCCATCATAATGTGGCAGAGACGAGAGCGCCGTCTCACGATGAATGCAGATCGAAATCTCAGCGTGACGAGGAGTCGAGGTGTCAGAAGTTTTAACATAGTTGACTCGGTGCCAGGCAGATGGCTGGGTCGAGAAGGGGTAGGGGGGCAATTAAATTATTTAATTTGGGAACAAAGGGTGTATACAGAAGGAGTGGATGGATGTTATGTAAAGCTGGTTATGTAAAGCATGCTGTGCCGTTGCATAATCTGTTCATAATCAGAGGTTTGTACAGATATAGATGGCCCAGTTTCCACCTTGTTCATTGCAGCATGACAGTGGCACAGTGTCCTGAGCTCAGGTTCACCCGAGGCAGGCTTGGCAGAGGGTCTAATGTTGTTGAACCTCAGCCATCACAACAGCACTTAATAGTCATTTCCCATGCATGTTTTCTTTCACCACACGAATACGAGCAGATGTTGAGGTTGTTCCTGGCGTGAGCTATACTCCGTTTGTTTGATAATCTGGCCGCTCCCTGAAATCCTTTGACATGACATGACAAAGTATACACAGCACAGCACAACGCCTCTGAGGCATGTCACACAGATTGCACTGTAAGTAGACAATCAGCATCAGAAACAGTGTTGTTACATCCACTGCCCAGGCGTTTCTGGGTGTAATCCTTCAGGGCCACTTACAAATCACATGGGATGCTTATGTTTTCTTATGGTATTCCCTTTTCAAAACCAAATGCATTATACAGATGAACAGATAACGGATGTGAGCAGATAACTGAGCAAAAGCTGAACTTCTGCAGTAATATATTACCCCTGCTCATCCTCTTCCATTTGCAGCGATGTCCTGATCTCCTTGTCAGTTGAGGATACGTGTTTATAAAGCTTTTTCAAAATCAGCAAAAAGATGAGCCCTATGTGCCCTCAGAGCCCACATCATCAGATACAGAGTTTCTCTTCAGCATCAAAAATGATCCAGTTGTTTTTTTTTGTCTGCACACGGCAAACTAGAAATACCATGAAAGGAAAACAATCAGGTTGTAAGATAAAAGCAAACACCCTGAGCTGAAGAATGTAATACTTTGAAAATCGGCAGAGGTTCATCTGGATTTACTGGCAAAACAACAAACTCAAACCACCACTCCACCAAATGTATGAATGATTGACAAGGAAACTTTTCAAATGTTTATAAACTCCGTTGAGGCATTGCATTGTGGACCTGCTCAGTCCCACAGGAAAGAGAGAAGTGTGGGATCACGCTTTTATTTGATAACCCGGTGTGGAGCAGAACCTAACTCCAGGAATGGCTCAGCTTCCTCGTGGTGGAGAGATACTATACTGAGTGCATGTGTTTGTGGTGAACAGGGCTTTTATTTGTAATGTAGTAAGTTACGAAACAAACCTTGTGGTTTGTTGAAAAAAAAGAGCATCTATTGTGTAAGAGTTCTCTGTCATTATGACGAAACTCTTGCCTACTGAAATACTTTTCCTCTGAATCCGATGTTGATCAGAGGAGCATCGAGGTAACATCTGCTGCTGCACCTTCTGTACTTTGACAACAATTAACATTCATTCATTTGGCTTTGAATTTGAATTTGAGAGTAGGTGGTTGTGCCTTTTTTGTTATACATCACAAAAGTCCTCCACTCCTTTTACTTGCTCAATCAAGGTCAAACAGTCATAAGAAGAAGAAGAAGCTAAATTTGTTATGAGGCAAGCGCTAACCTTTCATAACATGAAGTGGATCTTGTTACATGAGTGCTCAAGCTCCTATGACCAACTAAGGTCATGTTTCCTGCACTCCCCTTGCACACAGCTTACAGTATCTCATTTTTAAAACCACATAGACAACATTGCTGTGATCACAGCAGACCACAGATAACAGAGCATGTTTGGATTGTCAGGATGTTTATAAGAAGTTAATTATAATCCCATATAAAGGACTCATTTCTAAAGAGCATTCTGTAACAGACATTAATTGAATATGTCTAACACATGACTTGCATTTATATTCAAGATATGAAGGTTAAGCAATACATCAGTCCAACCGCCCATTTCTCCGACTATCCATTAACCCGATTTATTCTAGAGCTTTATGGTTAGGTTTAGGGTTAGGGTGCCTGGAACACAGCATGATTTTAGCCATTTTTTTTTTTCATTTTATTCACCTCAATTTTCAAAGTATTTGTTCTGTTTGTATTTGGTGAAGGCGTTTTGAAACCGTATTACAGCTTCAAGTCACAACTAGGAAATAATGTTGCGTTCCAGGCGACCCATAACTTGTGTTTTTCCGACCTGTGAAGCCGTACCAGTTCGATCTGGTACAAGTTTGGTTTATAGTTTTTCACACTTTCACTGTCACTTACACAAGTAACAGGCTGGAAAAACACGAGTTACGGGTTGCCTGGAGTCATTGGATAATCATGACCCACAAGGAGACTGCTACGGTTTCAAAGAGCAGAGTGCCTGGAACACAGCATTGGTTTTAAACACTTTTCTTTTTTGCTGACAAAACAGGACTTTTATTCTTTTAATCAATCTTAGCTTAAAGGAAGGATAAAAGAACCTAAAAAAGAAGGTCAAGCAGGCTACATTTTGAAAATACACAGTTCAGAAGTCCGAGCCCCTTCCTTCAGACTTCTCTCTGAGGCCACCGCTCCAGAGGAACGCACAACGCTTGTTCTTTTCTGCCATAAAGTTGTTGCAACTGTCTCGTTGAATTTAGCAAGCTAGCATAATCTCTGCATGCATTCCCGCAGTGCATAAATCAGAAAACTCTGAGCAATCAATTCATCTGTGGTGTTCAAAATTATTTTTACTGGGTTGTCTTTTGCACAGGTGACTGACATTTTAGTGAAAAAGTGAATTAATTGGTTGCAATCGGAAAAAGATCCAGAAAAAGATCTCCTCCCCGACAATGATTGATTTGTTTTAACTTGCATGCACATAAGACTTATTAGCATTTTTTGCTTCACAATAAAAACATTAGCAGTTTGTTATGTTTCAATCGTCTAGGCTCATCTACAGTTCATATGTATTTATCCACAATTCTGTTGATAAAGCCCTTAATAAAAGAAAAAATTCTGTTACAGGCGTAATTCCCACCACAGGCTCCATCACACTGAAATCTCTGAGAGTGGTTTTTGTTGCTCTCATGAGAGGCTTCCTATTTCGGTTTTAACATTCAGCAAGGATGTGATCTTCACTTTTATGTAATGTAGACTGCAACCTAATCCCAGCGGTGTTCCATACAGTGGATTGAAAGGATTTTCTTGAGAGTCGAGTGAGAATACTGTCATTCCTTTAAACCCCCGAAATAGAACGGGAGGCAGTTCAGCAGCAGCCACCAGAGAGGCTAACCATGCAAAAAGAGCTTTGAACAGTTGGCTGAAAGAGCTTAATTCAGACTGAATACTCGGAGCCAACCACCCAGGCCAGCGGGCCAAGAGATGGAAGAGAAAAGTGAAAGATTAGAAACTTGTTCGGTGAAAGGATTTTGTCCCAGGATGGTTTCTGAGCGCTCCGTGACCTGAGACCACCCTGCTCAACCACTGACCTGACAACTCAGTCGATGAAACAGTGCCAGCTTCACTATTATTTAAATATTGTAGTGTCAAATTATTACAAGATATCATTCAGAAAGCTTAGGCCTTTTATAGTGCAGAAAGTGTTCACTCACTCAAAATGTTCACAGAGTTGTGAGCCTTGAGCTTCTTACAGAGTCGTTCTTACACCCTGCCACCCTCATTACAAAAGCAGGAGTGCAAAGTATCTTATTACATGTAATGCTATCCTCATAACTAACTGAGAACACTCTCAAATCATCAATTATACGTCATCTAAGCAGATTCTTTGGTTTAAGCACCAGCTACTTTCAGAAATGCAAGAATTACAGAGTAGCCTGTGGTTATGCAGTTCTGGCCCAGTCCAGGAGAGTTTGCTTTGAAGCTCTTTTTTTCCTCTTTTCTTTTAGCTTTATTTTATTTTAGTGAAATCATGAATACTTCTTTGTGGAGCATTGGTAAAGTGGTGTATGACAGATTTGCAAAGTGGGTTTATTTACTGTACATGTGTTGAGAGCAAATAGTTTAGCTTCCTGTTTAAAGGTACAGTTCACCATTTTGGGTATAAAATGCTAATTGAGCTGTATAGGTGCTGATAGTTGGACCCTTTTTCCTCAGACAGAAGTGTTTTCAGTCGAACTGAATCAGGGGGGACTTCACTCTGAGTGAACTGGTACATTTTTTATGCCATGTGCCTCAACAAGAGAAGACAAGTGAGAGATGTGGGAGTCTTTTAGGAGGACACTGTGGTGGTGGTGGTGGTGGTGGTGGAATGGGGAAAAGGGAGAGGACATGGATTTGATGAGGAATGAACTCCGACGAGCTCAACCTGACACTGGGTTGTGAATGAAGTATTATGATGGTCTTCTGATTGAATTTAGTCCAATCCAGTTTGTGAGAAACCTTAGCCCTTATACAACATAAGTAATATCAGGCCAGCACTTGGTCCAGACCATAATCATCTCTTGCCTCAACTACTGCGATGACCTTCTGGCAGGCCTCTCTTATGCAGACCGTGAAACCCTTACAGATGGCCCAGAATGCAGCAGCCCGTCTGGTCTTCGATCAGTCCTAAAGGGCACGTCACTCTGCTACTCATTGACCTACACTGGCTACCCATGGCTGCCTAAATAAAATTCAAGTCACTAATCCTTGCTTCCAATGTGACTTCTGGATCTCTTAAAGGGGAACTATGCAAGTCAGCTCGCTGAGCGGTGGAAAACGTTACATATTATATACGATGTTACGGTGCTTGTGTTTGTGTAGTCTTAACGGTCATGAACAAAAGATTACAGGTTACGGAGCGTGTTTGTGTTGTGGTGTGCAGAAACAAGAGCTGGGTCACCGGGGCGACGGCCAGGTACTACACTGATGTTGCAAGGTTTCAGCTGTGAGACGCCAGGTGGAAGACAGAGAGTCATGTAGTTAACCATCACAATTGCTCTGAGCTTTTTAATTAAGGTAAAAATGTAGCATAGCATGAATCTAACCTGTTAGCTTTCACAGTGTTCATCAACTCTTCACCAAATCACCTTCTCGTCTGTGGTTCTCCAATGGGAAACCTGTGGGAGCAGGGGTGTCCCTCTCCAGTTTGAAAAATCTGTTGAAGTCTAATCTCCTCTGAAAGCACCACCTCTCCAAACACCTCTGGTACCCTAACACGCTTAACTAGCACTTACTATGCACATTTGGTGCACTTCTTTTCTTGATATCCTTGCACTTACTGAATAGATGAGGCACTTACTTACACAAAGGTCTCTCTGATGACCCTCGCCGGTGAGTCGCTCTGGATAAAAGCATCTGCCAAATGAGTAAATGTAATGTAAAGTGGAATTTATTTACATTGAGCTTAATTTGGCTCCAGCATCATATCTATCAAAAAAAGTGAGAAAGCTATAGATTCATGGCAAATAAAAAAACATGATTAGCGCCGTGTTTTATTCTGTACAGTGTACGTCCTTCTGAGAAACAGACTTAATGTTTGGCTATGTGTACAATGCAAATGCAGTTAGAAACAGCTACCTTTATTAAGTTCTGAGAAAAATACATAATAATAGTAGTTAAGAAAATCATTGTGTTTTCCAGAAAATAAGATATAAGAACAGTTTCACAGAAAAGCAGTGAAATTCAAAGCCCGAGGCAAATGGACAAAGGATGACGTTTGATTGTGCATGACTGCTTTGTGTTACTGTTGGCTGTTGTAATGTGGGATCGTGGAATTAGACAATTGAGTTTTCATTGGGTATAGAAAGAGGGGAGAGGAAGAGGAGGAGGGAGAGTGTGAAAACGAATAGGAGGGTTTATTGAGGACAATGGCTCAACTTAGCAGGGCGATCTGAGGTCTGTTTATTCTGTCCTTACCTCATGCTCCCGCTCACCATGTTTATTCATTCATTTCACATCAGTAAGTGAAGAAGAATCATGGGCAAGTGAAGCAGCCAGAACATGTCCCTCTGTGGAATGAGAAATTTTGATGAAATATGTACACTTTATGTAAACACACACTGGGGAGTGTAATGCGCTGTCCCATGAACTCAAATACCCCTCGATTATCACCACTCGTTGTGTGTTTTAAACTGCATTATATAAGGCTCAGTTAATTATATAAACATTTATTAAATATCGCAACAATTTAGTTTCTTTTCCCCGCAATTGAAGTGTCAGTGTTCAAGTCAGTTAGGTCTGTTTTACATTTGTGCTATTCTGCCTGGGCATGCAGAAGATGGATGTTTGAGCTTTTACTTTACCCATTACTGTGGGTTTTGTATTTCAGCTATTCAGCTGTTCTGTTTGTCTTTTACTTTTGTTATTTCAGCCTTCCATGAGTTTCTTTTAGTGAAGCCATTTATCCATTACCTTTATGTAAATGTAAAGCATTGATCCATTACATTTTGAAAAGTATTTCATCCATTTATTCATTAGCTATTTCGACTGCGCCCCTTTCCACAGCTGTTAATCCACTTCACTGGCCAGTTATTTCACCCATTATAGTCCATATTTCTATTTCATGAGTTTTAACGTTTATTTATAACACTTGAATCGGTGATTTGTAGGATAACTATTTCAAACACCTATCCATTTTAAGTTAAGCTATCTAGACATTCCCCTTGTGGCATTTTATTCAAAGGTAGAGTCTTTCCTAAAAGATAAAATAGAGACTTGTACAAAAGTCTGTCTGCCTGTATTTTGATGTTTTGGTGTCGTTGGGATGTTTCTGGGCGGGATGTCGGTGTGTTTTCACCCAGCCAATGGCAGAGCGTAGGTGAAGTCGGGCGTGTGACGCTGTGGGCTTGTATAAAAACAATCATGAAGACAACTCTGGATACCGGTGAGCCAGGATAAATGGCAGATACACTCTTGGCATCAAAGAAAAGGAAACAGTCCAAATGTGCTAGAGCATCGGGCCCATACCCACCCCACACCGGCAATGGGATGTATATGATAATATCAAACTATTCCAACCATTTATCCATTATGCCAAGCTAAGTATTTCAACTTTAAGCTGATTATTATTTTAACACTGAAACCATAGGACTAATATCTGTCTGCATGCACAAATGCAGCACCTGGTGTGTGAACAGCTGACTCAATATGTGACTTTGTTTTTTTTTAAAAAGAAAGAAAAGAAAAAACTTCTCTCTCCTGGTTGGGAGTCACCACTGTAACTTTATTCTTTTTTTTCCCGGTTATATCAAAGTCTTTGTCTGAGTGCGACTTCAGCACTGCATGGATTATACAAAAGGGTCTGATTCGAGCCAAGTGAGAGTTCCTTGATGAATCCTGACGATGGGAAGTCGTGTGGGTGGAAAGAATGACTCACCCATCATCGGCCCATAGTGTTATGTTGCTGCTGCTGGTGCAGAACCGAGTCAAGCCCCATCTCACAGTGCTTAAGGAGTGATGATGTCAGAGCTGTCACTGCTCTACCCTCTCATGAGCGCCCACTCACAAAGCTCTTGTAATTGTGCACTCAGGGCAGGGTGGGATACAATAATAGCACTGAGTGGAGTATATTGTCTTCAGTTAACCCTTTGTCCCTGTGTTGGGAACCCTGCGTTACTCACTTCTTATCATTTCTTCCTCGATTTTTACGGCTGTTCTCTGCCTGGAAACTTGCATATTATCATCTCTAGAAGTTGAAGAAGTTACATGAAATTTAAAAGGGGGGGCTTCCATTAAATCAGGAAACATTACTTGGCTAGTCATCCTCTGCAAATCTGTTCCCTCCTCAAATATTTTCCCTCATGCTCAGAGAAATGTCATTGCACTCCTTTTACCCCTCAGGAAGAATTCTTACCCCGGTGATTCAAGTGTGTTTGGAAACAGACAACATTATCGTGACTTTAATCTAATTGATGTGTTGTTGTTTGCCGTTTGGATACATGTCTTAATGCGCTGTCCACGACAGCACTCATGAATGACTCAGTGTTAGCGAAGGATCTGAAGAAATCACCACCCCCATGCTTCTGCAGAAAATGACGCAGACGTGCTCTTGAGCAACTTTTTTTCTTGGTGTACATGGAATTGATAATGCATGGAGTCGGCAGCCTCAGTTCTGTGAAATAAGTGACTCATCACTGGATAAATTACAGCGGTTACGTAACTACTGTACTTTCTCAGGATATGTCTATACCCTTTGAATAAAACGACTTCTTGGTATTCTTAACATGCATATGTAACCTAAAGATATAGCTATCTGGGAAAAAAAAACAACAACTCATGATGTTGTACTGTAGGTTTAGGTCAAATGATCTGGTGTAACAAGTTTTTCAGTCATGTATGTGCGTATGTTTTGTTTTTACATCTTGAAGACTACTTGAAAATACCTGTAGTCATAATTTTTTTCTTTTAATGCTTGCAATGCATACCATTAGTCAGAAACCAAAGTAGAAGAACACAGTTGCTTAGTGTTGTCCTGGAATACCTCCTCTTGGTTGTTAAGGTTATACTGACCTCTAGTGGTGTTCTGGTACTTTAGTCACAGATAACCACTCTCTCTCTCTCACATACACACACACAACAACAGTACCTAGTGCTCTTTCGGAGATCAGTTTTGTCCATGTGAGTCCTCCAATCTGTCCTGAAGCATAATCAAATTCTTTCCAGGGCAAGGCTTCAACATCTTGAGAGGTACTTACTAATTGCTGTGTTGCCATCGAACCACACTCTCAGGCTTGTATATAAATATAAAGTGTTGTTGAAAAAAGAGCACGTTGCCTAGCGTTTGCCCTCAGATGTCTTCTCCGGTTCCCTGCTTCGTCGTTTGTAACTTCACTCTGCCTCGCCATCTGCGCCATCATCTGCAGATGTCTGATGGTTATACAAAGCCTGATTGCGTCGCTCACCTTCCAGTGCATTGTCACCATGACTGATGATGCCGTTGTCTTCTAACAGGATAGACTTGGAGGCCCCGATGATTAAGATGCATGATGTACAAATGTGCAGACTGAGAGGTGGCATCAGTTATTAGAGGTGGTCTACAGAACGGACAAGAAGAGCGGCAGAGCGGGCCCCCTTGACACCGTGTGTGTCAGTCGTCTGTTCCATCTGTTTGTTTTGTGGTCATTAAAATATGCATATGTGCTTCATGTACAGTACAGTATGTTACTTTGTAAGAATTCCCAACAGGGCAGTTAAGACATACACTGACATCAGGATGTTTGGGGGAGCCGTCTTAGAATGTCAGGGATGGAAACCTAGGTCTTTGCCCAAGGTGCGGTTTGTGACCTGGTGTGAACTCCAGCCAGTTCACACAAAGGTTTCTGATCTGGGAAGGGCAGAGTAAAAGCCCTTGCTCCCTTGGCAGAGCCACTGTGTCTGACAGATGGTACTTAGACAGGCTAAGCTGTGTGCCTCCGACCAGAGATTAGAACCCAAACTCTCTCTAGTGGATGTGATCACAGGTCAGCTGCTGGGGAACGTTTTCCTGAAGGGTGTCTGACGGCTTCATTTACCCTGGACTTCCTACATTTAGAAGAAAGAATTACACAATCTGGTCTTGAGTAATCAAACGGACCCATCGGCTTCCACTTGAGTTTAGGATGAACTCTGTGACTCAATGGCACTTTATATTTAATTCAATAAGAAAAAGTTGTCTAGTGTTGGTAAGAATCTGTCTTTGTGTCCTGGAATGCTTTGAGGTTGAAAAAAAGTATGTGCAGAACACCCACAAGAACTCAGCACAGTTATATAAAAACAACTGTTGTTGTAATCAGGTGATGCAGCTTTTAAAATCGTATAATTAAAGCCATCCATTAGTATCTAACTACTTCCAACCAGCCTCAGTTGTTATTTTCATAATGTACATGAAATAAACTGTTTTGTGAATATAACCACAGGGGCACGGTGCTACAGCAACTACATAAATACTTGTTGTTACTATTACTACTACTTGTTGGTTTGATACACTAACTGAAAGTCGGGAAACTAACTTAAGAGACAGAAAGGCAGCCAAGATATTAACTTAATTTTTTATTTCCTACCACGGCCCATCACACTGGACCCTACATTTCTTACAATGTAAGAGGATAGTGTCCTCCCATACATTTCAATGTGACCTTAGACGGCGAATGTCTAAGGAATTTGTTTATGTAAAACAAACAAACAAACAAACAAAAAAAGTATTTATTCATGGAAATAAGGGTTGTTGAGCAAAAATGTGCAAAAACTGACAACTCTTTTCGCTCAAATCCAAAACCCAAAGCAGAAACTCCATTGGAAAACTGCAGTGGGAACTCATGGAAGAGGAAAAACGTGATCATTACAACGTTGTAGGCCATTTGGTTGAACAGTATTTTGTTCATCAAATTCAGTTAACAGAAATAAAGAGAACAATTGAAGAGATGTGACAGCTTCATTTATGTGCTGAATAAAACCATTACTATGACATATCAAAATAAAAGCATATTTGACACAGATACAAAGCAGAGTTAGAGGAGCCAGAGAGCTTCGGCTGGAACTATCATGAGTATTTACGTCATATTTATTTATCACTGTAGTATGTTTTTCAAGTCAGTCATACAGAAAGGTGTGCTTTACCTTGATATGCTTTTGACTGTCATCTGAAGTCAGGTCACCTGATGTTGCTGTGGTGTTTCTCATCAGCTGTTGTTCGGCATAGGTGTGACCAACGCGGCAGTCTTGTTGAATTTGCTGGGTTGGTCAGGCACATTGCTGTCAGCTTAGTCCCAGGTGTGTGAGAGCATGAAATCCCCCTTGTCCCTGTTAATTGTACCCTCGGCCTGCTTGCTAATCTCAACGGCCTCCTTGATCCAACATTTGTATTTGACGATTTTAAGTTTCAATGATTTTTGCGTTGCCCAAGTCCATGATGTGATTGTTTCTTTTGCAGTGGTCTGTTATGGCGGTGTTATGGTCACGCCTAGCAAAACAACAGCTGATAAGACACGCCACAGCAACATCAGGTGACCCTTCTGAGGAAGACTGCAGATGACGGTTGAAACATGCCAAGGTAAAGCACACTTTTCTATTTGTCTGACTAGAAGAACATACTATAGTGCTCATCAGATGTAGACATAATGAACTTCAGTGAACTATAGTGATTTATCTCTGCCTATTTGTGCAGCAGTCTAGCATCGCAGATCATAAATATTTTATGTGTAGTGTTGCCAGGGTGGTCAATATCAGTTCTTTTCTTGTGATGGTTGCCCATTGATCAGGCCAGACTCCCAACGCTGCCACAGAGGAGCCTTCTGACCTCCTGCTTTGTGAACTTTTGGCTCCTGTTGTGGGATAAGATGGAGAGAAGAGAAGGATTTAGAGAGGGAGATGGGCTCTGAATTTTAAATTGTTGTGGAAGTAGAGAAGAAAACACTGCAGTTGAGATTACCATTCAAAACAACATCAAAGAAACCCATGTGTAGTTGATAGCAACTCCTGACAGATATGACCATTATCTAATAGCACCCAGTCTTGCATATGCAATATGAATCCAATACAAAAAAGTGAGGTCACAATGAAGTTGGCCCTTGATCTTTTGGGTCTAACACTTCCTCACCACTGTTGAATTCTGTCATAGTTACTGTATGAAGTCTCAAGTTATGGCCTAAAATGTGTTTTGTGAAGTTACAGCGACCTTTCTTTCAAATTCTAATCATGACTCCAAGTGACCATTGGTACCAAATTTGACGACATTCTCAGACAGATAAGAATAAGATGGATGTACACAAGGTCTGATGGCCAACCCAGAAACTTAATGGCCGTTGGAGGCATGGAAATCTCATGTAGAACTCTTAGAATTCCTAGGATGTAAATAAACAAAAACATAATGACTTATACATGATATAGTATAAGTGATATCTCTTTCAGATATAACCCCCCCCCCCCAAAAAACCCAAAACAAGATATTATGTAAATGTTATGTAAGGATGATTTCATGGTCTTACGCAAGATGTTGTCACAAGATCGAATACAGAACAAGAATTTATAAAATCCATCTGCATTTCAGAACACTCCAAATCTAATATTTTTTGTTTACCCATTTTACGTGCCGACCAGATACGATTGAGAAATGTGCAAATACAGCCAGATATTAGAGTAAAATTTGAACTGAATCTTTATTTTTCAAGCCATTAGTAGGCCACCCCCTTCGTGCTCTCTGATGTGAACAACAGAAACCCTTTGATGATGCTCTATCCTTTTCCTGAACTGGTGACAGTTAAACATGACACCGTACTGTGTTCCTGCCAGTGCGTTGCATATATCAAATGCATATTTTACAGAAATAAGATAAAAACAAAAACAAGCCGTTTCCAGTTAATGGACCTGATTCGTCACCTTTTTCTGATCAGGTTTCTTCTGATCTTTCTTGGGCGGTGGTGGCCAGACGCATTCCAGTTTCCCCCTGTGTCTGACATCTGAAGAGCAAGAAGAAGAAACAAGTGAGATAATATGAAGGGGAGAAAATCAGAGCAGTTTACTACCCACAGCAAAAACTTGAGCACTATTTCCAAGGCTAGATGCATTTCATACAGAATTATTATTTTGTAAGGTTGTGAAATATGTTTAAAAAAACATAATCCACAATCTCTTCATCCACTGTGTACAGTTCATGTAGATTAAGTAGCTCCGAGGAGCGAGAAGCTCATATCACAGTCCTGAACTGTGTGTCTGGGTTACACAAAAACAAAGTGTCGTGTCAAGCATGATTAGGATAACACAGTAGAGCTTATCTGACCTTAACAATGAGTCATTTCCCTTAGTTTAGCCCAGCCCACACACATTATATAGCTGTCACATGTGGCTCCATCGTCTTCACCTTGAGACAACCCACGCATCATTATCCTGCCGCTGAAAATACTAACACGGTGCTACATAATGGCACACTCCCTGACTGGGTGCTGTGTTTACTTTAGAGCTTGGAGCTCTCCTGCTGGGTGTATAGGCAACAACAGCAGACAGGAAAAAACGCAGACAAACTGGGCATACAGATTCCTTCCAACAAGACGTATCAGCCGTCTTAAGTCATTCCTATTTACACAACACTATAATCGAACCAGAACTGCCTGTGGCTCAAGCTGGAGCCCAGATAGCAGCCTTCATGTTGTCACTTAGCCCGCTGGCATCTGCTGACTCAGATCAGGCCACAGCTAGAGTGATGTGCCCTTAACCGCCGGTGACAGGGTTGACATTAAGTTGTCGATAAGACTCCTTGGATAACACTATGTGATGCTAATGTAGAGAGGCATTCATTAAAGTGTTCAGACTGAGTGTCAGAAGGCTGGGATGTGCAAAGAATAAAGATCTAAGTGACTCCTATCAGACATAGAAGTATCAGCGTGATGCATCTTTGCAACATGATGGAAATGTTTCGACATTATAACACCGTGCAGTCACACGGAGAATTCATCAGTAAAGTAACAATATACCAACTTACTGGTAACCATAAGAGTAAACAGTATAGCATTTACCTTTGAGATAAATGTAAAAGAGAATAAAACACTGTAAGTACTCTACAGTGTACCTCAGAACTGTACACTACCGTATTCAGTAAAGTCCCACCACTGATACTCGTGTCAAACGAATCAGAGACCATGCGGACTGACCTGGTACGAGGGTCTGTGCTGATTGCTTCTCGTCTTCCTCGTGACTATTTTGCCTATTCTCTCCATACAGAGTGCATCTCTGTCTGCGCAGCTCCTCCTCTCTTTCTTTGGCCTCCCGGATGTCCTTTTCTACCTCTGGCTGCAGAGCCAGGGCTGGACGCAGCTTGAAGAAGGGGTTGTGTTTGAGGATGGGCGATCCTTGCCTCATGTTTCCCTCCCTTATTTTGCATCTCATATCTACTGCTGATATGGAGACATCAGTGCCTATGGAATCCATGCTTCTGCACAGGCGTGGCTGTTTGTCTTGTTTTGGGTAAGGGGATAGGCGCGTTTTGTCTCGTGAACCCCCAGTTGGGCTACTTGACCTTAGCGTTTCAGGGTTTTGCTCCCTCTCAGAGCTTGTAGATTCATGCAGTCTGAGGGAATTTGTTCTGGAAACGGTGCAACTTTTGAGGGAAAATATCTCCAGGCTACGTGTGCGCTCTAGCACAGAAGGATAAACAGGACCTCTTATCGGTGTGGTAGGGATTTTCTTGTGCCTTGTTGGACCCTCTGTGTTATCCTGCTGGAAAGCCTCAAACATAAGTTTTGTCTCTTTTAACTGGCGGACCTCTCCTTTGCTGTAGCCACCCGGGATCTTCCCCTGGTTGACCAGCACCAGTTCTCTCTGGAACTCTTTACTTATCTCCCTCTGCATCTTCTTCTCTGAGAACTGCCAGTCATCGCGTTGGCCAACCTGGGGTGGGATTGGTTCGAGTGAGATATTGGTCTTAAAGGGAATCTCCAGTACATCTGGATTATCTGCAAGGTTGACGATACCCCCAGCTCTCTGCTGGTTTTGCTCGTCGTCATCAGGGCTATCAGTCCTCTGTACAGGCATTGTAGACAAAGACGTCCTTTCTTCTTCACCTGTTGGCGTCGCTTGTCTTGGTGTCAAATCGTCATCAAAATCTTCCTCAAACACATCCTTTTCCTCACCTCTTGTTTCTTGGTCGACCTCATGTCGTTGCTGCACCAGTTGCAGACGCTGAAGTAGTTCCTCTCCCTGTTGGATATCTATAGATAACCTCTTGTTTCCATCTCCCTGTTCTTCGGAAACAGAGAGTCGAGGGGTTTCGCTTGAGCTGCTGTCTCTCTTCACCTGGTCATTTTTTGTTTGGTTATAGTCCAAAGACCTGGTGTCAACATGTTCTTGATCATTGGTCTCCTCTACAGGTATCTCTCTACTTGTTGAGTCCATCTTGTTTTGGTTGCATTTGAAAAGCTTTGGTGACCCTTGGGTTTCTAAATCATTTGTCCCCGCTCCACTGCAGTCTAATTTTGAGTTTGTTTCATTGTCAGAGTTTTCATCGATGTCTTTTGCATATTTGTCTTCCTCTGCATCAGTCTCCCTCCAAATATCCTCTTGTTGCTCATTTGATTCTCCATCTCTTGTTGTGTTATCCCGATGGTGCCTTCCTGGTGAATCATGGCATGTTTCCATCAAACATTCCGTGTCCTCCATAGGTATTTGGTCTTGATCTGTTGGAGAGATGCTGTCCTTGCCGATGGACAGGGATATGTTCGTAAACTCCTTAGGAGTCTGCGTTGTACCTGCTATTACTTCATCCACCTTGTTCTGTGCTGCCATTAACTGGTTCTCACCATGATGCCAGTCTAAGCCGCTGAGATTAGCTTTAGTCTCTGTGGCGTCAGCTGCTCCATTTGAAAGGGTCACACTGGATTTATTGACCACTGCACCTGTGCTGCCCTCTGCTGGAAGCACAGGAGCTGTGGTGGAAGGAGGTGGTGGGATGAAGATATCATCTACACCCTCATCATCCATCATGCTGTAGCACCTCGTGATCACTGAACGGGCAGGACGAATGACTCTGCTTTTATCTTGGGGCATCTCACCAGGGTTTATTGATCGGACCACAGGGGTGGAGTCCACCTTCATCCACAAACCACCATCGTCTTGGGAAACCTGACCTTGAAGTCTGGGATGTCTTGTTTCCATGGTGACAAACCTTTGAAGCACTTAAAGACGTTAAATCTGTTTTCCCCGTTAATTCTTCTTTGCTTGCGATTATGAGTCACATAAGAGAGTGTTACTGTGGTAAATGATAAAATCCCTTGTAATATATCCTGTAATGATAAATTGAACACTGTTAAGTGATGAATACACAGGAAAATGTGCACATCCTATCTGTTGCCTCAAGTGTGTCTTGACTTTTGTTTGTTCTGACACCACATCTGTGGAAGGAAAGCTCATGTTCTTTCTTTAAAAATACATATATTCTTACTAGCAGGATTTGTGACATCAAAGTCCAATTTGCAACTGCACACTGACATGTCAGTGAAATATGGGACTTCCTCTGGCAAGGGTCAAGCTTTTGGATTAAAAATATGTATATATTCACAACATTTTCCATCTTAATAGGAGGTAGCAATTTTCAAGACTTTTTTTTAGTTCATTGATCTTTTCATGGAAGAACCGCAAACAGTTTTTTCTTTAAAACATATTTAAGAAGGCCCTTGGTGAGATAGATCGTATGCCACCATATTTTTTGTGCTGGAACTTGTACTGTTTTTAGGTCAGATTCATAAGGGAACCACACAATTAAAATGATCTGATACAATGTTTAGACCTTTAGGGTTGGTGGGAGCTGGAGCTGATCTGAGAATATGCAACATACAACTAACAGACGTGTATTGTTCCAAGATCAAGTTTGTCATTTAAATTGGTACAAACTAGCTTCCATACACCTGGATCTGCTTTGCTCAGCTGGTTATCCAGCCTTGCTACAAGCATTGGGAAAGCCACTAGTTGTCTTTTATTTTTCTTTTCAGCATGGCATACAGCCACTGTGTTGTTTTGGTGACTTTTCTCCTCCACTGTAACTATAGCGCTGCCATTTCTGCTGACAAAGGAAAAGAGTAATCGGCTTTCCTGTCTGTTTTGGCACGCACACTGTGTACAATATCTGCCTGCCTGGCCAGACCCAGATGCTCTCATCATCACTGGTGTGTTCCTGTCAACAATTATGTTTCTGCCTGGTATAACAGCCTTTATTTATCTGGTTGATGCCAGTTATCCATGAGGTCAGTGATCAGCCTTGTAACATTTTGTCTTCACCAAGCTTCCTAGTGGACATGTATTGTGTGTTTTCACTGATGAATCATAGAAAGCATGGAGACATTATGATACAATGTCTGTCAGAGCATGCAAATATAAAATATTGTCCCGGTATAATCTGATTCCCTGGAGCAGCAAGTTTGAATGTACGAGTCTATACTTACACCTGCATTCAGGGGCTTACTGCCAGCCACACACAGCAATTCAGGATTAACAAGAACAGCACCACATTCAATGTAAAGCTCAAGCTTAATGAGCTTAACCTGTTTATTCCAACTTCCTTTCAAGGAATGTCTTATCGTAAATAATTATTTTAAATGCTATTCACAAATATTCAAACACTTTTCTTAAGTGGCATTATCCACGCAGTTTCATTATTCTGCCACATGTGCAGAAACTAGGCTGTTGCGCTAGTAATATTAACATACACTCTGTATTGTTATTGCAAATATGGAGAAGAATGTGATATTTAACTGTGCTGCTGCTTTTCTCTTGTTTTCACTGGGCTTTTAAAACCTGCCATTCGGTCTTCAGAGAGCTGTGTGACAGAAAAACAAACAGGCAGAGCCATAACGTAGACATTTTGAAGGAAGAGACCCACCTGATCGTAGCACTCCTGTCATCCTCTGTGCATGATAGTACAGTACTAACCTCAATGGAAATATGAATGATCCATCTGATCTGCTTAGCACCCGCACACCTTCCTGTCCTCTGTGTCATGTGAACAAACAAAATCCTCTTGTGTGAAAGGCAGTGTACAGTCCAAATGACCCACAGCAAGTGTAGTGACATGGAGTTTGTGCTCAATGTTTTTTTATTCATAGGCCACTCATGACTATCAATAAGGATTGAAATTTAAAAGTATTCCTTATAGATCTTTAGCCACGGTCTGAATGAAGTGAAGTAATGTAATGAGCGTTTTACCAAAAAGCTGTCTTCAGAGACACCTCATCCTTCCTTTTAAGATGGCCTGCAGTCTTACATGGTGGAGGGGGTTAAACATTTTAAATATTCTACTAATTATCCTGGAAATCGATACGTTTTATTTTTGGCATTGGTGGGACACAAAAATGGTCCACAGGAAGCCTCCTGAAATCTTTTTCACTTTTATGGTAGACATAACATATATGGTATAGTAGGCACCCACCTTATGAAAATCATACATTGAGTATCTGTTAGAGCACTTTCTATGGCAGTGCAACCTTAGAGTAACAATTATCTATAAATATCTTGTAATCACGTTGTTATGTCACGTTGCCTACAGTATAGGCCTCACCTGTGATTCTCCCTTCAATACAACAACGTGATGTGATCTGCACTTTTGTGCACAGTACTAGTGATAAAGGCTGGTGTCACTTCTCAAACTTGGTGGTGGACTGCAGGTGGACATGTTATTTTTCTTTAATTGGCTTCTAGTTGATGGAGCTTCAACTCTTCTCTTAACCAGATGTAGCTACAGCTTTGCACACGCAAGCAAAAAAACAACAAAGCCAATCCTATTAATGATATTGGTTTAGAGAGGCTGGACAGATAGTATGGAACAAAGTCTGTTAACCATTTGTATACCATGAGACAAGACACTGGTTGACAGCAGTGCTTATGTTTTAATTGTTGGTCAAAGCTACTGGAGGAACATTTCACTGGTTTCTTGATATTGTAGGGCCACTCTGCACTCTTCTCCATACCTAAATCTCTCACACAGTTTTGAGAAGTCTTTGGTAACTTGTGTTCAGTGACTGAAAAGTGAATAAAATGATGAAATACATTTTTCACATCATGATAAATGTATGAATGTTACTGGGAGGGATTTTATGACCTGGGAAGATATAAAATGCCTCATTAGTAAAAATCTAAATAAATGTTCCTTTTGAGATCAAGTAACTCTTGTTGTGGTTGTGACCGAGTATTATCATGCATCCCCTCTTCCTGGACAACACAGATGATCCAGAAACGTGTCAGCCATGAGCCATCATATTCTTAACAATTAAAGGAGCTATTTGTAAGTTGTGCTATTGCTACAGCTAACATTAGCATTAGCAGCTGTTTACTTACCAGTCTAGACGAAATGTTGTGAGTTCCGCATCAAACTTTGTTCCTTTAGTCGCCAACAGCTGTTTCCAGAGGTGTAAAGTGGCACAAATGTTAGCTCTTTTCCTCTACTGTAGCATGCTAACTAGCTACCCGCAGTCCATTATGCTATGCCACTGTTCAATAGTGACCCACTCTCGCCTGCAGTTTGCCCTGAAGATGAATTCTTGTTCATATGGTCTACCCTGTTGGATCAACACCAGCTGTTCCTGACAAGAAACCACATTCAACAGCAGAGAAAACTTACAAATATTGTCTTTTAAGCTATTTTCCAAAATGTTAAACTATTAGTGTAGGGTTGGGATTTTTTCACAATAAAGTACACATAAGCAAGATGAATAAGAAGGTTAACATGCAAAATACATCTTAAAATGTAAAATACAAACTCCTCCCCAGGACATTAAAACACCCACATTCTCAATTTGGTTCAGATTTGGTGACAACAGTCCTGAGTAGTCATGGATAGAAACTACAGACCATGATTAGTCTTAAAACATTAGTGCCGCACACCAAACATTATGCTGCTGCTCTTTGGCTTTTTCCACCCCTGGAGGGAACAGCTAAACATCAGGAATATTTATAGCTGGTAAGGCATAGGACAAGTCCCAAGGCAGAGAAGAAGAAGAGTCCTTTGAGATGAGAGTTGTCTGCGAGTCTGCATCAGTGCACGTTGACATTCTCAGCTTTATCCACCAGGGGGAGGAAGAGGATTTTAATAGTCCCTCAGAGCTGACAGTCAACACTGCTGCAAAGACTCACATCGTAATAAATGTCTTTCTCTTTGGCAAAGTAAAAGAGTAGTGGGTGCTCAGAGCCAAAACCATTGTAAGATCCTATCAGGTACTGGCATACACTCTTCTAACAGTCATTAAGGCAGCAGGGCAGCAGGTGTCTCGTAGTCACAAGGGTATCAAAAGTTAAGAATTCTCCTGATTGAACCTAATTAGGAAGTATCTGTCTTCAGTCATTTTCTTACATGACAGAGCAGCACTGGCAGGTCTTGCGCTTGGGAGTGCCGTCTCCCACTTCTGTACTGGGTGGAGATGATTTATGCAGCTCCTTGTCTGCCTCCGGGTCCTGGACTTTGACTCCAGTTCCATTTCCATCCAGGGGAACGTCCTGAAATACCTCATCGATGGACTCCTTCCCTGCCTCGTCCTCTGCTTCCTGGTCTACTGTTGAAGGAGGCGAGTCAGGCGTCTCAGGTCCGAGGACATGTTCTTCTCCATCGTCAGTGATAATCACTCGCTCCACTGTGAGCATGCCTTCGTCGTCCTCTTGGCTGTCACCTTGGGTCGTAGTGGCGTCAGCGTATCCCAAGAACAAGAGGGTGACTGGGCCATCTTCCAACCTTTGATCCTCTATGTTCTCTACTTCTTCTATGTCTCTGAACGCCGTGATACGTCTGCTCTGCTCTTCATCCTCCTCGTTTTCTACACTTACAGCACAGTCCTCTGCGCTCAGCTCAGCCTCCAAGTCGTAGCTTCTGGTGCTGTCCAACTGCATATCGTCCTCTTTTGACACAGCATGATGGGAAGGAAAAGACATAACTTTTTCCTCTGGAGTTCTGCTGCCTTCTACGTGTTCAATCTCCATCTCTGCATCGCTATTCGGTACGACTGTGACTTCATCCAGCAGAGCTGTCATTCCAACCCCATCAATGACGCTCAAGATCTGGCCCAGCTCTTCACTCGAGGGCTGACATCCCGTTGCACCGACAGCATGGATACTCTTCCTGCCATCGTCAAAGACTGTGGTGATGTTCGGAGCATCAGCCGGTGCGGACATGGGCGCCACTGACCTGACGACAGTGGCGCCCGTCTTGGGGTCTTTCTCGACCTGCACTGTCACCATTCCCAGGACTAATATGCAAAAGACAGAGCACAATTCAAATTATGAAATTATGATAAAATGTTAAAGGTAAGACAACACACAAAGCTAAATTACAAATAATAATTAAAGCCACTTGCAGTCTAGAACAAATCCCCCCTTTTTTCTAACTCCTTACATCTATCATAGGCCTGAGTGTATGTAAAAGGTCAAAGGTCAGTGGCAGGTCAGGAACAGAGCTTTGTGTGCCGATATAGGGACACAATGAGCGAAATGCAGCAGGCATTAAAAATTAATGAACAAGAAAAAAATGCAAAGCGGGCTAAATATAACGTTGTTCTCAGGCTGTTCACCTCAGTCCCATTGTTAAGTCATACCCTGAAGGCTGAAGTTGAACTGAGCCACATTATATAAAAGGGTCATCATTTGCAACAGACAAATGGAGAGACTAATGCAAAGAACTGAAGTTATTCTTTTGCGTAAATTCCCGTTCATTAAGTCTTATATTTATCCCTCTCAATGGTGAATATTTTGGGTGAACTCCAGAACTGCCAAGTCGTATAAATATAAAGTCAGTTCAGTGCAGTCTGACAGAGGGAAGAGTAAACTGCACTGAATGCATTACCTCGCTTTCCTTAGTGCCACAAACCTGTAGTTACACATAATTTATAATGGACATAAACACATGAATGTTGCATTACAATGCAGACTGTTCTCTTGTTTCACCTGATCGGCCATCTTGCCCACTTTCATGAAACATCCTCTGTGCCATTTGTTTGGAGAAGCGATCCTCTGCCTCTTTACTCACTGAAAAAGAAAACATTGCCATTATTCAACTGAACCCACACATCGTACATACACATGAATATACATTCATGCAGAGGCAGACACCTTCATCTCTTATTACACATTAGGAAAACAAGACTCTGTGCATCATTGTTTGTGACCTTTACAGGGCTGTGAAAGTAAACAACGTGTCATGTGAGTGAATTCACTTTTCAGTTTGAGTGTGAACAGTGAAACAAATTCATATCACGAATCCAGATTTTAACTTTAACATGCTTTGAAACATTACAAACAAATATTTGCACCTCTCTTTGTTTCCTTCTCTGCTGCAACGTCCGTGCCAAAGTTAGTCGGATGTTTTCTGCCTCATGTGAGGGTTGCCTGTTCTGTTATACTCTCACGCCCTTTTTTCTCTGTTTTCTGCCCTATCTCTACCGAGTGCAGAAAGAGATAGGGCAGAGAGGGGTTTGATAAACTTTTTCTCTAATGGCATTCTTGCACAACAGACAGTGTCAGATGCAGGCAGAGCACAAGGCATTTCCTTACAGTCAAAGCAGAGCTGTTCCACAGCCGTGGCTCCATTCTGTCACCCTGATTAAAATGACTATTCTTCATGCTAAGATTTAGATATGGTTAATTATCATCTGTCAGGAGAGAGAGAGTTTCTAGGAAGGCGCAGTCATGACCGAGACAAAGAAGAGATAGGAGCTGATGGTGGGCTAATGAGTGCAGCGCAGCTGACACGGACGGCTTACCTTGTGTGTCCTTGTCAGCAGCAGCCTGTGGGTAAAGGAAAGAGACAATTTTAAGTGCTTTCCATGGTCAGACACTTACACCACAGCTTCACAACTGAGTCTGCAACTTCCAACACATGCCTCCTCCCGCCCTTTCTGGAACTGTGCCCTGCCATAAATATTTTACAGTCATCATCAGAGAAGTGTTGAACTGAGCTCATGTCAAGAGCAGCTGAGATTATTTTGCCCAACAACCGTTTCTGTCCTGTTTGTTAGACTGAGCTATATTTGAGTTTCACACTGAAGGGGAATGGCTGGAGGTTAAAGTGCACAAGTTGTACATTTGCCTGAAAGACGGAAAACAGCAGAGTCTGCGGTAAATGATAAATGCACATTAAGTGATGTATTAAATGATACATCTAGGGTACATAGTATCTGTGTAAATGATTTTCACCAAAAAAAAAGTCGGGGCATTTGTTTCATTATTCATCAAAGTCAGGAAAAAGTTTCCTTTTACTCCTGCAGTGAAATTATGTGGTGGCACAGTTGTGTATCTTTTATTCATGATGTGTAATTGGAGGTACTTACATCCCAGTTGTATGGGCTGGGGAAAAAATATTTCCTGTTTGTTGCAGTGTTTATTTATTTAACATTTGATTTACCACTGCCAATGCACTGAGGCGTGGCAAGAGGCCAAACCGAGCCCTGTTCGCTTCCCCTGACCCTTATATCGTATTCATTAATGGTTTAGTTCAGGTTTTTAAAAAAGAGTTCAGGCATGGAGGAGAATTTAAGGGGGGAGGGGCATGGTGTTGTGTTTACGGCACATCTTAAACCTTCACAGCGTCTGGAATCAGAAAATGCTTTGGGGCTATTTGTGTCTCTAAATTCCCGAAGCTGACTTTGCTGGAGAGCATGGCTATTGTTTAATGATCTTCTCCTGCTGTATATGATGAATCTTCTATACATCTGATGTCGTTTTATCCGTGTGTGTGTGTGTGTGTATTTCTGTTCTGTACTGTACTCGCCTGATCGGAGCTGTGATTTCTGGCTGCAGCTGTACAGTCGACAGTCTCTTTGTTTTCTTCTCGGGAAGCTTGTTCTTCTTTTCTGGCATCAGCTGCCTCCTTCTCCTCGTCCTCAGGCGTCTTTTGACTTTTGGTTCGTTCCCTGACACGCGCACACACACACACACACAGTATGCGTATGAGTATGTGTCAAGACAAAAAAGATGCACATTAGAGCTCATAACATAAAAGATGCAGAGCAGTGGACCAAGAAAAATAGAGACGCAGCGTGTGTGAGTGTGTGTCTGTGTCCTAGTCTAGGACACATCACTTAACTATGATATGCCGTGGTGTGTTTGTATTCCCTGCTTCATAGCAAATGTTTTCATGTTTAGAAGTGACTGTCTGAACCTCACAACCCCCCCGCCCCAATGTAGGAGCCAGGTCTAAATAGCCTTGAGACTTTTTTATTGTTATATAAAACAATTGCAGCTAAATAAAAAGAAATTACTTAAAATCCTTCAGATCCCTTAGTTGAAACCTTGAAAACCTCAGGGCAAATTTGGCCAACATGATCACCTGAATGCCCTCTATCAGCCCTAAAGTTTGTCATAGTGGTAAAATGTGTCTCACGTCTTCTTGTCCGCCTTGTCCTGTAGCTGAGGACAGGTCCTAAAGCCGTCAGGTGTCAGGAGGACAGGGGGTGATGTCGTTTCGCTCAGCCACTGGTCCCTCAGGTACTTCCTCTGTGTAAGAATGTGGGAGACAAAGTTGAGAGTTTAAACATAAGATCCAGACAAAGAGACGAGGGCAGATGACGGGCATGAGAGAGGCAGCAAGCCAGAGCTTTCTGTCTTCACACTGATAATCCATCACTAATAACGTTTAAACCGATTTTGCTGATTTGGGCACCGCTGCTGTCGTTGGCAGTTGACTTTCCTCCTCTGCTGATTATGCAGACATTAGCTGCATGACTTCAGTGTTGAGTTGAAAACACCGCTGGACATGTGGCTGACTTTTTCTTTTTTTCCAGATGACTCATTTTAAAATAAGAACCTTAAATGAATCTTAATCATACATTTGATGGCTGAGTAAACAACTAAGGCTAAAGCTACATGTCCAAAAAAGTCAGCGTCCTCACCAGCTGATGATCAAACTAAAAATGTGGATATAAAGACACCGTATTGTTCTTGTGTAAAGCTGCTTAGGGCTGGTATGAGCACGATGAGGAGAAATGATCAGACTGTTATTTCATTGTAACATACGCCTGCTTGGCTGCCGAGCTCACATACTTGTTTGTATTTTGAAATGTATATTTTTAACCACACAAGATCTGAGCAGCTGCTGCGGCCTTGGACTGTTGCTGGTTTAAACCCAGCACAACAATTCCTTCTGCCTCTGTGAGCGTGGAAACAGAGGTGGTCATTCAGGAGACGCACAGCCAGCCACCTGGCAGTGGCCCCCTGCCACGTCGGGCCCTCTGCAGACCAAGCAAAACCCTGTGGTGCTGCCATTTGGGATGTAGCTGAGGATGAGTAAGGCCAGCAGACTGCTGTTGTCTGAGAGTGATAGTGAAAAGGTTTCACAGCTCTGTGCCACTGCCCCGAGACCCAGACATCCTGCTCCTTGAGTGAAGATGCAATCTGTCATTCACGCCTGGCTGTGGCGTTAGCAGAAGTGACAACCTGAAACCTGACAAAGCCTTTTTTCAAACACTTTATCTGAAGTGCCAGAGTAGCTCTTCTGTAAGGGGTTACTATTATGGAATAGTCTGGCATTTTGGCGACTGAGGGGACTGATTGCACCCTAATGCCTTTATGCTAATTATGAAGCCAACTGTCAGATGTGCAGCTACAGATGTGTGCCACCATGTAACCAGTAAAAACAGTAGGTGGTAGCTGGAATGGAGAAATACCGAGAACACCATCTATGTCCTTTGGGTTTTTTCTCGGAGAAACAGACAGATTCTGCTTCGCATGCAGTCGAGGCCACAAAGATGAAGGAGGCGTTGCCGTGTCTTCGGGGCAAAACTCATTTAACTGCAGCAGGGTTGGTGTGTCCCTGCCGCTAGCAATGCACACGCCCCGAGGCGATGCGTGGTCGGAGAGAGCAGAAATGTGTTGCGTACTGTTTGTGTGGGAGGCTGTTGCAGTGTGCATGATGTGAAGAGCCGGGCTATACTGGCAGCATCTAATGTAGGTTGTGTGTTGTTTATTTTCAAAAAGAGCACGTCCTGTAGGGAACAGCGTAGTAGTTAATGGGATGCATGAAAGCTCAGCGCAAGGAATCCCTAACAGACCTCAAAATAATGTGCCCGTTCCATCATCAGCACTCGCCCTCTTGCAGTGTGTATCGCTTATTATTTTTCAACAAAGGGACAGGAACAGACAGCACTCTAGTTGAATGCATTTTGTGCTGTAGGTCTGGATTTGACCTAGTAATAAGGAATCCCTTTTTTCTGGAGCCCTGAGCACATGTAACTGAGACTTTAAATCATGTGTTAGGGGGAGTAAAGTCTGAAGTGACCCCACCCAGAACACTTGAGCTAAGACGTCAGCCAGAGAGCAGCTCCTCTTGGCAACAGTCATAAGACATGACATGAGGGTGGGACACAGCAGTGGTCAATTTTTAACATGAAGCAGCTGGAGAGGAGGGTAAACAATAGAAACTATCAGGGTGGATCCCCCGCCTTGGGTTTTGACTGCATTTTCAAAAATAAAGTCCCTCTGTGTTAAAGTCTGACATTTGGGACATTCACTGTCTTGCAGCGTATTAAAATAGACATTAATACCTCTTTTAGGTCTGCACGGTAAGATACAGCCCAGCAGCTGAGAAGTGCTCTTTCTGAAATGTCACCAGATTTCCTACAATTAAAATCACATGGCATTTCAAAATCTAGGTTTTGTCCACATGAAAAAGAGAGATAGCAAGTTGGCAGTATGGATTTTGTGACAGGAAAGCAAATGTGTTTATTTTACCAAGTCAAAGCTAAGCTAAGCATGAAATACAAAGCTGTGTTAGGGAATCTTACTGTGCCATGTCGTGTCTTTGTAAGCTTAAAAAAAAAAAATCTAAGCTAACCACCTGCCCTCACTTAACATGTAAATTAGCTTTAGCTTCAAATGTGTTGTCAGATGGATAGTCTCAAGGATCCTGTCTAATAATATTAAGTTATTCACTAACTGTCTATAGATTGACAGGTTGAGCTCTATGAACACAACAGTTACACTCATATGATCTTTTATTGAGTTATCTTCTATTCAGTTAAATTACAGTAACATGAAAATATTCTCATTTTTTCTTAAACTGCCTTGAAAAGTTAATATATTATATGGATTTTACTTTAATTAATGTAATTTAATGCAAACAAACAAACAAACAAACAAACTGGGGAACCCCTGTCCTTCCCTGAAATCCAACTGGTTGAATTGCAGATGATTTCAGATCTGGCACACCTTCCTCCACCAAACAGCATTTCGTACCAAACAAAGATGGAGTATCTACTGTATGTGGCACAGGGCAGATGAAGACATGCCACTGACGGTGTTATCACACCCTGTTTGAACCAGGTGTGATGGATGCTGACCTTTTTCTGGGCTGTCTTCAACCGCTGCTCCTCAGCCTCCCTCCTCAGCTTCTCCTCTTTTTCCTGTTTTAGACGTCTCTCCTGGTGACGAGAGGGAAAAGAAAGTGATGCCTTTGGAAGAAAGAAGACGTGACCGTTGGAGCCACTCCTGCACCATCGCTATCATCGTCGTCATCATCATCATTAGCTGTTGAGGTATGTCACCGAAAATAGGGAGTTACAACCAGGCAGCTAAATAATTAACAGAGGGACAACATTCAAATCCTGTGATGTGATAATGAATGGATTTTAAGAGTTAAGTGAAACTGTGTCTCTCATACCATAGCAGATGCAGCAGGAAGGTAAAATTCACTATTTTTCAGTGTTTACTTTATGACTCACTCCAGTCTGTGCTCCACTCACTCCCAGCTCTCCTCACATTCCTGCTAAAGCTGCAGAAAGTGACAGACTGTCTGTGCAGCCTACAAACATTTTATCCACAGCCAGCAAGTCATTACTGTTCTCTAAAGCACACATTAAAGACCGTTTATTCAATTATCCCGACTTACCCCTCACTTAAGAGTCTCCTTGTAAGTTACCGCTCAACGGCACCAATGTCATGAAACTTGAGTTAGTCCAAAGAAGCAGGTTGTTGTGAAGTAAAACAACCGGTCTATGTTCCTCTACTAACTTACTAACACAGACAGAACCTGATCCCAGAGCACTGTACTCGTAGTGGTGGGTTACACCCGCCTTTTTAATATAATTCTCTGGTAACTCCCCTTTGCAGTCATGGTCCCTGAAGACAAGGACTTCTTCTGTATGAAAGCAGAGAACTGAGACAGACAGCGGGAGAGGGAGGGAGGGTATTTTTAGGGGACGTGACCGTCAGATTAAAGCGGGGTGATACAGCTGGCAGGGAGCGCGGATGCCGAGAGAAATAGTTCAGTGACACAGCACATTGTATGCATGCTGACGCTGTATCTGTACTGTTAATGTAAGCTGTAAACCTGCTGAGGTCCACCCTAGGCCCTCACTGTCTACAGTGAAGTGGGTCACTTGTGTTTGGACTGATTTTACATTGCAGAGAGGTCAAGCAGGCTACTCTCAGGCCCTCAGACCTTACATTTCACAGACCAGTGATTATTGGCCAGAAAGCTAACTGGGGAATGTTCTTTGCATGCTTACTTCAGGCCGTGCAGATCAAGTGAGACCGTTCCACTGAAGTGACATTTTTCTTGTTGGTGCAGTTAGATTATTTTGACATGAGGTGAAAGTTCCACTTTGTTTAATGCAGACTGAAGTGGATGTAGAAAAGGACAACAGACAGTAAAGAACGGAGGGAGGTCGTTCTCACCGCTATGGCTAACAGCCTCTGTTGGTACGTCTGCACCTCATCCATGCTTCGCCTGAAACATACAAAACAGAAAAGTTATGTGGAGATTTTTAAGAAACCATGAGAGAGCTGCAGAGTGATAACCATCAAAATGCTAAAAACAGGTGTATAAGATATGGGTTTCATCTATGATAGACGCACATTTAATTTAGATAGAAAATTACATGTAGGACAAAGTTAGTTTTTAACAAACTGTGACTGTCAGATTTGTCTGATATTTCTATGCTGTATTTTATTTGAACTCAATCTGTATTTGGGAAAGTGAAAGTATAGAATACAGTTGTTTAAGATTGTGTGTGGTGTTTTTAATCATAATTTTTTTAAAATAATAATTATTAGTTTAAAAAATATATCTTTATCACTAATTTCTTTTCAGGCGACCACATTTGAATTCCAAGCGACTCCACGTGAGGTCCCAACGCCAAAGTTGAAAAACCTTAGCCCTAGGGCTGATTAGCATATGTCATAAAAGAGTAAAAACATCAGCAGAGACAGACAAAAAAAATGTTTATGAGGTAAACACACGTAAAATAATAGATATAACGACAAAAACAACAACCAAAAAAACACCAGAGCTGTATTATGGAGATAGATTACTGTAGTCTAGCTGTCAGACAAGAGGACAAGTCAGTTAAAAAACAGTTTTAAGGTGAGATTTACTGTAGATGCTAAGACCAAATACCAACAGGGACACTTCAGAGATGAGGGTCATTACAGCAGAAGTCTGATCACCCTGTGACCCTAACTGACTCTGTAGGAACAACTAACACCCAACCCAGCAGATTTAAAAGCTTTGGGACAAAAAGGGTTAAAGGTTCATGGATGTTCTCTGATACTATGCAGAGGTTAAACTGGGGTGATGTTTAGGAGCCAGACTGCAGAGCTCTGCTCAATCCGAAGCTTTAGCGTTGAAGTCAAAAGTGTTCATCAAAGTTTTACAATAATCCAGGAGTGAAGATTTCTTTTTTGTTGATGTCTGGGTGTGAACGTCTCCTGAATAAACGTGTCCAGGAGCAACGACAAGGACCTCTGTTTTGTCAGAGGTTGAATCTAAGATATTCAGTGTGACTGATCGCTCACATTATCAGCCAAGCAGTTTTGTAGCACGGCTCGCTTGTTGAGTTCAACCACTTTGTATCAGCTGCATTACAGTGAAATCCGATGTTCTGGTGATGGATAATGTGACCTTATGGCAGCACATGTACCGTGAGACCAGAGCTGGTTTAGGACTTGATGCTTCAGAGGTGAATGAATCAATTGAAACGCCAGAGTAGCAGTGAACATACCTTCATGAAGGCTCAACAAAAATGTCACATCCAGATTGTGATCTGGATCTGCACCATGCTGCACAAAGTCACAGAGGCCAACACCATAAGTGTATCTGATGTTTGTGTGAAGATCCGATCGTTATTTCTTGAGAAAACTGATGAAAATCTTGAAAAAAAACCTTATCTCACATAGTCAAGGACAGTGTTATTAAAAGAAAGATCCTGGATCAATTCTTTTATCCAGATCCTGGCCTATGTTTTGGGGTTTTCCCAGCCTGTGCCTCATTCCTCAGTGATTTTTCACAGTCATGCTGAAAAAATCAACAAACAGAAGGTAGGCTGTAGGTGAAAACATAACAAATGTTCTGGTTGGGAGGGAAACATCCCATGAAAAGTCTTACATTACCCATATACCACAAATAAAAATGAGTGCAGCCTTGGTGACGTCAGCTATCGGTTTCTGAACAGTGGTTTCTGCTCAGAGTGAGTTGCTCTGCTGTTGTCATCTTGACTCCACCTAACTCTAATTATCCAAAAATGTGCAAAGATATGGAGTACATGTGTAGCTGAGACTCAGACACAGAACCCTAAGCCTCAATAACATCTAATTTGTATAAAAATGTATCACTGTGCAGTTGTCATGAAGGAGGGTATTCACTGTAGAGACCAAAACTGTTTTTGGTACCAGGCTGTAAACATTTTATTTCTTTAGAAAGTTGGACATTTTAACACGAGAGTCTATGAGATGTGACTCTAGTTTCAGTGTTGGATTAATACTTCAGCGCTGGAGGTTTCTGCTTGACGTAAACCCACCCAGTTGTATACATCAGACCTAAGCATTGAACTATGTCACATTGTCACATTGTACTGTATGAGGACTGTCAAGGGAGGGGGTTTGTCTCCGAGCTGAAGGGCTGCTGCGTATGACTCAATCCCCCTTAGACTGGATTCTCAGTCCATGATATTATGACCTTGATTGCTACAGCAACTGCCACTGGGGACTGGAGTGGTTTGACTTTATCAGTGTTTTCACATCAATGAGAGACAAACAGCAAACTATGTTTTTATGGCCGTTATTATACAGTAAGTCTTATGAGTCTCATACTAACTAAAGACCTAAAGAGGGAAGAGCATGCACCAAGGTCAGGGAACATTGATAGAGAATAATCCAGTCTCCAAGTCTCTAACACTTACTGATCTTAGAGCTACTATTGTACTGTTTACCTGAAGAAATCCAGATGGAAATTGTTCAAAATGCTGCCGTTATCAAGGTTGTCAGTGAAGCAGAGGCAGAGTATGAGCTGTTGCTGTGGGATGCAACCAGGGCAAAAGGAAGTGTTTAAAATATGTGGATTCCCCTTTTATTTCTCAACCCATCTCAGCTGTAATGATCTCAAGTTGACGTGATGACAGTAAATCAAGCCTTTGACTCGTTCCTGTCACTGAATCTCATGAAAAGCCAGGCATTAGTTAATCTCTCAAAATAGTAGTTTCAGTCAGTCACAGTGATGTCAAATACTTTTCTCTCATTACAACTGAAAATATAAACTCTAGAAACTGGGTCACAGATGCAAAGTTCCCCTTTTCCAAAACACTGAGGTAACTTCCTTGGACAACTAGCTGTATTTTCTAACACTGCATTTGTTGTCAGTGACTGTTTCAGCTGCAGATTAAAATACATGTGGTGAACTGGCTGAGTATCAACAGCAGCTGGATAAACCACAAAGCTAAGTGCAATGGTGTCACCCCTCCTCCTCCTCAGGTTATTTCCATTTTTCCAGTTTTTTTTGGATGTTGTGTACTAAACTTGAGAGAAACATCCACTTTATCTCTTCAATAGAGATCATAGTCTGGGATGTCCCAGACAAACAACCTCATCTAAGACTAAGCATTACATTTTCCTCAAAGCTTCAGGTAGATGCTACAATCTACAGGTGCTGCCTCAATGGGGACATATTATGGAAATATCACTTTTTGAAGGCTCTTTAACATATATTTGGGTGTTTGTCTTGCCTTCCAGCCCCCAAAATGTGGGAAATGACAAGATAATTTGTAATGTGCAGGCTCCCTAGGTTGAAATCCACATGGTTTTATGAGCTGACCTCAGATATCTTCTAGTGATGTAACTAGTTTTTGAATTTCCTTATACCCCACCCCTACCTGCTGGTACCAGTAAAAGGGAAGGGGTGGGGTAAGCAGTGGCTGATTTGCATTTAAAGGGACAGGCCCCGAAACCAGCCGTTCTGAACAGGGCTGTTTGAAGTGGATGAAAAGAGCTGTGATGTTTGATCAGTGGGGTATTTTGACAAAAGCATGTCACAGACATGTCTTTAAGACACCCTGGGAACTATTTTAATTTGTGGAAGAGGGGCATAATATGTCTCCTTTAAGGCTTCACATGAGGATAGGTGGACACTACAAATTAGAGATGTTCCCTGTATGCAACACTGTACCCCACACAGGCACAGTAAAGCTGGGTTGACAGTAAACGGCAGACGGCGTGCTGGACTCGGTGTTATTGGACGAGAGAACGACGATAAAACTTGGGGGAGGCCGGCAAAAAATACAGCGAACGGCAATGACTCTGAAGATTGCTAGTGACAGCCCAATGCCGTCCCGAGTTCAAATATTTTAACTTTTACCGCCTGCCGCAACGATATCCTCAACCGAACGTGACGTGAGAGTATGAGTATGTTGATGTTTCCATAGCAACATGGTGACGGGTCTTGCCATTGTGCCGTGCCGTCCGTTTGTTTGTATTTACTGTTCCGTTGCAGTTTACCGCCTGCCATTTGCCGGACTCCATGTGAACGTAGCATAAGTGTATACAAGACATCATGTTCTCTGCTCATGGCACAAAGATCTCAACATAGAAAATAAATGTTTACTGTTCATAGTCTTATTTTCAGAAAAGTGACGGTTGCTGATCTGGTTAAATATAGGGGTTTAGTGCAATTGCAGAACACTGTACAGGGGGTTATAGTTGTCTTCACTGAACAAAATGTTTCAATATGAGGGACCATCAGAGGCCACTTTTACTTTTGAGAGCCCAAGCATCCTCCTGGTTTGCACCTTTATATCTAAATGAACCAAGATGAGTCCTGACAGAGTTGACAGAGAGGAAGAGGTGACGAAGGGACACAAACTTTGCAGCTCCATGTTAATGTTAATGAGGAGGCAAATCTAAAGAGGTATTGATTGATAGAAGAGCAGACTCACTCAGTGATGGAGCGAGGAGGAGCAGTGATAAAGAGACTGATACTGTACTACACAGATATCGATCGGCTCACACCCTGACTCACAGATCAAACATTTAAGCTCCTGCCAAGACCAGTCTCACACAGTCTCACTTGAGTCAGGCAGAGTGGGAGGGAGATCCACATTCCTCACACATTTAACTTGCACTCTGAACTTTCTGAACAGCCTGGACTGAAACACACTGCAGCTCCATCTGCTGAAACCACACACACCTGTAGGATTAGCTATCCTCACTGAGAAGAATAAAGAGGAACTAGGGAAATAAATTAAAAGTAGATGATTATATTACACTGCGAACAGTAACAAATTTGATGTAATCTATTCAATTTGACTTTCTCCTTAGATGCACAGATATGCACAGAGGCTTAATAAAGTGACTCCTTGCTTCATAATCCTGTGACAGACTTCACACTTCCTGCACTCACATTACATCAAAGCCTCTCACTGCAAAGGACTGACTCTTTGAAGTCGGTGAGCTTAAAACCCCTTTGAGATTTATAATAATTTACCGTTAATGACTGTTTGTTAGTTCACACAGATAAGGGAATATCTGCTTCGGGCCCCAGAGTGCCGCCTGATGAGTCGGTGCGCCGCCCCAGCTGCAGAGCGATGGCTTCAGATGTCCTCATGTGTGAAAATGAGGTGATGGAGCTCTGGAGTGTTTGGTAAAACTCCCCTTGTGCTTGTCTGACTCTGCATGACGCCTTCAGGGATCGTATAGACTGGACATCACTGTGACCTCTGTGCTGAGGAGGCACTAGTGCTTATTCTCAGTGGGAATCATTATCACACTATCAGCAGGCTATTATACAAAATACAGTGCAGTGTGTGCCGAGGGTTTTAGATTCCTTGTGTCCAAAATGTAATTAATATTTTATTTAGACTATGATAGAAACACGGGGAAAATAAACGTGATTTTCTGCGATAGAAAATGTTTTTTAACCCTGCTGTTTCATTAATCATCTTGGCTCTCACAATTTTATTTAATTATTTTTGTGGTCTTATACAATTGTCAAAGAAGTCACAGTAATTATCCTGACAAAAGAACTTGAACTTAAAATCTTGCTTTCAATTTCATCAGTAATTCAGAAATAATTAAAAAAAAACCAACTAATTAGCTAATTAGTATGTTTAACATGCACCAGTATCCCATCAAAAAACACTTCTGGCCACTGGCTGCATAATCTAAGCATCATTACTAAATGAAGTGACTGACAGCAGCCTCTCTTTAAATTGTCTGTCCCTGTTAGAGCTGGAACTGTTAATTAGACAGATTTTTGATTAGATGAACATCTTTTGGTTTGGGACTGTTATTCACTAATGGAGTCAACTTTGAACCTTGTGTCGGGCATTTTCAATGATAGTCTGATATTTTTTGGCTTGATTTAATGATTTATCAGTTCATCATTTTTGGAAATAATTGTAGCTGCATCTCTGGGCACCTTGGCAACATTTAATTGCTTTTGCCTCCAGGTGAGTCCTCATATCCCGGCTTTAATAGAAAGGCTCCTTTAAATGGGCCCAGAAATGCAATGAAGGCCCCTTTATGATGGATCCTTTATGATGGATCCTTTATTGCCCAATCTATCCAAGGCTTCATTTTGTGCCAATAATTAAAAGTAAAACCAAACTCAGTATTGTTAAGGTTCTTAGGGATTAGGAGCTGTGCTTTGTGATGCAACAGTAAGGGCACAGTGTGAGACTGGATCAGTCAGGTCTATGACAGCAAAGACCACACCTTCATAGGCGTGGGACACTTAGCTTCCTCAGTCAAGTGGCATTGTATGATGGCAAATATAACGTTTAGCTAACTCAGGTTTTGGTCAGACTGCCCTCACCTCTTCCCGTTTACGTGAACATTCAGATTCACCATGAGACAACCTAACAAGTAGATGCTGTAAGTCAAAGTGCAGATGAACGCAGCAGGAGCTGCAGTAGGAGAATGAGTTGTGGTGACAGTCATACTGTTGTGATACTTTATCACCACGCTGAGAGAACTTTGTCACCGAAAGCCAAGTGATATGATGAAGGAACAAAGTACGGCAGAGATCACAGGAAACGCAAAGATCAAGACAAATTAGATCTGTGACACAACAACCTCCGCACGGGCCACAGGTGGGAAGTGTGCTGCATCTGTGTGACACATGGAGGAGGAATAATGAGGAGCTGAGCCTGTTCGCCAAGGAGGAGCACTGCCGAGAGTTTTAGCAGCGTGTGAATGATGTGAAAGAAGCTCATTGAGAAGCACAAGGTCACTGACAACCCCAGGGGAACCGCTATCTCCTCATGACAGCAGCCTCAGACAATACCATGCACGCACACAACACAAAAACACACTGCCCCAGAGAGCGCGAATATGAATGTGATACTAATGGCGGATGTATGTGTGTGTTGTCTAGATGTTAATGTGATGAGAAACGGTTGACAGGGGTGGTTGATATTTTATTGGCAGCGTGTTTCACAGACACCATTGTTCTGACGGTAGCCCCGTGGAAACAGGCATATATGACTAATGTTAATCACTGTGGATTATACGTATCACTTCATCTGGAGACGGTCCGATAGCTAAACAGCCTCATGACATGAAGTCGGTATACGGAGGAAGAGGTTTCCAGTTTCATGTGAGAAAGTCAAACAGATGTGGATTGAATCCCGTGGAGGTTTAAGACCCAGGAGAGATCGCCTCGGTCAGAGGAACAGAACAGAAAGTCTCTTTGCATCATGCACATTGCTCACAGCCGTTGAGCAGTAAAATGACCCGATGGGCTACACAGCAGCAGCATCTTCTGAGGAGTTGTTGTGTTTAAACCAAGCAAGATTCAAGTTGTAAATGGATGAACATGAATATTGGCCAATAATCAGTAATATCCTATATATAATATCCTTCATGTATACCAGAGGAAATCTTTTTTCTGTCTTCTGTCCATTAACATTATTACTCTCTCGGGGTGTGCGTTTGGTTCAGACTGACAGTCTTCTATGGTAATTTAATTGGGTAAGCGCACTAAAAATAATCATCCAATCAGTAGTGATTATGTCTGAAATCACCCACTCATTCACTACTCCCCACCCACCACCAGGACTTCTGTGTAAAGGATAGTGTGAGCTTATCTGCCAATTGAAAACACACAATTGCAATATATATCACTTGATTAGTGACCACTACCTTTCACACTGCATTGTGGGATACCATAAGTGCACTTTGAAGGATGTACTAAATCTGAATATACATATTGTATGAGCATCACAACTGAATACAAAGTGAGTGTCACAACAGCTCCAGTTAACCAGCTCAGTGTCTCTCCGTGACTGAAATCATTTCTACTTGACACAGTGTTATGGTTACAGCTGTGCATGTTGCTGTGAATTTTTAATTTTAATGTTAATTTGTTATCACCACCACTGGAATTTGTGGAATCCGTCCCAGTGTTAGCAAGTTAGACAAGGGAGTGAATTACAAAGTGAACAGCCTGACGCTTCCTCCCCAATGCTGAACGTTAGGAGAGTCCAGAGGGCTCAGGCTGCTGACAGTAGAGCTACTTATCCAGAGACATTCGTTGACATGAGGAAAAACCACTCAGCTGTCACCGCCTGATGGGCTAAACAGGTCTGTGACATGCTGCGGTCGGTGGTGCACCACAGTGGTGTCGGAAGCTCTAATCCTGTGTACATTTTTTTTTCACTAACGTTATGAGTCTAGATTGAAGAGGGGAGCAGGAGATAAAGGAGTTTGGTGCTTTGATGCTCAGTGTTGACACTGCAGATGTGGAGCACTGATGAACAACCATCATCATACAAGAAGTGATGCGGGGGCATGAGTTTGATGTAACATTCAGATGCAGAATCAACTTCAAATAGGAAGAAATTTCATTTCATTGCCTCATGTGGCTTTTTGCTTTGTTTATCGAAGCAGGTTTGTTGTGCTGTATTGTTTTATCTATCACTTAGGCAACATGCTCTTATAATAATGAAGCTAAAAGAGGGATTTTTCCTGCACGGTTACTGAGGGCCTGATCTACTAAAGGTTTGCTTGTACTAAAACGTGTGCAAACACGATGTTACCCGCAAAAAAATGTGCAAGCTGATCTGCCAACCCGGTGCACTGAGAATTGCGTCTCTCAAACGGGCAAAAAAGCATGCGTGATGTATTTAGCGCGTCGGCCTTGATGAATATGCAAATATGGGCGTTTCTGCCAGAACGTGCAAAATATGGGAGGAGAAGATGCAAATAGATTTATTTAGCACACGCAGCCTGATTTAACAAACCTGAAACAGATTGCGGTGGAAGTTTTTGCGTTTTTATTTAGTACGTTTGAAAGGCGAGTGTTATCTGACACAGCTTTTTTTCTTTTATTGATTTAATACCTGCCAGGGTAAAAGCTCTCATATCTCTGCATTTCCTCGCATCCCGGTCATTCCAGCAAACTAGTAGCAGTTTTTTTTTCATGTGTTTAAAGTCATTTAAGTGCCGTTACGCGCGCCACACGTCTCTCCTCTTATGCGCTCCTCTCCTTTCCTCTCCTCTGTGGCTGCCCAGCTGCGGGTCCGAGACGTCACCCAGTCTTCACCCCGTCTTTGATTCCTCTGGTCAGTGTGTCCTGACTCCCACCTGAGCTCTCTATTAATCCATCGGATCAAATTCTGAGTCCATCCAGCTCTCTGTCCACCGCGGAAACAATTACCACTCGCAAACCCTCATTTAAATACTGCGGACTGCGTGTGCTGTCATTTAGCGTGTTACTCTTAATAGATCACCTCCTTTTCATGTGCTAACCAGACACGCAACTTTTTGCCAGGAGCACGCAATTTAGCGCCCCTTATCTGCGATCTTAGTAGATCAGGCCCGTGTACATTTTTCAATTACACATTACATTATACATTTTTAGACTGTACAGTTTGAAGCTTTATGATAGGCTGTCACATAGGGAAGCTGTGGCCACTGGTAGATTCATCGTTTGATAATCAGAAGTACACTATAGGTAAAGCCTGAACCTCCCATGGAGCTGTGTGCAATCAGCTATAGCACAAGTGAGATTTCTGGTCTTTTGTAGTTATTTCTGGTCTGTAATAACAGTGGAGAAAAGAGACTGTCTCCAAAAATTAACAGATTTATATTTGTTTCCTGCCTCCTGCTTATGTTTATTTATCTGTTGCTGGGTTTCGGTGCTTTACAGGAAGATTTGTTAACATGCAAGCACAGGAAATGCACTTGCTGTCTAACGACTGTAATCAGTTACTGACTTATGTAGGCTTCTCTCTGGTTTGATACTGTATTTAGGAGTTTTAAAGGGATAGTTCAACATTTTGGCAAATTGGACCATTGCCATAATCCCTATAGTTTTAGGAGTAGGTTCGTTACCTTTAATTGTCGATGTAAGCTGTAGAACGGCAGAGCAGAGCTGCAAGCTAAATTCATGCAAAACCGTTGATGCATGTTCCCTCTGGGGGCAGTTTTTCGGCAAGCAGTCTCTGCATTTGCCTCAAAAACAACTCTTTCTCATAACATTCCGTAGTTATCTCATAGCGTGGTGAATGTGCAGATCACAACTTGTCCACGAGAGCATTTTGGAGTTGCTGGATTGTGTATTTGATGAGTTTGATGAGGGAAACCAAGAAATCCCATTAGCCTCTGTAGCGTAGCTCTGAGCAGCTCACGGCTCTGCTCCGCCATTCTAAAAATAGCTTGCACCGACAATTAAGGGTAACAGACCTACTCCAAAAACTATAGGGATTATGACAATGGTCTAATTTGCCAAAATGTTGAACCATCCCTTTAACTTAACAGTGTCCAGTAATAATAAGGGTTTTCTACAGGAACAGCGAGAGAGAGAGAGAGAGAGAGAGAGAGGACAAGTAGTTGCATGGATTTCAGAGTGTATTTCCAACAGGAGAGGCCTCATCTTATCCTCTCCTGCCGTATTTTCTCCTGGGGGGTTCAAAATGGCCTTTTGCCGCTGTCACTTCCTTTTAACACAGGACTTACTGTCCAGCTCTGGTGTGAAGTGACAGTATGATAGTGTAAGTGCTAGGAAAGAGTGGGTGTGAACAGTTCAATAAGAAGTCCTGGATTCTTCTCGTTTTAAAACGTGCTATTATAACAGAAGTACCCACTCTTCTTCTCAAGAGGGGACAAAACAAAGTGCTCAGCCTTTAACCATCAGAGCTCTGCCATCTCGATCCTCCTCCTCCAGGTGCTACTGTATGGTGTCCGATTATATGGTTTCTGCTTTACCTAAATGCAGTGAATTGCTCCATACTCTGCAGTGGACAGTGCAGGAAGTTGTCAGCATTTAGAGGATGTCAAGTTGTTGGTAATTTAACAACACAACAGACACAACACAAAAAACTGATGCTGATGTTTAGCTGAGCAGCTGCACATGCTCTCTCTTGGTATCTGTAGCTAAACTTTGGCATTAATTTGATATTGAAAGTGTGTTTTTCAAGTTATTTTTAGGTTGTTACATTTTTAATCAACTTGTCATGTGATCTACTCATTTTGTTTTCAGAGCTTATTCCTGATTTCTGAACAAATGAATAAGATGCAAGTTTTAGCTGCTGCACCACAGTGCATGGTGTCAGCAGCTATAATCCTGTGCTTTCATTGGTGAAAGACTGAGACAGATGGATTTAACAACAGCATCACAACAACATACAAAATCACACATGATCATTTAGCTTTTTACCATTGTTGCATGTATTAAAATAAAATTAAAAATGTATCATTGATTATGTATTATTTAGAAGACACAGCTGCAGCTCAAGTCAGACTGAAAGCTATTTGCTTTTCTACCTAATGAAGAGCTTTAGTGGGAAGAAATCACCTTGTCAGGATAAAGTCAAACATTTTATAATCTGCTCCCTCAGACCGTTTAGTCTGTCTGGAGGTTCAGTTGTTCTGACACTTTCACCCACACATAAAACCACATTGAAGTGAATTTGAGTGTGGGTCTTAGTTTAGTGACACTAACACATACTTCACACAGCCTTCCATCAGGTTCGAGGAGGGGAGGAGGGGAAAAAAACACAATTTCTCTTCCTTTTCTCGCTCTTCACACAACTACTCGTGTTACTTTTCAACTGCGAGCTGAGCCGCACTATCAGATCTATTTCCGTGCGTTGCCGAGACAGTGTGTTCACTGTTTGGTGTTTGGCAGGTGTAGTGTAAAATGGATTTACAGAGTACAGTGGATTTATCAGAGCTGAACAGCTGCCAGCTGCTGCAAGCGGCTCTGGTTAAAGCAGCGATGCTCAGTGAAAACAACAATAATGCGAGTTCAGGCCTCGCAACTATTTAAAACACACTTGAATGTAAAGCTGCAAAGATTGTTGTTGTGGTTTGGAAATGCTGGATGTGTTTACATACATAAACTCCAGCTTTGAGCTGCCAGCCCTGTTGTTGTACATGTATTGTCAGTTACTTTCACATCTGAAAGAAGACAATAACAGCAGCTATGGAGCAACATCACACAAGATAAACAGAAATTATATGAACAGGTAGCAGATCCAAGCGCGTACCTTTGGGTTTAACATTGGGAGGGGGTAACGATTAAAAAAAGGGAGCATGTGTGCCAGTGCAGGTGAAGACTGCCAATTTACTAACTCTGATAAAAGGCATCCCCACATAGTAACAGTAGGTACATGTATTTCATTTGTGCTTTTTTTTTTTATTGTTAATCAATTAACATGTCAAGTAACAAATTTATTCTGACAGGAGTACTAATGCTTATTAATCAATTAATTCACCATTCAGTCACCACTACTTGCCATTGTGTAGAGCTATTTCGTACCAGGCAGATGAACTAATGAGAACTGGTGATTTAGGCAGCTAAGCTATGACAAAGCTAACAGTTAGCCTGCTACACCCAGCTACACTTAAGGTTATTAAAGGTTACAGTATGTTGGGGGGGGGGTTATAACCCCCCTAATGCCCTCAACAGTTACGCCCTTGCAGATCTCATAATACAGAGACACATGTCCACATCTACTGTACAGGTGTGGGTCTGTGTGTGTGCTTATTGATCCATAGATTTCACAACCTTCTCATGCAGGTATTAGCACTTTCTGACATGTTTAATGTGACTGTTCAGTGTTTATTTGTGCCTCCGAGGTCCTCCTCCTGCGTCAGATGGGTTTATTTCTGTGCAGTTGTCATCTCAAGGCACAGATTGTGAGCTATCGTGTGTGTCTGCTCCCTTCAAAGGCCTGTGTGCAGCCTGATGTCAGTGTGACTTACTTCATCATTGGCTCAAATCAGCATCAAAGCCCCGGTAGACGATGCTGCTGCAGATGGCTGCTGTGTGCTCCGCTGCCTTGTTTGTCTGAGCGGCTCTGTCAAGTACTTGTTAATTAGCGAGAAGGGACGCCTGCATTTCCCAGCAGGGTGAGCGCTGCCCCGTGCAGCCTTCACTATTTAACCCCTCCCTTCTCCTCAAACAACAGATCAGTGAAATATGATGTTGCTCACTGTTGCACACTGTGCTGAGTACATCTCTCGCTCTCTGTTGTCACTCGCTCCCTCGTGCACACTCAAACTTTCTCAAAGCGCTCCTCGGTGTACATGCTTTGATGCTCTGATGTTCTCTCTCTGTTTTCCTAGAGAGAAAAATGATGTATTGTGTAGACTGCGTCTCAAATCCTATTACATTCGGAACTGAACTGTGGGGGTGTGCAGGGAAGTGATCAGTCTTTTTAAGAGCCACATTTATAAAGGATTGACGTGCACACAAACCATGCATATGCATGTACTTCCCACACAAAGACAGGAATGAATAAAAGACGAATGTGAGCTGAAAGCATACTGAGGACCAGATGTAAACATGGTAAATAATATGTCGCTCTTTTAAAATCTGTAATAATGATGATTAATTGCTTTTATGTAGGGATGCCCAGGTTGACTGAATGATTACAAGATCACCTGATTTTGATTAAAGCAGTAGATTGGCATTAATGCTTCTAGTTACCACTCACCTTAAGTGATGACTTGAGGTTGATACTCTGGTGTCTGCAGCCGAGAGGAGTCTTGTGCGGCCCCAGCGCTTTCTCTTTGTCCGTATTCACTGCACCTGCTCCATCTATAATTCATGGCAAAAATTATTGGTATTAGTTGTTGATTGGCTGATTGTATGAGCATTAAAAAAACAAGATTCCTATGTTTATGAGCTTGATAGTAATGTTTCTATCCAGGTTGGATCACTTTACTTTCTTTTCTTGTCTGTGTTCATGTTTTCCACTTAAAACTAGACAAGTTAATGAACATCCGCCACATTCAAGCCATTAACCATCAGTTCACAGAATGTTGATTGAGCCTGTCAGTGCCTGGTGAAGCTCTGTATTTCTCAGTATAGCCTACCGCTAAAGTGTTTTACATTCACCAGCAAGTTTATCAGAGAATTTGAGGTAAGGAGCTGTAGATGGAGACAGACCATGATCTACAGCAACTATGAGTGTGACACAGTAGTAGCAGAGCATTCAGCTAGGTGGATCTGTTTCCAGTCCAATGCTAAGCTTAGCTAACTGGCATCTGGGGTCAGCTGGGCAGGTACAGTACGAGAGCCGTGCCAATCTTATATTTTATTCCTGGCAAGAAAATATGGTGATTCTGGTTGAGATGCTTCTTCCTCGTTTGTCAAGTCATTGACAGGTCTGAAGAACAGTTGCATGTCAACTTACATTTATCACCTGGTTTCATAATCTTTATCTAATGACAATGTGGAGCTAATCATTGCAGTTCTTTGCTTGTGTTTTATTGAACTATTTATTTGTGACAGGTAAAATAAGAGGTGTATAAAAATGTTCTTCTTGGTCCAATAAGTGAACCAATCTTCAACGATATTTAAAGAAATAGTGTATTAAAGAGAGGGAATTAATCAGCACTGTGCTGTGGGAGGCAGCGATGCCCTATATTTCCAACAAAACAGGTTCAAACGTTTAAATGAGTTTTCAGGCAAATCTCTCTTGCTGTAGACTCTCTCTTGTCAGGTTTGAAAGAAACTGGACCCAAATGCACACCAACTCTAAGGCAACATCAAGCCACACATGAGGTAATTAGAGCAAGGAGCACACATGAGACAGGACACTGAACTTAAAAATAAAACAGAAAATGGGACAGACCATGACATGTCCTAGAGTGCTAACAGGAGGTGAAATTTTCGCACCATGATTATTGTTTTCAAAATATTCCGCACTAATAATATTGTGATAAATGATAAATAAAAAATACATGAATAAATAATCCTGTCAGTCAAATTCATCTTCAGCTTTTGTGTTTTATCTCTTTTTTTTGGCTCAAATATGAGTCAAAGTTTACAGTTTGTGACAATAACTGTAAAGGCATATAAAGAACATATTAATACTAATAACAATAACAACAATTCAGGTCTTTTGACAAAGGTTTATGAGGTGCTTTCACCTGTTCCAGTCTGAAGAAGTAGGCCGACACAGAAGCTGACCTCTGTACTGAAGTGGAGAAGAATATGTTTTAGCCAGGCTTTGTTTTGAATAAACATATTCTACACTTGTGTTAAACAACGTTTGGACTTGACACATTTTGTAGTGAAACTGAGTGGAGAGCTGCTGTGGTGCAGCTGGTGAAATCAAAAGCCTCTTCTAAAGTAACCATGATTATCTCTGGTGGCCGTGTTGCAGCCAGTGCATGATGCAGCCTCTGCTGATGGAGAATCATGGCGTTAATCTTCACAAACAGACGTTGTTCTCCTTTGATCAGAAGAAGCTGACCTTGGCAAAACTGGACAATGTCATTCGTTGATTCAGGACTTGGAAGTCTGCTAATCTTCCTGCTCCCACTGCTCCTTGTTTGAGTTTCAACTGAACTCATAACACTCGACTACAGCTGGTTGGACTTGGCATTCCAGACCTCGCTCTTGCATTATTAATCACACAACAGCCTGCTAATTTTGTTTCAGTTGATCTCTAAATTGACAATCAATACACAGCGTTGCTGAAAATGAATGCTGATGGAGCTCATTATTTATATAGCAGCTGTGATAAAGCATTCCTTCCAACTAGATTAAAAACACACTGCCTTCCAATCAAGCTAAATAACAAGCTTAATCAATATATTCTGTCACAAGTTCAAAGTAATTCCCTTATAAATGGTGACATAAAAACTTGCGCCATTTGTTCAAGTACGAACAACACAGCAGTGACGGTAATGAACATTAATTTACGAGCACATTAAAAAGCTGCTGTATGTCTAGAGTGAGTCAGAGAGCAGAGAAAGGTCTTCCTACCTCACACAGGCCCCAGATCTCCTCAGTTGAGTTAATTTGTGTAAAATGCACAAAGGCGACAAAAGCTCATGCAAATCCAGTCAGGCATCTGCTGCATGTTTGAGCAAACTATTGAGAAATATGTTGTCACTCAGTGAGGACATTGGTCAAGCTATTTTGGCACTTAGCTGACATCCGTCCTGAACTCTGACCCCTCTTTTTTAGAGCTGCATATTAGTTCACACAGAGCCATGGACAGACACGCGGTAGAATAGGAGATGATGAAAGCCTACACACACACAAATAAATTATGTTCAATGGCAAAACAAAATGCATCAGTGTTTCTTTTATTAGGGTAACTGCATACAATATTGAACACTGACTCATTTGTTAGGTTACTTGGCCAATGACACCAATGAAGAAAATGAGAAAATTCAGGTCCTTGATTAAAAGTAGACAATATGTTAAGATAATGTAAAAATAATAACATCTAAATGTCATGGTTCAAAGTTTCACCAGTGCAGTTTTTGTAAATGTTGCTATTGCTACATAGCTAATGTTAGCAGCTGTTTACTCATCAGTTTAAAGGAAACATTGAGAGTTTAGCATCAAACTTAATTTCTTTACTCACCTGTCTGCAGAGGTGGAAAGAAACATCACAGTTATCACTTTTATCTCTCTATCACATCTTTCCCTCTACAGACGTTAGCATGCTAACCAGCCACGGCCCATGTCGTCAGCCTCCAATCTTCCCTGAAGACACAGTGCTGCTGAGAGGATGTATTATAACCTCCTGTCTTATAAAGACAATAAACTTATTGTCCACAATCACCCCCACCCGCTCAAACCGTGCGTGTGCCTGACATTTTAATGTTTTTTATTCAAGAACACTGCACCATGTGAACTGGTCATATGGTTTATCAGTTAATATCAAAATTATACTTGACTACAGTAGCCTACCATAGTAAACTGTATATGAAGGGTTTGCAGGGCCCCCCATGTCACTTAAACTCCCCCAACAAAAAGGGCATAAAGCCTGTAGACACTGTATGCAGCATAATCCTCTGTTTACTTGGTCCACGGCTGAGCTGTCATGTCAAGGTGTCTTTCATAGCACAGAACCGGAGCTTTCAAAGTCATCACAGCTTTAATCATCCATGTTGCGTTTGTGTGACGCTGAATAAAGCTCATTTTTGAGCTAAGACGCTATAAGCTTACCATACCCCTCAGTGGGATGCTTCCCTCCTGCTGAGGGAAATCAAAGAGCTGCTGCAGCCTACACATTATGAACACACACACAGAGTCACCCACATTCTCCAAAGGAAACATATGATTTTACCAAATGGGCATCCATTGATCCGCCCACAAAGTAGCCAGCAGGACATGGCATGCTGGCAGCCCGGAGCATGAACATGCAGCATGCACTGATGCTGATAGAGAAGACACACATGAGGAGCAATTATGCAGAGCATTGTCTCTCTGTCCTCCCACTCTCGCTGCAGATTGAGCTATGTCTTACTCTGTCTGACAGCACTGCTCAATTCATATTTATTCAACATGGGTTATGGTGTGGTATGGCTACACACACGCGCACACATACAGAGAGAGAGAGAGAGAAATCTGATAATATGCCTGCATGTCTTCTAGCAATTGCTGCTGGCAGCGAGCTAAATCCACACACAGCAGCATTGCTCCAGGTAAAAAGACAAAGAGGCTCTGCTTAAGTAACAGCACTCCTCTGTCTAACACTCTCTTTGTGCCATGTTCGATTCTGCCCTTCCCCTCTCCCTCTGCCCTTCATACAGTATCTCTCTCCCCCCCTTGGGAGCAGAGTGAGAACGGAGGCATGGATCGGCGATGTTGAATATAATGGCTCACGCACTGCATGAAAAAGGATTACCCTTACTGAAGGTCAATGTATGGGGCTAATTGCACTTTAAAGAAGCTTAAAGGAACAAGCATGTTGGCACATCAAATTGCATATGTCACACATTACCAATGTCCATTTTCTCACACGTTCCACACATTCATGAACTCTTCCACCTTCAAGTTATTTCATCGTGATACCAGACTCTAACCTTAGAGGCATAAACCTTGTTTTGTATAGAAAATCAATTAAAGTAGATATTTAGCCCTTTCTTTATGTCCGGTTTCTTATATCTTAGATACATTATCTGGTTGTGAGCCTTGCAAAAGTCTAATACTGTTTCCTTTCTAAACCTTAGGTGGAAATGAAAACGTGTAGTTTAAATGTTTCTTTAGCAGTGGGTTGCATCTTCAAAGGTATGTCTGAGATCCTGCAGATGTCCGCTGTCTGTAATGATAAAATGTAAATAGCCACAGCTTGAAACTAGCTTTCAGGCAGTCAGGATTGCTCTGCTTGTCCTCTCTGCTGTGTGAGCTATGATGAGATGGATCAGTGACTGGTGCCGTACGAGGAAATACTGGATGTTAATGTTGGTTTTGCCCCGAGCAAAAGTGTAATTGTTCCAAGTAGACATCTGTGTGATCACCCCAAAATGCCTTTGAATATTAAACCTCCTGCTGGACAACACGTTTGCTCACAGGCTAATGCTATGTGACCCAATTACAGAGCAGCCTAACGAGCACTGATGTCACAAATGCAGCCAGTGATGAAGGACAATGTCAGATCCGCCTACAGTACAACAATTCTTGCAGGGGGGGCTCTTGGATTGAGGAGTTAGCTGCAGGTTTTTAGAATAAGGCTGGTGGTTCAGGTCCAGCAGTTTAAAATGATGCCTTTTAGCCACTCAGGGGCAGTAGACATACAGCTTCTCTTTTGCATAAATTCATAATGAGCCAAATGTGCACATGCTCTGACTTTTGTGTACCTCAGTACATGTATGTCCAATAAAATGCATGAATCCTCCACGGGAAAGTTGGATTCTGCCTGTTACAGTTAAAACTATAGAAAAAGGCAATTACATTATACATTAAATTAATGTTGCTGATACCAACTGTAATGTAAATTGGTGAAATGAAAATCATAAAGATTAAAACTTGACTGTCTTCCCTGTCTCAATCAAGTTTCAAGGCTCTGTAAGTTTTCAGTCAACGTGAACTGAATCTAATGGCAGACTGCAAAGTAGAAAATCAATCTGAAAGCACATAGTTCACTTCTAGCATGGTGCTCAGGACATTATGTGGGTTTTCCCACCAGGTTAGAATGATGAACCAACTGAGGTTTTATTTTAAAAAGATCAGTAATAAATCCTTCTAATAGACTGATAAACTGCTTTGTAAAATACTTTTAAATGGCTTGGTAGCAATTCTGTTGCCCATACCACAGTTTCTCCTACTCATGTGATAATCGCCCAAAATATGTTTTCTTTTTTCTTATGAATTGTTGTAAATACTACCTTATTCAATCAAGCACCAGCTGGCGAGAAAAGTTTTAAGGGAAAGAGGGAAAACTATTTTTGGCAAAAGCAAAGAATGTCTGGCCTCTGCAGATGCACTTTCTTTAAATAGCTGTCTGCATCTGTGTTCCTCAGATCACCTCATATTTTTACCTCACTCTGACTTCCCTCACTTCATCTGCTTTGCTGTGTGTTTTAAATGGAAAACAAATGAATATCAAGCATGATATTAGAGCATTTACGCCATTGCTCCGACACGCAGGCTCTTAACCTCTAGAAACCTGAGATTCATTTGAGAAAGTCGTTTCACTCTTTGTCCCTGAGCTCATTAAAATATACAAATAGATGGCAACAGGCCTGTGACCCATTTTTTGTATCCAGACTTGGTTTAAACACTGATCTACAGAGACACAGGGCATTGCAGAGCAGTTATGCAGCCAAAGGTTGAATTAGGTTAATTAAATGTAGGAAGAAAGTGAAAACTATATTAACCCAGTCACTTTACGAATGCAAATCGCCTCCACAGACATTATATTACTTTCCAAAAACACTTGGCCCGCTCCGACTGTCAGTAATGACCGAGATAATCGACTTTTGACACGACTGGTCACAACATCAGGATCACAGCAAGGACAATGACTTCCTGTGTCTACTGGGAATTTTACATCCGAGTCCTCCAGGGTGTAGTGCTGCATCCTCTCCTGTATTTATTCTAGAGCATATAACATGAAAACAGCACTTATGTTATCATAATTATGCAGATGACACACTGCTATACCAATCCTTGTCCCCTAGCGACTGGTTAAAACTCACGCTGGGTGGATTTCCTACAACTTTTTGTGGCTCAACATTAATGTTAAACTCTGTCTGTCCCTGGAAATTGATTCTTGATTCTGACCTTAACTTCTGCCCCTTTGCTTTCTCTCATGGTAAAAATATATCCAGAGCGAGACGCTCCTTATCTCACACTGATGCAGAAACTTAAATCATTTGTCCGTTTGTTTTACTTGTCTCCTAACCTTGATTTGTAGACGGTGCATCCTGGTATAAACATTCAGCCATATGTCGTACAACAACACTGGCAGCATGGCCACACTAGACAAGCTTTATCACTCAGCTGGAGTGTGCTCTGATTGCACATTCAGCATCTGAAGGAGTGGGCAATGTTTCCATAAATGTTGATTTATGGGGCCCATGCTGACCATATCTGCGGTGCCCCCCCCCCCCTCATAACTGGGTCACCTGATGACAGAGTAATGGGTCTGTGGGACAGACAGGCTCATAAATTATGCAGAGGAAGCAAGGGACAAAAAAGACAAAGACAGAGGTGGATGTATGGCTGTGATGAGCGCTTGTGAGAGAGAAGAGAGCAAAGTATCTGAATCAGGGAACCATGTTCTTTGTTGGTCTGTAACGAGTCTAAAAACGACGGCTTTGTTATCTGCGAATAAACCAAACAACAAAATCAGGGCAGAGGTTTTGTGTCCCAGTGGTGCCCATCCATCATGTTGCAAAGCTGATTCACCGTCGCGAGTTGACAGCTCATTGTGTGCTGTAGGCCCCCTACAAGTCTTGGCTCTTTTTTTCCAGCCTGTCAGTCTGCGTCCTCCTCGAACCGCTTTAAGCCGCATGATGGACATCAGCAACCTGGGAGTTTAAGCCAGGACACAGCAGGAACGGGGCGGGGGAGCGTTTCAGGTTAGCGTTCGATGCAAAACAGGATGATCCGTCAGTGTAATTGTGTGAGGAACCGTCAGCTCTCTCAACCCTCACAAGACCACATCAGAGCAAAGCAGGGTGGAGGAGAGAGGTGGTAATTGAGCTGATGCCTGAGTAGCACCGTCGTGGGCAGAACCACTTCCACAAGTTCTAATTAAATTAGAAGTTGTTTCTAAGGCTTATTGAGCGAAGTTAGAGTGAACAGCTCTGTACACTGTCCCTACAAACTAAACAAGAACACATATATCCCAGAGGAATAAAACTCAGTTTGATATTGCTACTGTTTGATATGAACATTCAGACTTCCTTAATACCATTGATGTCGGTCCATAACTTTGCCTCCCCATTTCCTGTCTCTCTCAAATCAGACAAAGGCATGAAAGGCCAAAAAAATATACTTGAAAAAAAAAAAAAATCTAATGTTGTTTTCAATACAAAGCCAACACAAGCACTGCACAAACATTCAATATCCCGGAGCCCTATTATTCATAATCATCCAATTATTATAATTAATTTATAATTGTCGTTTATGCAGCTTTTGTGGGAAGTAATCACAGCAGCTGCAAAGAGCTACATTCAGTTGGATGTAGCAGTGATTCATGCCTGCTGCGCTCCATGTTCATGCTCATGTTCCATGTTGTCTGCAACCCGATGGCAGCCTGGAGCCCTAATCCACATCCTCCCAGTGAAAACTGATAATGCTCATTTAAATGGGCCGATAACACTCGAGCCAGGTGTGTAGACCTACTATACTAATGGCAACCCTGTGTATCTCCTGCACCTGTGTTAGCCATGACGGTTCAATGCCCCGCAGCTGAAGAAAACACACGCAAATAAACAAAACACAAACACGTTAAAAAAAGAAAAACAACAACTTCAGCACCTTTACTGCACAAGACAAGTCCAGGCGACACAAAAAAGTAATGAACTTGACTATAACACTTTTGTTGGTCGATGCGTTGTCCCTTTTGAATAGGGTTCCCCAATTCCAGTCCTCGAGGGCCACTGCCAACACACCTGATTCAAATGAGTGGCTCGTCATCAAGCTCTAGTCTGATAACGAGCCACTCATTTGAATCAGGTGTGTTGTAGCAGGAAACTTCTAAAACATGCAAGGCAGTGGCCCTCGAGGACCGGAATTGGGGAACCCTACTTTTGAAGGTAAAAGCACTGAGTGTGAAGGGTTGTTGTATAATGAGCTCTCAGGGCTGCTGTACATGACCTCCACAGTTTCAACATATTCAATTATGTGCAGTAAACACAATCCAAAGTTCTCTAGGCGTGCAGGACAAGTCTGCTCTGTTCTGCCCCCTACTGCACACACGTGGTGTTACTGTATGAACGCAGGCGATGGGAAACAAACTGCTAGTCTACATGCACATGACCAGGATAGCAAATATATTAAGAGGCTTGGTAAGTCGCTTAACGAGCGCTGTGAAAGTGCAATGTAAGATTTATGGCCAGAAAAGGAAGTGGAAGTCTTGTAATGACTGTGAAAAAAAATCCACTGGGAATAAAACACTGATAAGAGCCTGACTGAATCTGCGTCCACTCTCACCTCCTTACCACCCTGTTACTCACTGTACTTGACATTTTAGCCTCAGAACCGCATTATGCACTTGAGTGTGCTTGGCCAGCTATAACTAATCGTCATTACACATTTAAGAGCTGTGGGCAATTCAGGTCTGATAGCTCCAATCTTGCGTCATTTTCAGTAAAGCTGCCCGCTCAGAGGATTTCACGGCGACCTGCATACCTCCGTCCCTCCTCCTCCTCCTCCTCCCCGTCACCAGCACTTTGAACCGTGCATGTAAAGCCCTGACACTGCAGGAGCATTTTTTAAAAAGATCCTGTCCAGATGGAGCATGAAGAACTATTCCCTTCATCTCACTCCTTCTACCCACCCATCCTCTCACCGTCCTCCGCCCCCACCGCTGCGTGTCCTACCTAATGAGGCGCTCCACTTCAGCATGTGGGTGTCTTATAGCGAGTCTCGGCAGCCTTGGGCGCCAATCTGGATGGTTGTATCACTGTCAGACCCTCAGCGTGCTGCAGATTTCCCTCTGTGTGTCTCTGCTCTGAAGCCTGCACACAGCTTCAACATGCAGGAACATACAACAACAAATACAGCCAAATGCATCGGCACACACCTCCGCTGTCTAGACTACTGCTCCTGTAGAAAATTAACTTGATCTCCTCACATTATATTCCCATTTATGCACATTTTTTTGTACATGCCATGATTAAACAATGATACTTTCTCTCTTTCTGTCTGAGCCGACAACAAATGATAATGAGTATTTAGCAAGACTTTGGTAATAAAGAAAGGCTGATCCTGTGAGCCAGAGACCACAGGTGTGAAATCTAAAATGAATGATGAATGAACTCACCGCCACACTGTCATGCTCCTAAATAGAATTGACCCATCACGTTTAATGTGATTAGTCACATTTGTTCTCTTCTCTCTGTCCTCTGTAAGTCCAAATTTCTGCCTGTCTGTTGCCATTCAGCTGTGAGTTTATTACAAGAACTAATGCTAATCTAATGTAATATAACAGCACTGCAGGAAACCACGAGGATCCTGATGTTGAGTTTCTGCTGGAGCAACTATTCAAGCTGTAGTAGTTGGTGTCGATCTTGTTCAGGCGGTAACATTATAGCTACACTGGTGCATAAAATAACAGCCACGGAGAAGATGTATTTTCTGTGTTAGATTGTAACGTCACAAGACACTGTGAAAACTACTATGAAATAAAAACATAAAGATTCAGAAGACCATCACTCTTACGTGTCCATTGGTAAACATGCCCAAACAGCTAGTGTCCACATCACATTGTCCAAACATTCAACTCGAATATAAACAAACCAGATAATAACCATGTGTTTCAATTGAACTGTAAACACAAAGCATCATGTTGGAGCTAAATGTCTTTCCACTGCGCTGACCCACAATGCCGTGGTCACAATGGGAGCTAACCTGTTCCCAAAAAAGGGTCCTATCCCCGCTGTTGCTGGTCGATGGACTCTCTCTTCTTATCTGGACTCTCTATCTATCTGAGAGTCCTAACCCGTATCTCCACCTGGTCTTTTTACTAAACTTAACCAACTCCTTTCTTCATTGCCTAAACCCAAACAATGGGACAATTCCACTCCTCACTCCAAGTCACAACTCAACCTCTCACTCAAAAATAGGCAAAAATCTGAAAAGTCACAACTCCACTTCCAGTATGGGACCAAAAATTGTACATTCTCCGGGTCCGGAGCGGGGGACATACAACGGCGGACAACCCTTTTTCTAAAAAAGTGTCCTATGTTCCCCGGTCACATAACACAGCAGGGAACATAGGGATGACCCCGTCACAACCCTGTAATCTAACTGACCATGTGGGCATGTGACTCATCTACAGTCATACATAGTCTTACATAAAGGGCTTTTAATATTTATATATTTGTAAATTTTATGCTAGTATATTTTGCACAACCCTTTGTCTGTTGTGCACTTTTGATTTCTTATTCATTGCATTAAAAAAAAAAATTCTGACAGAAAAACAAAGCCTGTCTCTGAGAGAGTTGCAGCGTCGCCCTCTCCTTCAGCCCTGTGTCTCTACCTTGCAACAGCATTTACAACAATCTAAACACTGGCTTTAACTTTTTGCTGATTTCAGGGTATTTTCGTGGTCATTTTGTCTGAAAATTGTCACACTGTGAAAAAGAAATTCCTCTCTGCAGACACTTCTGTCTTGTAGCGCCACATCTTTTTTCCGTCAGCTCCTTCCATTGCTGTCGGTGCATAATTTAATATGTCTTTGTCCCAGTGTGCTGCCAAACCTTGACTGAAATTTCGAAAGGGATCCTTTGTGTGGAGCATCTCAACGTCTCCGCTCCTAATAATCCCAGCCACAACAGACGGATTATTGCTCAGACATCTGAGGAGAAAGCAGTCGAACAAGTGACAGCAGCAGGTAGAGCACAAACCCAGAGCTGTGGAGAGAGTGAGCCGGGGACAAGCTGGTGGCAGCAGTGATGAGGATGATGACAGTGATGCTGATAGGTGGTGGTGGTGGTGGTGGTGGTGGTGTGTCTGGACTGCATCCACCACGTTTAATAAAAGATACCAGACTAAATGGGCTTTTGTGTCCCGCAGCAATCTGTCTCCTTAACAGTTGGGTCAAATTAACAATGTCTGCTGCCATGGACCGAGGTCTTTGTTGTTAGTTCAGTGTCCACTGGTGGGGTTGCATTGTAAGTCACCCGTGAATGACTTGTTGTTTTCTGTGTGGTCTGGACTGCATATAAAACAGCTACTCTGGATGCAGACTGTGGTTTTATTTGCACCACCAGGCTTGAATTGCTCATTTGGCATTTTTGTAATATTTTCTATCTTTGGCAAGATTTCTCTCCATATACAATAAATTAAGTTTCTATGTCTGCATACATATCACATTATTAACTCTGTTTTTGTAAATAGAGGAGATAGTTTGTAACATTTTAGTCAGAAAGTTTACAAAATAAGTCATCAGCTATGAGTCATGAATAAAACTATGAATAAATCGCCTTACCTTTCACTGTGCGTGTGGTAGAGTTCACAGCAGTTAAATATAAAAATCTCTATTTTAGCAAATGAATTGTCTTACAAACAGACTGCATGAGTTCAGGCCGTGGCCACAGATGTTGCTCTGTCCTTTGTGGCTCCCAGGCCTTTCATAATGACTTTCAGGAGAACAAAGTAAGCAAGATCACGTCTTGAGGAGCCGTGGGAGTGACTTCACCCATGGTGTGCACGTGTGCATGTGTGTGTAAGTGGGGCAGACCAGAGCGTGGTGCTGCACACTCCTGCAATTAAATGACCAGTGTGTAGGATTTAGTGGCATCTAGCAGTTAAGTCACAGATTGCAACCAACACCCCTCCCCTCACTGCTCCTTTTCCAAGCATATAGGAGAACCTTTTTTCATGCATCTTGAAGGAAATGCATAAAGAAGTCCCAGTGTTTGGTTTGTCTGTTTCGGGCTACTGCAGAAACATTACAGGCTCCGTGGCCTTCTGTAGATATTAGACTCATTCTAAACTAATGGAAACACAATTTATAGTTTATGAATATTACATCCCACTTCAGCCAGTTAACTGCCCCTCAAACACTCTGGTCCAGGAACTGAAAACATCTTGAAATAAGACCTGGTCGACTATTTGGGGGGTCGTGATGGAAGCCAATAAATACCACACCACATACCAGGCTTCTCACTAACCCATAGCTTCAGGATAAGACTGCTCTCTGATCCATACCTGTCAATCATTTAAAGAATGGCTACTCTCTATATGATGGTATATTATCATAGAAATGTACTCAGTGTTTCAAAACCTGAAGTCTTTAGTAGCTTGTTGAGCTGTTAGATCATTTTAAATTCTGTGTATACTGTGGTTGTTATGATGCATTATTCTAAACTTTTGAAAAATTCATAGGCAGTGTTGAAAAGTCTTGTTCTTGACTGTAACAGAAAAAATGTGTGTAAACATACTGTAGGAGAATTAAAATGGCAACATTCCCCATGAAAAATAACATCATGAAATAAAAAAAGCCAACTTAAGTAAATTTACTTTTTTTTTCAACACTACCAGCTGCTCAGTTCCTTTTGGGCAGGTATATCTACAATATATTATGTTTATGGTTACCACATTGAAAACAGTTAGCTACCGTGGCCAAAAATAAACCCTGTGAGAGACTGAATGAGAAAAAAATCTGTTGTTGTAAAACTATTTATTTCAGCTGCTTTAATGTTTCTAATAATAGGTCTTAGTCAAAGAAAGCCAATGTCGTCTTCAGTCTAATATGTAACATGTAACAAATTTGATTTATTCTCATGCAGGTTTACTACCTGTCACTAACATTACTTTGCAATGTCATCCATCGAAATGAGCCCCCCTGTCGCCCCCCTCAGCCTGGAGTCGCCTCCATTTACATCTCATTACGGGAAGATTGCTGCTCTACCTCCATGTTCCCTGCTTCGGGACCCCATCTGGTGTGTTCACAATAACATGCATCATTTCCCTCTGTGCCTGAGGGGTTTATAGCAAGCCTACATGAACAAGGGACCACTCCTCTGGATCCTGTGTAAAAGGGCTGGGAGGGGAGGGGGGGTGATAATAGCCAACTGCAGCTCAGGAAATCAAATCACATGAGATGGAATTTATTTTCCAATCACCATGAAAGAGGGGAACACCTGCTGTAGGCCCCCCTTGATATTTGCAGAACCTTGCCCGCATGCTGTTATGTTGATGGTCTGTCTGTAATGGTATTTTTTTTTCAGACGGCGAGTAAATTCCTTATGACTAGCACAAAGCGACACAGCTCCACGGTAAAATACGGAGCAGAGGCAGGAGACAAAGCAAATTCCTGAGGAGAGATTGGTTTCTTCTATTAAATAAGACTCCTGAGGAAGGCGGCACTACACATATTCTGTGTCAACCCTTGAGCTGCTGAGAAAAGTCAGATATCTTATGTGTGATGCTGACTCAGTCCATTTATTGCCTGTAGATACTTTCACGAATGAGCTAACAGCTGCTGCTGTCATTAGTGCTCAGTATCTGTCACTTTGTTGTTTTTTTGTCTGCTTTTTAGGGTACGTATTCAAATATTTTAAAAGGTTACAGGGTTGTGAAAGTGCTGTATACACAACAATAGATGATCTTAGATAGATGTGATGTTTTAGAGATGATCTGGTTTAAAAATAGTCAAACTCAGAGTTTTTGTTGGGTGTTTGTGGCAGAATTAGCACAGGATCTGGTAAGAGGTACAGACAAAGGAGAAAGGAAAGTGTAGGAATGTGGTCCTTTGTTGTCGAGCTGATTAATGAACTGCCCCTGTAGACCACAGCTGGAGCCTTTGGTGTAATGATACAGGGCACATATATGTGTGTGTGTGTGTGTGTGTGTGTGTGTTGGGGGGTTGGTATTTGGAGAGCTGTGCAGGAATTATGTGTGGTGGTAATAGGGGGTTAATTTGTCTATCTTGGAAGATGTGTTTATATGACGGGCTTGAAATTAGATATTAGAGCTGTGTGCTCATGCAGCCTGGAGCAGTCATGTATGAAGTGGGTGTGACTGGGTGGGCCCACTTTAGAGGAGGCTTTTCTAATGTCTTTTTTATTATTTGAAGCATTAATCTCATCAGAGGATGGATGGATACTACAGGTATGTTCAGTTATCAGAGAATCTAGCTGGAAAATGCAGCACAAAGAGTGGAAACTATATTGATCCCAAACTGGGAAATTACAGGAAAAAAATCCACCTTTGCACAGATTCACCAAATTGGGAAACAACAAAAGCTAACAACACAATCTCTGAGGCTAAAGCCAAAACAGAAGTAACAAAGAGCTGCAGTTCATCAAACCACCTCTAGAGTGCGGCTCCAACAGTGAGTCATTCCTCATCGACTGTCATGTTCTAACACGTTTACAGACAGGTACAAAAACAGTTTTAGTCTCTACAGTTAATTTCCTCCTTGATGACAATTGTATGGGGATGAAGCCTACTGTAGATTGCCCATTTAAATTCGATTGGTTGTGGGTGTGGCCACTTTGAGTGACAGATGGATGACATGATTGCCACAAACGGGCATGACGTCACGACTACATCCCTCTTTGTTAGTTAGCTTGCAGTATATGTATTCGATATACAATGTTTACTGAATGCATGGTTGAAACAACTAAAACCATTACAGGTTTATACAATTAGCCATAGTAACAACATCCAGTTTAAAATATACTCAAATTACACATTTGATGAGGGTGCAGCTGATCGAGCACTTTCATAAACACATTTTAGAGCTTTTTTTTTATCCTGAGTACACTTACTGTATGCCTGTGGCTCTTGTCTCAACTGCAGAGTCATCACATTGGACCAAACGTCTTGCATGACCGCCCATCAGATGTTTACACTGAATTGATGGTGTGAATTATTTAAATGTGGCATGTAGAGCACCAGGATGCAGTAAAGGTAAAGGGAGGCATCCAGCTGTACCAAGGGTCCTGTGGATGCTTGTGTTCATGCATGGATGCGGCGCACACATACCCTATACAAGCATTAGTGGTTGTACAGTATGGTTCTGCAATGTGCATGATTGAGTAAATGTGTTAATGCATACATACAACTTACGTCTCAATGGCTAAATGTGATTTTCTGTGCATGCTCGTGTGGGCAAAGGCAAGGCTTCTCTGGTGACAACAAAGTCACAGAGCAAGCACAGCTCAGCGACATCTCCTCCAGATCTGAACCTCCTTCCTTTTTGCCCTCTGTCTCTCTTCCTTTGCCCCACCGTCTCCTTCCCTTCCACCCCTCACTCTCCGTTTTCTCAAGAGTTTGGAGGGTTTCCATCGTCGGCTCAAGCGTGGCGCGAGCAGTCAGAGAGGGGGGATGGACAAAGAGACGGAGCAGGCTATATGGCCGGGAGGAGAGTAGACCCATGGGACAGGCATCCACCGTGCTGTAAACCATAACGGCCCCATAACAGTCAGATTTCTCATTTCCACGATGCTCGGGCCATTTCTCATCTACCTTCATGACAATCCCATTGAGACCCATACATGCCAGGACAGCATACTCAGCAATGGAGGAGGGGAGAAGGGAGGTGGAGAAATGTTGGAATTACAGAGAATGGGGATGGGCTTTGTTGATGATTATTTAGAGGAAGAGCCAAAAAAAAATCCTCAATCACTGGCTGTGATTCCTCATTGGATGTGAATTAGGGAGGTTAATGTGACTCTATGTAGGTTTTTGGCATTTTTTATTATTTCTTGAAACTTCTGACCTTGTCACCCGTTTCATCACTTCTACAGTTATTATTCTTTGCCTCATTCTTGATGTATTATCATCCGTAAAATATAGGTCAGAGGCTTTGTGCACATAAAAGGGCCAGTGGCTGTTAATGTGTCTGAGGTAATGCTATATTAATGAAGAGTGGGCAAGACTGGAGCCACCTGCAGCTTGGCTAACAGAAAATCCTGAGGCTAACCTCTTGATTCATTTAACACCAGTGGGTGACTCTGAGCTGCAGGACTCCACTCTCCCTCTTGTTAATGGGTGCAGCATAAAAGAAGGTAACACAATTTACTGGTGATCAAATTCAAATTCCTTGTCCTTTTTCTTCTTTACCAATTTGATCAGATCTGACTAAATATGGTTCATTTTGCTTTAAATTATCAAGCTTTATTATTCATGTTTGATGTGGTTTCTCTGACCGACTGAAATTTTGAAATAAGCTCTAATTTCATTGGTTGTTATCCACCAGGCCAGTTAATGTGCATACATCTGCAATTATTGAACTCTTCTAATGTTATGTACATAATCTGATTAAAAAAACAAACAAACAAGATCAAGGGTGTACAACACGCAGTGGCTCTGTAATGCTACAGATTGCACCACTGAGCTAATGCTAATTTCAACATGTTTTCATGCTGATATGACAATATCTAAACAAAGACGGGCCTGGTGCAAAACATCAATATGTTAGCATATATTGATGTTTTTCACCAGGCCTGTCTTGGTTTAGATTGTTAGCATGCTAATTTATGCACATGAAGAGAATACAGGGGTTGGTGTGAGTGCCATTCATTTTGCAAGTATTTTTTTGCAGACAAATGTGAATTCAGACCTGATGACAGTGCACAGTGAAAAGTGATGGGATCATGGGGACATGAATGTAGTGGATATGTATTTTATGGCAGTCCAATTTGCTGAGACCTCAAAATCAAGAATGGCATCCTCATACTTTTCCAGCTGTGGAGAGAAAATTCAGGACTAGTTCAGGAGAAAGTTATTACGATTCATCCTCTGGGAACCACGAATGTCTCTGTAGTCTTTTGTCAATTTGTCCTGAAGACGTTGACTTGGACCGACCGACCAACTGACATCACCCTCCCTCAGACCCACATCTCAAAAAGCTTCTATCCAGTAAAAATCCACTGGCTCGTCCCTGCAGAGAGAAGGAATGCGTCAGAGTCGGTATTGTTGTTAATAGCGGGGTGTGCCCGCAGCAGTTTCTCAGTGAAAGTCGAGTATTATTTTAATAGCTAATTCTGTCTCCTTTATATCTCGTCATGACCCGATTGCAGGAAATGTTATGACAGACTGTCACAATGTTTTTACAGCTCTCAGCTACATCTTCCCCCTGCGTAACTCCGAACTTTCATTCACCTCTCACACTCTGACACAGCCATATGTGTGAGGTCGAGCACACGCGGGCACACATGCACTTCCTGTCCAGCCCGCTCTGCTTCTCTTCCTCTTTCTCTCCCTGTCTCCACTACCAGCTCTGACCTGTGATGCTACATTTGCTCCAGGAACGCCGGATCAATAGCCACGTATCATTAACCTACATCCCAGAGTGTGCTGAGCTGCAGGCAGGCAGCTGAGCAACCGTACACATGTGCAGCCCTCCTTCCCTCCCCACCATCTTCTTAGTCTGCAGCATCCCTCCATCCCTCTTCTCTCTTAATGTTTGGGTCAGGTTCATGTCCTCTATGCCCAATCAGGAAGAGGAGGGAAGGAGAGAGGGATGCAAGGGGATAAGAGGAGGGAGGGAGGGATGGATGGATGGAGGGAGATAAGGGGAGAGATGGACAGAGGGAGAGAAGGGGAGGGATGGAGAGGGAAAACAAGCTTAGAATACAAATGAGCTGACACACATAATGTATGCCCTCCCTTCCTCTCTCTCTCTCCCCTCTCTCCCTCTCTCTCGATCACTGTCTCTAACACACGCGCGGCTACACTCTCACTCCCTCACACACATGTTCTCGTGCTCTCCCTCTCCTCCGTGTCTCCTCATTGGACTGAAAGCTGCACAGGAGGTAATTTCAGCCACTTAATTTAAAAGTCATCGCTGGTTGTTGGAACAAGCTAATTAAAAGAAGGGTGAGAGTGTGTGTGTGTGTGTATGTGTGTGTGATTGTGTGTATGTGTGTGTGCGTGTGTGTATGTGTGGAAGATTAGGAGACAGAGACACCGCTACTGCTGCTGCTGCTGCTGCTGCCATCTCTCCGTCTACTCTCTCACGCTTCACTGTGGACCAGGAGGCAGCAGGGGAGAGGAGAGTAGGGAGAAGAAGAAGAAGAAGAGGGAGAAGAAGAGGAGGAGGAGGAAGAGGGGGAGACGTGGAAGGAGATTTTCACGCCACTTTCCCATCATCTGATCTGACATGGCCACCGCATAGGAATCTGGTGCCACGGCAACCGGCAGCTCGGCGACGAGGTGAGGAGGAAGGGGAGGGAAGGATGAATGGATGGATGGATGGACAGATGGCAGGTTTCCTCTGCTGCCCTTCTCCCCGCGAACAGCACCGACACTTCAGACGTGATGTGGAGGTCACTGCGCTGCACGTTCTGCTCTGTAACTGTTAGCCAGTCTCATGTTACGTGCTTCTTCCCCAGGTCTTGTAGTGGGTCTGTGGGTGTGTATGTTGTGGTGGTAGTGGTGGGGGGGGGAGTGTCTCTCTGTGGTATTCTGTGTTTTGCGCTGGTATTCCCCAAACAGAAGCCCTAATTATCCAGCGCAGGGTAAATCCTATTATGGCTTTACTCTCCTCCTTCACTTTGTTCTATTAATAGTAGGGAGGGATTGCCGTATAGTCGGAGGAGTGGGGTGTTGTGTTTTCTTTTTGTTTGTGAGTCAACTCAGGTGTCAGGACCAGTGTATTGTTCATGATTGCAGCCTGTGTGTGTGTGTGTGAGCACATGAGGCATGACTTGTGACTTGTGGTAAAGCATGGGGTCTGAGTTGGAAGAGATTGGTGTGACAATGGCTGGACAAAAAAAAATAGCCACACTACACACATACACATACACAAATGAGAACTGAGGGATTTGCTCAGATCAACAGTGAAAGCTCTGGGCTGCAGGTAAATGCTGAAAAAAAAAATCCATCAGTTCTCCACAGTGAAAAAGCATCTGCAGTCAGATGAATAATATTCAGGTGAGGGCAGAGTCAGCTCACAGGAACAGGAGAATGACTGACTGACAGTTTGCATCTGAACGCTGCATTACTGCTGCACCTTCTCTGTGAGTTGCTGCACCAGTGTGGGCTTATGCAAAATGATATGTGATATGCAAGAGCATTATTTAGTAAAGCACAGATGAGTGTAACGTCATGCATGAGCCAGATTGCTGTGCCCAATTAGCCTTGTGTGTGCGCGTGCATGTGAGGATGCACTTATACACAGGCATGTGTACTGTACTGTATGTCCTGGGGCAGGGTGGTGGACTGCAGAGGCAGGAGAGAGGACATATGGCTGCCTGGGTCTCTACCCTTTGACTGGAGCAGCAGGGGACTCAAATGTCCTGCTCTCCACAATGTGTAAGTGTGTTTGTGTGTGTGTATGTGTTATGGTGCTAATTCAACTTTACCATCTGCAGCTCTCGTCTCCACCATTTTGATTTCAGTTCTCTCACGTTTTTATTCCTATTGTTGTGTTGTGGGAGTGTGTGTGTCGTTTAATTGTGTCTCCTTGGCTTCAAGTCAGCCTTTGTTTCTCTCTCCTAAACAACACACATCTGTGTGTCCGGTCTCAGCTGACAGGTCAGCTTGATTTTCTCTGATTGATAGACAAACTATCAGATTAAGCCCCTTTTGAATTGAACCCCTCTAATCAGATCAAAACCATCTGGGTGCCTCTTCCTTCCACACATTTACTCACACACACTCACTCACATGCACACTAACCATGCAGCTTAACCAGAAATTAACCACTAACAGATGTCACACGTTGTGGTGCTGCGATCAAGTCGTGTAATGACTCACAATCTGAAAATCAGTATTTATTATACAATGAATGCCAGTGACTCACAATCTGAAAATCAGTATTTATTATACAATGAATGCCAGTGATTCTTCATTACTTCAACAACTTGGAGGCGTTTCTTCACCTGAAATGCAGACATGTCAGTTCCAGTAAGAGCTTAACATATGTTTTTTGTTTGTTTTTCATGTTAATAATGTTAGCAAGCTGGCTTGTTTTTCAGTAATGCAAGAAATTAACATGTGGAATTTAGTTATATTATGATTAAATTGTCTCTGTGTCCAGTGGACAGACAGGACTGAGATTCTTTTAGAAGTGAGGCCTTTAGTCCCTGCCAAACAAAGAAGAAATACAAATTGATGTATTTTCTTAACTAGATATTTTAGCTGCTTTGATAATGGGAGGCCAGTGGTAAGACTGAATCTAAGGTCAAACATCAATGAGACCACTGTATCACCATTGTGCAGTGCTACTAAAGTGAGAAATCACTACATTGTATGTGGTGGAATAATAATCCCACAATGGAACATGAAAAGAGGTGTACTTCTGATGGTCACTAACCAAGCATCATGTACCATCATGCATTGTGTTTTTGCTGCGAAACAGAAAATGGGTGAAAGAAAATTACATGTAGTGCCTGAGAGTGTTTTTTGTTTTGTTTTTTAACCCATTTGTTCTCTTTATAGTCCTCTACGTTGAATCCCTGGTTAGTGAATATGAAATCGTTAATGAGTGAGTTATTTTTGATACAAACTGAGAGTCACTTGAGTCTTGTTAAGAATTAAAAGCAGCATGAGTCACTTTAATCCTGGACTCCTCTTTGGAGTTTCCGTTGCTAATATTGAGTTTAACTTCCAATAACTGACCACTTTTAACAAGTTGGCATATTATTCCCTTTCAGTATGGTTAAAGTGTTACACTATCGGCCATTTAGAGTCATGTTTGGGTCTTCCAAATACAAGCAGACACCGGTTTGTGTCTGCCAGTATTCTTTTGGCTCCGTTTTTGGTCTCTACCAACTCCTGGAGGAAATATCTGGCTCTGCTCTGCTGCATTATGTTCAGCAGTTAGCTGCTAACTGTGTATGAGACGGTCATGTTGTTGAAAATTACGAAAAAAAGAGAGTTGAAAGAGGAACAAAACAACTCAACAATGAACTGAAACTCACTAAAAGTCTGTGTGATGCTGTGGGAAACAGATTCAGGTGATCACGCTGTGGATGTATCACTACGAGTGACCCCTCTCTCACTGTCACGTCGAGATGTTTGGATGTGAAGTCTTTGGTGCTGAGCGGCATCTTTGATCAAGCTGCAGAGCAACTAACCCACAGTGTACAGTAATGCAACTAGTTGCTTGTGCTGTTGTGTTGAGATGTTTTTAGTAAAGCAATCTAACATTTATTATCTTTTTTAACTTGTCCAGTAGTTTTGCAACGTTTGTGAACTGATACAAGGACGGCATCGTGAAGAAGAATTGAATTAGCCTTGAGCTCAGCCCTGCATGCTGAGCAGTGGACACATTTTCTCACACTAATTAAACTGCAAACTTGTCACCCAAATCAGCATTCAGAGAGCGAGCGCCTCCGATGAAACCTCACTTCTACAAAATGTGTGTGGGACAGCTCAGAAGTCTGCCTACACCTCTGGGGAGTGTAACCTAAGCTGAGCTGAGTCCCAGTTCTCGCGGTGAATTCATCCCTGGCTTGGTGTCCCACTTAACAGATTTTAATCATCAAAAGCCTCTCCGCCTCATCTCTGGCCACCTGAGTGGTTTCTCCCAAAACACATTTTCATCACCACCAACTCGCAGCTCATATGCACTTTGTCAGCTGGTGTCCCAAACTGTTGGAGAGAGCCTCTTTGTGCTGCCTCCCGCTGAGGGAATGAAAGACTAAGTAACACTTCCCTTCAGTCTCCAGAGGCAAAGAGACAGGAACGATTCCTCCCTCTGTCTCCGTCTCCCTTTCTCTCTCGGCTGGTTTCTGTTACCTGGGGCCTCTGCTTGTTCACCCTGACAGCTACACGCACACACATATAGCTACACAGCTGTACACATGCACACACACAGAGTCCAACCAACCCCTCTCTAAAAGAAGTCTTGGTTGGCACATTGCGTTGTTCTGCGGGCTGCTAAGAGCTTGGCTTCATGCCTTATTCATCCCTCAGGCCTATTCTTTCCACCAGCGTAGAAAGAATTAGGAGCTAGAAAGCTCTCCAGCACATATCACACTCCTCACCAGCAGAATAGAGGTCAACCTCCTAACTACTGAGAAACCAAAAAATTACTCTCCTCTCCTCTCCTCTCCTCTCCTCTCCTCTCCTCTCCTCTCCTCTCCTCTCCTCTCCTCTCCTCTCCTCTCCTCTCCTCTCCTCTCCTCTCCTCTCCTCTCCTCTCCTCTCCTCTCCTCTCCCGGGTGATTGAGCATCCATATTAATCAACCTTAAAGAAAGTTTGTGATCTGAGCTCAGGGACGTCAGAGATGAAAACATCACTGGATCCAGCTGAACACTCCTACTCAGTTCTGACACTGTGTGCAAAGTGTGGCAGCAGAGATCACACAGCTCGTACTGCAGGCAGTTCACTGTGAAGAATCCTGCTTCTCGTCCTCTAACGTACTGTTCCTTGTCCTTTCTTTGTGGATTTTACGTATGTTAATCTTCTTTTCTCTGCTTATTTTTTCCTGGCGTTTGGGTGAAAGCCCAGTGAGGCATGCTGCTTACAAAGGCAGAAAGCAGTGATTAAAGAAACAGAAAAGCTAAAGCTGAAGTTTGAAGGCTCTACATAAGTGATTACATATAAAACCTTAATTTCATGCCGCAGACAGATTATTAATTAATTAAGTCACAGACTTTGGAGAAAACGTTTAGATACTGCATTGTGTTACTTTTTCAACTTTCTTGTCTATCTGATCCAGTGAGCTGGTTTATTAATTTATTTTAAGTTAACAAGCATGTCAAATAAATCCTGGGACACCCTGTAGAGTCACAGGCTGAGAGAGACTCTGCTGAGCAAGGCTGTAGTTTCCTCTTTGCTGCTTTGTAAATTTTGCAAAGTGGCAACATTTAATGGCAAAATGAGTTTGATATATTTTGATCGAATACACAGTTATTGTTGAACTGTGCTCTTTGAAAATTCCAGGTGTGGTTTGCTCCCAAAAGTTTAAAAACAAGTTCTCAAAAAACCCCTCAAGGCACATAGTTTTTTTATTTATTTATTTTTAAAGGCTTTATTTACATGGCAGTCATTTTAAAAACAACTAACACATTGCGACCTGCACTGGTCATCAGGGTTTTTTCTCAGCAGTGACCACTAACAGACCTGCACACAATCACTGTAATGAAGTGAAGGAAGGAGTTATTGTGTTTTGGACATAGTTGTCGTCAATCACCAAATCAGAAAATATGCCTGTGTTAGAATGCTTTTTGGTGGAAAGATAAGACTCTCACCTCAGTCTGCTGAGTACATACTGCAGCCAGCGAGCTTATCGTAGCACAGACTGGACAGACACAGGGAAATATAGCTAGGCTTTGTACAAAGCTAACAAAGTCTACATACAGGCTACTTCTAAAGCTCATTACACATCATCATATTAGGTGTTGTCACACTGTCTGTTAGTTTGCCAGCTGTTTTGCTGATTGTTCTGCACTTAGCTTCCTGTTACAAGTAACTGAATGTGTAACTCACTCAGAAGTTTTAATTCCACTAGACATTAACATGTTTCATTATGAGGTTGTTCAATGATCAGCCTGGGTAGTGAGTCGAGACTACAGCGCAACAGTTCTCATTAAAGCACAGCCCAGAGACGTACTGTAGCGTGTGACACAGAAGTTATTTATTTGTTTTTGTTGTTCCTCTTAAGGGTGTTGGTATACTGTATGATGCATGAAAATCCCACAAAAGTATCCCATTGGTTTCAACAGTAAACTGAACAATGCACATAGCCCACAGCAGAAGTGAGTTCACTTGTCGTACATGTGTTAAATATTCATGGATATGGCATATAAATAAACAATAATAAGGTATCACAGAGACAATGTGCAAAAATAAAAGCAGAGCTGTGATCGCGCGGCCAGAAAGACAAAACACTGTATCAAGGAAACCCCCAGATCCAGCCAACAAGCTGATTAGTCCTGATTGGATTCCACTTAATCTCACACTTGACTTGACCTCAGGTTGGCAGGTGGACTAAACTGACCTCCCCTCTTTCTTTCAGAATAAGGAGACAGACAGCAGGACAGAGGGACGTTCAGAGAAACAGTCAGAGGGATGGCGATGGAGGAGAAGCCGGGCGTGAAGAGCAGCAGCTCCATCGTCCCCTGCTTCCTGTTTGTGGAGGTAAGGAACACATTGACATCTTCCTCTGACACTGCATCTGTGGACAAACCCTCAATATCTCAGCTTGACTATCAAAATTTGAGATAATTGTCCAAAAACACGTAATTTCAATTAGAACTGATGAATCTATACAACATTACAGCAAGCAGCACCTTACCAGATGAGCAAAAAATAAATAGTAGCTGAGGAGGAGTCGAGTTTTTGGACACAAATCTCTTTCATATCTCTGCTGGCTACTTCCTCTTTCTTTGGGCTTTCACACTGACTTATGATTTATCTCTGCAATCGCTGATGCTGTCGGCACAGAACAATGTTTGTGGCTCAGAGATTTGACTCTATCTGAACCCCCCTCATTGGATGCACTTTCCCCTCCTCGCATCGCCACAATCTCAGCCTCGCTGCTAAATATTTCAGGCTGAACAGTGGAGTTTGGGACAGCTCAGCAAACATGCTCTCCATCACTGACATTCCCACTTGGTGTCACACATCCTGCCCCGGACCGGCACCAGGGGCAGCCGAGGCTTTGTTAAGTGTCTACAGTTGTTCTGTGGTGTGCTGAACGTTTTCCAGCGTATTTTTTTGAACTGCATGATTCATCGAGGTGGTTGTGGATGTCACAGCACAGATAGAGTGGATTTTTCAGTTGTGCTGTGGGCTTCGGAGCTGTGTTGCGCAGATCATGCGAAAGGTCATTGTCTGTGGCAGAGCGAGAACACACCGCGCACAAATAAACATACAGCTACAGCCCCTGTGGAAAGTGTGTGCTGTGTTGTTTGTGAGAGCAGTCAGACAGATGAGTCAGAGGGCAGTGGAAGGCCCACTGCCTCTCACCAAATTGTAACTGAGGTGGAGAAAAGCATGAACTGGTGAGGTAATTAGACTGTCTGTAATCTAATTAGACAAACCAAGCAGTCCAGAAGTTCATTGGCTTCCAGTGAGCCAACCATCAGCTTTTCAGCTGGAGTACGCCACGCGTTCAGAGCACTGTCCTGTAACAGATTTAGATAAGCAAAGCTGTTTGTGTTGGACCATTGCATTATAGGTGCAGCACGATATTATACAGATGTTGCATGTTTGGATTCACTTTGGTGTGCACATACTGTAGAGAGGGTGGTTGAGTTGCAGCAGAGCAGCAAACAGGGAGGCAATCTACCAGAACTAGTGCTCAAAACCAGGAGCAGCACAGTGTCAGATGCTGAAAAACCTAGAAGAACACATTTTGATGATCAGGAGATCTTCCTTTTGCTTGAAATTCCTGTTTTGTAGAATTTGTGTCACATCTGATGTTTTAAAGATTTGTATCTAGCTGGTTTCATGCATATTAGATGAAATATCAATGCCCCAAAATGTTTGGTGCAAAATATGACAAACAATAGATAAACAAATTGATTTCACAACATTAATTGTTCAATATGATGATAAAGCTATTTATATTTTGTAAGGGTTTGCTTTTGCCTCCCCTGTGTAGCAGTTAGACATTCACTGAGTGTTTGAACATGTCACGTTAGTTGATGGGAATGGGTTTGCAAAGTGTTGCAAAGAGGTCAGTCTACTGCTGACTACTTTTAATTACTGTAGATAAGTACATTTGTTGGATCATAATGTCTGTGTTAATTGCTGTTTAAATGCACACTGTTATAGGCATTTACTGCACAGTATTTGTAGCCACATTTCTGAAATGTTATCATAAAGTCTAGTTGGCATCATAACCAGAGAGGGATAGTTTATTTGAGCTGCTCTATACCTGAACACATCATCAAGTCTTCCCTGTCCACCTCTTGTACTGTACCTCTGTGCCTGGCGGTCCCCATAAGGGACCAGCAAACAATAGTTACAAGAACCTTCCCAGCTCACGTGAACCTGTCTGTGAAACACTGGTCCCTTCAGTTATAATATACTGTAAAAGCTCTCCATTAGGCCACTCCACCATATGCCTCCCACACATCAGCTCTCATCCCTCAGGTCTTAGTCAATTCCCTCTGCTAGCCCTACATCTGTGTGTGTGTGTATGTGTGTGTGATAGAGAAGGAGCATATTTCTGTCCATTTGCACTGGGCTGGAGAAGCAGACAGGACCAGAGAAAAGAGGCCAGCAGCTGTTACCTGTAATAGAGGCAGTGAACGAGGCCTCCTTCTGCTTGCAGAGTTCCAGCATGAACGTGTGCATGGAAACTAGAGAAAGACTAAAGCTAACAAGTTATTACCCCAGCAAATGTAATTTATATGTACTGACTGAAATAACTGAGTTGTAGGAGAAATTGTTGTGGAGAAATCGTGCAAATCAAGCTTTTTCCTAAACCACACCCACTGTAGCAGTGAAACTCTTTTAAAATGATCAGTCCTTGATTTCACACAGAGGCAAACAAAAACGTCTTTCTCATTTAAAAATAAGAACTTATGTGCAATATGAGTTTTGCAGTGTGTCCGCACACAGAGGACTTTAGCTTCATTTTTCCATCGTTCTTTTCACGTGTCTTTTTATTTGTCACTGTGTTGTCATTGTCTTTCACCATACACAACACATGCGCTCTTTTTTAAACTATATTTTGGGGCTTTTATGCCTTTACAGTAGTTTATAGGACAGCTGTAGAGACAGAGAGAAGGAGAAGGACATGGAGCAAAGGCCACCGTTGGAATCGAACCAGGGCTGCTGTGGCGAGGACTATAGCCTCTGTGTATGGGCTGCCTGCTCTCCCCACTGAGCTAAACAACACCCCAACAAAACACTCTTTGACCACATTGTTTATACACAGTATGTTTTGCTTTTATTTTTAGATTGAGACGTAATAAGGGTTGATTAATATTGGCTTAAACTGCTGCAGCGTAAACCAAAGTTTAACAGACTTGCTGTGCGTTTTGTGGTTGCCAAGGTCACTATCTGGGGGAGAGGCTTCGTGAGTAGTCATCTGATTCCACCTAAAGAAGCCATATGTCAGTACTGTTACCTACCAGACCAAAGACAGTGTTTTGAGTTCAGCATTAAACTAAAGTCATTTACTCACCAACAGCTGGGTCCAGTTGTACAAACACAAAGTCAATATTAGCATGCTAACCTGCTGGGCGTCTGTCCTGAGGACACATGCCACCCACCATTCATAACTCGTGACAAGAAATGTTTCGTGGCAGCAAGAACTTAGAGCCTTTAGAGGCTGAATTTTATATTTGTCTGAAGGCAGCCTTAGTTTTCTTCAGTATTAACATTTTGTTATGGTACATTCTAGTGAATTATTCAATAGTTGGGCTACATGCAGGAATTGGGGAACTAAGACTGTTAATTATGCTACAGCATAAACTCCCTGCCAGCCACTGACGATAATTATATTGTAGTGTTATTTACCATATGTAATGTTTCTGTAGAGTGAAAATATTAAAAGGGGGGCGCTCAGCGGGGAGGACAACCTCATTTACTGAGGATTGGAAAAACATGTTTTAATCCCTGGTATACAGAGAATTGATGTGTTATTCTCCATTTAGATAAAATCCAGCAACAGGCCTCGTGTTGATGCGAGTTGTAAAATCAGGGCACTGAGTCACAGTCTGAACTGAGTTTGGAGGAGTCGATCTGATTACTGATGCTGTTGCTAAGCAGAGAGCAACATCATAGGCTGCACCTCCCGCTCTTGCGCTCTCTCTCTCTCTCTCTCTCTCTCTCTCCCTCATTCTTGCTGCTTTGTTACAGCATATGTAATTCTGCAAAAGTTTTTGCAGAACAATGGTCGAATCTGGAATATGATAACAGAGGATGCCTTTGTATGACAATTACACAGAGCTCAGTATTACTTCCATAAAATATTTTTACTCCCACAAGTTTGTTTGTTTTTTAATTAGCACTCAGTTCAGTTTGTGTGTTTTTGTCACAGGAAATCACACTCAAACTGAAGTGAATGATAAATCTTATATAGCAAAAACAGCTGTTTCCATAACCTGACTCTATGATAAGATATACAGGAAATACATCGTTAAGACTGTTATCATTTTCATGTTGATTATTGATTTATGAAGAATTAAAATAAATCAAGACATTGGTGAGATGTCAGATATCAGTATTTGTCTGTCAAGTTGCTCAATTGAAAAGTCAGTTTAGATGACGTGGGGGCTACCTGGTCTTCTTCCACCTCTGGTTTCCATGTGACTTGAAATCACCTCATATTGACTCAGGTACCATCGTTGAGAATGTCAGAATAAGGCTCCAGGCTGTACAGTTAGTCCCTTTGGATGCTTGGTGCTGAGCATGAATGCTATCTCACATCAACACCCTTTTTCATACTTTTCAGTCAGCCAGTCATCCAACCATTTGTCCACATGGAGACTCCCTGGATTGGTTGTCAGTCTGTTGCCCACACATGCATCCATAATCACACCTCCTGCGGTAAAGCAGAGAAACCAAATCACATGCACAGTGTTACCTGTGTGTCTCCCATGTATCTAAGATTCATACCCTGGAGCCTCTCCCTGTCAGTCAACAGTGCTTACCTCTGAGCCACGCAACTGCATTAAACCAGATGATGTTGTTATATTGACTGTTTGGCACTTTTGTGTTTGGTGTTGTCACCACTACAACAGAAAGGATTCAGGTGTGATTTCTGGGACATCTCTGCATATTCTGTGATCGTCAGGAATTCATATGCTTATCCAGTGTCTGGGCACTATATGAGCCGCCCACGTCCATTACTATGAGTGAGCAGGATGACTCTGTCTGTCTCTGATGGACACATGAATACATCCTTTATTTGTGTCTATGTTGGCTCAGCGTCTGTTTCAGGCAAACACACACACACACACACACATTCATTTAAAACAAATAAACTACTCATTTAAAGATGATGAATAATGATGATTAATCGTCTGCATCATGCTGAGTAACCACTGCCCTTGTGCTGTGAACTGTACAGAGCAATGTCACTGAACTATTACTAAATTAATATTAGAGAAACAGGCTTGGGGCCACGAGGCGTTCTGGAGCGGACTGCAAAAATGGCAACGGGGAGATCTGTGAGTAGCTGGCCAGCAATAGAAGAAAGAGTGATGGAGGATATATTAAAGGAATAGTTAAACATTTTGGGGAATAAGCTCCTTTTGTGATCTTGCCCAGAGTTAAGAAGATTGATACCACTTTTATGCCTGGGCACTGAAACTAGTTGGCACAGAGTAGCATAAGAACTGGAAACGGAGGGGACAGATAGTCGCTAGTGCGTTTTTCAACACGTTAAACCAGTGGTTCCCAACCTTTTCTGGCTCGTGACCCCATTTTGACATCACAAATTTCTGGCGACCCCGTCAATCAAGATACGCCAGCTCAGATACTTTTACATGCCGCATTTTATTTGAACTCAGTTTAAATTTAAGAAAGTGAAAGTATAGAATACAGTTGTTGAGGGTTGTGTGTGGTGTTTTTAATCATAATTTTAAAGAGAATAATAATTAGTTTTAAAAAATCTGCAATTTTTTTTAATCAATTACTGGACATTTCAGGCGACCCCATTTGAATTTCAGGCGACCCCACATGGGGTCCCGACCCCAAGATTGAAAAACACTGTGTTAAAGTGTTCTTGTATGTTTAGGTAAATAACTAATACAGTAGAGCTGATTCATTCCTGTCCTGTGAAGAGGAAAGGTGTGGTACTGTCAGCCCCCCACACTCCCTGCACAACATCAGCTGTGTGTGTGTTTGTGAGACGTGACACTGATCCATACCAAGCCAGAAAGACCTGCTCTTTTATTTAGCCCCACACCTCATCAGCAGTTACCATGGAAACCAATCAGCCAGACTCATTCTCCGTCTCTGCTCTCTTTCTTCTGACTCCTTTCATCCTCCCTGCCCTAATCACAAGTCACATCCTTTTCTATCAGTGCTACCCACTCAGCCATCTTGTCCTGCGTGTCTCCTCCGTCCCTTCCATTTTGCTCCGTCATTTCCCATTTCTCTGTGTGATTCCCGTCGCTGCTCGTCTTTTGTCTCTGACTCCGGCGAGGGGGCCTCTCCCAGTCATTCACTGCTGCACAGGCGTCGACACCACCTCTCGTTAATTTCTGCTTTAATCCTGTTTTATTGCCTACAAATCTATGTCATCATCTCCCCTCTGCGTCTAATCCAATTGTGTCACGACTGATGATACAATAAAATGAATTCTTTAACCGTTTTCACCCGGGGAACAAAAACGAGTGAGTCATTCTCGCTCCAGCACATTTTATTTACATATTGTTGATAATTTTCTGTTTGCTGCTGTCTCCTTCGCCCCTTATGCGTTTGTTCTCTGCCATCTGGGGACATGCTGGCAAATTTGCAGTTTAAAAGTAATTTCGGTTTAAAGCTTATCTTAGTGTGCTTCAGTGAAGAGTTGTAATGGAGAATGCAGCTTTCAGTTGTGAGGAGTCTCTGATTAGACACTTATCCAGACCAGTGGAGGGGCAAACATAAAGCCCCATTCCACCACTGTAAACACTTTTTACTGCTCCTCTCACAGCTCTGCAGGCAGGCTGCTGCTGTGGTCATGTGACACACACTGGGGGGGGTGTAATGTGACCTTTTGACCTGTATTACAATTTGGCATAAATTCAGGCTGCAGCTAAAGGTCTTGGCATTTAAAATTTAAGACATTTTCGATTTTTTTTAGGTGCCTGCCTATAAAATCTCTTATGTCTTCAACAAGCAGTAAACAAAAAGAAAGCAGGGAGAAGTTATAATCGTTAAAGGGACAACGAGGAGTTTTGGAAAAGCAAAGTGTTTATGAGCCTCTGTGCACACCGTAGAATTCTTCGACGGGCGCAAGAAGGCCTCATGTTTTCATTCATCAAGAATTGAAGTCAGAGGTTCAGTTACCGTCATAGTCCTGACCATAAACGGCGATTTGGCGGTATTATTCTCATGAGCGTCCGCGAAAGTAAAGAAACGCTGGTCGGCTCGCCCAGCATTTCTGCCACCACTAATAATAACAAAATAACAATAGAGACAAAACGACATCAAAAATGGGCCCATTAACAAGTGTGGGTAGCGTAGATTCATCCACATTAACGTGAGTTTCTCGTTGGCCCTTTAACATTTTTTGTCAAATCAAATCAAATGGTTCTGTTCAACATTAAGTACAATCAAGACTCAAAACATCAAGAGAACAAAATAGCACAATAATAGAAAGTAAACAGACTAATGAGGGAGACAGCTTATCTTCGCTCAAATGGCAACCTCCCTCTAATTTTATGAAATAAAAAAGATTCACCCTCTCTCCGTCCCAATGACTGGCATATAGTCACATTAAATTTCAGTTTACAGTGTCAGTCTGAGTGGTGAGGAGCTTTACTCTGAGAATCTAGTTGGTTCTTTAACACAGAGTTGCAGTGATCTTAAAGATGTCTCAAACACTCAATCTCCCATGATGCAGATTGCTTCAAGTGCTCTCTAATTGGTTTAGTGTGGGTGGGAACTGTTCCATTGTCATTATCTAAATGAAACCACGTATGAGCTGCCAGCATCTTAATCCTGCTGCTCCCTGAGGTATATCTTGCCTACATGAAAGCTGTGGACTGATGTCTTACATTAATCTTACTGATAGGAGCCCAGGATTATGAAACATTTATTTCTAAAAAAAAAAAAATCTATGGGCTTCTGCTACTTCTGTTTTCTTTTCTTTAGTAGTCCAAGGTGTCATTTTTACCACAGCCAACATGGACTTGAATTTTGATGTTGCTCTGATATGATTTACGAAATGAGGCAGTGCTGAACAAGAGTTTGTGCAGTTTGCCCACTAGAGGGCACTGTTGTAACACAGCTGAAGCTCCCTCGGTAGAAACGGTTCCACTGCCGCCGACTTGTTTGGAGCTTTTGAGCGTTTCATATACTTCTGATCTTTATCTATCAATAGGAGATGTGACACTGCATCATGGCTCATGTTCTCACTCAGCTCCCTTTGAAAAAAGTAGAATCTGTCTCACAAGTGTTTCCATCATAGATGCACACACACAGGCTCACAGGCCTCATTAACACCTGAGCAACATGCAGAGATCAGACGGCGAACACATCGGCTCCTTTCGGTGCCTCCTCTGTCTCTATAAATAGGCTGGTGTGTTTAATGGTTGGTAACACTCTGGTAGCTTCACACCTGTCACAGGAAGTCTTCCCAGTCTGACAAAGCCCCCTCCCAGCACAATCTGTCACACATCCAGTGGGCTGAGCATACAGATGTTGGTGGTAGATACACAAACGTATACTCGTAAGGATATGGTGGGTAAATGCGCATCCACTTGGAAAAAAAAGACAAACATGGAACTCAGAGCACATGCATTTTACAGTGTCTCTGAGGTGTGATCAAGCAGTTTATATTAGATGTGACAGGAGCAGATTTTTCTTTGGTTTCCAGCTGGTAAACATCATAACCAGGACCAACTGTATGATGCTGTGTGGCAGCTTCAAATTGATGCTGTGATGCATAACAAGTCTGAGACTGTCAGACCTGCACTCTGATGAGAAACAAGTATCGTGTCCTTCGGCTTCCATATAATCCCCTCTATCAACACACACCGTGGGTTTTCATCCCACTCTTTTTTATAGTGTCACCTGAGAATATCTTTTCTTCCCTCAACTTAGCGTCTACTTAACTACCCCTGGCCGGTAAACACAGAACTTCATCCGAGAGTTTGGTGGTTTTACCAGAACTGAATGACAAAATGTTTTTTTAACATAGAGAGAACTGAACAGTGGTGAAACTGTGATGACATGTTGCTAAAAACAACACTTTTCTCTCCCAGTATGAATTGTTTGCAGTTGTACGAAAGTGACAATAAACAAGTCACTAGACTATTTATCTATTATGATTACACTGTGTATTGTGTGTTGAAGAGTTTCTTCCTTCACACCTCCCAGTAGCAAACTCACAGACTCCTGGAAGGGCCCCACTCTGCCTTTCTTGTTTTTTTTGGGGGGGGGTTTTCATGGAAGACAATTAGGTCTAAAGTTAAATGAAGCACTGAAAGCTCACTGATTAATTAAGACCTTCCTAGTCTGTACTTTTCTCTACAATACTTAAGTCTCTCTTTCTCACTTTCTCATAAATAAGACGTAATGGATGAAACATTTCATAACCCCATGGTTGGGTAGATGAAATAACCCATCTTTTTTGTGTGTGTGCACCTCTCCACTCTGTCTGTGGCTCTCATCACCGAGTCAATTAGTTGTTGTGAATCTCTAAAAGCTGCACTGATCCACATTTTCTATATAAACAATAGGTCAATTGCTGTAACAGTGTGTGATGTGAAGGTGTCCCAGAGCAGACTAAACATTTGGAAGGGACTATATATATTCAGGTGTGGACTGATTCATGCTTGGAGAGTTAACTTTAGGAACATGTTTACCGGTGCAGAAGTGTGGCTTATTCCTGTTATTTCCTGTGGTTTTTAAAGTTTTGTGACAACAACACCGCTGCATGAATCAGAGCAGGCTTTAAAAAGACAGACAATAGTTGTTGGCAGGACTGATTCACTGTTGTTTTCTTTTTTGGTTTGCTGTTCATGGAATCTGTAGGAAGGAAGGAAAAAAATTGGGAACATCAACACATTCTTTCTTTAAGATGTCGGCTTCATCCATCTTTATCTGAAAACAAAAAAAAACGACAACATTCAGCCAAACCCTGCTTCTTTAACCGCTGCTCTGGCTACTTCTGCGACATTACTTATTAATGGGGAGTGAGTAATACACAGATTGCACACTGTATGACTTGGCAGACAAAGGAGTTTGGAGCTCGGGGCAGGTAGCGGGCCAGTAATAGCTGTTTTGCTGCAGTGTAATCTCTGTAATGTGCATGCACAGGGTTTCCCCATGGTGCTGTGTGCACTGCAGGGGTGTCTATCTGAGCGCATTGAAGACATGCAGAGAGGTGGCTCCCCGGCAGTGTCTCTGCTTGTTTCATTATTATACCGTATCATCTGTTGAAAGACCATTGTGCAGCAGAACGCATGACGGCTGGCAGGAAATGAAATGAGAGCAACATGAGAGGTGTTTTTTAGAACGAGGGGGGAGCGAGGACCGGACTGGAGGATGATTAAAGCAGCGCTCCTCTCCTCCTCTTTTCTCCAGCTCCCTTCGGACACTCCTTTCCCTTCAGCCTCTTTTTCAAATAGATACAACACAAAAGCTGATGCTCTCCTTCTCTCCCCTGCTTTGTGTGTGTCTGTTTTCACCTCACCTGCACATGAGCACATACTCACTTGGAGAAATGCAACGCGGCCAAACTCTGCAGCAGCCGTCTCCACTGCCGGACCTCCCCTTCTTCCTTCCCTTTTATTCAATCACCCCATCATCCTGCTCCCTGAACGCCTCCTCTTCCCCATCTTCTTTCTTCTCTTTCTCCTTGCTCGGCGTCTCTGTGAATGCACCACTGGCTCCGCCTCTCTTTCCCACCGCCATTCCTTCACATTTTTTACCCTTAAGTACCCCATCTGAACTTTAATAGTCTATGAAATACTCTTCTAAACTTCCTCTTATTTTCATTCTCTTGCAAACAACTGACAAGCCTTTCAGGGTCATTTTCATATGGAAACCATTTATTCAGTTTCCCAAACCTATTTATCATGCTGTGCTCTGTCAGAGCACTTGTACTTTATAGATTGGTTGTGCAAGCCAGCTACAAACATTATTGTTTTTAATGCAGTTGTTTGTCATCGTTTGAAGAAGATATCAATAGAGAGAGTGACAGTGCATGCAAAGAGAGTTGTAGAGAAGAAATATAGAGAGAAGCAGCAGTTTTCAAAGAATGGCAACATGTTACAAATCACTGTGCAAATGCAATCGAATGTCCTTTTATGCATTTGTGGTTCAAAGAATCTAAAGAGGACAGATGGTGAACCAAAAATCACACTACTAACAACATGGGATGACTCTTTTCAGTAATATAGAAAGGTTAATTATATAAATCAGACATTCTGTGCTGTGATCTAGGACAAAACAAAAACATTAAATTGTGTCAGCATGAATCAAATATTGATAAACCGATGGCCTTCCAGGAGCCACACTGGGCAGATCACATGCATTAAGCCTAAATCAATGGGAAGCTAGTGTGCACCGATCAATGAAGGCAGCTCAATCATTAACTCTCAGAAAGGGCTTCAAGTCAATTACTTGCTTCCACAATTGTCAAGGTTTTAAGCATTGATGTAACGATGGATCTCAATGCAGACGGCTGCACAGATATTTGAGTTTTACATTTTTAATCCATGTCTGGATCTAGATATAGATCGTCATCTGAAAGCGCAGAATGCAGGTGTTTGATTGGCTCATCCAATTCAATGTGAGAGTTTAAGTGAGGAAAAACTTTCAAATTGTCTGTAGACCAGAGCCTAAAGGAGGCCAGAGGTTGGAGAGCACAGGACGTGGCCTCAGACCCAGCAAGAAGGCTGCCAACTGAAGCAGGAGGCTCAACAGGGAGCTGCTGCTGTATTTAGAATGACAGATTAGAGATCAGTGCAGACCAGTGAGCTATTCCAACTCCTGCTGTGCAGCTGTAATTAGCACTGACTGCCTGTCAGTTTCCAGTTCACACAAAATAACCCACATTAGGATGACAGAAATCTTCCTGTTTGTAGAGCTTTGTCGAGACTTTTTTGTTTGTTTAAGGGTCCCGTAACTCAACTCTTCTCTGTGTTTTATTTGTGGTTTTCATATCCATGAGAAGATTTGTTTGTTGTGATGAAAAACCACCTCATTATAGTTTCACAGTTCCCTCGTTTTCACTCTGTAGCGCTAGTCATGCAGCAAGGACGTTTTGTGCCGGTCTCTCCACTAACTAGGCGACTGATTTCTGAGTGACACATGGCCAACCACAGGCATAGGATTTGTTGCAACAGGTTTGGAGAAAAAAAATACATGAACTTTAGTAATAAAAGGATAAAAGCAAAACAACTATTCCATAAAATCAAAACCGATATCTCACATTTTCTAAATTCAGCTTCTTGGAAAGCTATAAGCTGTTAAGTTTGAAAACAGATTATTATACAGTAGACATGTTGTTTTGTGTATCTCTGTTGGTAAAATGAAAATACGTATGTACTCAACCATATTTAAAAATGCTAATTAATTATTGTAAATCATAAAGGTATGGAGGCTCTGATTACACATTTCAGTGTCTGAACACAGGCTGTGTTTCTCCATGAACTACTTTCACAGTATTATTACAGAACCATGAGCTGCTTTATAATCAAACAATACATGGACCTCTACTGTTATACAACATGGGACCTTTAATGAAGGGTATGGAGGAGACAAAGGAAGTGGAATATGTGAGTAGGAGTACAATCTGTGGGTGGTTGATGGTGGTTGCACCAGCACTGTGTTGGTAGGTAGGAGGTTTTTGGCTTTAAACCTGAGGAAACAGGCTCCAACTCAGTAAAAAAACAAAACAATACGAGGTCACAGTCTTAGAAGATGAGACATGTATTTTCCAGAATATGTAGCAGAGGAAACCAGATGCATTAAAAAAAAAAGTAGTGCTTTTGCACTTCCAGTTTGTCATGTTATGTAGCACCTTTCCACCTTATCACTGATAACTTTATTGCTGATGGTTGTCGACAGGCTTAATAGAATTCACTGCAGCTCAGGACAACTGCAATGAGTCTGCCCCAAACACATACTGTAAGTCATACACATGTATAACCATTACAAATATTTATAGAGCTGTATTTTTCATTGAACTGCAGGGAGTCACATTTTGTTTAGTTGGTTGGCTCGGCTGAGCACAAAGAACAAAATCTGGAGATCCCAGATTAACATCTCTGTAAAAACTTCAGTCTTATCATCACAGTAATTGGAACTTTATCCTTCGCTGTAGCTTGGGGGTTAAACAAGCAATTTTTAACAAACCAGAATTAATTAATTGGAAGTACATAAATAACAGAAAGCAGTCAAGTTGATATGATTCATTTGTTAGCATGAACCTAATGATGAACTTGTGTAAGACATTGAGTAGTTATAATACTGATTTTAGTAGGCCTGTCATTCATTGTTGTTTGTCCAAGTCCACACCAGCGCTGTTTTGGTCTCCTCCTGGTCCTGAGGAAAATATTTGGTTCATTAGCTGCTAAATGATTCACTATACTTAAATGTCTCTAGCTGCAGTTTGAAGCTGAATTGTGTGCAGTGGAATTTTTGCTGAAATGGTTGGAGCTGAAACCAACTGTGACAGCAGTAAGAGTGAAACAGAGCAGTCAAGTAAACAACCAGACAGCTCAACAATGAGCTGAAACTCATTCAAAAGCTTTTAAAAGCCAAGTGGAAGACAAAGATTTTGGTTTTAATTCTTTGTAATTTTGTCTCTACGAGGGGAGCAACACTTTTCACATTCTCATTGTTAGTGTTCAGTATTAGTTAAAAGTTCCCAAACTGACACAAACTAGTGAAAAAAAAACACATTGTCAAAGCCTGACGAATACTTAATGCATGGAAAATGCTAATGCACGTACACACAGGTCAGAACAGCACACAATAAGGTGGTTCAACATTTTTCCAACTTTCCATAACCACCCTACAGCCTGTCTGACAGCACACAAAGGCCCTTGGCCATCACACACACATTGTATTTATTTTGTTTTACATTTCAACAAGCTGAATCACAGCCATCACCTCTGATGCTGTCAACACTGTTACTCTCTGAGAGATGGAGAGAAGCAGAAACCGGTGCAGACAAAGGAGGACATGAGGAAGAAGAAAATGGAACAAGAGGAGGAGGTGGTAAAGTTTTTGGGTCAACACCCCAAGCTTTACACCTGTTACCCATCATCCCTCTCTGCAACACCGCTGCCCTCCACACCCTTCTGTCCTTTCTCCTCCCTCTTCGTCTCCAGCTTTATTTTCCACCCCTTCTTGCCTTCCCTTCTCTCCGCCACCTTTTCTCTCTTCTTTGCCTTCTTTCATTCTTTTTCAATCCCCTCCCGCTTCACTCCCTCCTCTGGGCTCCCTCTCCCTCCTCCAGGACGGCTGTCATGCCGGCCAGGTGCAGTGTAGCGTGTGTTGATGGCAGTCCTCTTAATGGACAGCATGTGTCTGACGGTGGACCCCTGTGCCTCATCGCCCTTCTGCTCTAAATCCTCCGTCCGTAAAACACAAAACTGCTCTTTCAGGCAACAGCGCTTTAACAGCATCGAGGGATATGAGAGGAACCTCCAGAGGAAGCCGGGGAGAAAGACAACAACACAGAAAGGCCAATATTTTGACCCTTGTTAGAGCTCTGCGGCTGTTACATATCTTGTGGAGGACTGTCTCGTAAGGTGCAAAATGTAACAATTCACTACCTACTCTTCATTATCGATTAGTTACTTTTTTAACTTTACAAAATGATTATCAGGGGAAATTTCCCATGGTGGTAAAAACTTGTAGCTGCAGCACCGTGCTGCATTTTGTGGTAAATCTATTTGATTGATTATAGCAGCACACAGGAAGAGGGCAGTGTACCTCCAGCACAAACTGAGCTATACCTCTAAATGACAATGGCAGTGGCCTTGAGAGGCTGATGTAAAAGTCCCTTTGCAAAATGTTTCTTCTCTTTAATAGAAAACAACAATTCCCATGTTTATATTGATGCACCGAAATCAGTATGATTACTGTTTGTAGACATACAGTATATAGACGGTTCAGGACATTCATATCTGTGTGCTCCCAGTTAGAGCTGAGTTGCTGTGCACAAAAACTCAGAAAAAAATACTGTTTCAGACACTTTTAAAAACACCCACCTAAACAATCAGACATCCATTACTGTAAATGTTCATGTGAAGTATTTTCAGTGGTTTATCTCACCATGACAACAGCATTTTCCTGTGGCACCACATTTTTGAATCGCTGTCATAGCGGTCGTGTGCTTACATACAACCACACCTACAGAGAGCATTAGGCTGCAGCTGCAGGTCAGCTTAGGGAATCAGAAAGTGGAGAGGCTTAAATAAGAAAGGGTGATAGAGACAGGTGAAATATATCAGTGTGGGGGGAAACAATCACAGACGAGCGAAATCCAGAAGACACGTGTAAAATAGGCGGGGGACCCAGAATCAAAGATATTTCAGAATAAAACGGGAAATAAACATATCTTTCACACAAAAACCTCAACCTTCAATCCAGCAACTGACAACATGGAGAGTTTGGTGGCAAATTGAGCATCTACAGAATTTAAAGAAAACAATAAAGCAGTACAAGAAAGAGCAAGTTGTTGCCAAATTTTCTGAAGAAATTGCCAAGGCTGGGTTCACTTCGACGCCAGACCAAATAATTAATAAACTGAAGAAGGGTTACTGAGACAACAAAAAAGCCATTTTCCCGCTAGTACAGTATATTTGTTTCCGCCAGTAGCACGGAGTGACGTCCTCTCACTTTGGTTCTGATTTAATTGCTGGTTCACCAGAAAGCTACATGGTTCTGGAGCCAGAACCAGAACCAGAACCAGAACCGTGTCTGTCTGAAAGCGATAATAGCGCCCTCAGATATCAACTCTTTTACGTTGTTTTGGTGTCAAAACCGACTCACCTACATTTCCACATGGATAATGAAGACATTCTTTTTAATTATGTCAAGTCAAATCGAGGGGGAGGCAGAAGTGCATAACCCTTCATAACAGCTCTATACAGTATGTTCACACATGTTCATCGTTATAGAAGCTGACCTTCACATTAATAAAGTATTCATACAGTTCATCAAGTATGGCTAACGCTGTGAAGCTGTCAGTCCCTGTTTTGAAGAAAAAGATTATGCTCTGAACTTGTGCAAGGACAGCATGTTTTTCTATCCAGGGAGGGAGGGAGGCTGGGAGGCCGATCGTATTTTTTAGGAGCGGCTCTGAGCTCACTGTGGTGGGTCCTTCACACGCCGTTGGCTGTTGCTGTTCCTGGACTTGGTCCCAAAGTGTTCCCAGAATGCTTTCCATCTATCTGCACCATGTTTTCAGCCGTCTTGATGTCACAGCAGCTGTAAACTCTCGCTGCCTTTTGGCGTCACAGTCATTACGACGGGGCCCAGAGTGTCAGCTCTGCAGCTGATGTTGAAATTCAGACGTACAAATGTGAAATATTCAGCAAAGTAAAGAGAAATGATACGTGTTTGGTGGAGGGGAAAGGGGGGAAGTGAAAGAAATGTTAGAGGAAAGAGTGGGAAATGAAAAAAGACAGGAGCTCCTTTGAAATGTTGGGGAGGTTAAGTTATAATGGAGAGAGCGGAAAAAGGGGAGAGGCTGGGTCTTTGAAGGGAACGAGGGTAGCGGGCTTTTAAGAGAGACACACTTTGACATTTCTATTGTCATACATACAGATATCAGGTAAAACATCTGAGAAAAGGGCAGAATCTCATCATCGAGTGCCATTGGGGATGTGATGGTGCTCAGAGGCTGAGTACCTGCTGAATGCTGTGCCCTTTCAGAGAAACATCAGCTACAGCATGAAGGAAAGTTTCTTGACTTAGTTTGTCTGATGTGAGACAAGCTGATGTCTCTCTCCTCCATGTTCCCACTGAACTACGTGAGGCATTGGAGACTCAGTGGTGATGGGACACGCAAATATTAAAGGATAGTTTCCAGGTGTCTTAAAGACAAGTCTGACATGCTTTGGTCAAAACAGGCACATGCCCCAGTAAAAAGTGTCCAGTGACTCTGACCCTACACCGCAGCAGCCAGCAACAGACTTTTACAAAATAAAAGCATGTGAGCAACTTGCGTTAATGCGTGATAAAATAAATGTTGGTCTACTATCGGAAGAACTACTGATAACAATTTCTCCCCAAAATTACAACTGGTCCAAAAAAACAAAACAAAAAAGATACCTCAAATAATGCAAAGAAAACAAGTTAATATTCATTTTTAAACAGACCACAAATATTTTAACTCAGGAAGAGTTCAGATTAATATCAATGGAAATTTTAATTTTAATCCTGCAGCAGCAGTGATTGTTTATTGGTTTACTGATGATCGTGATGCATATGTTATAGTTCTAAGATTTTCTATTAAAATAGAGTCAACAATGACATTTTTTGTGTTCTCTTTTTATTTGGAAAAGTACCGAGAAGTATTGAAAAGTATCGAAAAACATGTTGGTCATTTTGGTACCGATATCGGCGGTACCAAAATGTTGGTATCATGACAACACTAGTTGTTGTCATTGTCATTGTTGTTTGATGTTGATGATGTCATGTTCCCTGTGGACAATGTTGACTTTTTATTGTGGGAACTTCGGGAAGTGATTGGATAATGTTAATGTCCTATCCCACAGTGTAAGAGGTTACTCCCTGACATTGCACATGTTATTCTCTGATATTCTCTATGAATGGAGATGTTAGTCAGTCTTTTGGTTGGTTTATGCATTTATCTCTCAACAACCAGTGGATGGGTATGAATTGCCAAGACATTTGGTGCAAGCAGTCTTCATCCAATGTCACTCTAATCTTAAATCTTAAATGTCCACATTCATCTCAAGAGACAATTAACATCCCAAGAAGATAAATTTGGATAATCTACTGACTTTTGATCAGTTCACTTAAAGGGACAACGAGGAGTTTCTACAGTATTCGGTTATAAAACAGTCTCACGTTAATGTGGATGAATCTACGCTACCCACACTTGTTAATGGCTCCATTTTCGATCAATATATTGTTTTGTCTCTATCATTATTTTGTTATTATTAGTGGTGGTGGAAATGCTGGTTGAGCCGACCAGCGTTTCCTTACTTTCGGTTTCGCGGACGCAAATGAGAATAACGGCGATTCGGGCGGCGTTATGGTCTGAACTACGACGGTAACTGAACCTCTTTGAACCTCTGACTTTAATCCTTGATGAATGAAAACATGAGTCCGTCTTGCGCTGGTGGAGGAATTCTACGGTGCGCGCGGAGGCAGCGTGAAAACACTTCGCTTTTCCAAAACTCCTCGTTGTCCCTTTAAGTCGACAAACTTTATTAGCCTCCAAGGGAAATTTCAAAGTCAGATAGAGTAGACGTAATACACAGAAACTGAACCAGTGAAACTGTACATATTGAAACAATGACATGAAAAAACAACAAAGGAGCAAAACAATAACTAGTATATCGTTATGAGAATAACTTTGGAAAGTGACATAACTCTTGCAAATCAATAACTGTAAACACTTTGATTAAAAAAACAATTCTATTGTCCTTTGTGCAGAACAATATACTGTAGATCCATAATGTACTCTTGTAATCTCTCGCAGTCATCAGGTTCAAACTTTCAGATTTTATTGCACCCAACTCTGTTTCCATTGACTATATCTCCATTTTCACCTATCCATTTAAAAAACAATTGGATGAATTGGTACAAGACCTTGTAAATGAAATATCTTGATGAGTTTCTGTTGCTGGCTGTGACTCCTGATGATACATTCTCTAAAATGACAAACAGTTATGCTATCATGACTTGATCTTCCATTTAAGTGAAACTTTCTGTTGCTGAAATTGAATTGAAATTGCAACTCTTCACAATCTCTCCAGAGGCCAATTTATTGTGATGAACACAGTTCTTACCCTGAGATAATGTCTGGAAACACCCCAAGTTAAGGTCTGTTGAGTCATTATCACGATGAAAATGTACTGTTATAGCTCTACATAAAGTTAGATTCATTGGCAACTCTATATTATACATCTAGACTCACTGACAAAAGCCTCAAAACTCTAAAAATGCACTTTTCATCCTACCACAGTGCAGTGAACAGAGCGACATTTGTGGTGCTCGCTTTGAAAATCATATATTAAAAGCATTAATATGTAGAGCCATATTTAATAAGTAATTGTAACTTGTCAAACAAGTGTAACTGTAGTAGAATAAAACGTTTCTCTCTGCAACGCAGTGAAGTATCCTGAATTGAATTACCCCACGGAAGGTAATTCAGTTTGAAGTAGACGCATGTAATTAATGTCCATTGTCTTTTCATTTATAATAGATCACTCATGAAGACCAGATAAGCTGTCTTCTTATCTCTGATGAGCACTTTTCATACCGCCCCACAGAAATCAATGAGAAGCTAATTTCCTGTCTGACTTGTTCCACTTATCCACGGCCTGTGGAAAGAGCCGGGGCTTGTTCAAAATATCCTGATACCTGGAATAACTGAGGCACTTTCATGTCAGCCCGTAATGAGGCGAGGTGTGGTAATGGCTCCATAATCTGACAGGAATAAAGTAGATTTTCAAAGCGCTGATGTGAAGGCAGACTCTGAGGGAGATGATGACATCCTCAGAAGGTTGAGAATAGAGGAAGACACCCCTCACTCTTCACACGCTCATAACAAGCAGCCTCGCCTCTCTGTGACAGCTCCCAACATGACCTGTCTTAACGTGACCTTTCATCTTGATGAGCCCCCAACTTCCTTTTCTGCTATTGATCTGCCCTTCCATCTCCACTCTAAAATAGGTCAGAGCGAGGAGGGTTTACTCTGATGCCCTTCCTACTTTTCTATTATTGGCAACTCGTTTTTTATGAGAGATGAGGAAAGAACAAAGGGAAGGAAGGAGAAGAATATGCAGTGGGAAGAGGAGTGTGATGGAGAGCTAAAGGGGAGAGCAGGGAAGTTGTCAGGGTGTGAATAAGATACCGTCACCCACATCACAGGTTCAGCAAAGCGACATGCCAACAGCTGGATCATCTGTAGCAATACATCACTATGTTTTAGTTGTTCGTTTGTGAATCTATTCTAAGCATATTGTGTGTGTTAGAATACACAAAGACTTACTGTTAAAGTAAGATTTGACATTTGTAGTTTTTTCTTTAATTTGATGTAAAATAAGGTGATGAGGAAGAACCAAAATCACGAAAGATGACTCACCAGGCAAGTAAAGCGTCTATCGGCTGGACATTTGCTGGTTAAAGTTCAACCAGACGAACTCCTGACCTGCGACTGTGAAGAAGCTCCGGGCAAAAAAAAAAAAAATCTCTTCCACGAACACATGTTGAAATCTTGTCCTTTTCATGGCTCTCAGTGCAAATTAAGGAGGCATGTAAACAGCTGAACTATAAGTACGCTGCGCATTTCCAAGGCGGCCTTGTGAATTAGCAGTGCTCCTTCAGTTTAGCAAATCACAGGCATGAGTCAGAGACGGTCACAATACGGCGGGTAAATGCAGGGGAGGAGCGCCACGTTATCAAACAGAAAAACAAGGGAAGGCTTCGTGAGTCACACGTATCAAACACCCCCTCTCGCCCCAAGCGAACCCACCAAAGAGCTCCCATCAGGTGTGTATGTGTGTGTGTGTGCGTGTAGCCCCCCCACTCCCAACCCCCACATCCAACATCCAGATCCATATGCAAACACACAGTAATTACAAGCAGTAATTGTGAATATGATTTCCACTCAGAATGTGTAATATTAACCTGATATAAAGACATTTTCATGTGGAAGCACTAAAGATACAGAAATATTAAAAGCCTGATTCCTTGGCCATTTGTTCACCATGACAACCACAGAGAGTAAAAACACATCTCCCTCAGGGCAGGCACAGATGAAGGCTGATTTCATACCAATAAGAAAACAAAGGTAGTGTTTATGTATGTATACGCCGGTCCGTGTGTGTAAGGGCATGCACATGTGACATTTATGGATGTTTCTTTATATAGGCCTACGTATTGGTGGGTGTTTGTACATACAGTGTATTTACTGTATGTTGTAATCTGTGCCATATGTTAGTGTTGGTGCTGCAGATGTGGGCGGAGCTACAGTATCTGGTCAGAGTGATGTGACCTCTCCTCTCCTGTCTGTCCTGAAGAGTTCAGCTTCATTTCATACTTCCTCATTCAGTTCATAACATGTCCAGGAGAATATTAATCTGCAGATTGTAAATTGTTTTTCATCATGTACCGTCCATTCAAAAGAATCAGCGCATGTGAGAGGGAATATCCTAATGAAAAACTCCCCACTGAAGCAGTTTCCCCATTGGTTGTTCTCTGAAATGATTTGTCAGAAACAGTTTGTTTCAGGGAGGGCGTCTGCAGCCTGCAGTGTTTGTGTGCAATTTAGCAGCCTCGTCTCAGACTTTTTCTTTTTCAAACAAGACTGAGTTTAAACCTGGTGTTTCTGTCCTTTACACTCCATGGTCAGCAGGTAAAGGACAGAAATGCCAACAACTGCAATGAGTACAGTATGTTTACTGCAGCACACAGCAATAAAAGGCTGGATATGTGATAAAGGTTTCCTGTCCACTGTTTTAAACTTTTTGAGTTACTCTTACCATGAAATACAGTAACTTTAAAATGAAAGATGAATGACCGAAACCCCAAAAAACCCAAATTAAAGGGGACATATGATGGAAATATCTCTTTTTGAAGGCTCTTTAACATATATTTGGGTGTTTGTCTTGCCTTCCGGCCCCCAAAATGCGAAAATTGACAAAAGACTCTGTAATGTTCAGCCTCCCAGTTTGAAATTTATGTAGTTTTATGAGCTGTTCCCTCAGTTGTCTTCCAGTGATGTAACAAGCTTTCGAATTTGCATAACCCCACCCCTACATGGGACCAGTAGAAGGGGCGGAGCAAGCAGTGGTTCATTTGCATTTAAAGGGACAGGCTCTGAAACCAGCCATTCTGAACAGGGCTGTTTTGAGCAGATGAAAAGAGCTGTGATCTTTGATCCTTGGGGTATTTTGACCACAGCATGTCCCAGACATGTCTTTAAGACACCTGGAAATTATTATAATTTGTGAAGAAGCGGCATAATACGTCTTCTTTAAACATAGTTAGATGCGAACGCCCGTCTACTGTATAATAAAAGGTCATAGTTAGAGTTAAATACTGTGGGTCACAGACTGAGGCTGTGTGCTTTGTGCAAGAGAAAATATAAGTGAATACAGCTGGAATCACTGGAATCACAGCAAAGTCTTATGTTTGTGCGATCAAGATTTTAGCGGCAGCTTGGAAATGTCTTGAAAATTAACATGTAGTCCTAATGGGTGTGCATTTCAGTCACAGTTCCAAACTTCCGCTGTCAGAAACAGGGAAAAAAACCATTAACATGAGGACAGTTTTTTTTTTGAAGTAGGGCTGAAAATAAAGAGCTGAAACTGTCTGACTGTAGGTGGAATGATATTCTAGGTTTTGACCTTCAGTGTTTAGGGGCCTTTAGCTCATTGTTTTAATTCACCTAGGACTGTATTGGATCTTTAGTTTGTGTGTTTTTGTCACATCTATCTGTTTGTCTTTATGAAAAGCATGTCAGTTAGGAGAACTTCTGACTGACCTAAGCTTGACCTTACAAGCCAGTGTGTTTTTGTTGTTGTTATTGTTCAGTGTGAAGCAGTGAAAAACATGTTGGATTTGTAACTATATCTTCTTGTAAGCAGTAGCAATACAGGACTCTGAGGACCAGCAGGCAAAGAAACCCATCAAATTGATTGTTGTCAGATATTATTTTACAGACCTCCTTATGTTCCCTGAATGCCTCACATGCAGGCGATGGAAAGATGTGTCCCCACTGAGTCAATCTTTGCTGCATGTCAGTACTTCATTCTTTCTCCCTGCTTCTCCATCTCTCCTCACTGTCCTGTCTGAACAAAGGCAAAAATGCAGAAAAATAACTTTAAAAAAACTGTAAGTTCTGATTAGACAATGATTGATTGAAATGAACTCCTGTGTGAGTTTAAGTCCTGCTCAGGAAAGACACACTCTGCTGCTAAAGATGAACTATATAAAGATGTAATTAGAGAACATAAAATGGCTATCAATGGAAAAATGCAGATCATACATTGGATTAATTTAGTTCAAACTTTATGCAGGAAGCAAAGAGTGAACCATTAATGCCTTTTTAAAAGGTTGTTTGAAATTGTTTTTTAATTGATCAAAGGACTATTTAAATAAAAAAATAAATTAAGTAATGAACATTTTTATTATCTGCAGTTGTTTATTTTCATTTAATTAAATCCACACCCTATACTTATTCGTCTTGGTTTTAATTGATTCATTTATTGGATTCTTAAATTAGCAGAAGGACGCTCCAGACGCCACCATTTCAATCTTTCCACTTAAACCCACTTGCACAAATGTTTTAGTTATTTTACTTTTTTCTCTGAGATGTCAGCTGATGGCGAGCACCACGTGTCTGCAGAAACCGTTTCTACTCTCCAGAGCACCTGCTCTTCTTACCACACACACACACACACACACACACACACAGTATCCACAAATACACCCACAGCTCAAGTGTAGTAGATTTCATGAGTGCCAACAGCATAAAGGCTGCTCCCCCTTTCTCTCCCTCCCACCTCCCTCCTCTCTCTCTCTCTCTCTGTCTTTCTCTCTCTCTCGCGCTCTATTGCTCTCTCATTCTCTCACTCCCTGAGCAATTCTTTGTTTTTGCTGCTCGCGGAGCCCTCTGTTATTCTGTTTTTTGTTTTTCTCTTGAAGAGAAAATCCTCTTCTTGCAGATTACCTTTTCTCTTTCTTGTCTTGTCATCTCTCGCTCGCTCCCCCTCTCTCTCTCTCCCTCTCTCTCTCTCTCTCTGAACCTCTCACTCTGTCTCTCTCTTAGTTCGTATTTCCTATGTATCTCCCCGTGACTGAGGGGAATAGGGACTTGATTCTCCCCTCTTCCTCTCCTCCTCCTCCTCCTCCTCCTCTGCCACCTCCACCTCTCCCTCCTCTGCTTCACCTCTCATCCTCTGGCTTCCTAACGGAGGGATAATGTTTTATTTCCAGCTGGTGATCATGGCTGGGACGGTGCTGCTGGCTTACTACTTCGAGTACACGGACACCTTCCCCGTGCACATCCAGGGCTTCTTCTGCTACGACAAGACCTTCTCTAAGCCCTACCCCGGTCCGGACGACACCAGCAAGATCCCCCCGGTGCTCATCTACTCGCTTGTCACGGCCATCCCCACGCTCACGGTAAGAGTTGTGTGTATTTCTAAGTGCAGAAGTAAAGGTCAAGAGATGAAGGAAGGAGGCAAGGAAAAATCATGTGGAGAGAGAGAGAGAAATGACGGCTTTAATGAGAAGTTGTCAAAGTTTAGGTGACGATGTTGATCCCTCTTCTTTTGGTTTTATTGGTTTGTGCTGTCTTATTATGAATCATCTCTGTTGTGTGTGACTGCACCACGGATATAGTGAGCAGACTGGCAAGCTGCATGGAGGTTACCCCCTCCTTTCTTGACAGGCAGGTGCCTCTGTGTGTGTTAGCGCGCGCGTGTGTGTGTGTGTTTGTATGTAGGAGTCTGTGGAAGAAACAGACTAAAATGAACCCGGACCATACAGAGATGAAATGGGAATGGACAGACAGGTCATTAGAGAAAGAAAAAGAGACAACCAGAGAAAGAGGCAAACAGAAGAGAAAGCAACAGAAAGAAAGAAAAGAAAGAAAAAGAAAGAAAGAGTTTGAGAGGATCCAGAGCGATAATTGCAGGCAGCAGATGCTGTTGGAAAAGAAAAACTTGAGATGATAGGTGAGAAAAAGAGACAATGAGCACAAAGGCAGGCGGTTTGAAAGGGGGCATGTATTGTTTTTTGTGTGTGTGTACTGTATGTGTGTGTGTGTGAGAGGGTAGCTGTTGAGCCCCAAGTGAGACGGAAGGCAGCGAGCGTGAAATGCATAACACCTGGCACTGACTCTGAGCACAGACACAAATCTGAACAGCTCCCATCCCCAACAGACCACCAAAAACACACAAACGGAGAGCACCACAGACAGAACCAGCCTACAGCCACAATGCAAAGCTGACAAATAACCGGACCAGATTACATGTACTGGAAAAAATAAAAACACAGCAAAGACGGGACTTATCTTCCAGCAGCACAAGCACACACAAAATCCGGTTTGCATGCAGTCGGTGACGGAGGAGGAAGGTTGTGATGTGGAGCCACAGCGAACGGTGCAAGACTGTGTTCAGTGAAGTTATATTATGCTTACACCTGAAATAGACAGAAACTCTATAGGAGAAGTGAAAAATCACTTATTGTTATAAAGTTTCTCCTTTTGGGTCTGAAGCGTGTTAATTAGGGACTGTGGGAAAATTATTAGCGAGGGGAAGGGAGTCAAGAAAGGGGGAGTGCTCATATTTTTTCTTTTTCTTTTTTTATTGTAGGGGTGTTTTTATTTTACCTTTAGTTTTTCTATTTTTTCTTTTATTGAGAAATTGAAGTTGTTGTTAAAGCTGCCAGCATCAATTGCCTCAGTAAGTGCCCCCAAAGTGACGTGTGGCCGGAGCGAGTACGACAGGCCGGGTGGACGGATGACCCTGATGATCCCCTAACCTTAACCGAGTGTTTATTTATGGTAACCATGACAACAAAGGTCTCCTAACCTTTCACTGACGCAGCCATTTTTCTCTTAACTCTCAAATCCGTTTTGTCACTCTCCAATAGCGACTCACTGTAGCCTCCCCGTCTGCCCCCGAGACGGCCTGTGACCTCCTGTCTAGTAAACACACTGATGGCTGAAGCTCTCGTCGAGCTCTCGCCAGCGCCCGCTCCGGGCAAGACACCGCGTCCAGCAAAGAGCAAATAATAGGTTTTTATCAGGGATATGTAACAGTTTTGAAAGTCACTTACAAGTGATGCCCCGTTAGCAAAACACCTGTCAGATCAGAGGACATGAACAAACACTGCACTTTTAGAAACATGATGGTTTACTTTGCAGCTGTTTATGAAATGATGGCTTGCCATACAGTAAATATATTGTCTTGACATGTGAGGGTTCATATAACATCACCTTCTCTCTTACAGTTAAATAAAAATGAACTTGCACCATTACTTTACAATACTAATAACATTGCTGATATATGCAGCAGTTGCACTCTTTAGCACCCGGCTCTGCTCACGAGACCAAAGCAGGCAGACCTTTAAAGCTGCTCTGGCTGAGGATAAATTACTTTGGGATACTTTGATCTGGGTCAGAGCACATTACTTACACCAGCTAGTCTGCTCTAACCTGTCCTGACAGAGGCCTTGGTGTGTGTAACAAGCAGTAAGGTAAATCACAGCAGTAACTCCCTGTGACAGAACCAGTCTGGTGCGAATGTGCTTTGCCATTTGCCGCTGGTTTTCAGAGGAGTTCTATCTCTTCCTGTCCAGTGAGTAGCAAATCAGAGCCTCGTGCTGCACGGCACAAGAGCCAGGTCGCCTGTAATACACAGAGAACTGTGACCTTTGATGTGGTTTTACATCATTGTTTTGGATCTGTTGTAGCATTTTTGTTGCCAAGCAACCATTTTTGTGCCATCAGGTTTTGACCATTAGCTGTCTTTTCATTTCTAACACCTATTTAATAGCCCTGAATCCAGGAAATGGACATGGTATTATCGCTATTGTACAGCCGGGACTTGATTATAACAGTGTAAATAAGGAGACCCTGTCTGGCTGAGGCACTGGAGGTAATCAGCCACCAGTATATTTGGGTCAGTGCCAGAGTCCTCCAAGCCCAACAGAGGGCACTCTAGCTCTCCGTCCCGCTCCCAGTAGGGGTCCGATCATCTAATTAGAATCATCAATCACTTTTACAAGCCTCAGCGCAAGAAGCCAAGTCCCCGTTCTGAGACTGAACCAGAGACGAGGGACCTGACATCCTCCCACCTCACTCTGTTAGTAACATTTGGTGTAATATGTGTGTATGTGAGTCTTTGTAAAGCTTCTGCTTTACTGGATCTAATCCTTCCAGTCGGTACAGTTGGTGGACACTCCAGTCTTGCCCAGTATTGCACTGGGTGCAGAAGAGCAAAGTGTTGAAGTGAGAAAATATTAGCAATAAAGATAAAAGTTTTGATAATATTTTGTCTATCCCATGTCTATCAGCCCCGGTAGGATTTTTTTAACAGCTGATGTGTTAGTTTTGTGTACATTGCCACAGGGATGACAGCCAAGCGTCAACCTGGTTCCTTCCACATAACTGTGTGACAATTGTATGATGTGAACATCACCTCTTCTTCACCTCTAAATGGAGTTTGGTGTAACTCAGACCTTCTCCTGAAGATTTTCCTCTTACAAAGTTATAGTTGATATTTAGATAGTTAATAGTAAGTACTGTAGCACAACCAGGTTATACTGGTGAGTAGATTAGTTTTCGTCACCCTGACAAAGTCTGTTGTCAACCAGCCTCCTTAAGAGATGTAAAAGTTGAAAAGATGTGAAATTGCAGTATCAACAGTAGACTTTATTTCAGCCATATATCCCAAAACCCCCAAATGACTAACTGGCTTCACAGACTTTTACAACACAATCCTTAAGCTGTCATGAATCCAGTCAATTTTCAGACTTCTGAGTACTCAAAGTACTAAATTGTGAGTAGATCCCTCATTGGCTACCTACCCACTGAACACCACTAGTTCTTGGCCCCTTTAGTTATTCTTACTGTGCCTGCCAAACTTTCTATTTACAGAAATAATTGTGGCAGATTCACCTCCAAAAACTCACTGGAATTGTAAAAGGCTCTTAGAGCGTTTGAGAAGCACAAAGGAATCCATTCATTAGCCTATTCACTTTTTATTATTTTGTGTAATGGGTTTTAAATTGCAGTTATTATTTGAATTTTATCACTCAGAGGAACATAATAATGAGTGGACAAACCTAAAAAATATTTTTCCATCACAAATTCACCGAAGCATCGGCAGCAAGTTCCACATTTCAGCCCTTGGCCACGACCCACAGTACTATCTGATGAAATAGCTCATTCATTCGATTGCTATAGTTTCATATGGGAATCGAACACTACTCCCCAAAGGTTACTCCAACCACTAGATGTCGCCTGGCAACAAAACGCAAAGAATAACTTGCGAGGACAGTCTCAAAAGATCACACATCATAATCAGATTATTGTTTACAGAAGAGAACAATTGAAAATCCATGGCCTGGTTATTAATAGATGAGTGCTGGTGAAACCGTCAGATCGTCGCTCCGGGCGACGGCAGCCACGCTAAATGTTTTCCAGAAAACACACTGGAGTTTGGTTCATTTTGAGGACATCTTGAAAGGTTGCCTAATGGAGCCTGTAAGCCAGTTAAGTCTGGGATGAATTAACTTATCTAGCACAGATTCAGTCTGACAGTGTGTGTGCAAGTGTGTGTTCACGGTCCTCTGTAAATCCTTCCTCTGATCCTGTTTAGCTTTTTGTCTTCCTCCCTCTCTTCCTTAACTTCTGCAGCTTGTCCTTTCTCCACAACCTCCCCCCTCGCCTCGCACCACTGCATTTCAACCACAGTTTTTTTTTTTACCTTCATGTTCTATTCATCGCTGCTCCTCTCTCTACCTCTACTTTCATCGACACCTCCTCTACCTTTTCCAACTTTTTTTTTAAAGCCTTACCCTCTCTGACCTCTCTTCATGCCTGTGTTTGTCTCAGCTCCTAGTTAACATGTTATCTGTGAACTGTGGCTTCTCCACTTGCCTTCTGCACAATCTGTGGCTTGATTAAGAATCAAACAGACTTCAAGTGCACAGGGGGAAAATTCTCACTTCCTGCTCTTTACCACAGATGAAGAGGAGAAATCTTTTATGTGACTGAACTCATACTGAGATAAAAGGCACACGCACAGAGAGATGAATACTTAGCTTAATAAATAGGAAAAAAAATGTCAGCCTTCAGCTTTGTTCTGACTCATCAAGTTGAACTGCAGGTGAAGTCTGTATGACAATTCAAGGGCATTTCACATCTACTGTGAGGAAGACTACACTTATTTTATTTATACTCCTCCTGCCCATCAGGTGTAACCCATGTCTGACTGATGTCAATAAATAATGTCTTTATCAATACAGATCTGTCAATCATAAGAACAACTTTTAATTTACTCAATCACTGTAATAATGAGAGATTTTTTTTTCCTTTTTCCACAACCTGGCAACCCAGTGCAATTCCCATCAGTGCTTTATAACTGATTTTTAAACCATTAATAAACGATTTACTATCATTAATACATCCATATTTTAGGAACTCATAAGCAACAACATTTAGCCTTAGTTTACCAAGCTGCAAGTTCTCCTTTGGTCACCGAGCACTGGTCAAACTATTTAACATTTTTGCTGTGTTGTAGCCTATTTGGAAAATTGATCCATTAGAAGATATATATGTATATATATTGGTAGTTCGAAGAAATAAAGAAACACCTGAGTGTAGTTTTACATATCCTAAGGCTTCTTCCTGGATTCAGCGAGCAAATCAATCATCCTAACCGTTCTGATTGTTTTCTCAGTGATCCAATAAATATTCAGCAGCTTTCAGGTAAAACACTTAAATCCAACCAAACCCAATCCTCTTGATGGTGAGCTAAGATGGGCATGGCTTGAGGCACTCAGAGCTGTATTGTATCACAAAGCTTCTGAATACTGAATAAGTTTCTGGCTCTGTCTTTGAATACAGGCTGTGTGTATTTCTCTGTGGACCGACGCTCTGATACTTTCGCAGTATTAATATTGAAACTAGTCCTGTTTTCCAATCAAAGACATTGACCTCTAAACCTCTACCTTTAAAACCATCTTAAATTATGCTGTGTGGAATACATGTATGGGAATAGCACCTATAGGTCTTGAATGAAAGGTCACAACCTGGAAACTTTGTACGGGCCCCGACTGTATCCTCAGAGCTGCAGCATGGTTCGCACATGTTAAACCAACAGTCACACAGCTGACCTGTCCTCACATCCTCAGCTGTGATGTCAGACTGACATTAAACTGAACTGTGCCTCCATCATTCAGAGGAACCTTGACCTCACACCAGCCCCAAAAGAAAACTCTCACATTCACGCCTAGTTGCACAGACATGGATCAATGCTTTTGTGTCTGTGTGTGTGTGTGTGTGTGTGTCTCTCATATCTCTCTCAGTCAGTCTCTTCTCTCTGAAGTTTTTGCTTTGCGATCTTCTGAGCTTCCATATTCTCTTTACATCTCTGGTATATCCATATTTGCTCTTTGTTTTCCCCCCACAGTAGTCCTACACACTTGATCTAGGCCAGAGAGCTGCTAACCCAGGTTAATGAGACAGATGGCAGGGTGGGTGCCACGGTGGAGGAGGGGGGCATCGGTTGCTGCGACACTGGCTGCCACGGGAGCATATGTGTCTGAGTGACGACCCCTCGACTTCTGTTCCTCAGCCTGCAACGGCGAAGGCGGAGACACGGAGAAAATGAGGAAAACATCTGATAAACACAAGAGCGGAGATGAAATCAGAGCTGAGAGACAGAAACGCCTAACCCCCTTCTATTCATGGAAGGAAGAGCTCTGAGTTGTTTTCCTCAGCGCACATTAGGGAGGCCGTATCTGCTCTACCTATCTGTGCTGGTGATATCCGTATGAAAGTCTAATTTACCACAGTCTGAACAGCTCCCATTCTGCCTGGGACACAATCGCAGCTCTCATCTAACTGTTCCTGATGATAATCCGAGCAAAGCCAGCGCAGGGTTGCATCACTACACCATTTTGATATTTGCATCATCAAACGCTCTCCTTGTTCTATTTGTCACCTTTTTTACTTTCTCTCCGTCACCTTAACCAGTTCATCCCTTTCACTCTGTAGCGAGCTCCGCAGCTGAGCGCCTGCTCCATGAACCGTTTTCCTGGCAGGCCCGAGGCGGTTGTTGCATCAACCTGATTGGTTATGCACTGAACAGAGCGAGAGATATAGAAATAGACAGACAGAGAGAGAGAGTGTGTGTTTATGCCCTCCTGTTGCCTACCTAGTGGTTTTTGGCAGGAGTCACCCATTCCTGTGAAATGAGATTAGGCGGAACAGCGGTCGTCATTTCTGCTTCTTAGCTTTGATCCATTTTTCAGTCAGGCACCGAGTAGTGACACCTGAGGGGTCCTGCTTGCTTGGCTGGTGGACTGCCATGCTCCGCTCGGCTCCTCGGAGATCTCCCATGAATGCCAACGCCCAATCTGCGTTCACAACAGGGGTGTGTCCACCACTCCCCGCCCTCCGTCCTCACATCTTCGCAGGCGGCCGCCGGACCAAATCTGTCGCTCTCTGTGTGTAACTGTGGACATCTCTCCCCCGAGCCCGCTGCAGAAAATGATCAAGCAATGATAAGAGGCAACAAAGTGAGAGGATACACAAGGCCTGAAATGAATCCAAAGCTATTAAACAGATGAATGAAGAAGTGGAAGATGTGTATTAAAGCAATGAAGCGTTCAGTTTGTTGCTCTCTTGTCCAAGCTGGAGGGACTTCCCATGATTTTAAAAGCAAGTATTCCATAAATTTACCAAGAAAACCTAGCCTGGCTAACACCAGACCGCATCTCAGTGTAGATTGAGATTTGGTTTGGGAACCACCCGCTCAGTTTTTCGTATTTGAGGCATGGTTTACAAAAGCCCAGTGCTGTTTATTGGGCGCTATGAATGTCTTTACGTCTGTACATAGCTTATAGCCAGTCGTATCAATCGTACCCGATCGCGTATGTAGAACGACAGAATCCGATGAGGAAAAAACGTTAAACGTTTCTCTTTTTTCAAAATAAACTTGTGGTCTAAACTACTTAAAACACTTTCTAACGCTGCATTGAAAGGTAAAGCATCTGCCGACATGTTGGATCGACAAGCTATCAACAAAGTCACTTATGTGTCATCATCATCTTGCTGCCCCCTCCCCCATTCTGTGATTGGCCCCCTCGTTGTGGGAAAAATTGGGTCCATGGTTTCCAGGTTGCCTCGCAGAGTGAATAAAATCACACGAGGTAGCATGAGACTTTCCTTAAAAATCATGCCTAATTTAAAACTGCTGTATTGGAGCCGAGTGATGAACACTGAGGCAGTAGAGGCACTTTAAGGCCCTTATGACCAAATAGCTACAATTGGCATAGAAATCCACTCTCCCTCTCACAACTCAGTCAAATCTGAACACACTGATGTGATACATACAGTACACTTGACTATCATCCCTATATCAGCTTTGTTTTCCTTTGTGTTGACATAGTACAGTGATACTGTAGCAGAGGCAGTTTGGCAAAATATAATCAAGCATCCATCCATCCTTCCACCAGCTACAGCACGTTGAATCAGCCAATTACAGAGCTAACACATAAAGACAGGTCATTAACACTCATACAGTATTCACTTCTATGGGGAATTAAGAGATACTACCTCCAAGTCGTTGTGCAGACCCAGGGAGAACATGCACCATCCACTCAGATTCATAAATTATTGTGTCTATTACAACATGTGGTCACCTGGGTTTACTGGTTGCGGAACAGAAGTGGCAGCAACATCTGTTGCATATGAACGCCTCAGTTTCAAATTGTTGTTTCTGCATGTGAAATTAATAAAGAGGCCAAACCTCTGTGCTCAGAGCCGCGGTGGTCTGTGGTTCAAACGGTGCTTTGCATTCTGATTTGTTGATTGAAACGTTCATGTCTAATCACAGCAGCGATAAACTCTTATTTGTTTCCCTTTTATCTGGGAGCCACATGAGACTATTGATGCCACTGTCACGTCTGTACAGTCAGTATGTAGCTGAACACCTGCAGAGAGCTTTACTTAGCGTAACAACAGGAGACAGGTATACTGTTGGCCTGTGTCTACATCAATCAGGGTCACAGTTTCAGTCGTGTGCGTTTTATCTGTACAAAACTGGAGGAGTTGAAACCCAAGATAATTTCTAGGCCATGTGCAACAGTGAGGTTGATATCAGTGTGATATAAAGATAAAATCTGTGGATTACAAGCCGCATCACGTCATGTGAATTACTCATGCATATGAGGGCAAATGCTGCAATGGCTGACTCTGCCACTAACGACTATAGAGAGGTAATTACAGGATGTACAGCGCTGAAACGTCTGTAGCAGAGACAGTCCTGATTATTAATAGTATCAGAGACCTGGTTTCATTTCATTTCAGGATCATAATAACTTCTAATAACCCTAATGATGTTTTGGAGAGGGTGTCTGTGCTTTGTACACATAATCTTCAGGTTTTTCAAGGTCACCATCGAACAGGTGGACTGGACACAGATGCACCTGAGTAATGCTCAAACACTCAGATACTGTACATGTAAGTGTTTTTCCTGGGAAAAGGAAAAAGAGATTGTGGCAGGATCATCCAATTTATTCCACGTGTAGTCCTGAGCCATGCCCAGGTTCAGCCTCCAGATGACCCCGTGGTTCGCGATTTGGGGCAAAATCCACAGTGACGTGCAAATGATGTAACAGGACAAAAGAGGGAAAATCCAGAATGATAGCTACACAGTCAGACACAAAACAGCCAGCACTTCCACTGCTGCTGGTTTTTGAGGAATCTAACAGAACAGATTTGGAAAACGGGGGCATGAAATTGAACTGGATAAAAATGGAAGGGGAAAGACAAAGAATATATAACCTACTTTCCCCTCCAGTGGGAAAAAAAACACAATAAAAGGTGAAAGAGAAAAATAGAGATAAGAAAGAAAGAGAGGGATTAGTGGTGCTCTAACACAATGATGAAGAGGTTTTTCTCCTGTAAGATGGAATAAATCTATGCACACAGTAACAATATGACTACAAACAAGTCTCAGGCTAACAGTGCTTCCAATCACACTTTGCTAAGCAGAACAGGAGCATCGCTGGGTGCGTCTTTCATCATGTGTGCAGATGTGTTTGCATGAGTGGGCGTGCTTTTGCACATTGCTCTGTATTTGTACACGGAGTAAGGTTTGTGTAAAGTGCCTTGTGTCTTTGTGAACGCCTTTGTGCTTGCATTTAAGTGTCCTGCGTGCCCGCTCATCCATGAATGAGATCATGTTCTTCTATCAGTCGACATCCTTCATCATGTCAGTGGGTTGAAGTACGCGCTGCTGCCCGCGTTCTGTCCGTGCTCTCGGTCTCCTGTTCGCACCCGCTCCACACAGTCAAAATCCTGGTGAGAACTGCTCGTCAGCGACTGTGACGGTGATGCTCCCGGACAGGTGCAGTGTCTTTCGTATCATCCATTAGCCCGAATCTCACGTAGACGCGGCATTGCAGAGATTGAGGTTGCAGCCGATGATGACAGATAATGGGATGCCACTGACAGCCAGGCATCTCCTTGTACTTTACACATGAATAACTTCCCCAGTCTTGTCAGAAACATTAGGTCTTATGGCTGCAGAGCTGTGTTTCACAGAAGTGAGTCGGCAGTCGGACCGTGCAACACAAGAGCTCTGGCTTCTACGCTTTCGTTAGGGTGGATGTGAGAGAATCTCGCCACAAAAGGTTTCTGCTAAATAATTAATTTATGAGTGATCATCTTTCTTGCCTTTTTAACTTTAGCAGTCATTACATAAGACTGCTGGGACACGGGAGTAATTTCACACAGTAGCTCAGATGGTAGAAACTAAGAGCAGCCTTTTTTCTTTAATGGGTTATTAAAATCACCTCACCTCCGTCTGGTCTTCTCTGTAAAACGTGATCACACTAACAACGGTAAAGGTAACAGGTTTTAAAGTGGAACTATGCAGGATTTTTACCTTAACTATGCTACATTTGTACCTTAATTAAACAGCTTCAGAGTAATTGTGATGGTTGAATAAATTACTTGCCTTCCACATAGCGTCTCTTGCCCGAAAACCAACCAGCTCTTCTCTCGGCGGCACCACGACACAAATGCTTTTGTAACCCATAATTTCTGTCTATGGCAGATAAGACGGCACAACTATACACATCATAATGCGTTTAATACTATAACTTTATCCACCGCTCCATATTTTGCTTTCTAGCTGGCTTCATTAAAAGCTAATGCACATGGGCAGGAGGAGGGTTAGCAAAACAGCAGAAAAGCCACTGGACTTACGTAGTTCCCCTTTATGGTTTTGGACCATCAACAAACAGAATATGACATTCTCACTTTCCTCCAGCAGTCCTCAAATGGACAATTCAATTCAATTGACATTAGAACCAACACCTCATGACAGCTGTGGAGCTGTTTATTTTACCAGTATTTACCAGGCTTGATGAAGGATGATTTGCTGAGTTTTGGAGCATTAAACTCTTTATGAATATATTTTTTTTTAGCTTGACTTGTGTATATTTTGTCATCCATTTTTAATGATTTAGAGAAATACTTAATATTTTAAATGGTGTGTTCAGGGGCTGTAAGGCTTCTGCATCTCCACAGTCACCAATAAACCATGAGCTGCCTTACATACAGAGGCCAGGGGGAAATGAAGGACGTCGCAGGCTTTCAAAAGATGTGGGTTAACTTTTGGGATCAGGATTTATGTAAGAACCTGGCCTAAGTGCTTCTTGCAGCATTAGTCTTATTTTATGTAATGGCGCAGAGTCGAGCAAACATTGTGTTCCCCTCTGTTTCCATCTGTTGCCTTGTGTTTGTTTTGTTTTTTTCCATCACTAACACGGACTGAACAGTGTCACTTGCTATTTGCAGAAGGGAATACTAATGGAGGCAATCTGCATCTCACTGCTCTGCTGCAGTGCCATCGCTCAGGCTCATTCCAAGACGCTCGATTTGTCCCTCACAGCGCTATTGACATCATTACCACATGAGGATCACACGACAGCTTGTTTGTCTCCTGCATCCTCTCCTGTCTTTTGAGTAACTCGCCAGTCCTGCCGGAGACATGTCCTCTGAATATGGGAAACACACATAAATCTGGATTTAGACACTCATTTTTCTTTTCTCCAGCATCTGAATATGCACATTACCCCGTGTGTTCAATTATTTATAAGATTTAAATATATTAATGAATAATGAATGTATTTATTTATGAAAAAAATCTTTTATTTCCTGCTCTTCCTCCTCTTTAACAGTGCTCCTCTAATCGTCCCTGCTCTCTTCACTCCCCCTCTCCCACCACTCATCTGTCATCTCCACAATGCTCTTCATTCATCTCAGTGCTCAGAGTAAACCATCACAGCTTATTGTCTTCTAATGGACATGTATTCATAAAAAGGGCCAGTCTGAATGCACACTCACATTTGACTAATACTCACTGACACAAATCGAGATCTCATTACTCACACACAGAGAGAAGAATCCTTTGGCGGACAAAAAGAGGAAAAGTTCATCATATCTCGTGTCTGTGTTAATGTTTCATTCCTTCACTCGTCCCTTCCTCTGTACTAAAGTCAGGCATGTAAGTACAGTATGCATGTATTGCCTTGTCTTTGTCTACACTTTTTTTTTTGTCCCCAATCTTGAACCTCATCCTGCGGTGACACAGCATTACAACACAAACCATTGTATGTCCTGGAATGTTTGTGGATGCATCTGTGCTGTCAGTGTGCGTGTCTGAGGACAGGATGAGCAGTTTAATTTCGAGGAATAATAATCTGCTCATCCCTAAACTGCAGTGACAACCTCGTCATATTTAACCGTGAATCCTTGAGGGTGCAGTCGGGGCTGAGGCGTGGAGCCCGAGCACATCCCACTGCAGTAGAGGGAGATCATTTAGAAATGCTGGTTCAAATAATGCGCTACATTATTCACACACACACACACACTCACGCGCCATCCGTGCATGAATAATTAATTCCTGCAGTATTACCCTAACCCTATCACCTTTCTGCCTTCCCCATACTGTTCCTCTCTTGGTTCCTTAGTTTTCCTGCTGTGTAGACCTGCTCACACCTCTTCATTTAATCCCTCATAAACCCTCCTGCTCTTATCACCAAGGGCAGAAGTAAGAGGACAATGGAGCCGCAAGTTTGTGTAGTTTGTGGTGTCTGAGGGTATTTAGTCCAAGCAACAATTACGACGATAAGAGCAAACAGTTAAAATAGAAACTCCTCGTTTTTCCCAGACAAAAGGATTACAAGTGGTTCTGACTAAATAAATGATCAGCGTACAAAGACAAGACCAAGGTTGTGCCAACAAACTTAAACAAGTCTTGCTTCACTTCAAGTGAGCGAGCTGTAATAATTTATAATGTTCAGCTTCCATTTAATACAAAAGGACAAAGAGCTGTTTACTTATGGGATGTGGGGAAACAAACTTCATGCATGTTTATTTAATACCAGAATGCTTCACACTGTTAAACCTCATCGTCAGTCAAATTAAATCAACATCATCAAATCAGGGTAAATGAACTGGGATTCTGTGGGTTTCAAACCTCATAAAAGTCAACAGCTGTAATTTCACCTGATAGGTTGACTAATTGATCATGAAATTTAATCATCCAGTTAAGTTGTTTAAACTTAACAATCTTATCTTAACAGCGTTTGTGTGACAAGATATTTTTGGGGCGTTTTTTTTTTTGTGCTTTCATTTGATACAAGACAGAAGCGCAGGCAGAGAGACTGGGGGAATGACATGCACAAAGGATCGTCTCAGTCGGTGATCAGCGCTTCAGGCACATGCCGACAAGGGACGTGCTCTCTGACCGCTTAACCACCAAGCAACCCCAGTTCAGTCTGATTTTTGTCTGTTTCATATTTTTGTGTCATTGATGAGTAATGCGGTCTTCTCTTCAAAGGAGCTGTTTGTCGGTTTTGGTCTTGCCAGCTGGCTGCTTACAATAACCAGAGTTAGCATTAACATCTTACTTACCAGTTCAGATTAATAGTTCAGCATTGAATTCCATTGCTTTACACCATTTGTTGCCGCCTGCCGGCAAGAAACAATCATCAGTAGCAGAGAAGACTTAAAGTTGGCCCCTTTAAACAAGATAACAGCTAATAAGCCAAATCATACTAGAGATGTGTAACCTCCTCAGATACTGACCTGCACTCTCTACTATTAATCCACTAACAGAATGCCTTGAATATTTGCTTCCTTCTTGGGTGAGAAAGGGCTGATACCAGTGCTTTACAGTGAATTTTAAAGCTGCAGCATGTAGCTGGTTAGCTTAGCTTTGCACAAAGACTATTAACAGGAAGACACAGTCAGAGGTAACAAAATCTAAAAGTGATAACAATTGAACGCATCAGATACAAACAGCTTCTCTGCCGTGTTGACTGTGATGCTCAGGGGATCGAAGGACGGTGTATTGAAAGATATTAGACTGGATCACACTGAAATAGTCAAAGCGGAGGTGGGGCAGTTGAATTTGAAAGGTTTAGGGGGAGTTTATTATTGACTCTCTAAAGAGACCTATGACTGATACATAAATGAAACATTCACTTTGAATAGCAGTAGTCTACAAAATGGACTTGTGGGGCAGTAGTGTATGCATCCAAAAAGGTCTACCACCCACTGCTTCACAGCTCTGCCTGAGGCAAAGTGTTGAAGAGCACTTGTCCATGAATGACAGCACGCAGCCATTATCTCACATTTTGTGGTATACACATGCTCAGACCCTCCACACACCAGCGGTCCCCATAGAAACAGCCACTGTGTGTCTTTTAATTGCCCCATAAATGGCTGTCCACAGTGCGACTGTGCCCCCGACGTCTGTGATTTGAAGCTGCTGATTAAAACCCCTCGGCTTTGATTTCACGCTCGTATTAGTGTTTAGAGGGTTGCCATGGAACACCCACCAGGGTCCTGTTTCACTAATGGAAGAAAGCGCACGGCTGGGCACGCACTTCACAGCACTGCTGCTCTGACTGGGCCCATGCATGTTATTAACTCATTTGACTTGGCTGGACCCACTTGGACGTACTTACAAGCACAAGACGTAACTGAAACATGATCACGATCATTTTCATCTGTCTTTGTTTCAGTCCTGCGCTCCCTGTAATTCACTCTGTAGTTCTTCCTTTTCCTCTTGCTTTTCCCTCCTCAGACGGCAGCGATTCACACTGACGCCGTGCGGGGTAAATGGGGGAGATTATGTTAAATATGGGAGGTGGAAGAATGAGCTTGATGGGTTTGTGGAACACGGTCAGTGTTAAAGTGAGTTCCACTTCTGTCACAGCAGAGCATGGAAATTGTCAGGATGAGTTAAGTTTAAACGTATGTGTCGGTGTCATACGCTGTTATTCAGCGAGGGAGTGAGGTTTTAGTCGGTGCCAGCTTGGAGTGCTGTAGGCTCTCATACAGATGAGTCTCACAGTCGCAGTCCATTAAGGGATCATCAGCGTGGAGAGGCACTGCTGTTCACACTCACAGGGAGTGAAGTGAACACAGTCACCTGACTGAAATCCCTGCCACAAGCCCCATGATCCTCACAAAGAAAACAATAAAACTGTGAGCTCCCGGGAACAATGGCTGCTATTTCTGATCACAGAAACCTGCAGACTGCACTCAGTCGACGTCTCTATCCAACCACGCTCACTGCAGCACATGATCAAGGTGTCTAATTAGATTAGTGTGCACTGTGAGCTCTCACATAATTAGTCATGTTCAGGATACGGTCAGACATGGTCACCTTCATCGCTGCTGTGTGCTTCATTACAACTGTTACAAGTTGTAATGAAGGAACGTGTGAACGATTTCAGATGTGTAATACTGTATATATTTTTATGATATGGAATTTTTGCTCCGATCTGTGATGTATTTGAAATGGATTTTGATAAATTAATAATTAGTATTAAAAGAAAAAAAAATCTTGTACTGCAGAGGTTCATTCCCCGATAGTGTTTGTAGGAGGCCAGTGACGGATCAGTGGCTGGTCAAGGCCCCTGAGGACCTGAGGAAGGCTGAGCCAGGCGGCAGCGCATTTATATTGGGTCTAATAACATTTGCACACTGATTTCATGGTTGTTTACTGGTGTTCTGGTATGATAGAGCAAGGAAAACTATCAGATGATGTTTCAAATTCTCATTTTTATCTGAAATTGTTTATTAAAAGGTTTTTTTTCTCATTATTAATGTCCATTGGAAACGTATACTATTAACTTGACTCACTATACACTATATTTATGTACATGTACAAAAGTTTTTTTCTTCTCTGCAGTGATAAATTATAATGAACAAGATAGACTTCTTCACCTTTAATGCAGCCTCTAATTACTCGGAAAAACATTGTGGAGAACCACTGCTGACATGACCTGCCTGATTAATCATGTACCTTGTTTTGTTCAACCTTGTTGTCTGCAGTCTATGAATCACAAATGCTATTACAGTTCATCGCCAGGGCAACATGAGTGTGTCTACAAAAGTTAATGGCAATTCTTTCAGTAGCTGTTGAGACATTTTATGAAAACCAGACCTACTAGTTTGCCATTTAATTGCTATCTGTAGTTCATCTAATTATCTAATATACTGTATAAAATAAAAAGTTGTTGGGTTGAGGCTGAGCATGACCTTTGACCTCTGTCAATCAGATGTTGTGTGTAATGAATGTGTTTCCTGTGTGTGTGCAGATCCTTGTTGGAGAGCTGTGTGCCTTCTTCACCAAGGCAGAGGGAACCCAGGAGAAGACTATAGTCACTGCAGACTGCTGCTACTTCAACCCCCTGCTGAGACGCATAATACGCTTCCTAGGTGAGCACACCGGTTCATATCACACAGCCTCTCTGCTCTTTAAAGCCTATGAAAGGGCAGTGTTGTGTCTCCAGTCGTGGTCAGACCTGACATTAACATGTGTCCTCAGTGATCCGGTCACAAGTGGTCAGCTCTGAGAGCGTCCGTTCACACCTGGCTTTAAAAATCTATCTCAAGTAGCTGCTTCAAACGTGTTATTGTTTTCAATCGATCCAGTAAAAGGGAGGTTGGTTGTCAATGTGCTTGTGTGAGGAGAGAAGAAGAAAGAGCAAGTGAACAGGCCACACAGGGGTTGAGTGAATTAAAGTGTTCAGTTTTACATTACAGTGAAATCAGGTTTTATCCCTTTGAAATTGCAAAATATTTTTGGCTCATTATGAAATTGTGTTGGGACTAATTAGACTGTGGCGCTGACACTGGTAGAATAGAAGATCCTTCAATGTGGCACTCACATTCACACTGGTAAAAGAATCAGATCTCAAAAACATCCTCAATGAGTGCACATGTCGGTGTCAGGTTTGAGGTTTGTGTGTTGATGAGCAAGAGTGAAAGACACGAAAATGAAAAAGATCAAAACAACATAAAAGGAGAGGTTAAGTAGTGAGAACGTGACCCGAAACACTGCTAAAAATGTTCCACGTGTAGCTGTTAATTGGATAATAAACTGCGATATAATCCTTGAGCTGAGATATTCAGGATCATGGCAGGAAGACACTTATGAATATTAAGCAGCCTGCACATTTGCATCTGAGGCTGAATCAGCTGAGGTGAAACCTCAGGTGATAATAATGTGTTTGAGGCTATTTTAAGAGGGAAAACTCATTATCACCTGTTTAATATCACAGTGCTGCTACGTGTTTTGATATCACCCGCTGTCAAACATCTAATCCGCTTTTCTTTCTTCATCTTCTGAAACATGTTTGAACTTTTCTTTTCCCTCTAACTCTACTTTTTTTAAACGTATTTATTTCATACCACTTCCCCACAATGACCCCCACCCACTTACTAACTCTTCTCTCCTTGCCTGTATCCCACCCACCCAGGCGTCTACGCCTTCGGCCTGTTCACCACCACCATCTTCGCCAATGCCGGCCAGGTAGTGACAGGAAACCAGACGCCTCACTTCCTGTCCGCCTGCCGGCCGAACTACACGGCGCTGGGCTGTCAGTCCACCATGCAGTACATCACAGAGCGCCGCGCCTGCACGGGCAACCCGCTGATCGTCATGTCGGCACGCAAATCCTTCCCGTCCAAGGACGCAGCGCTCAGCGTCTTCTCTGCGGTGTACACAGTGGTAGGCTGGAGCACACTGGACCACACATGTTGTGCTGCTGTGAATGCGTGTTACCCACTGAGACCCTGTTCGCTCCTCCTCTGATGATTACTTGTTTTTCATTTCCACTTTCGCTTCCTGGGAGTCCACACAAAGAAGCAGTGCAGCATTCTGAGAAATATGCTAATGTACTTTGTTTATAAAAGTTAGATAAGAAATTGACTTCTCTCCGTCTATAGAGTAAATATGACGCTACAGGAGGAAGAAGGTGGCAGCTAAAAAAATACACCACCTTCATGTTGTTTATGACACCTGCATCTTATTTTTATTAGCAGTCTCACCTTCTTTAAAGTTTGTCTTCCGTCTGCTTTAAATAAACTCATCCAGAGCAGCTGTAAACCCGCCACTCTCTAGCCAGCCAACAAGAGTTAGAAATTCACTTTTCTACACTTTGTTACCTGTTTTTCTGAGAAACCCTGCTCAGGTCGTTCTGATGCTTGTGTGTCTTGTGTGGCGTCCTGTATTTGTTGTACCCTACTGTGCGTGGCCTCCTCTGTGCCTCTCTGCAGATGTACGTGACGCTGGTGTTCAAGACCAAAGGCACGCGGCTGACCAAGCCCACCATCAGCCTCACCCTGCTCTGTCTGGCCATGCTGGTGGGCGTGGTCAGGGTGGCCGAGTACCGCAACCACTGGGCTGACGTCCTGGCGGGGTTCTTCACAGGGGGAGCCATCGCTGTGTTTTTGGTAAGGAGGCTAAAGCAGCTCGCTAAAGTCTGTGACAATAACCCTGAGTGTTAAAGGGGTAGTTCAATATTTTGGCAAATTCACCTATTGCTATAATCTCTATTATGGCAGTAGGTTCATTACCTTCAATTGTAGGTGCTTTTTTTTTTAGATCCACGGGGCAGAGACGCGAGCTGCTCAGCTAGCGCAACGGAGATGAATGGTACTTTCGCCTTTCCCTCATCAAACTCATCAAATACACAATCCAACAATTCCAAAATTGGTTTGTTGTGACCTGCACATTCACCACGCTATGAAATGATATATGAGATGGAGTTGTTTTTGAGGCAAATGCATACCCGGAACTACATTCCAGACACGGCTGCTAGGTGGAGTGATTTTAAAAATGTAGTTCAAAAAAGTAGTTCCAAGTATTTGCTTCATGTCTCATTTTCATTTATTGTTTATTTGTTGAGGACAATACACATTAAAGAACAATTTAACGCCATGGCGTCATGTAAGTGTGCTGGATTTAGCTCAGAGCTAGTTTCCATCCATGTATCATAATATCACATAGCCTACGTTATTATTTCATAGCGTGGTCAGTGTGCAGGGCACAACTTGTCCTCGAGAGCGTTTTGGAAATGCATCTCCGTTGCGTTCGCTGAGCAGCTCGTGTTTCTGCCCCGCAGATCTCAAAAAAACATGCACCTACAATTAAAGGTAATGAACCTACCTCTATGACTATAGGGATTATAACAATGGGCCAATTTGCCAAAATGTTAAACTATCCCTTTAACATGGTCAGCCGCTTTCAACCTCCTCCTGCTCTGTTCCTCCAGGTGACTTGTGTGATCAACAACTTCCAGCAGCTGCAGCCCAGTCTTCCTCCACCGCGATCCCAGCGTCCTGAGTCCGTGCTGGGCATGCCCATGGTGACGCTTCCCTGCGTGGAGAGTCCACTCGAAAAGTTAAGTGGTCCTCAGGTAAGGGGCGGGGGTGGGTATGAGGCACGGCTGCGCTCACAAAAGAGGGGCAGAGATACACACCCACTGTCTCTTACCTGAGTCCGTTGTCGTCCTTTTCTCCTCAAACAAAAAAAAAGAACAAATCCCCAAACATGCATGCTCCAACCCCCACCCGCACCCCCCAGTCCCACCAGAAACCCCCGAGTGGATCTTTAGATGTGAGCGCCGCAGGCCTTGTTACAGGCTGATAACACAGCTCAGACTCACTGTAGCGCTGTGAAATGAGCCGTGGTGATATTCCAGCAAGAGGATTGAACAAACTCTAGAGTGAGTGTTTGCTTTAGAAAGAAGCGCTCCCCTTCTCCTCGACACTACGGCGTTACACGCGTCCTTGTTATCGGGGATTTAGAGAGTCACTTAATCTCTTTGAGGTGAGTCAGCAGTTTGGCTGACACACTTGAGGTGTAATTTACCATTTGGATATAAAGCGAAGCAGATGGCTGCAGGAAAACTATGATTTCAGCTGCAGCTTAACAAAGAGAATTAATAGTAGTAAAAAAAAAAAAGTCACAGCGATCGCGGAAGTCGCCTCAAGTTACGGCGTCCTCTCTTCAACACTGCAGCATGTAGATGAGAGTTTCTCAGGAGTGGAGCTGCGGCGTAGTGCGAGCTTCACAGCAAGATGTCTTGCGTCCTCTGTGTCTGTCACTGTCACTAACCCTCACCTGACTGCCTCTTTTCCTCTGTCTCCCACCTTACCTCTCTCCTCTCAATCTGCTCCCTTGTCCCTCACTCTCCTCCAGCATCCTGCACTCACCTCCTCCTCCCCACTTTACAACACCTACGTCCAGCCATTCTGAACAACTCTGACCCCCTCTGACCCGCCATCGTCTCTTCCTCACTACCTCCGTCATCCGTTGCCTTATTTCTGTTTTTTGCTCTGTTACATCTGTTTCTTCCTCCTCTTCCTCCTCCTCCTCCTCATCCCTGTGCATTGCTCTTGATTATTCTTTTCTTCACTTTTCTCTTTTCCTTCGCCTTCTCTCTTGCCCCGTCCTCTCTCTTTCTCACTCCTCTCTTTCCCCTGCAGACTCCGCGGGGATCTCCGTTCACCGAGATCACATGACCATCAGCCCTATCGGTTCCCCGCCACCCCCGATGTCCTCATACCGTCTCGCTCCATTTCCAGCGAAGTCTAGACCAGCCGGAGCAGCACTCGCCGCACTGTGCCGCCCATCCAGGTGGGCGGTACACAACGCTGCACCGCTCCTATTCCACGCAGGTCTAGACCTCTCTTAACACACAAATTACAACACACACACACACACATACATACATGCACATACACACACCTCCCTGCTGCCCTCTCAAACCCTGGGGAACCGATAGGTAAACTCGTCAAAGACTTTCTCTTTGCTGGACTCCCAGTGAAGTAAAACGCTGAACACTCAGTATAGAGTCAGGTACATATTTTTTTTTCCATTTTAAATATTTTAATTGAAGACTTTTTTTTGTACAAACTGTCATGTGAAGCTCACTTTCATCTCCAGTGGTGTGCTCTATGAGGAAAAACACATCAAACTGTGACCACTGAGAATGTCCACCAGTTTTTTTCCCCCCACACAACTCTCTGAATGAGTTTTTTCACCCACTTGAAGGAGGCACTTGTTAAAAGTTGAAAAATGATGGTGAACCCCCTGTCCGACCCCCTGGACGCCGGCTTTGATGTGTGCTGCCTGGAGGGCGCCATGTTGGACCAAAGAAACCTGCTGAAGGACACGTGTGCTGCTGAGATTTATCCATAAAAACATCCTTTTAGCAAAGCCATACACACACACTATACTTCTCTGCTACGTCTCCATCTCTCACCTTATCTCATCCCATTCACACTCACACACACACACACACACACACACACACACACACACACACACACACACACACACACACAGTCACACACACACAGACAGACTGTAGTATGAGTAGCAGTGGCCCAGTCGGCTCCACATGAGGTTTACTCAGATCAAAGGATTCATTTCATATCTCTCAGCAGAAGCACCAGACAAAAGCAAACAGGATGAAAGTGCAGACATCTTCACTTGGCTATCGTCCTCATGTTTTTTTCTCTCAGATGGTTGCAGCTTCGCCAAAACCTGATGTGAAAACACATTTGATAAGACAAAGCCAAGGTCCCAAACTGCAGGTGGCACAAACAGTGAGCCAAATAAAGTGCATCACATTCAGGAGCAAATATTTATTATTTGTTGTATTCTTTTGAGACAAGGAGCCTTCATACAAAACACTCTCTGTGACGTCAACAGAGTTTTTTTTCTTCTTCTTTTTTTTTCTGCCTGTTTTATTTCACTCTGGAACGGTGGCGTATCTCACCCTGAACTGGAATTTCTTACTCACCGAATATGGAAAATATTTATTATAGTTCTGTAATTATTGTGATTAATTTCTGAGATTTTATTCATAGATTTATTGACATGTACTGTACATACGATGTGGTTGCCATAAGCGCTACACGCGGCGTGACAGTTTTGCGGATTTTGATTTGCACACTCCCTCCAGTCCATGTGTTTTTTTTACTCTCCCTTTCTCCTTTTTTGTCTCCATAGTTTCTGTTTTTACTCTTTTCTCTGTGTGCGTTTGTATCTTGACTATCACTGTGGTGTAAAACGTTTCCCTCTGCTGGACCACACACACACACAAACACACAAAGACCTGTTTAAAGAGCACACATATAGTCACACACATTCAAAAGCACACACACGCACAATCACACTTCTGCCCCCTGACCTCGTTGTTACTGTACATCCCCCATCCCCCTCCACTTTCTAACAATGAAACCTGTTTGTATGATATTGTACATAAATCTTTTTTGTATCGAGAGTGTGATTTTTACACAAACATCACCAACACTCAGACGAGAAAAATGGAGAAAATCTTGTATTTATTATGATGAAAGTCAACAGTGTGTATGAAGGTGCTGACCCGCTCTGAAGCAACACTGGATCGCCTGGAAAACATCCACATGACTCACTCTTTGTATCAAACTACTGTAGTTGCTCACTGGACCGAGGCTAAACTGGGAGAGACGTTTACTCCCAGTTCAGATGCTGTGTGTTCAAAAAGTTCATGAACTTAAAAAGCGTTATCTCTATTGAATTCCCATGTTTGCAGAAATAGTGGAGGTGAACACACATTTCCCTCTTTTGTGTTGTCAGATCCACATGTGTGTGGTCTCCTGTCTGGTCCCAATCGGATAAAAGTCAACAAAGCTAGCATGACGCGAGCTAACAAAATCACAATCAGCATCAGCTAATTGTATTTATCTCTACAGGGCAGCGGAACAACACTGATACATCATCGGTGTATTGGATTGTTGTGGCTAACGTGGTGGCTAAACACTGCCTGCTGCGACACCCAGCAGATACAGAGCAATATTAATCACACAGAGGAATGTAAAGCTAGTGTGGTGTCAGTGTGGCGGCTGCAGAAAGTGATTATTTGCATTTCTGTTAGCAGATTAAAGTGGACACACTGGCTTAATTTTGTGATTTGAAGATTATTCAGATTAATATAGCCAGTGTTTTCTAAATCCTTACGTTGCACCTGTACTGTACATGTAACACCAGAGTTTATGGAGCTCTAAATATACGTAGAAAGGTAATTTCTTTTCAAGATGGCCTACTGCATGCGCAACCCATGTGTTAGCTAACTGTTGCGTACAGTACATAGGCCTAATAGATTTCTTTGTTGTATTTGTGTCGGAGCGAGGTGATAAAATGTCATTGTCGTGTTTATTGTTTGTTCCGCTGACCCAAGTGACCACAACAAATTACTTTGTGCTGCTTTAAATAGGAACTATGCAAGATTTTCACCTTAATTAAACAGCTGCAGAGTAATTGCGATGGTTAAATAAATGACTTGTAACTTGTTACGGGGAGAATGGAGGCTCTCTGCCTTCCGTGTCTCTTGGCCAAAAACCAACCTTGTAAGATCAGTATTTCCGACCCAGGGTCCCAGCGCTCATCTCGGCGGCACCGACCCACTAACACGCCCCGTTATCCGACAGATAAGACTACACAAATTATACATATTTTAAAACATGTATAATGTTATCCACCGCTCCATTGCCAACTCGTCGGCTTTTTGTTAAAAACAAATGTCCAGGGGGCAGGGGGAGGAGGGTTAGCAAAACAGCGAAAAATGAGCAGCCTTGCATAGTTTCCCCTTCAACATTCATGTTTGTGTTTTTGTAAGATTGTCCAAAGTTAGCATCACTGACCTAAAGTTATAATTAGCTGTGAGCTACTAACAGAAGACCATCATGTCTGGAGATTTGACAACAAAAAATGGTATAACATTTTATTCACATCTACTATTCCTTTAAAAACGTGTGCACACATGAGAAAAAGTAGGCCTATCATCTTGCAGGCTCTGTAGGAATCAATGAAGCAGGAAGCTGTTGATGTTCTTTTTTTAATGTAACTTCTTAGCCCCGACCATGTTGTTATTTTGTATGTCAGCGGTATGCGCTGTAGTGCCCTGATGTATCATCCCGTGGATCTTAAGCTCTGTTATCTCATGTTAGAGAGAAGGAGTAGAGATTTACTGAGCATCTTGTACCTGTGAGAAGTTTGATTTCACAGTGAGGAAAAAAAAGATAAAACAGATCATCTGTTGGCCCAGAGAGCCGCAGACTGTACCACACACACACACACACTACAAAGCGGTGAGTTTGACTCGTGACCTTCGCTGCATGACATCTCTTTGTTCCTTCATTGCTTTGTAGTCTTTCATGTCCTGGTGAAGCAGACATGCCTTAAAATAATCTAAATGATAAAATGTAATAAAAGTACCTTCAACACAGTGACAGCCTGTAATCCTAAGTGCAAGTACAAGTTTCTTATTCGTGCAAAAATCTCAGTAAATCTTCACCGACACCGTCACTCAGCATCTAAACCAGTGTTCACTGTGTGAGCGCTGCTGCAGTACGAGGAATTCATGAATGGGATACAAACAAATAAACATCAACAGCAAAGCATCCTCCAGAAAGAGGCAGATCCTCCTCAGATCAGAGGCTGCTCTCCTCTGGTTCAACTGTCAGCACCACAGCTTTACCTTCCTGTAAGTCTAAGTCATGTTTTAAAATCAAAGAGCAAACACGCCGCCGTTGACTGACATGCCAATAAAAAGCACCGATCTCCTTCAGATCTGCAACTCTGAGAGAGAAACATGTTTCCTTTGATCCTGTTGCAGCAAACCCTCTGTTTTGTAAAGATTAGTGTGATGAGAACAATAAATGGATATTGCAATAAGAAAATCTATCTGTCACTGTGCACTGTCTGTTTTGTTTCTGTATTCACAAAGGGGCTCAGTGTGTGTGCTGGTGTATCTGGCTCTGCGTGTTTATCTTAAGGTGCAGTACACACTGGTGCAAAATGTGTATGTTTGGTCTGTTTGTGTCTTTCCATTTCTGAGGCATGGAGATTTTACACTCACTGAACACTGAGGTTGTTTTGTTTTGTCTAATCAGAGCGCAGCTTCATCAGACTCTCTCAGCATTCGAGCACTTTTATTGAGCTTTCTCGACATTTTAATAGTAGTAGTAGTATTTTAATAGTACTTTGACAATACGATTAAAAGAGGCTGTCAGTTGCAATCTAGGAGGTTTAGCAGCTTTTACAAGATGGTGATAGTGGCCATTAGACAGACCATTATAGGCTCGTCAAGCTATGATTGATTGTTGATGACCTCTGTCATCGTCACTGAGGTGTTAGATCTGTCTCTGTCTCCGGATACTTTGTGTTTCTGCACTGAAACCTCTCTCTCAGAGGATCAGATTCAGCACTGAGCAGCACTCAGACCAGCTCAGCTGCCACCAAATATCACACCACAGTTTGACACTGTCCCTGAACTTCTTCATTCTGATGTTCGGTTTGAACATTAGCCGATGCTTCGTGACCTTCTGCACTGCAATGCTGCCACGTGATTGGCCGATTGGACAATAGAACTAACACAGAGCACAGATGTTGCGAGTGAAGTGCTTGACCAGTGTATGTCTGTCAAATTAGACGTGGTGGAGTGAAAAGTGCAGAGTTTCTGTCTGAAACATAAAATAAATGTACTGTAAAGTACAGCAAGTAAATAAGTAAAATAAAAGCTCTTTAAAGTCATTTTGGACAGGTGCACTTTGTCTGCTACATCATTTTAAACAGCTACTCCAGTAATTTGGCTAAGATGGAGAAAGGTATTTAATTTTTTTTTGTCATATTATTATTTATTTTACTTACAGGCTCTTTGTCCAATCAAAACAGAGAAGAGTAAGTCATCAGGCTTATGTTCTCACAGGCTCAGCTGTTCTCTCCGGCTGAGTAGTTCTCATAATGAATAGTAAACTCACAGTATTCAGTGCCACCATGTCTGACCAGGTCCTTTAGTTATACTGCTTATCCTGGCAGGAGGGGGTCTGGTGAGGGACATGGTGCATTACTGTGAAGGAGACGTCCTGTGTGCTGTCACAGGCTCAGCACTGCCATCAAGTGGTTCAGTGGGCTCTCACCCACCCCACGCTTCAGATGGATCTGCTACAATCTGGAGAATGATGCATCATGAGCAAAATGAAATTGAAAAATTTTCATATTTCAGCAAATTCATATATCCTGTATTATTTTATGATTCCATAACTCTCCCATATCGATCATGAAAGATAGATAATTAGAAAGCCAAGTTGGTAATACAAGTCATTTGTGCTCGGATTAACAAGGTGTGTCTAAATCTCTTCTGATTTAAAGATACAACTCATATTCGTGCTCAGTTTCAGTCTGGTTTAGTCGTACGCACAATATCAGGAGATAGGATTTCATTCCCACTCCTCAAATCTCTAGAGAGTTTGCATTTGCAGGTAAAATCCACAAGATGGCAATGTACATCATAGCCATGTATATGTTGTGAAGGGGCTAGTGAAAGCCACAGCACTCCACAGCACTCATCTTTTCAGACATCTTACACAAAGAGATGTCTCAAGCTGTGCCACGAAATGAAATGAACAATTAAACAGCAGCTAACGAGAAGATCTGCACCTGTGTATGCTAATGAGACATAATGAGATCCATTTTCTTAATGTCACAGATAATGGAAAGAATTACTTATACGTCGATGTCTCTGTACACCCTTCGCTCTGCACGCTTGATTTAAGCACCAAGTGCCTTTTTGACTCATTTTAGGAATTCGCAGCCATAAAACACAGCGAACATTATCCATGAATTACAGTGAGATGCTGATCAAAGACAGCTTACAGTACAGATGACACTAATTGCAGCCTGCTCCGTTTTACAGACTTTAGAGAGATGCACCTGCAATTCCTAAAAAACCTTTGCTTGACTGAATTTAAACGACCACCAAAACCTCCCAGTAAGAGAGGTTCAAAGGATGACGCTGTTTCCTTGGTGAAATCCCACCTGCAGCGTCTTTCTGTCTTTTTTTTTTTTTTGCCCATACAGGCCTCATTAGTGTGGGCAGCACAACTCCCTCTGTTAGTTTGCTGGGAATTTTAATTCCACGGCGTTCCTCTCTGCATTCCAATCACAAGAGTTTTCTGGTAATTTTAGGTAATTTTACTTTCAACCAGCTCGCTCTTTTGGTTTTGAAGTAAACGTGATCAGTGTGACCAAATGCTTTAACACACCGCTGAGTGGTTTACAGACTGTGGGTGAAGGTGGAGGTAAAGAGGAAGAGGCTAAAAAAAAAAAGAAAATATGAAGAAAATGATATTTCTGAGAAACTGTGTTTTTATTCCCTTGTTGAAAAAAAACCAACAACAACAAAACGACTAATATTGCTGCCTCTTTTAAAATCCCCCTAAGTAGCGAATGAGGCATGTTAGAGGAGAATAACCAAGACCAAACACCATTAAATGAAGACGATAAGTAGATACCTAGAGTCAGTATCTTTAAATTGGGCTGTTTTCATGGGGGAAATTAACTAACCATAGATTTAGAGGTAGTAAAAGTAATTAAATATATCAACTGTGAAATAAAGAAAAAAGTTATAGGGTTTTTTCTTTTGGGGTGGAGAGAGTCAAAATGTTTTTCTCTGGGTGGAGCTGCACTGAGGGAATTTGGATCGTTACTTCAGCATTTCAAAACTTTAACCCTGCGAGAAGAGAAGTATTTCTAATCAGGCCTATTGAATTTTTTATAATTTTTAAAAATGTATAATTGATGACTGATGACCGTTAATCAGCGAACGAGTCATAGTTTGAGCAACATTAACTAAACACTACAGCACTGGTTTTCCTCTGAGCTATGTAAGACTGGAGGGAGGCTGCCTTTTTTTCCCCCTACTGTCTCCGTAAAACAGACGCAAAAGTGTAAGGAATCAATTAAACAGCAGAGTTATCTGCTCTAACCAGCAGAGGCTGCAGTCATTACCATGCCCAGCTAACTAACGCTTCACTTACATTACTTCCAAGGCCAGCAAGTAAATAATTAACTGATGATTGTTACAGTATGTTTATGATGTTTCAAATAGGGAACTAATAAATCCACAGTTTGGCATTCACCCTGTGAGTATAAGCTGATGACAGGTGCTGTCTGGCTTAGACAACTTGACATGTCACTGTCACCGTCAGCCCAGGTACCGTTACTGTCAAACCCATCAACTGGAGCCATAAGCCAAGTTCCTATTTTAAAGCAATTACAGATTATACAGATAATACAGTTTGAAAGTACAAGCAGATAAGCAGTGTTTGCTTAAAACAAAATACAAAAGTCTGACTTTACTTTGATTTTTCTTTATCTTATCATTCTAAGACAAACCAGATCTTCACTGGTCACTGTTTAGGCCTATTGATCCCCTAGTGATGTTGCTAGTCTGTTAGTCAAACAGCACGTATCTAACTTTGACTTCAGTGTTGTGGCATGACGTGTGAAGTCATCCATCTTGAAGAGTTTCAAGATTTCTTCTTTTAAAGCCGTTTAGCCGAAAAAATGTACAACGTCAGCCACACGCTGCATTTTCAGTCAACTCACGTGCTAATGTGTTAGCTTTAATTAGTCAGCTAGCTGCCGCCGATAAGATCTGCCAATGACGGCTGTTTATTTCAGCTGCCGGCTTTTGTCTGTTTATGTCTGAAATCAGGGAACCATTGTTTAAAAGAAAGGCTGAGGAATAAACCCAGCCCGCAATGATTAAGCGATCACATCATTAGTTTAAATTCAGTTCATTTTTAATGTGAGGCGTTATCGTTGGCCCTGATTTATATTCTCAGTCCTGTACACAGTATAAGTTTTTAACAGCAGAGCCAGCGAGCAGGTGGCAGGTGAGGAGGAAAAGCAGGGAGGGAAAAGGCAACCGCAGAAAAAAAAAAAAAATCTATAACAACCAGACAGATGGGCATTCCCACCCGAATCTCAAATTCCACCCGGCTCGGTGTTGTTTTGTCTCTGCTGGGATACGGGACTTGTTTCTAAAAGCAGCCGCTGTGAGTTCGGGGCATCAGTTTTATCTGACAGTTTGGAGGAGAGGCGTCGTCAGCTGAGGTGCTCCATTCAGGAAGTTGTACATGTCATCATCATGGTTAAGTGGAGGAGAGGAGGAGAGACAAGCTGGATGAGTCATGATGGGACAGACAGAGACGTGGAAGAGGAGGGAGGAGAGTGTGTGTGTGGCTGATACTGAATTAGTATAGAATATAAGCTACACAGCAGGTGTAGAGCAACTTATTATGTTTCCACTCCTCACCGCCCGGCCTCGTGTTCTCTCTGCACCTTTCACACATGCATACATTGCACATGCATGAACAGATAGCAGATGTCAGCTCAATATTAATTTAGTTAAATTATAATTGTTCAGGCAGAACTACAGGCTGACACAATGAAATTACACATAAGCGTGAGCTATTGATTTTGTGTCATGTGCAGAGTCTGTGAAATAAATTGAAAGTATTACTGTGGCATCGAGCAAAGTGCGCGGAGGCGACAGGAACATAATGTATACACTTAAATCGTCCCTCTAACATGACGAGCAATTACAGATACCCATTGAAAAGCAGGAAGATTCAATCAGGCAAAGTTGAGACTTATATCCAGCGCTGGAGCGGGGTTAATTAGTATACTTGACTTTAACCAACCATGCAGGATGTTGAAGTGTTGAGGGATAATGTTTGTTTAGATACATCGGTGCAGTGTCCTCAGATAATGTCTTCATTAACTATTGATGCCTTCACACACACACACATACACGCAGGCGGATATAGTCTCCATATCTCCCTCAGCTTTCATGCTGCATCCCTCCACCTCTACACCTCTCTCTTGCTCTCACTCTGTCTCTTCTGCTTTATCCAAGCATCCCGGAAAGTCTGTAAATCCACACACACACACATGCACACACACGCCACCCCCCTGATACGTTTTTTTTTCTTTCACGCCTGCTCTCTCCTCCTCTCCCTTTCCACTTTTCTCTCTCCTCATCTCTGTCTTCATTCTGTCTTTTCTCCCCCCCCACCCCTCTCCCTTCTCTCTCTCTTTCACTTGAACATAAGCGCGAGGTACACAACGCCCGCCCATCCTCCCTTCCCTTCCCTCCCCCACCCCCCCCTCTCCACACAGCCCTTCACTCCTTGCATTATCTTTCCCGGAAATTGCATTTCCAGCACAGCCAGGGCCCCATTATGAAGAGGGAGCGACATGCTGTAACCTTTTTAAAAAGCCATTAGTGATGCACCTGCCCCTCCCCCCCACCTCACAGCACCCACCACTCTAGTACCCCACCAAGCCTCACCCTTCGTACATACACCCCCCCCCACCCTTCACCTCCCTAACACCACCACCACCCCTTCTTCTCCCTTGCTTCACCCTCCATGACCCCTCCCTACCCTTATGGCAGCTGTAATGTTATTAGGCCGTTTCTACAGCCATTACTTGGACACCCCCCTCCCTCCTGCACCCCTCCCTGAAAACTGAGCAGATGCAGAGGGAGCTGCACAGTGCAATGGGTGCAGCGATAAGTGTGCAGGGGGGGTCAGGTGTAAAGGAGCGTTTGTAGGGAGCGGGTGGACGGATGGACGGATGGGAGGAGGAATAAAGATGAACGCATGCGGGAAGGAAAGATAGGAATGTGAGTGAGAGGGGAGAAGGGAGTGCAATCGATAAAGGTAAACAATGGACTGTCTATCTCTCCATCCCCCCCATCCCTGCTCCCCTCGTTCAGCCCCCCTTATCTAAACACAAACAGCAACTGTAACACCGGACCTGGGTATCACACTCGGCACGTACAAATATGTAAACAGACACAGTTTAAACTACACAGCAGCAGCAGCAGCAGCAGCGGGAGCAGCAACTCGATACACAGTCAGTAGTGAGCCTATGTCGGAGGAGCACTATTGTTGTTGCACTGTCATGTAGTGTTGTAGTTGTGGACCACACTGGCTGTATTATCGTCCAATTAGAATGCAGAGATGAGCCAAGGAGGACAGTAAAGAGGGGAGTGGAGCGGCGGAGAGAGAGGGTTGAGACAAGCCAGGCACACAGACAGACACTAAATCCAATTGCATGGGCAGGTTCCAGGAAGCGGATAGTGAGAGATACATGAGGAGGAGGAGGAGGTGGAGAAAAAAAAAGTCATTTTCCCCTCTTTTCTTCTCCTCCTCTTTCTTCTTCTCCTCCCTGTTCTCCTTCTTCCTGAGTCTACAGGCTCTAATGCAGCAGCTGTGGCTAAACTGTACTGTACGAGCCTACACACGGCTCAGCCCACTGACTGACTGTCAACGTGATGGAGGTGCTGCACTACGCCGAGGCATCGGAGGGGAAACCCAGAGGACACGAATCCATAAAAACAACCCAGTGTATGTTTTATGATTCGAGCCCACTTCATAAAAAGCCCACCATCACACGGGAGGATGTTCATTAAAGTAATTACAGGCAGGATGGCGGCGCTGCGCAGGGCCGAGCTGCAAGGTGACTGCCGTGAATGTTTATAAGAACATCTCGCAGGCCCATATATTCGTGGCGTTAATGTGATCCTAATGCTCGGCAACATATCGATCAAAAGTGCATGAGATGTTGAAGTAGGTTTAAATGATGGCCGAGCTGGCAGTGAGGTTTGTAATCCTCCTCCATACAAGTCCCCTGTGTCTACTAGATGGTAACAGGGCTTGATTCACTTCACAGTGAGTCGCTGAGGGCGCTCTCCTCCCCACGCTCTATCTATCTATCTATCTATCTATCTATCTATCTATCTATCTATCTATCTATCTATCTATCTATCTATCTATCTATCTATCTATCTATCTATCTATCTATCTATCTATCTATCTATCTATCTATCTATCTATCTATCTATCTATCTATCTATCTATCTATCTATCTATCTATCTATCTGTTCCTCTTATCTCCTCTCCTCCTAACCCCATCAGCGCGGCCCTCCCTTCCTCTCTCTTCCTCTCTCCAGACACTGACACCAAATGCCACAACAGACGCCCTGCTGATCGATACCATGACATCATCAGGCGTGGACATCATCAGTGGGCTGTGGGCGAGGTGCTGACCTGAAAAAAAATAAAACAACACTATACACGCACACACACGCACACACAAGCAGGCAACAAATGCACTCACACGCAGAAACCCACACACATACATTAGGACCGAAGGGACTGAGCCAAGCTGAGCTTCTCTCACATCCCATCCCAGCTCGTCTAACCCCTGCCTCCCTGCCAACGCTGCCGCTGCTGTAGTAAATCTGACTGATGACAGGCCCAGGACCTCTTTCACACACGCGTAAACACATGGACACACACCGAGCTAATAGACAATGAGGACATTCCCCTTGAGTGAGCTGTTGAAAGGAGGCCAGGCGGATGAGTGTAAGTACAGTCAAGACAAAGCACCACACTCTGAGACTGTTAAAGCACACTGCAGCTGTCATAGTTGCACTGTTTCACCCCGCTCATCAGGATAAATGAAAAACAAGGAGATCTTAATCCTGAGTGTGTGAGATCAAGCACCCAAGCGCTCTGCACATCTGACAACACCTCTTTATCCCAAGCCTGACTGACTGACTGACTGACTGACTGACTGACTGACTGACTGACTGACCGACAGATTATTGTCCGACTTCAACTGGACAGTAGACGAACATTCACTTTTTATGTCTGAGCTACTTGTCTGGAGCTGCAGAGCCGGGATCAAAGAGCAGAGGAGGAGTCGATATCCATAAAGCTGCAAACACCTCCCAGTCTGCTTAAGGCGGCTGAAAAACAGCAAAATTACTCAATATTTATGGTCACAGCCGCGGCAATACTTTTCAGCCTTAAGTCGGACTGATGCGGACAGACAGGAAAGAGGGAGGGCGGGGCGGAGATGGAGAAAAATAACTTGTGATTTCTTCATTGGAACAGAAACATCTGTGAGGTGTTGTAAATATCAGTTCATTTGTCTGTCACTATAAGTCCGTCCTGACGTTCTGGCGTGGAAGCTTTGAACTTGTCAGCCATCTGAAGGGTGACACTCCAGTCTTACACTCATCTGGTCTGACGTCCAAGACTCCTATAAAAATAACTGAAATATCGAAATGTTTTAAATGAAACCCTGTGAATTACAGTCTGAATATTTCCGACCTACCTAATAAAATATTTACTAGGTACCAGCACAAAGAATAATGAGGTAACAAGTTTGTGTTTGGGCACCTGGAAATAAAATCCACTTGTGCTACGACAACTACAACTGATGATAATTATCATCATAATAATAATGATAATAACATAACAACATACCACAATAAAGTTTGAGTGTGTCATTTAAGGTGTAGCTCATATAATCAGTTTAATCATTTTCTTATGAAACTACAATAAGGTTTTTCTCTCGCATCAATTTTGATTGACAGCTAGACCCCAAACTGCATTATTATTGCCCAGTATTTTAGCATCATTTTAAAAACAGTTGAGTTTGATATGCCACTGTATAATAGCCTGCTGATGGACTGTATCACATCATGCTGGAACCACAGCTGTAGAAAGTTTCCCCAGTTTTTATATTTTTGTGTTAAATATATAACAATTGAATGTCTACAGCTATAGGTGTACACCTGTCTCTCACACTGCATAGCCTAATGGTTTGTTTCCCAGCAGTGACACCATTCACCCTATTACCATAATAATAACAAAAATAAATATGAAAAATCAAATTTAAATGTCACAATTAAATATTTCCAGCTATTTAAAAAAATATATAAGTGACGATTTTATTAGCAACATTTTTACGTCCTAACTCCAAAACTTCATGAGTTACTTCCCTACAATTACACATGTGATCTCGGTACCCAGGAATTACTTTATTCATACCTCACGTGTGCTGAATAATGCCACTATAATTTACCAACTGCATCTAAATCAATACAGAAAAACGACTGTATTCTCTAACTGGTCTAAAAGGTTGATTTCCCCACTGAAACAGAAACAGTCCCAGGAAAAGTCAGAGTGATGCGACTCCTGAGGAGGAAGCACTCAGTGTCTAATTGGACTGATATATTGCCAGATGTGCTGTCATACGGTATCTGTGGGAACTCTTTAACTACTTTAGATGAGAGATTTAAAAAAAATAAAAAAGAAGCTTGATTTATTTAGCAGGTAATTCATCCATTTTCAGAGCTATTTCAGTGAACAAAATGTACAAAGTGTACCTCAGCTCATTTGAAATTATATTCAAATATGTTTCTGCCAACCAGGAAATGTATTCATTACATGTCTGCGCTCACCCTGCTTTCTGCTTTTCCAACCACGTTTTCGCTTGTCTGAGTCAGAGATGCCACGCGGACATAATGGCCAATTCAAAAACAGTTATGTGAAAATTGTTTTTGTTTTTTTTTCCTTTCTTTTTTTGTCATTTGTTTTGTTTTGGACTGGGTAAGTCCCTGCATTGAATCATGCAATCATTGGTCATGTTTGTTGATATTGTTTGGCTATGTCAGTAACTGACTGAGCAGACTGGACACCAACTGTCTCTGTTTGCATTCTAAATATTTACCAACCATATGGTCATAAAACTCAGACTTTGATCGTAATGCAGCTGGGCAAAAATCGAGCTCAAATTATTCTTCATCCCTATACCTCCAGGGAAATATTATTTTGTTTTTGCATTATTTACTTTTTTCCCTTATTGTTTAGCACCACTGTAACAATGGTTTTTCTTCATGTTGATGCGATGTGACAGGCACGGTGTCAATTCACTTCTCATGTGATCGCCCAAATTGACTCAATTGACCAATTGATTCAATTAATTTCAGTTGATCAGAGTGATGCAGGTGAGTTGAGCTGGAAACAGTGGCTGTGAGTGTGAATGTTAGTCCGTCTGTATCTGTGAGAGCCCCGTTCTAAACATGAAGCCCTGACACCTGAGAAGGATAACAGCTGGCTGGATTCATTTCACTCTTAATAACTTTTGATCGAATATTCAGCACAGTCTTAAAACAAGTTTAATTTGATATCACTGTAATGAAAGTGAGCTGCCTGTTCACTAAAATCCTCCAAACAGCAGCAGGTCTCCTTGTGCCAAAGCCCCGAGGGGCTGTAGAATGTGCAATAGGCCTACTTCTTTCTTTTTTTCCCCAAACCAAAAATTAATGAAAAGGTGTCAGGAATGAATTAAACAGTGTGTTTGCACTATTACAAGCTGCAATCATTAGCATGGCTAACTAGCTTATTATCTACAGTAGTAAGTTGAGCATTTCTCCGTCCTCAGACTCTTTATCAGAGAGCAGAGCACTAAACATACTGGTGTGTCCTTATCGCTCAACACTCAAACAAGTCACAAGTAAAACAAATATAATAAAAGGACCCACATCGCAATTCAAGAGCAGTGATTCTACATGGATCATCAGCTGCTGGGGAATCTGTCTTTGGCTGGGACATGCAGCTTTAGCCAAAGCCTTTTACTGTAACATGCCATGGGCACTGTTTCTTTAGTGCCACTGTGGGGTTTTGATGGCTCTATATAGCAGGACTATATACATTTACAGGTTTGCAGAGGGCGAATTTGGTGCATTGTATATATAGGGAATAGGGAATCATTTTACACACAGCCGGTGTCTTCAAACTAGCAGAAACCTCCAGGGCTGTAAAACTGAAGCCAGCACTGAAGTTCAGTTCTGTCTGACTCCAAAAACAAGTCAACATTTTATTAAAGCAGATATCAGCGGTTCGGCCGTTTTCGCTAATGCTGCGTTCAAGGCAGGCTTTTGAAACCGTAAGTTACAGCTTCAAGTCACAACTACAACTTTGTAGCGTTCCAGGCAACCTGTAACTTCTGTTTTTACCGTCCTGTTGGCTGTGAAAGTGCATTTAGACCCGTGAACTCGTGATCAAACTGGTATGACTTCACAGGAAGGAAAAACACAAGTTACGAGTTTCCTTGAACAGAGTTAGCAATTGGTCCTCGTGCCACATCACCGCATTCGTTGGCTGCACACACAGCCCTTCATGCCGTTCTCTCTCCTCATTGGATAACACTTGTATCCCACAAGGAAAATTTTCTCATCCGTTTACAGCAGAGCAGAGTGACAGAGAGACTTGTGTTTCGGCTGAAACACTCCATGTAAGTGATTGCTGACGGAAAATAGGACTATTAGGGACTTATATTAACAAAAACATTCCGCTGATATCTGCTTTAAGGCTCAAAGTTTTGAACGATTTAGGGCGTGGCTGCTTTGACAGACAAGTGATGGAGCATTTTTGTTTTGTTTTTTTGCAACAAATCAGCCCCAAAGTCTTGGCTCCACAGACGACCCACCTCTTACTGTAGCTAGCGCGGTGAGACACTGCCAAGATGGTGACTGTGCAGCAGCCCGCTCTGAGCCTCAAAACCACTCTTTAGAAAACTATAGGGGTGACAACAAAATGACACAGTCCGACCAACGGAGGAAGGATCCAAACATTCATTGCCTTGTTGCCCCTGGAAAAGGAGGACACATTTCTCATTGGAAGGAGCCTTTGAACTGGGACATCCTAGTTGCACCGCTGTGGTGCAATCAGTTCACAAGTGCAGCCTATGAAGGATTCGGCTTCAGAAATGGGACACGGCTTAAATCTTCTACAGGCTAGTCTTAGCTCAATTAGCCAGTGAGCTACAGCTGATAAAACACAACAGCAATCATCATCATTTCACCCAGTGGAAATGCAGGAAGCTTGTCTTTGTCTCCCTCTGTCCAACATTTGTTTTTATCATTCGGAGCAGTAAAATCTAACACCGTCATCAGTGTAAAAGTGCCTTTGTGAAAACAGAAAGCTCGACAAGGGTGGAAACAGCAACTTAACACAATACGCTTACACAAGTGCGTCGAGGCCGGCCTTTGCTTGCTGTGGTATGTGGGAGATGTGGAGCTCACAGCCTCTGGTCACAGTGACTGTATCTCTTGATGTAGCAGGGTGCCATTTCAGCCTGTCACCCACAGCCTGCTGCCGGACCAGATGAGACCAGGCAGCGGAAGCGAGGAGAAAGCAGCGGGGTGTATCACACCTCTCCTCCAGCTCAACTCCACGGACTCCCCATGTGTCCTTATATGTACAGTAGCGTGTAATGTATGTGCCTTTCACTTTAATCTGCCCTGTCACTTCAGCCTGGGGCCGACTTTGAGGAAAGGGAGATTTCTATTCTCAATTCGTCTCCTGTACCAGGGCTCCTTTTTATATTTCCCTGTCCTGTCCCTCCCTCCTGCCATCCCGTATTCTTGTCGCCCAGAGAGGAAGGTACGGGGGCGCGACCCTTTCCTTATTCCCCTTTCTTGCTCAAACATTGCACATTCAGAGTGTGTGGTGCAACAGAGTGAAGTGGTCCCATTGAGCTCCTCCCTGCATGAATGTGTGCGTTTGGAGTGAATTGAGCTTGACTTTGAGTCCCCACGACCCACTCTGCCTGCCCCCCCCCCACGCTCCCTCCCCTGCCGCTCCATCCATCCCCACCATCGGCACCACCTCCTCCTCCCCCACCCGCCCTCCCCTTCCATAGCAGGTGGCGCCACTGGCAGCGGGGCAGAGAGAGGGCTTTGATTCCTAAGCCAGTGGGCTCAGTGCATATTCAAACTAGGGCCTTTTGTTTGTGTTGCTGCGAGGCCCGAGTCAGACTTGCATGCAGAGAATACAAATCAGACCTTTGACAGGAGCAGTTAACCTGACGCTAAATATAGCTGCCCTGGGTCTGAAAGAGATGGAGGGAGCACTGGGAGAGAGTGAGAGAGAGATGGAGGGAGCACATAAGGCGAGAGCAATGTAGAGAGTGAACAAAGAGAGAGATGAGGCAGGGTGAGGAGAGAAGTGAGAGCGGAACATATAGGGGAGAGAAGTGAGAAGCCTTTCTTCCTTTCTCTACCAAAAGACTCATATCAAGAATATAGAGGGAAAAGTATATAGAGATATGACTGCTGAGCAATGCACTGACGTATGCAAAGCCCGTGTGATGTGTGTGTCGAGGAGGAGGGAAAAAGAGAGAATAAATAAAAAACAGAGAGTCTGGGAGTGGGGAGCATGGTGGGGGGAGAGTGGCAAATGAAAGATAGGGAGAGTCTGTTTAATAAAGCAGCAATCTTGAGGGAGCGAGGGTGAGGGAGAGAAGGAGAGGGAATGAGAAATGTGCTCATGCCACAGGGATCTGAGCAGACTGCAAAAGAGGGTGAGAGACAGAGAGAAGAAATTAGAGAACCAGAGAGACAAAACAGCCAGGAAACAGGACAGGAGCAGGACTCACAACTCAGCCATCCTGTCTGAGTCCTCCAGTGATCCCCCCCACCCACCCAAAAAAAAACTAAACAACCCAGCTCTCCACCGGGGGACCATCTTGGGTCAGAAATGACCTCAGCGTTGGGATGCATTGTTGGGCCACCAAGTCAACGTGGGACAAAAACTACACAATGTGTGTAATATAATCACAGCCCACGAAGGAGCCGCGTGAAGCACCCTCTTCCTGCAGGTTGTTGTGTGTACATTTATACACACAATACATGGGATGGAGAGTCTAGCCATTGAGTGATTGACAGGCGGCATGCAGCAGTATTATGTAATACTACAGCTGTATCAGCTGCAGAGTGATAGATGGTCAGATATGGCGCGTGTGCGTTTCCAAGATATAAAGTAAATCTGCCCTCGGTGTCAGGCCGGTCCAACCCTGCATCCTGATACTGTTTGACAAACAATAAAACCATGATGAATGGTGGTGCAGTCCCATAATATGCCCACCTCGTCAGCTATACTCAGCTATTATGCAATGATGGAGCAACACCTACTTCAACATCAGCACCACTACCACCATCACCATCACTACCACCATCACCACTACCACGACTACCACACTACAGCGACTGGAGTATACTACCTCTACTTCCACTGCTACCCGGGGAGCTGAGCTGTGTAATCCCCCGGCGGATAAGGCGAGGTTTGGAGAGATTTGGGAAGCAGAGATCTGCCAGTCCTCTTGCTGTGGAAATTCAACGGCTAGAAATCCCATGGGATTGGATTAGGATGGATATAGAGCCAGTCACTGAGAAGTTGCTGTCAGGGAGCTGCAATGCTCACAGTGGGCCACAGTACTCACACATACACAGATTGTGCTCCTGAATAGGCAGGCGGCGAGACTTCCTGTACTTGTGCATCAGGCAGTAATGCACTTACCGTCTGTCCATCAGCTCCTATTATGTGCTGCTGATGAAAAAGACAATTTTAAAGGAAAAAAGAGGAGGGGTGGAAAAAAAAGCTCGATGGGTCCAATTTTATGCACAATGATGATTTGGTAGCGAGGCAGGCGGGGCCCAGAATTAATAACAGAAAATGTCGATCATTCCGCCCAGAATTTAAATGCAGGACCATCTGTAATTGTGAAAAGTTAATTAGCCTAACGTGCAACGCGGTCATGTTCAGGGCAAACGGCTCCAAAGTAGAGCTCTCCAGGCAGCCTGCCAAGGCCTAATGAGTGTCTCCTGGTGTGCAGGTTTATCATTTGAACACTTTGGTGAAGGTTACATTTGAATAATTTCCAAGCCTTAGTTAGAGACTATTGTTTAATGTGCTTATTATAGCCTAATGGAATTAAGACATTGAGACAAAGGAGAAAACTGAGGGTACGCAAAGTCCAGTGACCAATAGACGGAAAAAAAAATGGAGCCAAGTTAACAGATTTCACTCTTCCACCCTTTCTGCTCTTTTTTATTGATCCGCTTATTCATTCGTGCGTTTATTAGTTATTTGTTTATTTATTTGACTTCCACCTAATAAATCCCTCAGTACGGGAAGTGTCACTACATCCCAATCAGTGTGCATCACCATCAGCGCGGTGCGCGAGGCTCAATCTGCTGCTGCTGCTGCTGCTTCTCTGTGAATCCTGAATCGTTGAGTCGCCTCCGCCGCGCCCCTTTGACCACGCTTGATTCGCAACAATGGGAGGACAGGAGAGAGAGAGAGAGGGAGAGAGAGAGAGAGAGAGAGAGAGAGAGAGAGAGAGAGAGAGAGAGAGATGAGGGCAGAAGCAGAGCCAGAGATTCCAGGATCTAAAGGGAGGATAAAGGGTGCAGAGTGTCTGCCTCTCGGATTTTTCCTCCTCTTTTACCTTCATTTTTTTCTCTTTTACAAGGGAGAGGCTTTTTTTGGAGGATGGAGGGAGAAAAAGAAAAAGAGAGAGTTAGAGAGGGGGCGTTTCCCCCCTTCACTGTGATTTCCAGATATTGCCAATACGCTGTCGTCGACTTGAGTGCATGAGGAGGAATTGACAGACTTCCAACAATGGGGTGAGTATGGAATAAATCCTCCAGAGATGCTGCCTCTGCCTCTGCCGCTGCTGCCGCTGCCGCCTTTCTTTTCATAATCCGTTTGACTTAAATGCTGTGTAATAGAATTAATGCACAAGCGTAAGTCACGCAGAAATGTGTGGCCAATATGGCTACAGAGCCGTGAGAGGAGCTGTCAGGTCTGTCAGGTGGGCTCATTCAAGTCTCTGACCACCGTAAAAAAAGAAATCGCCTCTCCGTGAGGAAGGGGCTCGGGGCGGAGGGAGAAAGGCGCTCTGTGCTGGAGTCGCATCACAAAGCCAACAGTGGTGTCACGGCATAACCTTGTCAGATCACACCTTCCCTCCTTTATTCCCTTCATTCTCTCTCTTTATCCCTCCTTCCTCTTCATCCTGCTGTATTTCCAACTTGTTCTGGAGCTCTTTCCTTTTTTCTTAAAAAAAAAAAAAAAAATCCATCTCCGCAAGACTGAACTAGGATAAAAGAGTTGGACGTGACTTCGCTTGTTGCTTACATTTGCAGTGACTTCTCGTCGTGTTCACAGCCTGCTCTCTACTGCAGATGTGTCTGACTGTGTTCCTCTTCTTTTTTTTTTTTTTTAAATAAACCTTAGAAATTGAAAAAAAAAATACTTAGGCTACTTAAAGTAAAAAAGACTGGGGGTTTTCTCCACCGTCTGGTTTTCAACATCTTTTCCACCGGAGTTGTGTGTCAGTGGAATAGGGCTTGATTTTTTTTTTTTTTTTTTTCCGTTGCCACACTAACATGAGACGTTACTGGTGTGTTTGTGGATGTACATCATCTACTCCAGGCTCTCAGGCCTTCCTTTGAAATTCTCTTTCATGTCTCACAGCAAATCTAGTGTAAGTTTCATGTCAGTATCTCTGTGGCCTAAACACTCTTCACTCCAACATTGTGTGCTGCTCCTCTAATCTGATGTCCTCTTCAATTGATTGGCTTCAGTTTCACGTCAATGAAATATTCAAGCTTTCTCCTATAGACACCCCCCCTCCTCCCCACACACACACCACCCCACACCCACCCTGTGAGTTGTGTAATTCAATAATCAGAGAATTAATATTTTCTACCTTTATCAAAGCAGATATTGCCTATAGCCTATAATCGATTGAATTTATTGCATTTGCAATTCAATTGGTTGCTTTTGGCAGCTTGTGTGTGTGTCTGTGTGTGTGTGTGTGTGTGTGTGTGTGTTTGAGAGAGCATGTGGCAGCGCAATGTGCATGTGTGTGTCATAGAGAAAGAACATCAATTTGAATGAGTGTGTGTGTGTGTGTGTGTGTGTGTGTATGTATGTGTGTGCGTGAGCCTCCCTGCCTGCCTCTCAGTGTGCATGTGCTCAGCCCCTCAGGCACGTTGGCAAGCATGAACTCCCTGAACTCAATCCTTGTCCATTAAATTCCTATTGATCAAGCAGCAGAGAGAGACATAAAGTTCCATCTCCTCGGTTTCATGTGGGCTCGGCTCGGAGCTGGCTCTCCGTCTTTTAGGCTCTCTACCCCCTATAAAGAAGAGAGGGGAAGGAAAAAAGAGAGGCGAAGAAGGGAGGAAGAGGAGGAGGAGGAGGGGGAGGAGGAGGAAGGAAAGAGGGGAAAAAGCCTGGTTGAAGCCTTGGGAATCCATTAGGAGAGATGGATGAAGAGAGGAAATAGGAATGAGCTAACAGTTGATTACTAAATTGTAGTTAGTGCTTGGACATGAAGCCTTTGTGTGAGTGCGTGAGTGTGTGCGCACGCGGATGTGTTTGATCGTTAGCTTTCTCTGTCCATTTGTTTGTGTGTTTGTGCTTTAGCGCAGTGCACATGCATGTGTGACTATGTACTTTGTGTGTGTGTGTGTGTACAGGGGAGACCTCCATTTAGTAACGCAGCAAAGCGGCACATATCTCTCCACTGGGAGCTGTCCTTGGTTCTGATCCGTGGCCCTATACTCCTCCAGCTCCGCAACACCCACCCCCCAGACACACACACGTACACACCACCACCACCCACCCACCCGTCCCTCCACTCCCTCCCCAATCATTCCCTTCCTCCCTCCCCTCCTCTCCACCCTGTTGATTGACATCCACATGCTCTCCATTTGGCTCGCTAAAGGCTGCATGCATGTGTGTGCGCGTGTTCATGTGTGCACCTCACTTAGTGTGACTGGTGGAGGGTGTTTTTTCGGGTGGAGCGGGGGAGGGACTGGGCCATCCTCAGAGGGCCTTGAGCAGAGAGGATGCTGGGTAAAAAAAAAAAAAAAAAACGAGTGAGAGGAGGAAAAACAAAACATCTGTGTGGTAATTGGGCTCCCCTTAGTATTGTAACGCATACATTGACATCTGTTTGATAATTGGCTACCCTTGCTCCTCGGCGTGTGTCATGCTAAATGCCGGTTTGGTGGAAAGGAAGGGAGAGAAAGAAATGAGGGGGGGGTGGGGTGTGGTGGGGACGGGTGTGGGGGCTGGAGTGTGAGTGAGCACATGCATTTGTGCATTTGTGTGCATCTATACACCAATAAAAAGGGGGAGGGAGGGATGCTTAGATTTGTTGGTATTGTAAGAGCTCCACAGGTCTCGTGTGCACATTCACCACCATTGTCTCTTTCATAAAAGAAAAGGCTCGACTTTCGGCGTGCGTGACTCCAAAGCGGAGGTGTGCACGAGTTCACATCCTGCGTTTAGCCCGACAGATCAAAAAATATAAGTGCTAAGTGTCAAGTGATTGTTTATAGCCTCTTGTGCTCAGCCTCTGGGGTTTTGCAAGCACAGTGATTTGAGCCACGGACCCAGAAGCAATATTAGCTGCTTCCGCAATTTGTTCAGAGCTTTAGAGGGGAGAGGCCGTCAAATTGCATAGATAAATATGTTGAATAATTGATGCGGCGCATAGTGGGGAGCTGTTTGGGAGCACACTAGAGATTGCCGGTGATGCCTGTGTAGCCTTGCAGACAGACTGTCTGTTTTAGACGAGCCTGGCGTGCGTGTTCTATCCTCACTGGGTCTAAACATTACAAGACTCATTCTTATCCTGATGTGCGGCTCAGATCTGCACAATCAATCCTCGATGTGTGGGTCCAAGCTTTTGGGTTTATAAAAGGGTCTGTGATCTGAATTTTTACATCATCCTCTTAAGTCTCTCCTCCACCGGAAACCACTTGTATCAACAGGGTGGATGTTTAAAAACTCCTTTCACTTGGACCTCTCCGTCATCAGACGTGAAGGTTTAAGCCGCTATACTTAAAAAAAACTAATTCCTAGTAATTCCTCATAATACCTACCTATTCTATAATCCCGCAGATCTATACAAGAGTGTCAGAGCTTATAGTAATGGTTGAAGGATTAATTTGGGGATTTCTCTTAGATGACACATGGGAAGGGGTTGACTGAGTCAGGGGAGACCGGCCGGACGGGCCACCAGGACAGTTAAGAGCTAAGATGTTAAGTCCCGCAGGAGCTGAGACGTGGGGGAGTTGCTCTTCCTCGCTCCATCTCCCTCCCTAATGCTGTCTAATGTGAGAGCTTATGGTGAGCGGAAGAGGAAGAAAGAGTTGTAAAGACACAGGGATTTGAGATCTCAGGGCCTCGGAACCACAAGGGTACTATCAGGCTACAACCTCCTATGAAGAATCCTAACATTTTTCAAAACCAGCCCTTTTCTGTCTTTCAGTCTTTTCATCCTTTTCTCCGCCCCACCTCCACCACCACCAACCACCACCAACCACCACCACCACCACCCAGCCCCTCCACCCTTTGAAAAAGTGTGGTATTTCACATGCAGAGGTGTTTAGAATAATAGCAGGAATCACTCCTTTCATGTAGTCTCTTTTCAGTGCAGAGGAGCGCGCGGCGGTGTTCTCCACCGTTTGATTCCAGGGCCTTGAAGATGCGAGGGCAGAGGGATGTGAAGACTGCTTATCTCTTCCTGACACAGCCAATCATGTCGTAGAATGACAGTCCGAACCCAGCTGATACTGCCCCCCCCCCCCACCACCACCAACACCTCCCCTCCTCCCCGCCCTCCCTTCTCTTTTTCTCTCTCGCACACAAACACACTCCCTCCCGCTTCTATCCATTTCTTTCTCTCTCATCTCTTGAAATTACACACGCTCTCCTTCTTTTTTCTCCTCCCTGACATTTTCCTTATTTCTTTCTCTCTGTCTCTCTCTTTCCCTGATGCCTTTTCTCTTTTTCTCTCTCTCTCGCCCATCATGTCGCCTCCCTCTGTCCTTTTCCCATCTCTCTCACGCACGTAAAAAAACACACATGTGTGCGCTCCACCACCGAGTCTGCCTTTTTTTCCTCTCATTTCCTCCCGCCTTAGAGCCTCCACCTCTGTGTCTTTCTTTCTCTTTCTCTCTCTCTATGTTTTCTTCTTCCCTTTCTCCTGATTTCTCTCATGTGTGCAGCATGGGGGCTGGAGCTCGCAGCACTGCGGGGGCAGCCCTCACTCCCTCAGATGTATGCGTGTGACTGTGGCACTCACTGATAAACACAGGGACAGGGATGGCAAAGCTCACATCTCCCACTTCCTTACTCGCACTCAGTCAGGGGTCCCGAGCAATGAAAAAGAAAACAAAAAGGAAAAAAAAAAAGAAACTTTATTGCACCCTAGTGCGCGGTGACAAAATGACTATTCGTGTAAGCACGGCAGTCCATCACAGTCTTTCTCTGCCTTCTCTCTTTGCTTTGCCTGCTGCTGACTGCAGATACAGTTGGCGTGGCGAAGGAAATAGTGAGTGGAGAATATTTACGACACTGGAAACAACAGCGGTTTCATTGTCGCATTGTAGTTGACGCCATTAAAAGAGATATTTATTCCAATTAGTGAGGATTTCTACACAATAGAGAGCGGGCAGCTCGAACAAAGCACTGGCTGCTCCATTTGGACGGATAAAACCAACTTGCTAATGATTTACTCCCCATGTCTTTTACTAATTGCTCAATATTCATGTTTCAATATTCATTTTACTCTCATAAAGATATAATATATTTTATCTACGTGGCATCTGCAGACAAAGCTCAGCAGTGAAGATGTGTTGATTGACGGACAAATAATCGGTGACCGATTTATCGTTTTCCAAACAATAAAAAATCAAAAAGCTTCTCTCGTTCTGGCCCCTCAAATGGGATTTGCTGCTTTTCTTTGTCATACATCACTGTAAACTGATTATCTCTGTGTTCTGGGCTATTAGTCAAACACAACAAGACGCTTAGCGACATCAGGCATTAAGACATTTTTAAAAATGTAAGACAATTAATTGATTGATGGAAAAGATCATTTTGGGGTCAATAATAATAAATAATCACCAGTTGCAGCCCTAATCTTTTGATGAATCAGTCCCAGAAGAATTATGCTCTCTTTCCTCTCTCTGTCTCCTCTCTCTCCTCTTGTCTTGCAGGACCTGGACAGTTTCAGCAGCTTATGAAATCGCCACCCTTCCCTCCAGCTCTCTCCTGCTGTATGGCGTCGAACACAGAAAGAAAGAGGGGTTGGGGTGGGGGTGGGGGGGTGTGGTGGCAGGGCGGGAAGGCGAGAGTGAGAAAGAGAGGAGAGAAAGAGAGAGAAGGTGGAGGGGAGTGAGGTGGCGTGACCGTTTGCTCCCGTCTCGACCACGGGTATTCTTGGGTTGATAATACAGATGTCGATGTTATTGCTTGAGAATACGCGTAGCTGAGCGGAAGCCATCATCTTCGATAACAACAAACGTTCCTCCTGCTGATGTGAAGAGCGGCCGCGGTGATGGCAATCCTCTCTTTAAGTCCTGCTTGTGGTCCTCAGACTCAACCCCCCCAGTTCCTCCACCCGCCATCCTCTCGGCCTCTGCAGGAAGTAAGATCCTTCCAAGCGTGCATCACACACCTTTTTAGCTCTGATTGTTCATCCGCTTGACAGATGCCCTTATCAGAGAGCCTGGTAAAGAGGGGAATCCAATAAGTGCACATGGTGGAGGGATGGGGAGGTGGGGTTGTGCGCTCAGGGTTCGCTGGATGGGTGGAGGGTGGAGGAGGGGGGAGCTGGGCCCCCAATGGCAGGAAGACACGACTCTGCACGACAGGACAGAAGGTCCAGCAGTCGCACTAGCTCCTGTGGCTCGCCGTGTATAAGGTCACAGTCAAAGAGCAAATCCAATATCCAGACAGGCTGGCGGGCAGACGGGCGGGCAAACAGGCTGGCGGGCAGGTAGGGGCACGGGCAGGAACACATTTAGAAAGTAAGAGATAAATCTCAGTCTACTCTCAGCTGTTCTCCAGGCTGCCTGGAGGAGGGGCGGGAAGAGAAACAGAGACAGGGACAATGAGAGAGACAAGCAGGAGGCAGCAGACGAGAACAATGTCAAGGAGGAAAAGCCTGTCGGATCAAGAGGTGGACATTCACTCAAGTACTGTACTTCAGAGTTATTCCATTTCCTGCTACTTGCGCTTATACTATTCCAGAGGTAAATATTGTATTTACGAGCGTGTGTTAATCCACCACAGTTACCTGACAGGTACAGATTCATTTTCAATACAACAAAAGCTTCTAAAATACAACGGTGAAGTGCAAAACATCTCAGCATTCATTATTTTCCGCAAGGAAGAGAAAAACACAACAGTGACAGTGACAGTAATCCAAGCGTTCAGTTTTAGTTTCATCTGGATGTCTTTATCTCTGTATTTTTATAATCAGAAGCAATTTTACCATGAAATCATATAACAATCATCCCTTTCTTTGAACCATGAAACACAGAATTGTCCCTTTTTATATTAACATTCTGAAATATAAGAACCCTTATAATAATGTTAAGATATAGTGTTACCGCTGGATAAAATCTCAATCATAGCCTATGAGAGTAAAAAATATATATAAATGTAAATGTTTAAAAGAGATGAATTGTTTATTATGTTACTAATTACATATTGCAGATCGCCTTGAGCAAGACGTGTCAGGTGTTTTAAAAAGACACAATGCAGCTCTGCATTTTATTGAAATCTACTGCGGACTCTGACGGCCATAAATGCGTTAACATGTCCAACCAGCTCAGCACGCATATGTTGTTCACAGTCTGCATTATAGAACAAATCAATTTCAAATCTTAATTCAGTCATGCTTCCTTATTCTGTTGCAGCTGATTTGTTGATTTAAATGAAAAACGGTGGAAATTTTCCTGCATTACTCCGGCAGACAGACGCACATATTCAAGAAAAGGAAGTGAAAGGAGCATCTTTATCAGGACGACAGGTTTGATGATAAAATCACCCAACTGTTAAATTGGGCTAAATAAACTCCACCTCAACCAGGTAACAATAAAATTCTGTTTACACCTAATTAAAAAACAAAAACACACACCACAAAATGAATCAGTTTGACTTCAACATTTGACTTTGCAAATAAAACTGAAGTAAAAATCTGAAAACAGGACTTTTATTTGTACTGGAGGATTTACACCCTGTCATGTGGCGACAAAAGGACGTGATAACCAGTTTCACCACACACAAAGCATGTTTTAGAGCTGAAATGTTACACTCATAAAAACATTGTTCCCTTAACATTATTTGTTATCACTCGCCTCGTCCGTGGTTCCCTGTGGGGTGGTCAGAATGGTCAATTTCTCCACTGTGGTATTCTGTAGTTTTCAGGGAATTGGATCATATTAGTGTTATTGTAATGGGGTGTAATAAGATTATTCAAATCCCTCTATTTCACAGTGGGCGAATGTGATGCTGAGGCTCATCCATGTAAAAGGGCCCTTTGACAGAAACTGTGTCTGTGTGCTAAACCCTGGAAATTCCCAGCCAAGAGGATTCTCCACGCCACTCCCTAGAGACTCCACTCACATCAGCGCCACTGTCTCTCTGTCATCGTGCGTGTGTGTGCATGTGGGTGTGTGCAATTTTTCTGTCTCTTCTTCCACACAGCAATTAAAGATCCAATTGATTTCCCTGCCTACACTGATTACCTGCTTCACTAGTTTGGTTTTTCTATGATATTGGATTAATACTGGGACTATACACAGGGAGGAGACACAGTCATATCAAAACTTGATATTATGTTGTAATAACGGCCTCAAAAATGATCATTTATATAACTGAAGTGATTATTGTTAATTGATAATTGATTTGTCCACAGGCAGAATACTAATTAAATGTATCAAATAATTACAAATTAAAGTTTTTCACAAAGATAGCTAAAACATTCTGGCTCTAGTTTTTTCAAATGCAAAGATTTCCTCTTTTTCTTACATAATACTGAACAGAATATCTGGTGTTCACATGAGACATTACATTTTGAAGGAATCAAATAATGTCAGACATTATAGTCAATTTTATTGAAATTAATAGGCAAATAAAAATAATCAAGAAAAGGAATAATCATGAGTTATAACAAACAACAACAACAAAAATCATATTTTGCAAAAGCATTGTGTTGAATATCTTTATGCTTACAGATATAAATATTTGGGTCCATGATCATATCAAATAATAATTTTCCTAATAGAGTTGATGCCACTTAACCATCCTCTACTACACATATATTAATGAAACAACACTTGAAGATTTGTATGAGGATTAAACAGCCAGAGGCTCCGTAAGCCTGCGCTCCGACACACATCTCTACCAGATAAGTGGCCCTAAACTCAGACTACAACTGAAAACGATGGGGACACCATTATACAGTAGCTCCACAGGCAGTTGGTCGTAAACCAAACATTAAAACTTTGACGTGGTGATGGCGCTAGATTAAAAGTTTAGGAAGCAAGATTCATCCTGAATGTCCACACAATGTTGTTCCAACCCACCAAGAAGATGCTGAAATATTTCACAGGACAAGTGAAAGCTTTGTGTGAGACACAATTGAAGAAGTCAGTGGAGGTTGGATCAACAAAATCTTATGGATTCATCCTCTGGGCACCATGAATTTTATTAAAATCACTACAGTGTCAAGCTCCTGGAGGTGTGAGAAGAGGAGTCGATTATCTCCAGAGGTTATGATATTTTAATCTGGATCAAAGTGGTGAAGCCGCTCACCCAGTTTAGCCAGAAATATAACAATAAATCCACCATAAACTGTATGTAATGATCTGCAGGAAGTATTTATAACCTGTTTCCAGAGAATATTATGTTGATCAAATGCACAATTAAACTGCCTACACTCTACATCTAAGTGTATATTCAGTAACACTGCCTACACACCAAACAAAGAAAACACCTATATTTCCTCATTCTTCACATCCCACAGTTCTGAGGATGACGAAGGTGATTAATCTATTGTGTTTGCTCGACAGTCGCACCCATCAACAGCTGAATGTCCAGCACGATACACGTGTGAGTGAGCTGACATCAACCCCCCCGATTCAGAATCAGCCAAAGCCTCTGACCCACCATCCTCTTCCTCGCCCCCCCCTCCTTCCACCCCTATACTTCTGTCTGCAATAACCACAGCTCTAAAGCAAACAGAGACAGTCGACTCTGAATGAATAAGTACGCCTTGGATTTGGCCACGCGGCGATAGTGGTAATTTCCCCCTCAATGAGTCACTCCATTACAATTACCCTGTAATATTTATCCAGACAAACAAAAGGCCTGATGCATGCAGGAGTGGCTGCGGGATCTGATGGATGGATGGATGGATGGGTGGATGGACTGCGAGAGAAAGGGTGCTGCAGGTATAGAGGGATGGATATAGAGAAAGAGGGGGGGAGGAGGAGGGGATGGAGGGAGGAAATCACAGTGCAATAAGAGCCCTCTCATTAGGGCCTGTCTTTATCACTGTGCAGCTCCTATGAGACGTGGCAGATGAGAGGAGGGAACAGAAGGCCAGGAGGAGAGCAGGGCTCAGATTAGGATCCTTATTGCTATGATAATCACTGTTTGTCATCCAGTGTGCACATTTCACACCTGTGGTAAATGCAGATGGGTTAGTTAGTTAGCGCCAGGGTCATATCGTTCGCTGAGTGTCTATGTGAGGAAGAACAGATAGCAGTTCATGTATGCGTGCATGTGAGAGTGAGAGAGAGAGAGAGAGAACGTGTGCGAGAGGAACAGTGATAACAATATGTATGTGTGTGTGTGTGTGTGTGTGTGTTTGTGTATGTGTGTATTCCTGGTGCATGGAGGGGGCGCACGTGAATGCGAGTGCGTACGCTTTTAGAATGAACAAATAGATAAAGATAGAATTAAATAAATAAGTAACAATCACATGCATTGCTCTCGGTGCCTGGCAACCGGATCTCTCCGTTGCCTTGGAAACAGTTGCTACAGAATGTGAGGTGATTGGCAACCGTGACAACGAGGAGGGAATAACATTTGACCCCGCTTGCCGACGAGGGGAGGGCGAGCCGGGGTGGGGTGAGGTGAGGCGGGGCGGGGGAGGGGGAGGGGGGAGCGGAGAGACGAGTAGATGGGAGATAGTATCAGATATGAGTGTATTTAGAAATTCATCCTCCGAAGCCGCTTTACTCTCACTCCTTCCTTAACACACACACACAACCTCTCCCCTGGCTCTCTCTCTTTCTCTCTCTCACACACACACACACGCACACACTCTCAGTGCTTTAACATACCACTACTCGTGCCAGCTTCAAACTCACACTCTGCCACCCACCACCATAGTGCACGCGCACGTACCCAACACATTACACACCATATCTACACTTCTCCTATCACATGTAAAAAATCTGCGCAAGGGTGTGTTTGAATTTGCACAAAGGTGTGTCTGCGTGCGACTGTGTGTGTGTGTGTGTGTCTTGGCTTTGTGACACTAATTCAACACCATGAAGTGTAAATATAACCTACACACTGTACAGTAGAGACACATATGAATCAGGGAGGCATTGTTTGCTCCTGAAGCTACAGTGTACTATGTGAAACAGAAGGCAGTGTGAAATCGGCGCCAGCTCCAGAGCCACGAGGAGAACTCTCTCTCTATCTGTTCCTCCTCCTCTATTTCCCATCCGATTGCACTTTCCGTCTTTCCATCCCTCGCTTCACTCTTCCCCTCTCTCTGCCTGGCTAAACTAATAAGGGTGTGATTAATGGTCTGCTAATTGCTGTAATCTCAGTTAATTAGAGTGGAGATTCTTCAGTGGTGGAGTGCTTTGGGAGAGATGCATGTTGCACTGATCTGGAGGTACAGTGCTGGCAACTCCCCATGTGGACGGAGAAAGAGACATACTCGGTGTAGTACAGTAGTGCAGTCCCGTTTCTACGTCGAAGCCGTCCACACTAATGGCTTTTGAAACAGTGGACAAGTGGATCGATGGTTTAAGATGCAGAATCTATACAATTAAACCATAGTATACTGTATTGTCTTTAGTGATTTTCTTTGCTGTGGAAGTCATTTCCACTCAGTCAAAAGCAGTGTCTGAAACAAACAATTATTTTCATGATCGATTCATCACTCTATGTTTTTTTTTTTTTTTTGGAGCAGTCTATTACTTCCGTAGCATAAAATTTCAGAAAATAGCAACAAATGCCCGTTGTGTTTTCCCAGAGCCAAACGTCTTCAAATGTTTTGCAGAGATATCAGATTTTATATCAGAGCAAATGTGCGTAATGAGCAAATATCCTCATTTGCGAAGCTGGAAGTAGCTCATTTTCAGCATGTTTGCTTAAAGAGTGACTTGTCATTAATCAGTTATCAAAAGAATAATTGATTAATCAGTTATAAATCTCTCTGGATTTTTAGAATTCAGCATATTTGACTAATTATATATTGTTTCTATGTGATATTACTAATTACTTACTGTAGGAATTCATGTTTATTTGAATGAGATTTTGAGGAATATATTTTGGTTGTTTGTGATTCCTTTGTTGCTTCACTCCACTCAAATGTCAGCCAGTCTCTTAGAATAACATTCATTTGCAACAGCAAACATGATTTTAAAGAGGTGCAGCCTGGACCAGATTAGATTTTTCTTTTAATATAATGAAATAATATTGTTAATTAAAGCATCCGGCAAGTCACAAAAATGTTAATACTGAACATATCAATAAAATCTTTATTGACAGCGTGTTTCATTTGTTATGCAAATATCTGATCTTACAGAGTAAAGCCTGCTCCTGGTGACCTTTAACGGTGTTATATTCAGACTCTCGCAGCTCCTGGTGAATGTTAAGGGAAAATCCTGCAGCCCCACAGACTTGGATCACCTTTTTTCTCAAACATTAACCATTACAACTAAATAAACGGCCTAACCCTTGTAGCAATAGCAAACCTTACAAACAGCTGCTTTAACCCTCAAGCAGCCCATTGTTGGTGTCCTCACTCTGTTGGGAAAATACTTTTTTCCCCCCTCTATTCTGCATTACTGTAACAAGTACACGCATACAAGGAAGGAAGAGCATACTGTTTCTCTCCAACTCCAAACTGGAGCTTAACAATTTTAATTATTGCTAAAATCTCAAGGTTAAATATATCTCCCATCGAAACATGTCGAAAATGATGCGCTAGACGTCTGCAGTTTTCTGTTTGAAGTCATGGTGCAGCCATGAAACAGTGATGCCTTGGGTTTGAAACTTTAAATATTTTACTTAGTGTGAAATACATCCAGCGGTGCACAGGAACAAGGAGATCCAGGATGTACAGTCTCTGAGATTTGGATGTGCAAGGGGGAAAAATGTACTTTAAATTTCCTAGCGGGAGCTCAGACTTTCTCTGAGATGAGAGCAGGACATCATTTGCTCTTTTGTGTCTGTTGTAATAAGAGCCTTAGTTGAGCGTCTTTTACTGTAACTGTTTAGTGTCAAGTGTTTTTTGTTTTTAAATTTATTTACTGAATTTGGACGGGTAGCTTCAAAATGTCTCTTCTTTGACCCACATACACTATCTGGCTACAGTGTGTCTTTCTGGGTGCGTTTTTAACTGAGAGGTGTGAAGACTGAAGCCTCAGCCCTGAGGACATACATGTACCCTGTGTCACACACTCAAACACACACACACAGGCTCTCACACGCAGATTCTCACTTACACACAGACACATATGCACACACGCTCGGATAAGCATACTCAGTCTCACACATACACACACACACACAGAGCAGATGTGGCAGTGTGGATGCACATGTAGCCAGTGTCTCGCCTCTAACAGTGAGGTGGGCTCCAGGTAACCCAGAGTGACAGCTAGGTGTCTGCGGCACGCTGTCCAGACGTGTGAGGAGCGGGACAGCTGGACTGCCTCCCAGATGTGGCAGGATTCATCAAACACACACACCCATAAACACACATACGCACACACACACCAGATGTGGCAGCGGGAGTCATAACACAGAAGGCCCCAGCTGTTCACATCTCAACAAAAAAAAGGGAGGACCAGCTCCACTTGTCTGATGGCGCTTGTCAAACTTCCTGGGATGGAGGACAAGTGGGGTTAAATCATACTGACAATAGTTGCCAGTCTGTGTAAAGAATGACAGGTGCATATGAATCGGCGTGTGTTTGCCTGTGTGCACATGTTCTGTTTACTCTTGAGAAGCTTCTCTCCAGCATTTTGTTAGTTGCTACAGTAGTTAGTTTAGTTGTGTGGGTGTAGAATGGAATAGATTGTGCATGGCACGGCACAAACTTATGGCACCCTTCTCCCCCCCTCCCCTCCCCTCTCCTCTCCCTTTTTTGACGCCTCCGCACACACCCCCACGCACACATACTGGGACCTGGCATAGGCTGCTCTGCTACCCATTCGAGTCTAACTGCTTTACATTAGTACCACCAACATTACGTAACCTGGCACAAAGCTAATGTTAAAATTCAGCCTTACAGGGGATGGGTTCTTGTCCGGTGGGATTTGGAAGTTTTTAAGATGATTTGCTCACTTTTTTTTCTCCTTCCCTACTTTCTAATAAATGCAGCCGGAGTGTTGTACTGATGTAATGGCCACTGAATGACAAGGAGTGCTCCTCTTCTCTGGGCTGTTGTCACTGGAAGACAGCATCAAGTATGCCATCTTGTGTTCATTTACAGAATAACAACAGCTTCGCATCAGTTGATTGTCTAATATTGCAGTCACTCTCTGTAATCACATTGTGTTCTCTTCACTTTTTAATGTGTAATTGCCGCACAGACAATACAAAACTGTACAAAACCTTAAGGGGGCAGGGGTGGTCAGAATTGACAGTTTGACAGGGCAGGGAGGGGATTTTTCTATTCTTTCTCTATATATCTCTTGTAATTCATCCTTCCCTCGCGAGGTTTATTGTATTAAAAAGCTGTAACAATACTCCCATTATATAGAAGGCTGTGCTATGGGCTGTTTATAATTCAGAATATTTCCTATATAATCAGTCCTGCATACGTGTTTTCCATGCATGGGTGATTTGAATTTGCACATATCATCATCTTCTACCCTCAACCCATCTGCAAGCAAAACAGTTTAAGCATCTTTTACACAGTGTTTGTCACTTTGCACCAAAAACAAAGAAAAGAACATATTGATAGGTCGAGGACCTTGAAACAATAGGTTCACGCCATGGACGTATCACAGGAACTATGTCTGGACTGAGAGAAAATGCTTTTGCATGAGTGACCATTTGTGGGGAAATTGGTGAGTGGCTGCACTGTATTCACTATTCTTTTTACACCAAGGGGAATGGGTTGTTAAGGATAATAATAATAATAATGAAAATGATAATAAATGTTATTTGTATAGCATTTTTCAAAGCACAGTTACAAAGTGCTTTACAACACAACATGAAATAGTACAAGAAATGAAGACAAGACAAGATTATTTGGGTAACCCATTTTTACAAACAGCCAAAGAACGAGCTCTCAGCCAGGAAAACTGGTTCAGTACTGGCAAAAACCCTTTGTCAGATTGTTATAAGCAACAATCTAATTACCATTGTTGATGTTCTTCTTACCCCCCGTGGCTTGTAAAGCTGGGATATATACAGACAAGTAAAAGTAATCCTGTTGTAAAAAGCATCTGCGTTTTCAATGACATGGTTCATTCAGACTCCACATTACTTCCACATGCATTGAGCAGTGCTATAAGACTGGCAATAAAATGATCACAACCTGTGCTCCTTTTTCTTTCAACCCTGGTGAGGTCATAGAAATGATAAATGTGTCGAAGGCTAAAATACCCTACATGTAGAAATAGTCATCTGGCATTTTGGTTCCCCAGTGTGCCAGTATTATCAATAACACATTTGTTTGGGCAATTATAAAGTACTTTATATTACTCATGCACCATTAGGTATAGAAGCACTTATACTGCCAAAATTCAGGAGTTTATGAAGCCGAAACATCGGAAAGGATTTTCATTTAGTTTCCATTTTGATCTCAAATTTTGATGTCAAATCACATCCTCGAATAGTTCATTAAATATCATAACATATGAGCTTTTAATTAATGTGTAATATCTATGAGGAACTGAGGGCGCTGCGGTTTTTTTTTTAATTTAATTTTAAACCTGAAAACCCTAAATAATGGTTTTAATGTACCTTTGAAGGATGTCAAATTACCTGCAATACAAGTCAACAACTGTCAAGCAGCAGTAGCTTCCAGCAATTACACACGTTTTCTCCACACTGCTCTTTATTCTAGTTGATTATAGGCTGCTAACCAAGATATCATAGCAGACTATTTATCCAGAAAAGGCCATGTTAAATTTCTTATCGTATGTATGCGGTGCTGGAAAGCACACAAGAGGCTTTTCCAATCCTTCTGGCTGCAAGACAGTTGCTACATGTCGACCTTCTCCCACTGGTGAGGCACACATTTAAATTGCATGTTTATTTGTTGGAATAATAGCTGTTTTTGACTCACTACCTGCAATACAGCACTAATTAGTCTCCTCCTGAGATAATTAAATATTTTGAGCCTTGGTAAGTTCAAACATTGCTCAGAAGGCCTAAGGGAGGTTAATAATTACTGTAATTGACTTAAGACGGCAGCATAATGGTTTATTCTGCCAAGTGTTTTCTTGGGATTACTACCAATGTTATTGTCTTATAAATGTACGGTTCCAAACTGTCCCCATGAAGTGGAAGAAGAAAAACACAGCATTAATATTAATATAAAACAAATGAATACGATTTGCATTAAAACTCATGAATGCTCATGTATATCCTGCATGTGCAGGTGTGTACACTGAGGAGTAGGTAAGCTTGAATTCATTACAAATGCATTCTCTGACTGTCTGGTTACATAGAATAGCCCAAGGGCAAACACCTAACATACAGTATATGTATATCTATAGTTAAACCAATATTAATATGGAATAAGTATTATATATGTTAATGCAGAACAAATTCAATTAATTCTGTTTAGATTTCCCCTGTGGGCATTTTAAACTGTGTTTTCTGTTCTTGAACATTTTGTTACTCTTTTCTCACTGAACAGATGGTTCAATATTTTCTCATTATCTATATTCAACCATGTCAAATGTAGTTTTCAGACATGGCTTCATTACTTCTCTGTTTTCCACTGGTGTTTTATGCTTGCTACCCAGATAATTTCATTATCCTCTCTGGCCTTCTCCCTGTGTCTGATTGTGTTTTATAGGTTACCTGAGAAAAGATCCAATCAAGGCTCCAAATGCCCCTGACCTCGGGGCAGAGCCGTTGACATTTCCTGTGCGTCTGGAGCTCTGTCTCATGACTGCATCTATTCAGGTGAAAAAAAGACAACGACTGCTGCTCTGCTTTTTCCCATATGTCAATTTCCACTGAACCAAACAAGCAAAGACTTTGATTGTTTAATCCTGGTACATCAGAGGAAAAAATCTTGTTGAGCTCAAATATCTTTCTGCTTCAAATTCACAGTGCCAAGGGCCGTACATGCACAGAAATAGATGTTATTCAGAAACAGTGTGTAATATAATAGGCAAATAGAGAGTTTTTAACTGTCCAGTCATCAGGCCAAAACAGCCACAATCTAAATTTACTTCTCTTAGAAATCATGTAATCAGAATATAAATACCAACCATGTTTTTTTAAGTTCAGAATCTAAATCTAACGGGCTATCATTGGCCTCAGAGGTAATGTTGGGTGATGTTACCACTTTTGGCAGCAAGCTATTCAACCAGACATAATGTTGACTCAATGTTTGCAGCTTACACTATTTATTTTTCTCCACATTTACACTGTTACCCATGAAGTTGGAATATACTGTATATATTACCTCTTCTCATGAAATGACTGCGACAATGTGATTTATTCTTGACAGATAAAGTATACATCTGGTCAAAACATTATTTATCCATCTCTTCAAAACGTATCACTGTGAAAATTAAACCACAATTAACCTTTGCAAACTGTGTATTCAGGCTCAAACAAAATTGGGGGTATTGAACAATAGAATTAAGGGCTTGGTTTAAATGTTTCAACCTTGGTATTTGGTTGAAAATTATACAGCCAATTCTGAAAACATAGACTTACTGCAGACTGACTTAAAGCAAAAAAAGAACAACAAATAATTGTTAAGTATGAATTAGTTTCACCTGGGTAACTGAGACTCAGTGTGTAATCATTGCACCTGGTCAAAAAATTACTGATGTGTATAAAAAGAAATAAAATGAAGAATGTGTGAAAACAATTTCCAACTTTATGAGCAACAGTCTATCTGGCAACAGTCTGTTGTTGTTAACATAAGACCATCAGTAACATAACTCCTGTTCAAGACAGTCATTTAACAAATTCCATATAAAACCAACTGTGACCTCATATGGTCAATGGCGGCTGTAGGCCTGGTATACTGTACCTCTTACCTCAGCTACTGACCCATGTGACTTCAGCTTTCAACAGCCTGAACCACTGCAGTGTGTGAACGCCTCTAATAGTCTTTTTTTTTTTCTCGCGATGAGGATAGACAAGACTCAGCAGGGTGTTTGTCCACTTCACTGCACTGCATCTTCTCCTCCAAGTGTTTTACCAGTGCACCTCCACATGAGCAAAGATCCAAACCGTAACTGATTTAAGTTTAGATATATACACTTGTCTGCCGAGCATATGGACATCCACTGCGGGACCGCTATAAAACCAATCACCTTTATGTCCCGGGCTACAAGCCAGCCACCTCTCTCCTTCCAGCAAATGTCTTCAAGGTCCTCTTCACACAGAGTTTATGCTTCATCTAAACAGAACCAGCAGAGATGGCAGTGACCCAAACACTCAGCCGGCCTGCAGATTTTCTCCGCTGCCCTGCTGCGACCTGCTCCTCGTCCTGTCTCACACCTTGATGAGAGCAGCCTTTTGGCCTGCGGTGAGGTGAAGTAGCCTGGTGTATTAAATTGTTCTCCTAATAAAATAAACAGTGTCGCTGTTGTTCTCATTATCAACATCATTACATGTTAATTACAGTAAGTCATCGGGGACATGGAATTTCCATGCTCGAAAATGTAAATGAAGGATTTGTTTAGTGAGACTGACAAACTTAATTATATCAATGGGATAACAAAAGCTTTCAAAAACTCTTCAGAGATTTTTCATGAATTCACTAAAGGCATTCTGCTTTAGTGCGTTAATAATCATTTTGTAGCCCTGTGTTAGTTTGGCGCAAAAAGTAGTCTGATGTGTCTGAATCTCTCTTCATTTCCAACTCAATCATGAACCACTTTCACCCATTTCACAGCAGAACTGCGACTTATTTCCTTTCACACACTGCAACCAAGTGTCAAGGGCACAGATGAATTCATATGGCATTCATGCAATCTTCATTCTACATATTTGCGTTTGAGTTTAATTTTCTTTACTTGATCTATTTAATTGAGAGGCACAATGCAATTTTGACACTTAAAAAAAGAAAAGGTTTTATAGGCTATTACAAATTCTTGATTCTTACAACATTCAGCATCAAACTTCATCCCTTTGCTCGCCAGGGGCCAATGCAATCCTGTCTTTTCTTCTACTGAAGTTGGCATGCTAACCAGCTAGCCCAGTCCAACCAGTCCCTTGACTCTCCAATAGTGTTTCAGCCTCCAGTCTGCCCCGGAGAATTAACACTGCCTGCGGTCATTTTATAACAACAATAATGGCTTAAGCTCCTTTTAGGTGACAGTCCACATTTGTCAGTGGAGTAAACTAACAGCCCTTTTAAAGTTCACCTCAATTACACATGGCGCTGTTTTCCTTTAAAGAACAGAGCAACTTGAAGAAATGTTGCAACCTACTGCAGCAGGGAAACCAAATCACAGCACATCAAACTGCATACATTGTGGGTGATGTTATATTATGTGATAATATGTGACTGCATTATTTTCCCCCACTTCTTTATTTCACTGTTCCACTCCTATTATTGGCATCTGATCTGCTTTAATTAGAGGCCGCTTTTAGTAAATCTGTGAGGCTCTTCATTGTTAGAGGAGGGATTAGATTCATCCCAAATCGACACACTCTTTCAGTCGACACAAATATCATTTATCCATCTCTGTGTGCTCTCTCACACACCCTCTCAGTCAGTCGCTCTGCCTTTTATTTCCTCACTCCTAGGCTGGGGAGGAAATGTTGAACAAATTTGAATTTTCACAGTAGAATCTAATTCTCTTTAAATTTGTATTGGATTGTAGCTACAGTCTAATTTAATTGTGCTTCCTGGTTGTAATCGAACCATAGTGCCTGAACTGTCTCCTCCAGTATGTTCCTTTCTGCAGTTCCATAGTGAGTATTACCTTCATATGTCCCTAATGCTCTGCCAGCCGGCGTTCAATCCATTTATCAAAATGTCTCTGACTCCACGCTTGTTTCTGACTCACTCACTTCTTTAATGGAGGATACAATCCACTCGTATGAACTCATTAACCCAAACAGAATGAAGCATTTTCAGAGCATTTCAATGGAGCTGAGGCCTTTGAAACTACCGTCTCTATTTTATTCTTGCCTGTAGAGCTTTTAGAGCTTTTAGTGCCACGCAATGGAAGCCCAAGGCTACAGGCCAGTGTGTGAGCATAAGAAGAACATGTCTTTGTGTGTTTGTGTTTGTGTGTGCGAACCAGATAGTCAACCTTGACTCCTGCATGTCACTCTGGAAAATGACACAGAAGCTGACAGAACAAAGAAGTCAGGCAGTTGCCATGACAAAGAACAACCCACTCCAAAATAAAACCTCTTCAGCAGGCTGCAGTCTCCCCACCTCAGTTTTGTCAGGACTCTGACAATGCAGCATTTGCTCTAACTATGTAAAAGTCAGACTTTTTCATATGAATTCCTCAAGATGTGTTCATGCCGTCCCACATTCCATTGTCTTTTGGTGGCTAAAGGTGTGAACCGAACAACACATGATGAATTCATATCTACCTGTTCTTCAAGTCTGGATAAGATGATACCTTCCTTTTAGCGATTATCTCTGCTCGCTGTGTAACTGTCCTTTTACAAAATGCAATGTGCAACACCAAGTTATATGTGTATTTGTATAGTAGGCTAGGGTATGTGTGTGTGCCTCAGGTCATGACGTGCAGTGGTAGTGCAACATGCCCTCATGTTATTAAGATCACAGTAATTTAGAGTTACATTCTTGGGTGGTTAAAGTATAAATGTTCTTTTTTTCATTTAATGGTTAACATTTTAGGAAGGAGTGTCTCTCTCTCCCTCTCAGCCTCACCTGTCAAACAGTGTCCAAATTTCACTGTTTATTGTAAGGACCAGCAGTGTAAGCCTCACATGATGTCTTGAGATCATTTATTTTTACCTAATCAACACTCCAAACCCCAAAACTACTCAGATCACAGTGATAAAAAGCAGAACAACGCACCAAATCAGAGAAGTTAAAAGGTAATGTTTGTTAGGAGAATGACTCATACGGTAGGCTATAGGGATAATAAAGATCATTCAGCATTAAGATTCTGTCAAATCCAATGATTATTAACTGAACAATCCTTCAGATTGACCTTTTTCCAAATAATTCTGAAGGTTTCCTTGATTGGTTTTTATTATTTGGATTTTTTTGCCTGACAAGGCAACCAGTCAATGTAGCCTACTGTTGTGGAAGATTGATTATGAGACATAGGACACAGACTAACACTTGCTGATGTAAGTAATAGAACTTAATCCTAATGGATTAGCTGTAATGTGAATAAGTGATAAATAACAAATGTGCTCAACCACACAAATATGTAATATTATCAGAACTCTCCGCTGTCTGTGCTGCTGCATGTTATCATTAATAATACAGCAGTGTGGCCTTTGTTCCTCGTGGGTGTAGCCTGTGTCTGGGGAGGGCGTGTGCACGAGGAGGTGGGTGCGTGTCGACGTCACCACTCTCGGTCCTCGCTGTCAACGCTAAAATAAAACGGGGGGGAAAAACTTTTCTTTCGAGCTCTTAAGTACAAAAAAAACAACAAAAAACCCACACACACATGGTGGCGAGGAAACGCGGCTGGGAGCAGCAGAGCCATCTTCCTCCGGGCTGTAATGGGTTTGTCGGACTCGGCTTTGTTCGCGTAGCAGAGGAGGCTTTTTCCTTTTTCTCTTCCCCGGGGACGGAGAGCCAGCCAGCCAGCCAGCGGGCTGTATCAGGGTAGCCGACTTGCTAGCTAACGTCAAGTTGTAAGAAAGTGGACAAGACGGTGGCGACACGGAGGTTTACCCGCCTGCACAGACCTATGCGACGGATAGCAGGTAACAGAGCCTTCCTTTTGCTCCTCGCACCACACCACACACACAACATATTCCGGTTTTTATCTGGAACACAGTTGAGGTTTATTTCCACCAGTCCACCGGGTCTTTGGGAACTGCAACAGCTCCGTGTCTGTGGCTGCAGCAGCACCGCCACCAGCAGCAGCAGCAGCATACGTAGCACTCCTCAACTGTTTTTAGTCAACAACTTTGCTCCTGGACATTCAAGGAGAGGGGGGGTTGTTGAGACTTGGCCGCTGGCTCAAAAACTGCTTGTTACAACTCGTTCAACACCTGCTTGACTAGTGTTGGTGGCGGGCAGCATTGTGTTATGAGACTGTTACCGATCTGAAAACGTTGCTCACCACCAGTCCCATTGGCTGTTGCCTGCCCTGCGACGCTTTTGTTGTGCATTTGCAACCACCACCACCCCCCCTTGCAAAGCTCCAAGTAAATGTAGTCAGTTCCTCCTATTTAAATATATTAATTTGAATCGCACAAGCCATTTGCTGTGTGCAGCCTGCACAGTGCTCTGAGTGGTGTGGTTATTGTTACACTGTATGTATATGGGCTGGATGCGAGCCTTCCTTTCAAGCTTAAAATGGCAATAATTATCAGTATTCATGCCATGATCCAGGCTGCCTGCAGAGATTTGTAAAGACCGTGGCTGGCCCAAGGAGTGCGCCTTCAGGGCTGCTACACACACACATACACACACACAGCGAGTCAAACCACTGGTCTGGTGTAGCAATGCGGTAAGACAGGGGGCCGGTTTAGATTTCCAAAAGGAACAGTGGGGAAATTGAACCGCTATTATTTATGTTTGGTCGATATGTCACGGGGTCATGGTTTGCTGACAGCAGCAGGATAGTGCAGCGGAACAAGGTCAAACGTTGGGGACGACAGAGCAGCTCTCCTGTCCGGGGCTGTCAACCCGCAGTGAGGAGGAGGCTGTGTATGTGTATGTGTGTTGCTGCTGCTGCTGCTGCTGCTGCTCCTTCCCATGGGGCAGTGTGTGAACCAGCCTGCCAGGTGAAGATCGCCAATGAATTATTCAGGCACATGCTGCATATGATCAACGTGACCTAGGAATGTGCCTAGCTGCTGCTGCTGCTGCTGCTGGGGACAATAAGAGGCTCTCAGGGTGCTGTGGCTCCTCCAACAACAAAATGCCTCCTCAGCTTCCCTGTCCAAGTTGCCAATTTTCTAGAGAATGGGGCATTGGGAAGCTGAGTCGAGTAGGAGTTTCACTTCTCGCAGCAGCTTTGCTTTGTAGGGGGACTGTGTGTGTTTCCACACACTGCCAGCCAGGCATCCTTTTCTATTTCAAATCTGCCTTTAAGTTTGCTCTGCAGACTCTCCAACATCGCCTCAGGTGGCAGGGATCGATGGGATTTGCTTGTGATACTTTCTCAAGAGGTGCTTTGTCTTCTTCCTACAGCTTGTACTTGTTCACAATTTTCCTTATGTTTTATGGTACAGTGTGCATTGCACGGCACTGGACATTTTAGAGTAAAAATAGACCTTAACGCGGTCTACGTGCTTCAAGTGTCATGTGCTGCTCGGTGGCTAAACTGCTTAGGTTGCTTTACAATCACAATGCCTTCACAAAAAATACGGGTATGTTACATTAGGCTGTCACCTTTGTCTCAGTTGTAATCTCTACCTTGCACAATCCTAATCGTCAGATCTCCTGGAATAAGTGGTTTTAATTGGCTTGCATAATTTCAGTGTTTATCCAGAATTAGAGTACATTTTTCAGGCCAGAGTTCAGGCCCGCAGTGATACACTGTGTCGCAATACCTGATATTACTCAAGAACATGATGAGGATGCACTTTAGTGACCTTTCTTGGTCTCCTACAGGTCTCTTGCGGGCCCCTGCAGATTAATAAGGGCTCCTATTTGGATATTGATATGTGGAGATTTTTTTGCTGGAGTTGTACTCATAACAGCTTTTGTGATTTGAGAAGGTTGAAGGTGACAAACAAAGTCAGACGATCAGTGAAACGCTCACAAGCCATAGCAGCAACATCAGGACCCCACTATAGTTCCAAACTTTCCACTGCAGATCGCCATCGCTACAGTACTTACCATTTATTTTGTCTGTCTGTAGAGGGTGGTCAGGAAAGAGTCAGCAAGTTGTTGATGCTTTGGCACGACCCTGAGACATCCGGTGGCTCAAAACAGTCTGACTTTTCTCTCTCTGTAACTCTAGGCAGCCAGAAAATAAAATAAATCTAAAGTGAATAAAAAAACAACTTTATTGACTTGAAAACTTAATATCTCCATTTTCCTAATTGTACGCTGCCTCGAAAAAAAAAAAATGAACAATTAGATTTTTGCTGCTTTTGCAAACATGCTATGCTATTTCAGGTCATCTCCACTAATTGCTTATGATGTGAAAACACAAGCTCCGAGTTTGTTGGCCTGAGAGAGCATAAACAAATCTCTTCAGTTAGTTTGTACACTGTGTATGTGTCCACAGAAAGTAGTCGTACTCATCCTATGTCTGTCGTCCTACATTCATAATATTACTGATAACACGTAAATCTGTCAGATAAGTCAAAGTAAAATTGTTATTCTCAGATGCTGTAGACATACATTTTGGAATAACATGGTGCATTGTTTCACAGTCTCCCACAGCCTCTGTCTTATGATTTGAACCAGTTGCTTCATCTTGACAATCCTCTTTTCTTCTCTCGCTCAGCCTTTGTTTTCTTCTCAGGGATTTTTGGTGTGTCCTAAACAACTCACTGTAATCCCCTTGCAAAATATGCATAATAATGGAGACCTTTTATTCCAAATCTAAATGCCCTGTTACGTACTGTATTCACGAAAACCCACTAACTCTTTTCTGCTTCTGCCACTCTGTATTTCTCCCTCTGTTGCCCTTAACTCCAGCGCCTCTCCTGTGCTTTTCATCCTCTCTTTCCCCCTCTGTGGACTGCCCTGCCTGTCTAAAGCTCTCATGTTACTTGCATCAGACAGCCCATGTCTTCAGCTTATTTTTTTCTCTCTCCACTCCCCCCCCCCACACTTCTGTCTCTTTCACTCTCTTTGTGGACTGGATGAACCACACAGGGTGCCGCTTCAACCCTCTCACCACCACCGCCGCCGCCGCCTCAGCCTCTCCTCTCCTCTGCCCGGGATGACTGACAGTCATCCATTGAAGCTGTCCATGTGCATCACCCTCTCTGTATCTCTCTGCCCCCCCTCCCTGTCTCCCTCCCCCGCTGTGCTTAGGTGAGTGATGGAGACGAGAGAGTTGACCGTGGTGGCTGGCAGCTTCGTGGGTTTCCAGCTACTCTTCTCGGTGGCCAGCCCACGGCTCTCCTCCGCCTTCACACCGGGCTATGGACGGGTGCCTCCCACCAAACTGACCGAGTGGAACTCCAGGTGTGTCACAGGAACCCACATCTCCATCTCTATACACAGGCTTTTTGTTTTTTAAGTAGACCAACACTGGCAGTGAGATCTGGATACTGTGTGGAAACCAGAGCTGGTTTAAGTTTATAATAGTTTAGCAGTTTACCAGCTAATAGGAGCCCAACCACATGTCTATACAGAAGGTTATCATGTTGTTATGTAAGCATCCAAGCACATATCACTCTAAAGATAGAGATCCTCTTTATCAAATGAACCTTAGCATACCAGAAAAATGTGTGGCTAAGTTTAAACGAGGAAGTGCACGTGCTTGCTTTCTTAACGAAAGATAGATGAGACTGCCAAGTTCAGCTGTCAGTGCTTCTAAAACGCATTAATTAACACTTTGCACTACTTTATCATTTTTACTGTATAGTCATAAGCACTCTTTTGATCCTCTAATCTAATTCTGGACAAGAGAGCAAATAAGCAAATGTTAGCTTTCCCCATTAAAGGTTCATTGTGAGACCTGACACCCATCTCATCTACTGCACCTTATGTCATGGTGGAGCAGGTGTGACACAGAATGGAGAACTCTATACTGTACTAATATATGACTGTATATTGATGCATTGTTGATACTGTTCAAACACTGGCTCACTCATGGGTGTTGGGATGTGAGGGAGGAAGCCAGTTGATGTTGGCAAGACACAACCAGCCCCCTCCTACATATCTCAAATGCTGAGGAGATCATGGGTCTGCATTTCTTTCCTAGAGAGCTGTATTAGAGAAAGTGTATGATTGATTTTCTTTGATTTAGTTGATTTGGCTCATGTTTGTTATAAATCACCTCAGAAAACTTAAGAACATTGTACCAGTGTCCCAGTCTGAGCTAAAGCAATTATGTTTTTAATGGATGTCTCCCTGGATTTTACGGACTCAAAGTCAAAAAATGTGAATTACATGGCTTTTGGGTGTTGAAGCTGAAAAGTTAAATGAGATATTACACTTAACACACCCAGAAATACACAGAGGAACTTAAATAACTGTGGTTTTCTATTTACTGCTTCTTTGACACAACCTTTTCACATGAAAATGGGTTCTGACAGTAAGTTGCACCACAAACCTACTGGGACACAAATTCCCTAGATTACTGTTGTGTAAAGTTGTGTAACATTGCAAAGTCATGATGCATCATTTGATGATGCAGCTCCATTGAGACAAACTCTGATGCGCCTCAGGCCGGCTCAAACATAGTTCCACACTACTACAGTTGTGAAGTGAATGGGAGCACAGAGAGGTTTTAAGTTTCGAGCAGAAAAACCTCAGGGGTGAAGTTCAAAGGGCAATGGTGTGCAGTTGCATAACATTTTTCACTGACTGTTATTGGCTGTTTTTCATAGCTGTTTTTTTCCCCTCTGTCCTCTTTGCTGTCTGCGAGTGTTCCCACTAATCCTTGGTTCATGCAGCTATAGTTTACATTCGCTTGTCTGTCAGTAATTGAAAGTACAGGGAGTATTGACCAAGGAATTCAAAACAAGTCAAAGGCTAGGAACTGATGCCTCACTTTAGAGTGGTCCACCGTTGCATAACAGGCTGCTCTCAGTGTGTCAGTGTGCTGTTTATGTAACCACAACTTAAGTGCAAGTATGGAAGAGTGAAAGCACTTCCAAAGAAAGAGTGGGGTCGCCTCTTCATTTCATGTCTTTCATTTTTTTGTCAGCCCTCTTCTTTCAAACTGGTTCCTTTCATTTTCCTGATTATAAATAGATTCAAGACATGGCCAACATAGACTTGGTTTGACTAACATCCTTTAGCTGAGTTCCGTGTCTGTTCCCCTGACAGACACTTGACTCTGATTCAGCAGAAACGATGGACTCGTCCACTTATACACTGACCATCTGTACGGCCATTCTTGGCCGGGGTCTCTGGCCAGCAGCTGCTGCTGCCTGTGGACAGGAGCCACTGTGCCCCAGAGGCTGCACTGTGACAGTGGAGGAACTGTGTTTCTGCTAGAGGCGAGATAAGAGCCACTGGACCTCTGGAGTATCTCTTCAGTGGCCCAGATAACGACACGAGATCGGAGGTCATGCTGTATCAGGCCCGATGGAAAAAGAAGTCACACTCATGTGGTCACAGGAGACAATGTAGATGTAATTTTATACTGTAAACAGACATCAAAGGTCATACAACGAGACAGGGACATGTAAACCTCTCAATTTGAATGATTACCCATCTGCTACACTTCCTGACTATAAACTCATGTCAGTCTGACATCAAGTTTATTTAATCACATCTTGTGTGTTTGTTAGAAAAGATGTGACAGTATTGTAACTATAGTTGCAGTAGGTAGAGACACTACTTCACTCACAGATGCTGAGATGTCAAGCTGAGACAGTGAGTCACCTTGACACATTTTATAGGATCAGTTTGGTGGGTAGATGTTGGCAAAACAAAACTGCAGCCACCCTCGTTAAATTTGCCTCATATGCTGAGTGAGATTATGGCTCTGCTCTTCTTTCCTAGAGGTTTTGTGGTATATTTCAAATGTGTGTTAATATTTTTATGGTGTTGGCAGAGAGGTGTTGTTTGTCCTAGGTGAGGTGGATTGGCTCTGCTATAAAACACTGTATGAAACTCTGCCAATATTCAGAAGGTTATTGCAGGTTGTAAGCACAGTTTATCATTCAAAACAAAATCAATTACTTAAAGGGATGTTTCAACATTTTGTCTATTGTCTTAATCTCAATAGTCATAGGCATGTGAGTGCATGTTGTTTTAAAATCCGCAGGGGTGAGATGCGAGCTGCTCGGTGAACACTTTGGATATGAATGGTACAGGTCCCCTGCCCCTCATCAGACTCATCAAATACACAATCCAACAACTCCTTGTGACCTGCACATTCACCACAGAGTTGTTTTCGAGGCAAATCCAAAGCCGAAACTACATTCCAGATACGGCTGCTGAGCGGAGTGATTTCAAAAGCGCAAGTAATTCAGAGTATTTGCTTCCTGTGTCGTAATGTTACATAATTATACATGATTATTTCATAGCATAGTGAATGTGCAGGTCACAACATCTTCATGAGAATCAGAGTTGTTGGATTGTGTATTTGATGAGTTTGATTAGGGACAGGGGACCTGTACCATTCCCCTCCGTTGTGTTCGCTGAGCAGCTCAAGTCTCTGCCCCGCTGATCTCAAAACAACATGCACCAACAACTATAGGTAACGAACCTACTCCTATGACCATAGGGGTTATGGCAATAGGTGAATTTGCCAAAATGTTGAACTATCCCTTTAAACAAAAAAAGATGTCAGAAGAATCTCAGTGGAGTTTAGGGATTTAAGGTAACAAAAATGTGCCCTCTCAGTCATATGATGGGGCAGATTTAAATGACAGGATACCCACCAGAGTGTTGCTGTCTAAATAGCTGTTCTGTAATCACTGTTTCTCTGCTCTTTGTGAATGAAAAATATACAAAATGTTCTTGTTAAGAATTTGAATCATAGGTCAACTGACACTGTTTTTATGTAACACCGCAAAGTCATGACAACCCGATAAAACTGCCCCCACATTTGTATTTGCCAAGATGAACCTTGACACACAGACACTTGACTCTGATTCAGCAGAAACGACGGAATCATCCACTTATATGCTGACCGTCTGTACAGCCAGTCTTGGCTGCGGCCTGTGGACAGGAGCCACTGTGCCCCAGAGGCTGCACTGGGGAGGAACTGTGTTTCTGCTAGAAGAGAGATAAGAGTCACTGAAGTATCTCTTCAGTGGCCCAGATACCTACGTAAGAGTTCGGAGGTCACGCTGTATCAGGCCCGATGGAAAAAGAAGTCACACTCATGTGGACACAGGAGACAATGTAGATGTAATTTTATACTGTAAACAGACATCAAAGGTCATACAGCAGCGAGACAGCAGGGATGAATCCACTCTGTGACTCATTTGTTACACTTCCTACATGAAAAACTGCTGTTGGTCTGCATCATGTGTATCAATCTGATCTGGTGTGTTTGTGTCCGTCCTCAGGTTGGTGTCGACTGTGCATGCTCTCATTGTGGGTTTCTTCTGCCTGTACATCCTGTGGTTTGACGACGCAGTCAACGCCAATCCAGTCTGGTAAGAGGAACAGAAACCAAGCACTGTCATATCATGAAATAAGAGAAGTGGGGGGATGCAAATAAGATAAACACCATCCCATAACGCCTAACATGCAAAACAGAATTGATGTTGTTTTTAGCCGAAGGGGAAGACACAAACACTAAGACGGCGCGTGACGTCGTTCTGGCAGGGCTTGGTGTGAACGCTTTAGGTGCTTTTAGGAGAAACCCGTCTTCCACCCCCGGCTGCCTTTTTCATACAACTAGTCGCAGGCGAGGGAGCAGACAGATGAAGGGATGAAGACGGGAGGTGAGGAGCGGTGAAGGATCATCAGGGACGGTACTTAATACCTTTGGAGAGATGACGATGGCGCTCCCTTCATCTGAATGAGAGCGAGGGGGGAAGCAAGAGAGAGTGGATCTAAGTTGTCAGTGAAGTCTCCAGAGAGTTGTAGATTGAGTGGATTTAGCCTTTGATTATTGTCTCTTCTGTCTCCTCTGTCTCCGTCTTTCACCTGCTACTGCTGACTCTGTTATTTGCATCAGTGAGTCCTGAAAGAGAGAAATGGTAATTTTCCTTCCCCTTTTCTCTCTCCCTTCAGTATTTTAATCAGCCCTTTAACACGTGAGAGCTGGAGAGGCTCCAACTCTCTCTCTGTCTCTCTCT